>OY728139.1:561499638-562162538 GCA_963277665.1 Viscum album
TCCCATGTTTGAGGACACTCTTGAATAGAAAAAACATCCTCATCAGGGAGTTCAATATCTGAAGATGTGTCTTCCACTGAAGGATGTTCAGCCAGGAAATCAGCAAGAGCATGGCCCTTTATTGCCTTTTGAGATACATACTGAATGTCGAACTGCTGCAAAATAACTTCCCACCTTGCTAGACGTCCTGTGAGCATTGGACGACTAAGGATGAATTTGAGCGGATTATTGCGAGATACCAATTGGACCTCGTGATGTTTCAGGTAGTGTCTCAGTTTCTGAACTGCAAATATTAATGCCAGGAAGCACTTCCCAATACTTGAATACCGGGTTTCTGCTTCAAGCATAGTTCTACTGAGATAGTAGAGGCTATTTTCATTCCCAGCATCATTCTTTTGAGCGAGAAAGGCATCCAATGATCGCTCTAGAGCTGTCACATAGAGGATAAGTGGTCTTCCTTCAACAGGTGGCACGAGTACTGGTGGACTCAAGAGGTATTTCTTGAGGACATCAAACGCTTCTTGACATTCTTCAGTCCACTGGTAAGTGACTCCTTTTTTCAATAATTTGGTAAAGGGTAAACTTTTGCCTGCCAAATTAGCGATGAAACGCCGAATATAGGCTAAGTGTCCTTGAAGTCCTCTTAATTCATTCAAATTCTGAGGAGGTGACATGCCAAGGATTTATTTGGTCTTCTCAGGATCGACTTCAATACCACGATGGCGTACAACAATGCCGAGGAATTTTCCTGAGGTTACCCCAAAAGAACATTTTAAGGGGTTCATCTTCAAATTATGTTGTCAAAGATTGTGTAATATGAATTCCAAATCAGCCAAGTGATTAGAACGTTGTTTGGATTTAACCACCAAATCGTCTACATAGCATTCAACAAACTTCCCTAAGAAAGGTTTGAAGATACGATGCATGGCGCGTTGATATGTTGCACCTGCATTCTTTAAACCAAAAGGCATCACCCGGTAAGAAAACACACCTTGAGGGGATCTGAAGGCTGTAGATTTCTTATCTTATAGGGCCATTCGGATCTGATTATATCCGGAATATCCATCCATGAAGGAAAGTACTTCATAGCCAGCTGTCGCATCAATTAAGAGTTCTGTAATCGGAACTGGGAAATCATCTTTAGGACAATACCGAATCAGATATCTGAAATCGATGCAAACCATAATTTGTCCATTCTTCTTATTTACAGGGACAATATTAGCCAACCACTTGGGATACTGAACTTCTCTGACGAAGTTAGCTTTGATCAGCTTATCCACTTCAGCTTCAATTTTGGAAGCATATGTTGGGTGTGTTCTTCTCGCGGATTTCTTAAATCCTCGATGTTCTTTTGGTAAACCCAAATAATGAGTAGAAATATCAGGATAAAGCCCAGGAATTTCTGTATAGTTCCAAGAGAAAATATCTTTATTCTTCTTTAGAAAAGAAATATACATCTCTTGCTCTTCAAGGGTTATGGCCGCACTAATTAAAGTGGGGCGTTGATCTTTCTCTGTACCCAGATTTATTTCTCTGAGTTCATCCACAGTGGTAGAGATACCCTCTTCAAATGCTGGAGGAGCATCTCTAAGATCTTCCTCTTCCTCTTCATCATGTGATATTTCTTCCATTTCTACTTGCATAGTAAATGACAAAACGGAATTTTCATGATCAGAAGAGATGTAAAAATTTGCACATTTTGAAGAAGAAGCTTCTATTTCCGACCCTATTGATGATAAAGGGCCTTCTTTAGGAAATAAAGAGGAGATGATGGATTGAGAATTGACATCATTATTCACCTCCGATGTTGCTATAACTTCTTCTGGCCTTATTGGTGAAGTATATACCTGTTGGATTTCAGTAGATGAAATGAAGACGTCACCACTTGTGCTTTCATCACCGTTTGGTAGGTTACCAATTTCTCCCATGTTGTCTGGCTCAATTGCAGTAATTGACATTATGGACCTTTCCATAAGAATATTTTTATTTAGGCCTATTTTGTCAATTTGAATGATAGGTAACACATAATCTGTACTCACATGTGTAAATGGATTTATTGGAATCTTCTCCAAACCATATGGAGCATTAACTTTGGTAATTTCCTTCATTGTAGATTTTTCTCTTCCCTTCATGTGATAAAATTCTGCCTCAATGTATTGATACTCACATGTCTTGAACGGGGTCTTATCACCATACAATGTTCCAACTTGACCATTGAAACAGTATTTGAGACATTGATGGTATGATGAAGGGATAGCCACATGCTGATGTAGCCAGGGTCTTCCAAGCAAGACGTTGAAAGCTGAGTCTTGATCAACAATCATGAAATCCGAATTGGATACAAGATCTCCAAACTGAGTTCTGAGTGTAACTTCGCCCAATGGTTCTTGTTCATTTTTATCATATCCTTGTAACATCATGGTAGAAGGAGATAAATCAGATTCCGTGAGGCCCAATCGACGAAGTGTACGGATGGGCATGAGGTTGACTCCTGAACCATTGTCAATAAAAGCTCTTCGGATATCTACACCATTGACTTTGCTAGATAAGTACAAAGGTTTTATGTGCCCATACACAACATCATCTTCATCTTTATCAGTAAAATATATCACTGCATGGCATTCTACAGGATTATTCTCTATGTGATAGACTTCAGCTGTAGCAATTTCAGCTTCAAACTCCTGAGGACTTGACAAAGCATCGATGAGTGCTTCCCGAAGATCTTTTGACAGATTCAAAGCATCCAAAATTGATAACTTAGCTGGTACTTGGGCCAAGTGTTTCCATATATCATACTTTTGATCTATAGGTCTGCGTTTCCCAACAGGAATATGCGGTTTAGTAGGTACCTTGGAAGCAGATGCTTTGGAAGCTGATGCATCTTGTATTGGAATAGAAGTTGGAAACATCCTTGGTTTTGGAAGATTAGACCGATTATATCCATTTACATGCTGAGATAATGAAGATGGAATTTTCAATCGGTCTTCCAAAATAACTGTGCCAAGACTGAGTTGACTATTTGCAGAAGAACTTGCTTGTTCTTTTTGAGCTTGCGGAAGGGCTCTACCATGAGTTTCTGCTGCATACACAGTGCTAGCAGGGGTAGAATTGGAGTAGTGGCTTCGGAAAGATCCACGTCTTCCCCTGTATCCTGAACCTCAAGAACTTCCTCAGATTCCCATATTTGATACAGGGAATTCATGCTCATCAAAATTGAAATTACGACTAGAATACAGATCTGTTAATTGAATCATATTAACAAAACCGAAGATTAACTCTTTTTCTAATAAAGACTCTACCTGTCTAGCCTGTTTAGGTTGTGCCGTTTGATGGGGCGGTGCCCGTTGTTTTGAAGTAGATGGCATAAATTCTTCCAGAGTCAAAGACAATTTAGGCTTTGACACATAATCATCTTCTTCTGATTATGTTTCCTTCTTTGAATCCAACCGTTTCTTTGAGGACTTTCCCTCTGACAAAGAGGGTTTTACCACAATATTCATGGCAGAAGACACAATTGGTTTTTTTAATTGTGTTCTCAAAATGGCATGAGTTTGATTGATTTTCTTTCTGACCATCCAATCATCATATTTCTGTGCATTTCTGCTTTTGACTTCTTGCGATTCACCTTCCTCCTCTGGAATTGTAGCAGTAACACATGCTACCTGAGTCGAAGAACCTTTCAACTTGACTTGTCCCAAGTCGACCATCTTTTGAAGGAGGTCTTTAAAGACAAAACACTCCTAGATGGGATGCCCCAACATTTGATAAAAGGGAAAATAATTTGGACGGTCTTCATCTCCTTCTTTGTTTGGCCTCTTGGGCACTGGTAATTGAACCAAATTATTTTCCAGAGCTGAAATGAAGTAACCAGGAACTTCCTCATTTTGGAAAGAGTATGTTTTACTCTTCATATCCTCAAATTGTTTTCGTCGTTGATCTCTTTGATCATTTGGAGGAAACGACCTTTGTTGTTGATGTTCAGGAGGCGGAGCCCTTTGAGAAGATGAAGGTTTTGAAGTAGAAATAGGTACAGGTGCTTGTTTAAGCATAACTGTAGCAGTTTCTGCTTTACCCATTCTCCTTCCTGAAGCTGATGGAATTACATGAGATTTAACCTTAGCCTGTATAAGGGAATCCTCAATCTGCTGAGCGATTGAAGTAAGGTCTCGAAACCCTCCTGTGTATTTCACAGGGATCAATGGCGTGCGTAATTCGTCACGCAATGTTTCCACACAGATTGGCAACAACTCTTCCTGAGGGAGTGCTAAACTCAGGGAATACGTTAATCCCTTCCAGCAAGCAATGAAATCAGAGACTCTTTCATTCTCCCTTTGCTTGCTGTTTGTAAGATCGAAAACTGTCGTTTTTGGCAAAGTTGAGCTGAACTGAAGAAGGAATGTTTGACGAAGATCCTCCCATCTGATGATTGACCGGGATTGCAAGCTTATATACCAGACAAAAGCTGGTCCTTGCAAGGTTCGCACGAAGCATCTGAGTTTCACTGCTTCTTGCTGCTCTGGAGTTCCCATCATAGGATCACAACAAGACACGTAATGCATCAAATGTTGTTCAGGATCGCCTGATCCATTGAAAGTAGGGAAAATAGGTTTTCCAAAACTAGATGGAGGAGAAATTGAATCTACCCATTCAGGGTAAACTTTCTTTTCTGGGTGAACTTGCGCCTTTTTCCCTTCCATTGTTTCTAACTGAGCTATTAATGACTCAATAGTAGTTATTAACTTTTGAGAAACATCATATTGAATTTGGTCTTGGGTAGGTGAAATGAATGGATCTTGGACAGATGTGGTGGTTGGTGCTGCAACTAATGGTAGCACTGCCAACCGTTGTTGCGCTTGACCCACGGGATTAGACCTATGAGGGTGTACTGATAAAGGAGGATATTCTTGATCCATCTTAGTAACTGCAGCAAATTCTTTCGGCTGTTGGACTTCATCATTCTTAAGAAGAAGACTACTCTGAAGTAGTTCTGCATTCATCCTTCTTAATTCTTTCATTTCTTCCTCTTGTTGTGCAAACCTTCTCTCTAACTAGAGTGATTGACCTTCTCCATAGGAATGATATGTAACTTGATTCTTTCCCCTCCCTTTTTTGGATACTTTTTGGAGAGAAGGAAGTGGATTACATAGGTTATGAGTAATCCTTTGACTTCGTGTACGCACACCTTCTTCATTTGTATCGGCGCATACATTTTCTTGAGCAGGACGCTCTTCATCTGAGTCCCCTGAGTGAGTCTCCTCTAGTGGATTAGCAAAAACGACATTGATGACATTGATTGATGTATCATACATCGCATCCCTTCTATAAACATTTCTGTGATATTGTCTTCTTTCATGTCTTTGATGAGACATTGCCTTCTGTTGATTTAATATTTTAGGAACTTCTTGATGAGCTATAACTTGGAGAGAATCTCCTGATAATTTGTCTCTTCGTTCCTCTTGGGGCTTCTTCCCCAATCGATAAAAGACCGAAATTCTATGAGAAGGGGAATGATGATTTGAAAGAGTCCCCACTCTCATCAACTGGGGATGTTCCTGCTGCTTCCTCTCAACTACTCGAATCCCATTTTTTGACTCTGAGGGTTGGGTTAAAGGAGTCCCCAGTCTGGCAAGCTGGGGTGGCTCTTGACATTCTATGTCTGAGACCTTTTTAAAAGCTCTCGTGATCTTGCGAATCTTATTTCGGAAATTAGCTGGATGCATTAACCTGTATCCACTTTTATCATCTGGTTCAACAGACCGTTGGATGATTTCTGAGACTTCTGTAATTCGATGATGTGTTTTCTCCATACGAGAGGCTTGTGAAATATTCTCTCCTTCTTGATGTAGGAGAAATTCAACAACTTCTTCTCTATATGCTTGATTTTGAGAGGAACTAGTTGAATCATGTTCTTGAGAAAGCTTTTGATTATGAACAAAGCCCATTGACTGTGGCCGGCCATGGGCAATAACATTGCATGAGACCATTTTTGGCAGCCTTTGCTGACTGGAAAGCACAGTGAAATGTAGTGATCCGTGAACACGCCATCCTATGATACGAACACCAGATGGAGCATTGACAATTAACTGAAGCAATTTTCTTAGTTCGCCAAGGCATGAACGTTGAAGGGTTATCTGTTGCTTTTCAGCATTCGGATACCGAGAGAATGATAGAGATTCCAAATCAATCTGACGTTGTAGCCCTTCTATTATCTTAAGATGATTTTCATATTCATCATAAGATAATACCCTCTTCTTCAATTGACAACGAGTTTTCCATATGTTGAGATGAATATCATGGACTCCATCTTCCGTCAACATCTTTGGAATATCATATTGGGAATCAGCCAAAGGCCAAAACATGACTGGTACCTCACTTTTTGCCAGTTTTTTCCTTATGTTCAGCATTTCCGCTTTATCATTAAATGAGGATTATTCTACCTATATTGACTAGAGTTGGTGTTTCCTTGTTGCTTCATCGGATTCAACAAGATTGGTAGAGAGATCATGTAGAGACCCGAAGCCTGACGTACATTGACATTACATTACTTTTTCGGAATACTTAGTACATTACAAAAACACACACACAAGGACCGTAATAGTTTAGTGTCTTTGGAAACACGGACTATAATCTTCTAATCGTGGTGAAATATCTTCAACATCTCCCATAAAGATCTTCTTTTTTTTTTACCTAAAACCTTTCTTTATATACTGGGGAAAAGAAAACATAAAAGGGTGAGCTCAAATGCTCAGCAAGGGCAAATAAAGGAAATAAAAATCATATCATATCTTTTTGAAAATCAAAACCTGCAAAAGAGATCATAATATCTTAACATGGAATAAATCATAGAAGTGAAAATGAGATCACCATAATCATAACATGAAACTTGAAACTTTGTGGCATGCACACATAATCATGGAAAATCATTTCTTGTTAGTCATGACTCATTGCCAAGACTATCTTAGTGGACAAAGTCCCTTTCTGAATCGAGTAACCCTCGTTTCAGACCTGTTTCACTGAACCGGTATAACCTACCATTCCAGCCATGTCTATCTCATGAGATATAAAATCTTTACCCAATGCATTGGAGGGAGATATAGGTCCCACCCATCTTATAATGAATCCTTTCTTATGTGTGCCACATAATCATAAAACATACATCATCGCAAAACACATGTAACAAAAATGGGATTCTTGAAACATCATGACATCATAAATAAATTCATATAAGATAAAGGAATTCATAAACATAATTCCATCACAACATAGTCAAATAAATGTAAAAATATGGATAGAAACAGAACTCTTTATTATCTTAGATGGAAAATAATTTTGATAAAACACTTGAATTGAATTCTTGAGGAAAATATCCTTTCTTCTTCAAAATCAATTTCTTTTCACAAAACATCATGCAATTTTAAAAGAAAGAGATTTTATTGAAAATAGTCATGAAATATTTTAGAGGAAGCTTCATGAAAATAAGGCTTTATAAAACAGTAGAAATCTGTTCGTGCCGTATAAGTAAAAAAAAACATTCTTCGTACTTTTTTCGGAAAAGTCAAAAAGTACCTCGTACGAAAAACGACAAAAGATTCCTTTCATACGTATTACTAAAAACTCACCGAAAGGGTAAAAATGGATTTAAACAATTTTAGGTGGATGGAAATAATATTACATATTGAGTAAACATGGATGTAGATGATAAAATACACCCCAGTAAATACTTACGAATAAACAATCTCGGATAAAAATGAGATTGTGATATTTCCCTTACCTTAGGTCCGACTTGCTTTGTAAGTGTCCGAACCTCCTGTATAATGATTTAAATAATGTCATTGACTTATTACAGAATCATATTCATTGTTATGATATCATATATGGTTCAATTATGACATTATATTACCCGTTCTTTTGTAAATTCCATGTTAAAGAAGCGTTTTGGGTAAAATCGTATCATTTATCGTAGGTGTTTTGACTTGTTGTTCTTGACATCATTATTACTTATATCATGATTTACTTACTTCCAGAATATAAAATATGATTTATATATCATATATATTCAGTATATATATATATATAATAGATAGATAAATAAAATTAAAAACACCGTTCATGGAGACGGTAGTCCGTACGTACGCATGAACGCTGTTTTTCTTTCCTTATTGTCTTGAAATGGAAGTAAGTAGATGACATACATATGTATATATATACATAAATACAGTAGCTTTATAATTTCATATATTTCATTATTATTTCTTATATATACATTATAATCATTCTTAAATGGTTAACATGGAGAATGAATCTCATCGCGTCGTGGAGACGGTAGTCCGTACGTACGCACGAGCGATGATATCATTTCTATAAATATTGAATTGAATTGGAGTGGATTATACAATATATCAGAATCAATATGATGTTTTAATAACTATTTATATTTATTCTTTACACCATTATACCCATCCATGTAAGGTGGTGGTGGAAAATAGATTACACCACGGCGTGGAGACGGTATTCCGTACGTACGCACGCGCGGTGATTTTTTTTTCCGTAGGATGGATAGATGGTGAAATAGGGTTGTTTCATACTTATAATAACATATCAGTATATGAGTGATACTGATGTTATTACTTCATAATGAAACAACCTAAGAAGAAGAAGTGGAAGAAGAAATAAAGATGAAAGAATTGGTAACGGTAATTACCTCTTCTTTGAAGTGCCTCTTTGAGACCTCCTCTTAGGGCACTAGAATTGGTCTTTGAGGAAGACCAGAACCTCTAGGATGTTGCTAGGGAAGTGGAGAAGAGATTTTGGCAGGGTTTGGCCGAGCTTGAGTGCTCAAATTGGTGTGAGGAGGAGGGGGAGGAGGTGTCCTTTTATAAGGGAGGAGAGGGGCACCTTAGGAATATCTCAAAATATTATTTTATATTAAAGTCAAAATCGGTTTATAATGGTTCCAAAGGGTCTTATTTCGAAGCTAAGGTGGGGATGGGTCGAAATACTATCAAACAATAGAATTTAGACAAGTTTAGGATATTATTTTAACCTTATCAATTAGATTTAACTCTAAGTTAAATAATTTAACTTTTACCATGTCTTTTTGTTTTCTTTCACTATATGGCTAATACACTTACTATAACATGCCAAAAGAACCCCAAATTGTTTATTATTAATATATATATCCTTATATAAGTCATTTGTCTGAACCTTAGATTTTTAGGAATACAATAACAATTAATAATATAATATTTGATTTAAAAACTATTTTGTGTCAATTTTGACACTATTTGATATATGTTTTTTGTAAAAGTCATAACAGAATTAAATGTTTGAACCAAGTTGATTAAATCAACATTAATATATCATAGTAACCTAGAAAATTAGTGTAATTCATAAAAAATCTCAAATTACATTTATTTTGGTGTTTATAACATCAATTATGTCAATATTTCATTAATAAGATAATTACTGCATCATCGTTGTGTCATAAATAAATTAAATTATTTGATGTCTAAAAATTACAAATAAAATACCATCATGTAGGAAATCTTTTTAGATTTCTAATGAATATTTACAATCGAATTTATCTTATGTATAACCCCATATTAAAAATTATTTACTTATTAAACATTGATTTTAACTATTTTAACCTTTCTTTAAATAAATTAATAACAAATGTCCTAATCTAATCCAAGTGGGCCTAAATGGTCATATTTTATTCCTAAGTTTGTTTTTGGTCGAATTACACTTGTCCAATAGAAATAGGACATGTGTTAGGGTAATATTAATATCATATTTACCCTTAGTTACCCTATTTACTATTAACCGCGGTAAAAAAAGTAAAAAGTTACTATTCACCAAAAAATTATTTTCATCTCATTGAACCACATTTTAGTCCTTGATATTAACCGTGTCTCTCGGATTTTCGAAATTCCATTCACAGAAGCGGAAAAATTAAGTTTTATGAAAAATTCAGTTTTTTTAACTACCACTTAGTAGTTTCACTATTCATCAAAAATTGATGTTTTTCAGAACAATGCCAAACTTTCATCCTAAGCTATATTTCATATTCCGAATTCAAAAATGAAATCTATTTTACCAAATTCATAACATAGAAGTTTCATTAATTAATTTTATAATTAAATCCCGCTGTTAAAATAAATAGCGTGTTTTTAGGAAACAATATATATCAAAAGATTGACACTTGATTATGTCTGGTTTAAATGTGAAATTACAACCAATGACCAACATTGTATTAAATTGTAAAAATATATTCTAAATATACTTTAAAACCACTCAAATTAATAATTTATCACTATTAATTATTTCGATTAAAAAATTTGTTTTTAATTATAATTTAGTAATTTTCACTATTCATCAGAATATGAAAGTTATCCGAAAAGTACCAAAATTTCACCTTAGGCTAAATTCGATACTCCGAATACAAGAATGAAGTTCATTTTGAAAAATAAGATTTACAGAATTTTAAAAAGTGGTTGTTACTATTCATAACGGCTAGTTTTAATAATATTTTAATAGCACATCGTTGTTTAGTGAAACTCGGTATTGCGTATTACACACGCTATCGAGGAAGGTCACGATTGCGTGTAATGCAAGGCAAGACAAGGATGCGTGTTGTGCAAGCTCCTTTTGATGTAGCGTACAACACAAGACATTAATAAAATTAAAAAGATATATTTTTTTTATAAAATCTTGGGCTGTTATAGATCATTGATCAAACTAGAAGATGCATGACTTAGGGGTGGTTCGGAGAATGACCTACACCCTGGGCTATCTTCTGATTGAGAAAGTATTTCACTTGCTAGCGATAAAGCATCAGACATGACTGGTTTCACATTTTCAAGTGCCTCAAGATAAGAGGGCTTTCTCGGCACTACATTGTTTACTGGAGTTTTCTCCAGGCAATGTGAATCACTACTGCGGAGAGGACTTTCGCAGAGAAATTCATCATCATGGGGAGGACCACCATAATGGGTTATAGCAAAATATGAGATCTCTTGCTCCTTGGTCTTCTGACCACACAGAGGGTTCCTGTGGCTCTCATCTGAAGAAGAAACTTCAAGATTGACTGAATTTTCATGAAGCAAGCCTTCATGAGGATATATCTGTTGAAGACTTTCAGAATTAATGTTCCCGTTATTGGGAACTGAGGGAGTAGAATCTTGAATGCCAACAGATAAATGTCTGAGGGCTTCAAGAACTACAACATCGAGAAAGGCCTTGTTACAGATTGTCCTTTGATCTCCTGACTGTGCTGGGCAGATCTTTTTCTTAGATGCTTTCTTACTCGCTTTGGAAACCACTTGTTGATGAAAGTGGATACTCTTAGCAGGTGTATGTGCCTGATCAGGAAACATGGTCAGGTTAGGCTGACGATCTCCACTCAAATCAGGTGTATGTGCCTGACTTGGTTGCCCGTATGATATGGGGGAGTATGCCCCATAACCCTCTTGGACTGGAACAGATGTGTGTGTCTATTCCGGAGTGAATCGTTGATGTGTCACTCCACTGCTAGGGATAGATTTATGTGTCTGTCCCTGAGGTGATGCTGAAGCTATTATGATATCCCGGCAAGCATCCAGAATATGAGCAGAAATTTTTTTCGGCTCTTTCACCATTGATAAAATATGCTTGGTGAATTCAGCCGCTGGAACGAGGATATATGTCCAATACGGGCTTGGAGTAGGTGTATGTGCCTGCTCCTGTCCTCTTTTTCCTGTCAGTGAATTTTGACAGTACTCAAGTGTGCATGCAGAGAGTTGAGTCTGCCTCATGTTTGTCGTCAGAGATTTCCGACTAACTTCTCCGTGCGCTACCAAGCGAGACTGTTGGTAGGATTCATTAGTACTAGAAGGTGTATGTGCCTTCTGATTACACTTCGCCAAACGTGTTTGTCGAGATCCATCATATGTAGTCAGGCGAGCCTGCTGACTAACTGATGATGTATAAGAAGGTGTATGTTCATGCCTATAGTACTCCGCCGGAATTTCCTGGTGGGATTGGCTTGATGCTGCCAGACGAGTCTGCTGGACAGCAGAATTAAAACGGACAGGTGTGTGTGCATATTATTTGTTTGCCACCAAGTTAGGTTGGTGGACTTCTCCGAAGATGACAGTGATGAAAACCTTCCCATTGTTAACCGGATTTCGTCTCTGTCGGTTCATCTTGCCTACTCGGGTTCGAGGAACCTGAGCTGAATACCTGGAGTCGGTACCCTCATCATGTTGAGGGTGCACTGCCGCACGAGTCTGGCGGCGATTGTTGATGGGAGCCCTCAGGAAGGACTCCTGTTTTTTTGAATTAAGGCCCTGAGGGACCAGATCATTCACTTCCTCAGAGTAAGGGAGCGAATGGAAATTGCGTTTTGGGGATAACGACCTGAAACGGTTGGAGATGGTAGTCAGCACCGCCTGCCTCTTGATCACTGGTCGTCGTTGTCCGGACGACCTGTGTGAGTTGTTCACTTGGAGGGCCTGTCGGGCAGCCTCCAAAGATGGGATGGAACCGTGTTGATGGTACTCCTTAACCAGCGTATTTGATACCCAGCGTTGAAGACGCTGAGTAGGTGATGTCATCCTCAGAGCGGATGAAGATCCAGTAGGAATAGAAGCAGTGGTATTTGCAGCAGCAGTATTCACAGATATAAATTTGAGAGCAGCCATTATGGAAATACAGAAGATCTTGGAAAAGAGTGCATGTTTGATATAATAGACGTAATCAAGATAAAATTCAGCCACTTCATCCTTTGGATGAGCACACATGTCAATGTTTTTTTTGTTAGCCCTCTTATTGAGTTTTAAATAGGGGCTTAACAAATAGGTAAAACATCATTTTAACTTGGCTAAGGATTCACGTCGGGTTCACCATTTTTTGTTTCTCTCGGAATTCAGGGATGACCTCCTGGATGGGAGATTCAAACGTTCCGATCGGTTTCTAGCAGGTTTGTTCGTAGAACCGGAAACATCCAATGATTCCACATCCATTTGGACCTACTTTCCAAAGGTAGGTGCTCATGAGCTTGTTGACTAATGAGGCTTAGGAATTTGCATTGTTCGAGAGGATGGGAGGTCGGACTCATCACACATTTTTGAGGGGAATTATTGTCTATTCCGGGACTCTCTTTATAGATTTAAGTTATGTTCGTGAATCCTTATTACATTACCAGGTATAAAATGAGCTTTTCCTTTAGTTTTGACAATCACTGATTAAATATGTAAGAAATTTAGAGAATCTTTTATATGTATTCGAGGTTCTTCATCAATAGTGAATCATCTATATCTATTTAGAGATTCATAGTCAATGTTAACCTTCAAAACATTCATATAAAAGTCTCTTGGTCATTATGATGACCAGGATGGTTTTAAAGCCACTCAGTGGGGCACTTGAAGTTTATTTTCATTTAGAAGGACATGAATTATTTCAGAGTTGGGATCGAACCCATAGATGGGCTACCAACGTATCCTTTGTTTTGGAAAAGGAATCAGAACCCACGTAGTTCGAGTAAGGGTATGATGTTTTATGATTGATGGCTCAAAGCAGGATGTCACAATTACTTTTACACTCTAAGCTCACGTGAGTCATGTTCGGTGTGAGAAACAAGAGGTATTAGTAAAAAATTAGACAATCGTGCCATGAAATATGCGATCATAAGAAATAGTTTGGGGCTTATGTATGTATGACTGCCCAGAGGATTTACATTAGGGAGAAAATCCAGGAATAGGGTCCATAAAGGTATATGTGCTTCATGGAGATTTGAATACTTGGGACTTATTCATGAAAAGGAAACCCAAATTAGGAGAGGATTGATAACTGGGTTTTACTCCTGAGAAGGAATCCCAGATCAAACGTAAATTAGGACTGGATAAAGAGAATTAAAGGGACTTGGGGCTTATTTCTGAAGAAGGAAGCCCAAGATTAGGACTGGGACTTATTCCTGAAAAGTAGACCCAAGTTAGGGGACTTGGGGCTTACTCCTGAGAAGGAAGCCCAAAATTATGACTAGGACTTATTCTTGAAAAGGAGACCCAGGTTAAGGATTATGGTTTGGGGCTTACTCCTGAAAAGGATGCCCAAAATTATGACTGGGACTTATTCCTGAAAAGGAGACCCAGGTTAAGGATTAAGGTTTGGGGCTTACTCCTGAAAAGGATGCCCAAATTTGAGGACTTATGACTGGGGATTATTCCTAAAAAGGAGACCCAGGTTAAATATTATCTCATCTTTAAAGGATGAGGTTGAATGAATGAGCTCTCCATATTTAGTGACATAAGGATATTTAAATCCCTAGGTTTTGAGAGATATTCCACAGAATTCCTTTCAGATAAGGAAGTCAAATTAAGAAATCCTGCCATAAATAGCTTTGAAGAGTGTCTTGAAGACTGGATCTTGAAAAGGAAAGGTATAATGGCTTATGAGGGGTGAAATGGGCAAGAAAGGAACCCAAAACGGAAGGGGCGCGCAAGTCTTGGAAGGCGCGCAAGTATTGCGGGGGTGCGCAAGTATGGGTCGCGCAGGTATACCTGCGCGACATGTGGTGTACTTGCGCGATGGTCAACCAGCATTGAAATACTTAAGCGACTCTTTATTAAAGCCTTTATAATTTTCTTGAGGTTCTTCTAGAAAAAGGACATGCAAGTTCTATCGAAGGAATAAGGCGGCGCGCAAGTGTGACCACTTCCCTTAAGGGCTGGCCACTCAGGCGCGCATGTGTTGATGAGTTTCAAAACTTAGGCCTTCCTCCCTCTCTTCAGATCTTCCGTTCTAGGTAAGAAATTAACTTACAAGTGTTCCGGAATCTTTGAGAAGAGACTTGGGCATCAGGAGCTTCAATCCGAGTTTCTGGAAAAAGATCCTCTCGAATGGGGGTCCCACAGGGTCTATTTATAGGCAGGAGAAGACCCCGGGCGGTTGTCGGGTGGTTATCACTTAGGTCACGCAAGTCACCTGAACGACCATAAGGCGGCGCGCAAGTAGACTTGCACGACCACTAGGTGGCGCGCAAGTGTACTTGCGTGACCATGAGGGAACTTGCGCGACCTATGGGAAATGATCTCCTTGTTCATCCCTTTGTCGATTTTTGATGTTTCTTCAAAGGATGAATCACTTTGGACTAAGGTATTTACCTTTTTTCAGTCGTTAGACTCTGTGACGGAAAGGAGCGTCAACAGCGTTAGAAACCCCTTGTTGGGGGAATGATTCCTCTTGAGTCGCTCTTCTTTTCTTCTATTATAAGATGAGTTATAGGGGCCTGAGCAGTTTTGATTCTTTTGTAGATCTACTAGACTTAATTGTAGGCTGTTATCGGAGGAGTTTCATCGTACTAGTATAAGGTAGGTGGTGCATACCTATTTTTGGGTTTTTGTAGCCAATTGGGTGGTGCGTCCTTCAGTGTGTTTTTTGGTATTTTGAGAGAGACCTAACTTTATCTGTTATTTCATATTCAATTGCTTATTAGACCTATGAGATGCCTTTGGGTATTCCCTTCTTCCCATTTTTCTTGAGCGAGGATGGGAGAGGGGTCATTGCTCATCATGGATTTTTGGTTGGGGGTTGCCAAAATGGTTATATTTGAATTTTATTGTTTTAAACTATTGAGTTTAGTTTATTAAACCTTGATATAAATTTTTAGAGGCATTAAAGGCCTATGTGCTGGTATGGTACAACACATGGCTAGTGAGTTTCAAATATTTATTTTATTTGTTCGGTTTAAAAGTGATTCTTTTGATTATATATGTAATTACTAAATTGCATATGCAGGAACCCTTGAAATTGTGTTGGGTATGGCCTAGAAATTGATGAGGGATACTAATCTGAGGTCGGTCTTTGCCCAAGTAACATTAGGTGGTTCTGACGAAGGGATTGTGCATCATGGACGTCTTCTAGAGGCAGTGCGACTATTAGGTTGGGCACGACATAAGTTACTTGGATGGAAATCCCATCAGACATGAGAAAGATGTTCGCAGGGGAATGAGGTGTCAAAGACGTTGTTTCTTGGGTACTATTTTGGTTATTACCTCTCACCTAAAATATTGATTAGTGTCCACAAATAGAGACTCTGTGATGTGGTGGTTTGACCACTCATGTTGGTAGAGGCCCTCAATAGTTTCAATTTAGGTACTATAGGGTTTGGGGTGCTTTCTGAAGGAAGCCCGACGGAAGGTGAGGAGCCTTCAGAGGATAGTGTTGATACTATTGGGTTAGGGGCAGTGGCTCACCATGATATGAGGGCAGACATCATTTTTCCGCTGATTAAATTATTTGAGGGAAGTCATTGTTGTCCCTCCTGCTACTTTATTTGACGACATGCATCACTGCACCAACGAGTTACTAATGTTTGTGAGTGTCTTGAGGATGCCGGTACTTAAGACACGTAGTGTTATGGGGCATAAGGTGTCGGGTTACTTGACTGAGATTCTGGCGTTATCCGAAGCAGGTGACACTTCATGGTGGTCGATGAGCACCAAGGGAGTTAATGTTTTTTTGTTCGCCATGTTGTTTACCATTTTCCTTATAACTACTTTCCTTCTTAAACACATATACTAGGGACTTACCTTTCGGTGGTATCCTACTGAGATTATTTTCACACCCTATACGAGCCCTTGGGGATGCTTGTAGACTATAGGAATTTTCATGGAAGAAAGATACCAGCGTCAGGAGATGGAGTGTTTTAGCTATAACATGGTGATGGCGTGGACGTTGAGGACTTTTCCAGCTGGAGTTTACATTGTTTTTCTTTCTTCCAGTATCAGCATGCTTACTTATTTTGTAACAATAGTTGGTTAGCCATTGGCTCCCTTTATCTATGGATATGTATGAACTACTTTGGATGCATGTTTTTTTTGTTCATTAGTAGGTACAAGTGATCAGCATGCTATTGTGTATACATTTTTCTACACTCATTTTTATATTTCTTCTGCTGTTTATTAAAATTGAATGTGCTTCCTCTATGTTGGTCTGGTTTGAGTCAGCTGTGTCATTTATTTCTACTGCATGTTATATATTATTCTTCTTACCAGTACCATTATTATTATCCTCTGATAAGGTATAGCCTCCCCATTGTACATGTTTTCACCCTCACTACTATTCAGAAACCTTTGGCGTTTGGAGAGGTGCGCCTAAGGTAATAACACCCAACCCCTTGAGAACTTTTTAGGGGGCTGTTTGGGTCCGGGTCGTTACACATACTCTTGAGTGTTTTATCATCAATATACCATGTCATCACAAGTTAATTGTATCCCATGATTCATTACACAATTGGAATTTATCACCAGTTCATATTTCAACTAGACCACATACATTTAATATTAACTCACACTAACCAATTATGCCAAACCATACAAAAACCCTAACGAAAACTGTTTCAATAAAACCACCCTTTTATGTATTTTTTTTGATCAAACCATGAAATAGAACCAAAAAATTATAGAATACTCTTTTCCAAGAATAAAAAAAATCTATTTAAAAAACATTTTAAAATCATGTTACCAAAATCAATTTCCTGAAAACACCCAATTGCAATATGTCCACAAGAAAACACTTATGTGTGTTTTCAAAAACAATTACACATCAAATTCAAAATAAATTTCACACAATATAATAAATATCAAACCAAGACTTCATATTCAAAACATATGAGTTGAGAGTGAAGCCACTTACCATGATATTTTTAGTTATAATGATAAATGAAATGAAAAAACATCACAATACCGAGTTGAATATCAACAAAACATCCGTTAATATCTTACCATATCAATTAAAATCATAATATAATCATATTTTTCATCCAAAACCATAGATTTACACACTATGGGAATAGATCTATGAATCTGAGTGTGAGGGAGATGTAGATGTTTAAAATCAACCATGAAAAACCATGAACAATCACTTATCACAAGAATCATGCTTCAAAGATCATACAAATGACTCTAGATCACTTCAAATTCAATGGGGAGCTATTCTCCAACCATTGGGAGGTTAAAATACCGGGATTGGACCATTATGATGAATAAATTAATCATTTAGATGTAAAAAATTATTTGATTCATAATTTATGGATTTAACAATTGACCCATGTATAGTTTACTCACATAGTTAGTCAAAATGTCTGCTAACCATGCTCCTGATTTTACCTTAAGGGATACCTCGAATACTTGGATCAAGCGATTGGAAAATCATGTACCGACCATTTGAATGATCAATATCCAACATATGCTAAATATAGATCAATTTCTCATAGGCTTTCACATGGTTTTGGAAAATAGTTCACCGCCCGTGCACCTAACCTTTAGCCCCTATTTTATTATACATGGTTTCCTGTTAGTATTTCATGGTTTTCCAAAATTGTGAACCATCCCAAAAATGAACATGTTATATAATGTTGAATGAATGAGAGTAAAAAAGGACAACTATTGATGAAAACATAAAAGTTTCCCAGATTACTCATGATGAACTCTTTGGAACTCTTCTACAACACGAGACAAGAATGAAGACAGATGCTGATTTCAACAAGAATAAAAATGGAAATTGAAGTGTAGATTTACCACTAACTCTAAAGCTAAAACACCTGAATGGATAACAAGATCCAAATCTATGAAAGTTGTTATGTCTGATTCAAGTGATTGGGATCTTTCAAATAATGAGTTAGCCAATCTCGCTCTAAGGATGAACAAGATTGTGGGAATGAAAGACTTACAATACAGATTATAAAATAAAGAAAGGAAGGATAAGAAATATTTGGAGGTAACATGTTATGAATGTAAGAAAGTAGGACATATCAGTACTGATAGTCTTTTACTTAAGTGAAAATACATAAAGGATAAATATTCATAAAGAAATAAGAAAAAGTTTTAAAAGAAAAGTACAATGAAAGTCATGAAGGAAAATTATACATGGAGTGCAAGTGGTAGCGATTCATCAGATAAATCTTCAGAATATGAATCGTCAGGACACATGAATATTGGAATTATATGCAGACTTCCAATTGAAAATCATTGTCTTATGGATAAGGTACACAATGCTGAAGATATTACAAATGTTTCCTTGAATACAAATTATACTGATAATAAATATTATGAATCATCAAATGATGAGTCTTAATCATCAGAAGATAATACATTACCTTCTTTTGAATAAGTTTCTAGGTCTGCAAAATTACATGAGAATGAAAATTCTAAACTCAAGAAAAATCTTGATAAAGAAAATTCATGAATTTAATTTTAACTAATGAAGTATTATATCTTTCTAATGATCGTGATATGAAAATTTCTGATTTTTAAATTATTTTAAAAACCCTTGAGAAAGTCAATTCTGAAAAGGTTAAACATTATATGGATATAGAAAATGTTATTTCTAAGAAAAATGTTTTCCATCCTAACTCTAGTTAAAAACAATATTTTTTGGAGGATAAAAACATAGTTTTAAAACTAACATCAGAAATCTTTTCTTTGAAAAAATGTTTATCAAACTTTATTTATTTCAAGGAACACATTGATAAAATGTATTCTCAAATTAGAACTTTGATGAATCATTCTGGTATTGGTTATAGTCATTCTAAACCGGTTTTTAGTAATAACTATTTTGTTCCTCAAAATAACCCTTTTTGTACTATGTGTCAATGTTGAGGACACTGTAAATGAGATTACTCTCCTAATAGAATCCAGTATTTAGGATTTCATAAAGCCCATTTTTAAAAACAAATGTGGATACCTAAAATTCTTTTATCTAACCATTCTGGATCCCAACAAGTTTGGATTCCGAAAAACTAATTGATTCTTTTTCATGAAAATAAGTACTGTACTAATAAGAACATTTGGTACATGGATAGTGGTTGTTCTCGACACATGATAGGAAACAAATATTTCTATGAAACGATCATCGAAACAAAAGGTAGAAAGGTTACCTTTGGAGATAATGCTCAAGGAAAAAAGAACATCTTGTTTTCATTCCCAATTCGAACATAAAAGTCCAAGTGTGGCCTTAGGTGATGATGATTGGATTAAAGAAATGCAAGATGAACTAAATTAATTTTAAAGGAATCAAGTCTAGAAATTAGTTGAGAGACCTAAAGAAATAAAAGTAATTGTTGTAAAATGGGTTTTCAGAAACAAATGTGAAGAAAATCGAATCATTGTATGAAATAAAGCAAGACATGTTTCTTAGGGATATAATAAACAAGATTTATTAGACTACAATGAAAAATATTCATTGGTAGCTAGACTTGAATCTATTCATATTCTAATAGCCTTTGCATCATACATTAATTTCAAACTATTACTAATGGATGTTAAATGTGTTTTTCTAAATGGTTTTGTTCAAGACAAACTTTTTTTCAAACAACCACTAGTTTTATTGACTCAAAACATCCTAATCATGTTTTTCAACT
The DNA here is from genome assembly GCA_963277665.1 of Viscum album. Classification (NCBI taxonomy): domain Eukaryota; kingdom Viridiplantae; phylum Streptophyta; class Magnoliopsida; order Santalales; family Viscaceae; genus Viscum; species Viscum album. Next base: position 561,520,037 of record OY728139.1, read on the forward strand.
TACCAAAGCTCTATATGGCCTTAAAATATCCCCTAGAGCATGGTATGATAGACTTACAGAATTTATTTTACAAAAAAATTATGCAAAAGGTACAGCGTAATCAACCCTTTTTATAAAAATGGAAAATAAAAATGTTTTGATTGTTCATATTTATGTTGATGACATCATATTTGGATCAACTCGGTATACTTTAACTAATTTTTTTGCCATCTTAATGAAATATCAGTTTGAAATGAGTATGATGGGTGAGTTAACATTCATTTTAGGTTTTCAAATTTCACAAAAACCAGAAGGAACATATATATCTCAACATAAGTATATAAAATATTTACTCAAAAAGTATGGTTATGACAGGACTAAAAGTATTAGAACTCCAATTGGTACCTCAAATACACTTGATCTGGATGAAACTCAGAAACCATAAGATCAAACAATTTTTAGAGGTATGATAAGTAGTTTTTTATACATGACAGCCAGTCGACTAGACTTAATGTTTTCCATATTCTTATGTGCAAGATACTAATCAAATCCAAAAGTGTCTCATTTAAAATCCGTGAAAATAATTTTTCGGTATTTAAAAAGAACTCTGGATTTAGGTCTTTTTTACTCTTCTGGAAATGATTTTTTAATTTTTTTTTTCAATTGCTGAATTTGGTGGTTGTAGAATGGATAGAAAGAGTACATCTGCAACATGTCATTTATAAGGAGATTATTTGGTTTCCTGGTCCTGCAAGAAGAAACACTAAGTAGCACATTCCACTACTTAAGCTAAATAGGTAGCAGCTGGAAGTTGTTGTGCTCAAGTGTTGTGGATGCAACACAGACTCACTGACTATGGATTGAGTTTTTCCAAAACTCAAATTCTTTCGGATAACACTAGTGCTATATCTCTTAGTGAGAACCCAGCACATCACTCTCATGCAAAGCACATAGATGTTAGGAATTACTTTCTTAGGGATCACACACAAAAAGGAGATATTATTTTACAATTCATCGGAATACAAGAACAACTTGCTAACATTTTAAAAAACCATTACCTTCCAATAGATTTGAGTTTATAAATCATAGGCTACGAATCATTACATTATAGTAATCATTCATGTCTCCTTCATTTTTTTTACTTCTCCTTACATTAAGAAACTCCTCTAAAAAAGGAGAACATTTTATATAATATTCTTTTTACTTATCTGTTTATTTTCCGGGTTTTGGGTTTTTAGCTTTCTGTTTATCATATTGACTATTTAGTTATTGTTTTTAACTTTTGTTTATTGTCTTGAATACCTGGTTACCGTACTATTTTTATGCCCATCAGCACGTCAGTCTATGGTAACAACTTTGTTTTCTATTGGCACGATAGTCTATGGTGACAAATTTGTTTCCAATCGGCACAAAAGTCTATGGTAAAGACTTTGTTTTCCATCGGAATATTAGTCTATGGTAACTACTTTGTTTTCCATTGGAACCTAAGTCCATGGTAACGACCTTTTTTTCCATCGGCACGTCAGTCCATGGTAACCAATTTGTTTTCCATCAGCACGACAGTCTATGTTAATGACTTTGTTTTCCATCAGCACGCCAGTAAATGGTAACGACTTTTTTTTCCATTTTCATGCCAGTCCATGGTAACAACATTGTCTTCCATTGACATGTCAGTATATGGTAACGACTTTGTTTTCCATCAGCATGTCAGTCTATGGTAACGACATTGTTTTCCATCAGAACATTAGTCTATGGTTACGACTTTGTTTTCCATCGGCTTGTCAGTCTATGGTAAGGACATTGTTTTCCATCGGCACTTCAGTCTATGGTAACGACTATGTTTTCCATCTGCACGTCAGTCTATGGTAACAAATTTTTCTTCCATCAGCACATCAGTCTATGGTAATGACTTTGTTTTCCACCAGGACGTCAGTCTATGGTAATTAATTTGTTTTCCATCAGCACTTCAGTCTATAGTAATGACTTTGTTTTCCATCGACATGTCAGTCTATGGTAACAACTTTGTTTTCCATCGGCACGTCAACCCTTGGTAATGACTTTGTTTTACATCGGCATGACAATCGATCGTATCCTTTCTCCCCGTACGCTTGTGTTTTCTTTCACTATGATAATACTATTTAAACCAATAATTACCATACGATCTCTGGTAGGTACATACATTCCTTACCTTGTTTTTTAAAAAAAACTTTTAATCCCATCCATCAGATTCTTTTTCTTCTAATCTCAACCATATAAGATCAACCGTCACCTGTTTTTTTGGATATAAATAGACACCTCCCCTCCCCAAACCCACACCGGTTTTTCAAAAATTTTGACGATTCTCTGTCCCTATTTTAAGACTTTGTACGATCTTCCACTGGCTTCACCTATATGTCTCAGTACTCTGCTAACACTCATTCCGAAATGTCATAAAATAATTTTTCAGAAAAAGAATTTTTCAGAGAAAGGTTAGTTTTACGGTACTTCTTTGATTTGTACAATTCTACAATTAGAAGAAATATTTTGTGTCAAGGATGGGAGCATTTGTGTGTTGAAAAACCAGCGTCTCAAGATCCAGTTCATATTGATGAATTTAGTCAGTTCTACAAAACTGTATCTTTTGAGAAGCATATGACTATCAACTTTTCTTTGTACGATAGAAAGTTATCAATGTCTGTAAAACCAGCATCCCACTTTCTGAATGTTCCCATGGAAGGTGATTCTTTCTGTCCATCCCATAAACTACCAGAGGAGGTTGGTACATTTAATAATGAAAGTGCTGAAAAGTCATTGTTTCTAATAAATGAAGAGAAGAGTAAAGTGGCTCATCTTTCTCGAGATAATAGATTTATGGAACATTGGATGAAAGGTTTTCTTATCCCAAGGAAAGAGGATAGAGAAACTCTATAAGTTTCTGATATCTTCATGCTTGACTATCTTGTCAAAATGTAAAAAGAAAATCTCATGGGATAAATTTTGAAACAACCTTAGAATATTATGTCAGGAGCGATTAAGTCCCATTTGATCATGTATCCATCTATTCTTACAAATTTCGTTCTTAAGAGCATGAAGTTTTGTAATATTCCTTTCAAAGGACAATTTAAGTGGATGAAGCCTTCCTAGATATGTAAGGGTACTTTAAAGAAGGTGAATGTATGTTTAAATCAGAATTCAATGCTTTTTGTTAAGGATTTAGAAGCTGACTCGATACAGAATCAATCGGCACCTATGCCAGTCAAAGATAATCCATCTGTTGGTGCTCCTCAAATGTCAGATCTGCAAACCGGTTCAAATCCAAAGAAGAGACCTAAGTATAGTAAAGAGGTTGTGTCCTGGTGGAGAAAAGGAAGAGAACAATGAAAGGAAGGTGGTCTGAAGTTTGGTCTTTACACAGTTGAATATTTTTCTGAGAGGTTAAGGGTTGAAGATACCATTCAGGCTGAAAAGAAAAAGAAGACTCTTTTGAAAAGAAAAGCCTATGAATTTGATGTTTCAAATGTCATGAAATTTTTTGAGGATTCTAGTGCTCAAATAACAGATGAAGTATATCAAGATCCTATCATACAGATTCTCCCACAGAATGAGAAATGGAAACAAATTCTAGAAGAAATCTAGGAAGTTGAATAAGAGGAACGAGATTTCATTTTGGAATTCCTTTAGAGTTCAATGAAAAGTAGAGTGGAATATTTTCAAAAAAAAAATTGAAGGTATTCACCAAGATCTTCATGTCGACCAAGCATCGGCTGAATCTTTTGAATCTCAAGAAACATTTAATTCTCAAGAAAATCAACATCCTCAATCTTCTCATACGGAAAAAACAATTGTCATCAGTGACAAAGTGGAAGAATAAATAAAGGGGATTGAAAATTCAAAATAAAAACAGACAATTATAGACTCAAGCCGATCAAATGAACTAGATTCATACGATAAGGATACTTATTTAGAACAGACGGTTTGTCTCAAGAAGAGTGATTATATTTTTCATGTTTGAAAGAGAATTGAGAAGACCATTCCTTAATTTACCAGGATTGAAAGAAAAATTGATTTCATTACTGAAAATTATAGAAATAATTTTGTCTCTGTAAGAGAATTGAGAAAGAGATTTTTGTTAGTTGAAACCTATTTGAATGTTCAATCTGAAAGTTCGGCTGCTCATAAGAAGTCTTGCAACAGAATGACTATGTGGTCATACAAAACCGAGAGCTCAGTGAATGATCATGTAGTATCAATTGAAGACTTAAAGAGGCTTTAAAATGATCTATTAAGTGCTTTCAAAAAGCTTTACAATGAAATTATTGAAAGGCTGAATCATTTTTCAAATACCCATGGAGCCGATATTCCTTCAGTGAAAGTGTTGTAAGATAGAATGAATGATTTTCAGTCTTCTTTTTCATAGGTTTCATCTTTCAAATATGAATTATTCTTGTTTAAGAAAAAAAATTCTATGTTATCCAAAGTCAAAAAGAATTTAAAAAATAGAATTGATACTCTTAAAGAAGTAATCAGAGTCCAAGAGGAGACCATCAAGAATCAAGATCAACTCTTTACCGACCAACAAGAGCTTCTCAGATCTCAGGGTGATTCTATATCTGAAGACAACAAGGAAATCAAAAAGATTAAATTCATTATTCATGAGTTGATAGAGAAGGAAAAGTAAAGATAAAACAAATGACTATTGTATTTGTTTTCTATTCATGAACTCTATAAACTTTAGTTATCGTATTGAGATTTATGTTACCCTTTCCTTTGCCCTGCATTTTTTTACTCTAACTCTTTTAGGAATCTCAAGATTACCCCATTCAATTTTTAAATCACAAAGGGAGAGAATGATTTATAGAGGGAGAACATTTTAATCAAATACTCCTAAATCAAGGAAAATCTACGAATACAATCCTTAAAAAATACAAACCTGAAGGGGAGTTATTTGTATTCAATTTCACATTTAGAGGAGTTTCCAATAACTCAGGGGGAGATAAGTATTTCTTTTTGTTTTTACTTTTTGTTTTGTGCTTTCCAAAAAGGGGGATATTGTTGAGTCAAAAGTTCTCTTTTGACAATTATATCTTGTTTTGGAAATCACAAATGTCGTTTACCATACTGATCATACTGACCGAGCTTATCGTACTGACCATACTTATTATACTTACCATTCTTATCATACTGACCATGCTTATCGTACTAATCATGCTGATCATACTGACCATGTTGATCGTACTGATCATGTTGATCGTAATGAGCATACATATCGTACTGAATATGGAAATTGTATTGACTCTGTTAATCATACAATGTTTTATGAATCATACTTAGTTTGTATTGTATAAATACATTACACTGTGTAATACTTATAATACTCATACTTTTATTTATTTACTTTATTGTTTTGGTCCTTTATCATAAAAACATGTTTCATATTAATCGTACTCATGTTTATCATATTCATATATCTTTTGTTTTAACCAAAATGATACCTTGGTGTTAGTTATAAACTAATCAAAATGATGTCGTGTTTTCTGTTTTAATATGACCGTTATAATGCCAGGTGTCCAAGTCCCTCTGAGTTTTCCGGAGAAATATGACCGTTGGAGAAAATATGATCGTTGGAACCTGAGGCCCTATAAATAAGAGGTCATTTGAATCCAAGAACAGACGCGTGAGACTGACCATTCTATGCTATCAAGTTCGTTATAGAGACACTATGGCTTATCTCTTGCGTTGTGAGCAAGCCATGAGATTGCAAAACTTGAACAGCTCATTATTAGTTTTTGTATTTCTATAAGTGCTTTGTTTTTTTATGCACCCGATCAGGTGATAATGATCAAGGGCTTCTGGGGATAGGCAGACAGTGCTACCGATCATCATATTGAGGGCTTTCAAGTGATTGAAATACAGAGGTGCCGATTACCTGCAAAATCGGGGACATGCGGGGATAGCAAGACAGACGTACTGATCATCGTATCGACGACTTCTGGGGATAGCAAGAAAGGCGTACCGATCATCGTATCAAGGTCCTGTGGGGATAGCAAGATAGAAATACTGATCATCATATAGAGGGCTTACCAAGGTGGTGGTAATACATACCTCTTATCCTGGGTGAAAGGTTAACCCTTCTCTTTGGGTCAAAAGAATTGTAATACATTTACATTTCCACTTCTGTTTTTTTTAAGAAAGGGAATTGTATTGTTTTCCTTTCATCATTCAATATTCATTTGTAATTGTTTCAATTACATTCATACAGTTACATATTGTATTGATTGATTCTATATGCTTTATGGTAGAATCCTTCACTATTGTATTACTCTAATTATTGTATTCATCTTGAATACAATTTATTTACTTTTCTTAATAGTATTACATCATATCATAACTTTTTATTCAATACAACTGTTTTTCTTAGTTTTTGTTGTGAATTGTATTAGTTTAAGACCATTTAAACTAATTTCTTGTGTCTAAACACAAGTTTTTAAACTTACAATTCACCCGCCTCTTTTATTGTTCCATCTAATATACATATTCATCTACATATTTGATCGAAAATTGTTATGATAGTTGAGGTGATATAATATGAAATATTAAGCCTTCTTTTTATATAGAGTGATTCTTAATAATTTTTTTTTGGTTTTAGAAAATGTCACCAGATAGGCATCGTAGAAACAAAAATTAAGAAATTACGGAGAATGTGGTTTCACTGGAGAAATATGTGAACCAAAAGCTAGTTCAGATTATCGTCCAAGAATTTCAGGATGTGGATACTGGGAACTAGTGGAATGAGCCATTGTAATCGGATCACATCATCTAGTTCAAGGAATAAAATCCACCCAAATGTTTTTCTGATTTAGAACCATAGAAGGCTGTGGTGTTGTTCAATATGATGAATCATGTCTTAGATTTCCTATGCACACTAGTTGAGATCAATTTCAATAATGAGACATATATAATCAAGGATCATTCACTCTAGTGGTGGGATTTAGTAGTGTAGGCTATAGTTGATTAAGGCCTTGTTTGGGAGGATTTTGAAGAACTCCTCGCCAAAAAATTATATCCTGACATGTTCAAGATTTAGATAATAATTGACTTATAAAATATGATGTAGGGATATCATACAATCACTGAGTATGTGGATAAATTTATGAATTATTTATCTTTTCATCCGTGTAGCTTCTAGAGTATCGTTGAAGAACAAAACATTGAATATGGGTTGATATTTGAGATTCACACGAAGATTGTCGTGTTTTGTAATATAGACTATACAGAGATAGTCAACAGAGAGATAATGGATAAAATGCTAATCTCATAAGCTATGGGAGGAGGACGTATATGATACGCATGGGACAAAGTGGGAACTATAATGCTAGGGGAAAGGGGAAGATGGATACCTACTTCCTAGATGAGAGTGTGAATTAGAATCAAATTGGTAGATCAGTGAATCTTAATCCAAAACCAAAGAGCCAGACTGGATGTTTTCAATTTGGTTTTTTGAATGACATGAGGATAGAATGTACGACACCACCAAGTGAATTCCACAACTACAAAAAGGTGGGGAATATTTTTCACTATTATCAATGTGCTTAGAGGTCATGTTCACAAGACACTTATAAGATTTCTAAGGCATTGTATACTTTGAGGGGGTGAGCGAAAAAAAAATCAATCTAGTTAGTAGTATAGAGCTATCCAAGGTGTATCTAGGAATACCATGAATCATTAGAAAGGGAAATCTCAATAGGGTAACAATGATAAAAATGTAGTGATGAAGTAATTTTATAGATCAGAGAATTTTATTGTGGATGATAAGGCTAGACAATCTATAGTGCGAGGTCAAATTATTTTTAATTCTAACCTTATGTAATTGTTGTTTGATTCAGGTGCTTCCCATTATATTATTACTTCTTGTGCATTTTATTTTATTAGTTTAAAACAAGAGATGATTCCAAATTTAATAAACATTAAACCCCTCTTTCTTGAAGACAATGTTAATCCTTTTTATGTAGAGAGTGTTCCATATATATTAATGTATTTGAGTTGATATGGGATTTCTCAATGATGGACTTGGATATCGATGATGTAATCATATGTATTGATTAGTTGACACTGTTCAAGGTCCACATCTACTGTTATATAAGAACAATTACTTTAGTGATTATGGGTGGAATCGTGCATATCATTAAAGGATAAGGGAATTAAAAGATTTGTGAAATGGTCTTCTTGTAACTAGAAGTGGGAACAATATATTACTAGTTGGAGGAGCTGACATTGGCATATATGGAAGAGATCTATAATAGAATTTTTCTTGTAGTTTTAGGTGAATTTTTGGATGTGTCTCTTAAACATTTATATGGGTAACATTCAGAATTGGAAGTATAGTTTATAATTGATCTCTAACCGAGGACAAGTCATATCTAACTTCTATATTATTAAATAAAAAAATAGAATTAAGGGTATTGAAAGTACAGTTGGATGAGTAATAAAGAAAAGGTTTCATTTATCCATGAACGTCTCCGTGAGAAGCACTAGTCTTGTTCTTCATGAATGCATGTATTACACTGCGACCAAGAGTGGATTATCATAAGGTTAGTTTTTTTCTTTTAATGGTATATCAGCAACCACATATTGATTATCTATTTTTTAATTGAGGGGAGATCTAGGGTTCTCCAAAATTGGCTTTGGATTAGGATATCACTAATTGTAAGTTTGGAAGGGAGACATTCTGAAGATAGATTTCATAAGAAGATATGGCCATACTAAATATGTGGTAAAATCATTTGATCTTATGAATGCACAATATTTCATTATGGTGTGGATAAATTGGATATTTCTAGGATATCTGGATTCTTTTACGGTGGTGTTTGTGGGTGACACATTGGTTTATTGAAGGACCCCGTTTGAGCATGATAAACACTCGGTGATTGTGTTTGAAAACATTATGGATCATCTTTTTTATACGAAATTATCTAAGTGTTTTTTCGGCACACATGAGCTATGATTTCTTTTTCTTGTAATTTTCGAACGAGGTATTTATGTGGATCTAGAAATTATAGAAGTTTTTATGTCTTCAGAACCATCAAATAATATATTTGAGATGATAAAATTCCTTGTTAAAGATGGTTATTACTAACACATTGTTATGACTTCTCCAAACATGATTTGGACGTGGAATCATTGAGAAATAAGAGTGTTTCATTCCAATGGACTGGGGAATATCAGAAATCCTTTGATGAACTGAACATTATCTTTACATCTGCAAATATTTTGATATTTCCATAATTATGAAAAGCATACCTGGTGTATTGTGATGCTTCCTGATTAGGGTCAAGATGTATTGTCATTAAAGGGGAACATGTTGTTTCTTATGGATGAAGGAAATTTATAGTAAATGATCTGAACTATCCAATGGGTGATTCTTCCTGATCAGGGTCTAGATTTTGTAGTCCATGCATTAATGACAAGAAATCCTTACCTCTTTGGGGATAAATTTAAAATGTTCATGCATTATAAGATCTTGAATCATATTTCCTCACAACGGTATTTGAATTTAAGGAAAATAAGATGGATGGAGTACCTAAAAATGTTCGACTTTTAAATAATGTACATATCAGGTAATGAAAATTTGGTGGCCGATGCACTGAGTAGATAGTCATATACTCATTTTGAAAACTTGGCTTTAAATTAGTGGTAGTTGATGTTGGTCCTAGATGACATGAATGTATAATGTGAATACTTAGGTGATGTTGTTGTTTTATTTTCATTTTTAGGGGTTACTGGTATAGTGAATATGGATAGAAAGACATATACATCTGATGTAGAATGCATGGGTATAAGGTGAAAACTCAATAGAGGGGAGACCATCGAGAGATAGAGGCTGGATGGAAGTTCAATGTTGTGGTTAAGAGATCCTATGGTTTTACCTATATATTATTAGGACGAAATTCTTCATGCATAACAAGATTCATGATGGGTTGTCCATACAAGAATATAGAAGATGTAGAAGGTGTTGGAAGTGCTATTTTTTTGGATCGACATGAAAAAATTGTGGATGAGTTTGTTTCTTGATGCATAACTTATCAACATGTTAAGATAGAACAACAAAGAATGACATGTTTGTTATGTTGTATACTTATTCCAATTTGAAAATGGGAATAGATAGCTATTTTAATTGTTACCAGTCTCACAAGAATGGTTCACAAAACATAATAAAAATTTGATGATTGTAGATCGACTCACAAAGTCATCAAATTGATTCCTTATTTATCAAACTCATACAGTGGAGTATCTATCCAGAATCTATATTTGAGAAGTTGTAAAGAGACATGGAATACTAGTTTTGATAATATTAGAGAGAGATGTAAGTTTCACATCCTTTTTCTGGGAATACATACAAGAATACATGGGGACATAGTTGAAAATCAGTATGGTGTCTCATCCTTAGATAGGAGACTATTCTGAACAGATGATACTAATGTTGGAAGATATGTTACAAGATTATCTAATAGATTTGGTCCTCTCATGGGAAGAGAACATACACATGTTGTATTTCTAAAATAAAAACAGTTATTAGGCCTCTAAAAATTTCTCTCTTTGAATCATTGTATGGGCATCCTCATCATTATTTACTTTGTTGGGTGTAAATACACTACTGGAAAATAGGTCTATACCCACGGTTTTCCAACAAACCGTGGGTATAGGGTACCCCTATACCCACGGTTTTCCAAAACCGTGGGTATAGGTATAGTATGGGAACCTATACCCACGGTTGTGCCAAAAACTGTGGGTATTGTTTTCTAATAAGACCTATACCCACGGTTTTGGAGAAAACCGTGGGTATAGGGTATTTTCCGAAGACCTATACCAACGGTTCTTCAAAACTGTAGGTATTGCATTTTTTTTGGAAGACCTATACCCACGGTTTTCCAGAACCGTGGGGAAAAACATTAGGCGGTAGACGAAAAAATATTTGATGGGGAGAAATTTTTTCACGGAAGGTTTTAATATATATAGGCAGATGAATATATATATATCAAGTAAAAATTCCAGCTCGGTTGGTACCTTAGAAGCGGCTGTTATGTTTACTGTCAGAGGAGAGTTCAATTTCCAATAGGCGTGCTTTTTGTATTTAAATACCCAGATATATTAATATATATACGCCGGTATATGTACTTATCAACGAATACGTTAACAGCTCGGTTGGTCTGGTTCTTTGTACCGGCGCGCTGCGTAGCCGGAGGTGCGGGTTCGAAACCCCGTATCAGCATTTTTCGAATTTAAAAACCTGACGAGGATTATATTAATATATATTACCAGATAGATATATACATAACAGTTAAAATGCGTAGCCCGGTTGGTTTGATGGTGTAGCGGGTCATCGAGGAACTTCGGGAAGCCCGGTTTCGAAACCTCCTGGGCGCCAATTTTTTGAATTAAATACCCCACGGTTTTCAAACCGTGGGGTCTGTTATATGCCACGGTGGCACCTTAGTGTGCCACATTTGACACCCCCTATACCCACGGTTTTGGAGAACCGTGGGTATAGGCTGAGACCCCTATACCGACGCCTTTCCAGCCCACGGTTCCCAAAACCGTGGGTATAGGCTATACCCATGGTTTTGGGGGCTATACCCACGGTTTTGAACTGTGGGTATAGGCCATTTTTCCAGTAGTGATAGGCTTGACTTCACTAGTTGGGAGGATCATTGTCCAAGAAAAAAATGAAGAATATACATTTGATCAAGAAATATATTTAGAAAGATCAAACATATTAGAAATTTTATGTGGATCATTGTCTATGGCCCATTCCATTCATTGGGTATGGTAATTTTATTTTAAAGATTTATCCATCTTTTGGACATTTCCTTTTTGGGATGAAAGATTTGTTATCTTCTCGATACAAAGAACATTTTGAGATATTTGAATGAGTCATTAAGGTTGAATATAGGTTGGATTTTCCACAATGTTTTAATGTGGTGCACAATATGTTTCATCTATCTCAATTGAAAATGTATTAGTAAAACATTATAGTATCCTGCCTTTTTATAACATAAAAATTCATTACATTACACAAAACTGAGGATCTATAAGGTTTAGTGTCTTGGAAACCAGGAACATAATACATGAAAACAACATAAAATATTCTTCTTAAACACTTGAAAGGATTCTCCTTAAGTTCATCCTAGGTTCATTACTACATCTCATAACCTGGGGACATACATCAAATGAAAGGGTGAGCAGAAGGACCATTAAGGGAAACAAGAGAAACATTTAACATTTGAACTTGAGAATCATCAATAAAGTCATGAAAACGAAATTTAAGGCATGAGAAAGAAATCATGTGGAATATCATAATAAAAATAACATTTTTCATAACATTAAGATGTGGCTACATCATTAAACATAGAAAATGATGAACATATCACCAAGGTCCTTCCCCAAGGTGTCATTTGAAAGTTACCAAGGTTATATACCAAGATATCATGAAAATTGTAATCTCTAGTGGTTACATCATTATCCAATGCATTAGAGCGCTATCAGGGTGCACCCTTAAATTTTACATTATTATCATGTGAGCCACATATATCATCATCAATCATTTCTTAAACAACCCATATAGTATAAATGAAATGGGTTTGAATTTATAATCATAACGTTTTAAAAACTGCTTTAAAGACATGATCTTTATGTCACTTTAAACCCACGGAATTGGAAAGCGGGTTTCATGTATGTAAATCCCAGAATTTAAACTAGAACGTATTGATATATATTTGAATAACCCTATAGAAAAAGAGCATTGAGTATTCACGTAATAACATAAAATAATTTTGAGAAAAAGAGAGAGGCATTTTGATATGAAAATTCTGCAGCATAACAGCTACGTTACAGGGTTTTAGAAAACGTTGAAAAGAGAGGGGACATGGGTCACCCACCCATAAATGATCTATAAAAATATTATTGGGACAGAATATAAAGGATTTAAGATCATGTTAAGGACATTTGAAAATATACCATATGAAATGAAGAACATGAAAGGAAGACAAAAATAAGATTTATCTTATGAAAATTCGGCAGCCAAATGGCGTCACTTAAACTTCAATAAAAATGAATGGACAAGATCAAATAGGGTATCTTATCATATGAACATAAGAGATCAGTATGATAGATATAGAGATAAAACCACAACATTATAGAAAGGAACTTGAATGACTTGACATGAAAGTAGAACATTGAAAAATGAGAAGGGAGAAAGAATCTGTTACAAAAATTCCGTCAGCCTAACGGCGCCACTTAAAACTTCATAAAACGAAATAATGAGTGTAAGAGGGGATCTATCATTATATGAACATGAAAAGTGAATTAAGAGGAGTATAAAATAACATAATTTAACATAAGGACATGGAGCATAAATGAAATGACATAAAAGAGATTACTTGAAAAGAAAGAGAAGTTGGATCTCGTACCTTAAATGTAACTCTTCAAACTCAAAGGTTGAGACCTTGAGAGTCTTGAGGGCACCTTGGGAGGACTCCTTTGGAGGTAAGGAGACCATAACGTCGTTGGGGGAGAGTGGGGAGTCGAAATGGATGAATGGATGGGTTGGTATTTGTAAGTAAATTGAGGGGACAAGGCATTAATGGCCAAGGGACACCTCACAAGTGGTTTTCTCAAAAACATGTGCTCTCCCATGATATTTTCAATGATGTTAGGACACATGGGGCACCCAATAAAATATTTCATCACCTTGGGTCCTCCAAACCGTAAAATATCTCATTAAATCACCATGACACAGTTATGATGTCATTAAACATTCCGAAACCCTAAAACTGCTTTTTTACTATTCACTGAAAATTCATCTTTCTCAGAAAAATCCCAAAAATTCACCTTAATAAAATATAGACGCTCTGATTAAAAATATGGACATAATTTTATAAAAATATTTTTTAAATATTTTTAATTTAATTTTTAAATAACAACACTATTCACCGAAAATTCATTTTTAGAAAAAAAACCCCAAAATTACCATAACATAATATCGGTGCTCTGAGTTCAAAAATGAAATACATTTTATAAAAATAATTTTCTAAATAATTTTTAATTTAATTTTTAATTAAAAATAACTATTCACTCGAAAAAAATAATACTTGAATAATAATTTATGAAACCGTTATTTAACCATTTTATTGAATCACATTACTTAATCAAGGTGCCTAGATTATATTAATACTTTTTCTAAGTGAGATTACTAATCCATTTGGTCACATTACTATTCCTAAGCATAAAATTACTATTCATAATATACTATTCACCAAAAGTCAAGTTGAGCTTATTATACTCTAAATTTCATACTAAACATAATTGTAGAAGACCATTTTTTGAAAATCATTACACATTTTTAATTATTTAAGGTTTACATAAACATTTTTAAAATATCCTTTTTCTAAAACTCATTAAAAATATGCATACTGTATTTATCCGGTCATTTGAAATTACATAAACTTCATCATAAGAAGAAATCCCAATTTTTATTTAAAAAAAAGGATTACACAAGGTAGTCATGGTCTCCTTACATATCCCCTTGTCACACCAGCATAGGACCTAAGTGTAAGGTGTGCTAAAGTGAGAGAATCTGAGGGAGGATTGACCAACATCGGACGAGTAGTAATTTCTATCAGTTTGAACTTCTCGTAAAGGCGATTCCATTCTAGCTTCACACGATGAAGTTCAGCTTGTGTTCGGTCCACCGCAAAGCCCAGTGGTGCTACCTCCTTCCCAAGTTCTGTTAGATGGGTTTCGATCAGTCCAAGACTACTGGGTGAGGCCATCAAATCTTTGTTCTATAATAATTAACCAAGATTACTTGTATTTAGAGACAATAATCGAAATGTTTAGTTTACAGTGGTCATATTTACCAATGGTCATATAATCGTCAAAACCCAACGGTCTCATTTTAATTATACTCATGTTATCAAATGAAACAGTTTTGTTGAGTATAAAAAATAACACACAAAATTAGGAAACAAGATTTATTTAAAATTTTGGGTCGTTACAATCTTCTCCCTTAATAAATTGCATCCTCGTAATTTTTTAATATTGGGTTTTGAAATTTCATTGAAAGTCCCAAATCGGAAAAAGAGTCAGTAACACTATTACTTTAAAAGAAATAAAAGTAAGTACAAAGGTCACCTGAGTTAACCCACATTAGGATTCCATGTAGGAAAACATGGAAATGGAGGAGAAAACAAAGGGTCAAGTTCTGAGGGAGAGTGATAGAAAACATGATTAGGAGAAAGTTAACCATAAGAAAATCCCAAACTTATGATGTGTGTAAACGGTATTTGATTACCTAGTAGGAAACATAAACCAACAACTTTTTTGTTTTACGTTCTTTTTCATAATTTTGAGGAATTCATTTACTACATAGAACAAAAACATATGGAAATATACCTACCTTGAAGTAGAGTTTCATCCTTTAATAAGTTTCTACCGAAACTAATCTTTTCTCCAAATGATGAGAATTCAAAAACACATGGTCTCATCAAAAGCACAAGAATCATATTTTAGATAATCACATAATCCATCAAAGATTAACTATCTATTTCTTCTATCTTTAATCATTATCCCAAAAACAGAAAGGTTAAGGTAAACCAACTCTTCAAAAAGAAAGAATCCCATAGGAATGGAAACTACTTTTAAATCTTTAAAGTTCCACGGTACTACCCAAAGTTCATCATAGACCATTCCATAAATAACTGTTCATAAAATTCCTCAAAATAAACCAAACTAAGATTGAAACCCAAATACAAGAAGGATTTGATAACATAGTCTTCCAAAAAAAACTTTATTGTTCATCTCCAAAACAACATCAAACACTCCTAACATCTTATAAAAAAGTAGCTAACCTATACATATTTTACCCAATATAGGTTAATCATTTCCATAAGTAACCTAAATTACTATAAGTCCACCTTAAATTCATCGATTCTTCAAAATATAAGTCAACTTTACTCCTCAATGAAAATACCATAGTAGTCTATTTACCTCGATCATATAAGGTCCCCAAAATAGTGAACGTCTTCAAAAATAATAATCATTTTTTAATCCCCTAATCATCTCTGTCATAATAATACGACAATCGTCACATTTCTTATCACATTGGTTGTTGGGACATGTTCTTCCATTTCCCACCATTAACTAAGAAGAGAAAGTATAATTAGGGGCTTAAATACGTATCCAATAATCATGAAAAGGAACATAAAGCATATAAGGAAAACTTGTAGATGAAAATTATATCCTAACATGTGATGCCCTATGTTTCAAACTAGGTTATCCATGATTATATATTCTTATGTAAATCTTTATTTTATTTTATCTTTGTTCCTTTAATAATGGTTCTTACTAAGCTTATGAATTTACCAAAGCATATCCCCCGGGAGTGTCGTAACCAAGAGTGCAGCAAGGCCCGTTGTCGTGTACCCGTTCCTGTTTGAGTCTAGCTCAAAGTGGTGTTTTCGGGTTTTACCCCTATGTACATCTGTGCCAGAGCCACCTCTACCTGCTCGTATCCATACATGGATGTATTTTCTTGGAAACCCATTACTCAATACTCAGCAAAATAATAGGAAGATTTCCTATATATAAAATTTTCTATAGGATTCTTCCTAAAGTTTCCATATACTAATTTCCACAAATAACTAAACCATCCTTTGATACCAACTATAGCATCCTGCCTTTTTATAACATAAAATTTTATTAAATTACACAAAACTGAGGATATTTAAGGTTTAGTGTCTTGGAAACTAGGAATATAACACATTAAAACAACATAAAACATTCTTCTTAAACACTTGAAAGGCTTCTACATAAGTTAGTACTAGGTTCATTGCTGCATCACATAACATGGGGACATACATCAAAAAAAAGGGTGAGCATAAGGGCCAGTAAGGGAAACAAGAGAAACATTTAACATGTGAACTTGAGATACATCAATAAAGTCATGAACAATAACTTCAAGGCATGAGAAAGAAATCATGTGGAATATCATAATAAAAATAATTTTTTTCACAACATTAAGATGTGGCTACATAAATTAACAAAGAAAATCATGAACATATTATCAAGGTCCATCCCCAAGGTGTCATTTGAAAATTACCAAGGTTATTCACCAATATATCGTGAAAATTGTAATCTCTAGTGGTTACATCATTACCTAATGTGTTGGAGAGCTATCAGGGCACACCCTTAAATTTGCCTTTATTATCATGTGAGAAAAATATATCATCATCAATAATTTCCTAAACAACCCATATAGAAAAAAAGAAATGGGTTTCATTTCATAATTATAACATTTTAAAAACTGCTTTAAAGACATGATCTTTATGTCACTTTAAACCCACGAAAAGGGAAAGCGGGTTTCATGTATGTAAATCCCAGAATATAAAATAGAACATTTTGATATATATGTGAATACCCCTGTAGAAATAAGAGCTTTGAGTATTCACGTAATAACATAAAATAATTTTGAGAAAAAGAGAGAGGCATTTTGAGATGAAAATTCTACAGCATAACAGCTACATTACAGGGTTTTAGAAAATGTTGAAAAGAGAGGGGACATGGGTCACCCACCCATAAATGATATATAAAAATAGTATAGGGACATAATATAAAGGATTTAAGATCATAGTAATGAAATTTGAAAATATACTATATGAAATGAAGAACATGAAAGGAAGACAGAAATAAGATTTCTCTTATGAAAATTTGGCAGCCTAACGACATCACTTAAACTATAATAAAAATGAATTGACGAGATCAAATAGGGTCTCTCATCATATAAACATAAAATAACAGTATGATAGATATAGAGATCATACCCCAAAATAATAAAAAGGAACTTGAATGACTTGAAATGAAAGTAGATCTTTGAAAAATTAGAAGGGAGAAAGAATCCGTTACAAATATTTCGGCAGCCTAATGGCGCCACTTAAAACTTCATAAAACGAAATAATGAGAGTAAGAGGGTATCTCTCATTATATGAACATGAAAAGGTCAGTAAGACAATTATAAAAGAACAGCATTTAATATCAGGACATTGAGCGTAAAAGAAATGACATAAAAGAGATTACTTGAAAAGAAAGAGAGAGGTCGGATCCCTTACCTTAAACATAACTCTTAAATCTCAAAGGTTGGGACCTTGAGAGGCTTGAGGGAACCTTGGGAGGACTACATGGGAGGTACGGAGACCAGATCCTCGTTGGGGGAGAGTGGGGAGTCGAAATGGATGAGAGGATGGCTTGGTATTTATAGGGAAAGTGAGGGGACAAGGCATTAATGGCCATGGGACACCTCACAAGTTGTTTTTTGTCAAAAGCATGTGCTCTCCCATGATATTCCTCATGAAATTAGGCCACATGGGGCCCCCAATAAAATAATTCATCACCTTTTGTCGGCCATCCCTTAAAATATCCCATGACATCACCATGACACAGTTATGTTGTCATTAAACATACTGAAACCCTAAAACTGCTTTTTTTTTTTACTATTCACTGAAAATTCATCTTTCTCAGAAAAATCCCAAAATTTTCATCTTCACCAAATATTGAAGCTTTTATTACAAATCTGAATATAATTTTATAAAAATATTTTTCTAAATATTTTTAATTTAATTTTTAAATATTAACACTATTCACCGAAAATTCATTTTCAGAAAAAAAAACCCCAAAATTACCATAACATAATATTGGTGCTCTGAGTTTGAAAATGAAATCCATTTTAAATAAATAATTTTCTAAATATTTTTTTAAGTAATTTTTAATTAAAAAACACTATTCACTCGAAAAAACTAATACTTGAATAATAATTTATGAAACCATTATTTAACCATTTTATTGAGTCACATTACATAATCAAGGTGCCTAGATTATATTAATACTTTCTTTAAGTGAGATTACTAATCCATTTGGTCACATTAATAATCCTAAGCATAAAATCACTATTCATAATTTACTATTCATCAAAAATCACGTTGATCTTATTAGACTGTAAATTTTGTACTAAACATAATTGTAGAAGATAGTTTTCTGAAAATCATTACACATTTTTAATTATTTAAGGTTTACATAAACATTTTTAATATAAACTTTTTCTAAAATTCATCAAAAATATGCATACTATATTTATCTGGTCCTTTGAAATTTCATAAACTTCATTATAAGAAGAAATCCCAATTTTTATTTAAAACAAAGGATTACACATGGCAGTCACGGTCACCTTACATAGCCCCTTATCACACCATAATAGGACCTAAGTGTAAGGTGTGCTAAGGTGAGAGATCTGAGGGAGGCTCGGCCAATATCGCACGAGTGGTAATTTCTATCAGTTTGAACTTCTTGCAAAGGCGATTCCATTCTAGCTTCACACGATGAAGTTTGGCTTCGTTTTGGTCCAGAGCAAAGCCCAGTGGTTCTACCTCGTTCCCATGTTCTATTAGATGGGCTTCGATCGGTCCAGGACTACTGGGTGAGGCCATCAAATCTTCTTTCTATAATAATTAACCAAGATTACTTGTCTTTAGAGACAATAATCAAAACGTTTAGTTTACAGTGGTCATATTGACCAATGGTCATATAATAGTCACAACCCAATGGTCTCATTTTAATTATACTCATGTTATCAAATAAAACAGTTTTGTTGAGTATAAATAATAACACACAAAATTAGGAAACAAGATTTATTCAAAATTTCAGGTCGTTACAAACATGGTCTAATGAGAAGGCACATAGGCGAAACTTGATTTTTCAAAACCATGTAAAAACATATGAAAAACTATGTTGGGTTGAGAATATGTTGGACAACAAGATTTATCACAATTAGAGCATATTTTAGTAACTATGTGAGCCAACCATGTGAGGTCTCCCTTAAAGGAGACGTAGGATCCTGATTTGCACACAGTTTACCTAACCATGCAACTGAACCATGAGTGGGTCAAAAGTTAGATAAATAAATTTTGGATCAAATGATTTTTGATCTCTAATTCTTTTTTTACCCAAAATGTCTCTAAAAGGGTATTTTCCCTGTTAGTGGTTGAAAAACCTCTCCCCCATTGAATTGGAAGTGATCTGAAGTTATTCCTTCGTGCATTGAAGCTTGATTCTTGTGGTAGGTGATCGTTATTTGTTGTTTTGTAAGATCTACTTCACCCTCTCTCCCAGATTCTTATTTCTACACCCACAAAGGGTAGATATATGCTCATGGATTCCAAATATAATGATATTTGGCTTGTTTTATGATAGGGGAAGAGATATATGGTGGATTTTTGGAGAATAAACTTTGTTTTCTTATGTTTTTCGCATCATTTAGCATTTTAACCAAAACTCTCAAGGTAGGTGTCTTGCCTCTCAAAAAATCTATTTATAATAGTAATTCATGGATTCAAATTTATTTTTTGTGAAATTGATTTTTATTTTTTGGGTAATGATTTTTGAAAACCATCTTGAGTGATGGTTTGTGGAATAATGGAAATTGTCTATTTTTTTAGAGTTATTTTAGTAACATGATTTTGAAATGATGATTTTAGAAGGATGTTTTGGTTTTTATTATTTTAAATGCGTCTCAAATAAATATTTGGGTTTATTGAAAGTGTTGTTAAATTAGGTTTCAATAAAATGGTGGTTTTTTTTAAATGATTGAAATGATGTCTTTTCCATGGTTTGGAAAAATCGGTTCGTGTGAGTTCAGATTTCAATTATGAGGCCATGTTGAAATAGAACATGGTGCTCTGTGGATATAGTTGGAAATTATTACCACTTGATTACTTAGTAGATCCATGAACAACTACGCATGTGTCTGGAACTTTCATAATATGGGATGCATGTACTTTTTTGTGTATATGTGGAATGAAATGGTTATGCCAAAATGAGACATGGGAAATGGTCTAAATTATTGTTTTTTTTCCATTGCAACATGAAGTTATTTTGAGATAATTTTTTCATTAAAACATGTTTATATTTGAATATAAATTTAGATTGAAATTTCTTAATATAAAATTTTTATATAAATGTTACTATCATTTTCTATCCATGTGGCATGAGTAGGGAAGTCATTCAGGAAACTCTACGGAGTTTCATTTCACACACCATCATTGGGACATTGGTGCTTATATAACTGTTGTTTATTAATACATGGGAAATGGTAAATTATTAGGAATATTTAACTGTACATTGTGATACAAGGGATTATTTTTTGGGGATAGAGCATGGAAAATGTTTGGAGCTTAAAGGTGTCATTTGTTGTCATTGAGTTTTTTGGTCTTGTAGTCTTCAACTGTTTTACATTAAAATTATATTATTCTACTTTGGTACATGGTTTTAGTTGGATTTTTGATAAATGAACTTTTTAGTTTTCTTTCATTTTTATCATACATAACATAGAGTTTTTTTTTTGTTTTTGGTAGTTTTGGTTAGTTTTTTTATACTAAAAGGTATAATCGTCAGCCACATTTATTGAATCCTTTCCTGATTTATTGCCTAACTTTGGTGTCTTGGGAATTTCCATTAAGGCCATGTAACATTCCTCAACCTTATCAATATAATGAGGAAAAGGAGGGATGTTATAATGTTTGTGAGTAGACAGGTTCAGAAAGGGTGAGTGTGATGGCCTTCAAATATGCACACACTTTTATAAGTGAATATGTTTGCAAGTATCCATGTTCATGAAGATAAGAAATCCTATGTTTATGATTGTTCCACTTTCTTTCCAATGTTCCATATATCATGTTATATGATTAAAGTTTTATTTTTCTTTAAATTATTAAAATGTAATTGTTTTTTATGATGTGTATATGTTTCGTGATTATGGACAACACCTAATTCTTTATGTTCATTGAAATCAAATATTTGTATTTATCCATAATTTCTACTTGATTATGATCAAACTATTATGGTCATTCATATGTTATCCCTTATTTTTTGTTTTATCACACAAATTATTATGTTTTCCAATTTACCATATTTTGATCATTATTATGTCTCATGGAATGTCTAATAGGTGATTTAGTTTGGGGATAAATATTGACAACATGTAAAATAATTGTTTTTATGTTTGTAGTTTCCACGAAACTACACATTTAGTTCCTCAGGTTGTGTGACTATTTTTTAGATGTATTAGTTAATCCCTGGTATCAATATATTAGTCATACATGTTTATCTTGGGTAACTTTAGTGCGTATCAGAACAAGGTTTTATTCCTTTTGGAAATTAGGATGGAAAAACATTAATGAATACCATAAGGATAAGTTTAGGAGAACATCCTATTATTTTGCTAGTCTCTCTGTTATGTAGTTTTATTATAAAATAAATCACTATTGTGATACTATGATGCAAATTTAGGAAATAGAATAGTTTTACATGGGGTTAATAACTCTAGGGAAGGCTTGATAGGGATTAACTCAACTATAACCATGTGTACAACAAAGATGAAGAAAAACACACCAGGCTAGACACACTCAGATGATATGCTTTAGTTAATACAAAATCTCTATAATGAAACATTGTAAAGGATTTAGATATTATATTTTCCTATAAGGTTATGAACAAAATATAGTGGAAAATAAACATGGGTAACCACGATATACAGATAAGGAGTTATTAAGGAAGAATACACTCATTATTTTTGCGTTATTTCTTCTATGATCACAATTTTACACTTTTCAGTTTTATTAGTTTAAGTATCCCCAATAAACACATTTATATACATAGGATATGAAATGAACTATAATGAATATATATAAGGATGGATACAATGGAAAATGTGGTGATTATATAAATGAAGTGGGAACTAGAGTTAAAAATATAAGGACAATACTCACTCAACTCTATCATGTGAACCAAAGTAACATGAATTATATGGATATACCAAATGAAATGAGAAGAAATAATCATTACATTGAATATTTTATGTGTAAACATCCACCATCCTATAATGGACCTTCAAAAAAATTATATATGAGTTATTTATAAATTTTATGGAAAATATATATTTTGTACTTCAACTATCAAAGCATGATAATGTTGTTTTGGATGACATTCATCTAGTAGGTTAGGCTAGGGAATGATTTAATCTCATTATGAATTATACTAAAAGGAAGGAATTGATTCTATAATGTTAGAGGATATCAAGGGATATTTATTAGTTAAATATTTCCCCTCAAACTTCTCATTAATATGGAATGAGAATTCCTAGAATTGAAAAAAAGGAGGGTGAGTCTATTCTATATTATGAGGAAAGTTTAATGAGACTCAAAAGTTATGGTTCAAAGTGTCTCTATAGATCCAAAAATTATATTGATCGATAATTTTGGGGATTATAAACTGTTATTTGGATGAAATTATATATATGGGAATTGAGAGGATATGAAGAGGTTTTATGATATGTGCTTAAGGATGAAATGGAAGAGGGATAACCACAAGATTCCAAATAAAATAATATAACGATAGAGTTTTACAAATTCCTAAATGAATATTCCCATTAGTGTACTATATTCTAACACCACACATGTAAAATATGTGTGATGAAATGACAATGTGATATATTTAATGGTTCTATAATGTGTTACAAGTGTAGTAGAGTAGTTTACCTAGACAGTGATTACCGAATCAATTAAAAGAGATTGAATGGCACAACTGAGGGGAAGAAGTCCCCATATAATGCTCCACACACACTTAAATGTTAAAAATTCTTTTATTGTTGGAATATTGAGAATATATTCCATAACCTGATAGTTTATGAAGAGAATAAAAAACCAACCTTCTAAATTCAGTGAATAATGGGAGGGTATATTCAATTAAAACTATAAAGTTCAAGAATAAAATAATAAAGTGGTGAAAGGTTAGATCCTTCCATACTCTAGAACCATTAATGTCATATTTTATTCTATTTATTCACATTCTATTATATTTTATATGTTTTATTGAATATTGACTCATCACCTCCAACATTGAATATTCAGCTACCAGCAAAGTTGCTACTGTCATGCAGAATGGAAATAAGGTTTACAACTATTCTCCAATCAATATATTCCAGGAGTTACATCCATAAAATCATGGTGTCCTTTATGAGGTTTATTTTCACATAATTTTGTGTATATACTCTCATTCCATGTAAATATCATTTCAATTTTTGATAAGTGTAAATCAATATTAAAATCCAAATTCATTGGGTGGTCATGTTTCAATGCCAGGAAGATCCTAAAAATTAATCAAAATAAAATTCTATAATATTGATCAAAATACACAATAACAATGTGTTTCCAGTTCATATTATTTAAGGGGAATTCACCTTTGAGAACAAGTACATTTTTCAGGAATATGATGATAAATTTCATAAGGATTTTTCTTTTCTCCCCATAGAATGTGAAGATGAATTATCAATTAAGATGATCCATGGATCATTGACTATATCCAAGACTCCCTATATAATGGATTCCATTTAAAGAGAGTAATTTAAGAAGAAATTGAAAGATAATATTGAAAAGGGTTTTATATGCCCCTGAGCATCACCCGGGGCTTCACTAGTCTACTTTCGATAGAAGAGGAATAGAACAATACATCT
The DNA here is from genome assembly GCA_963277665.1 of Viscum album. NCBI lineage: Eukaryota > Viridiplantae > Streptophyta > Magnoliopsida > Santalales > Viscaceae > Viscum > Viscum album. The sequence goes on from OY728139.1 coordinate 561,544,602, forward strand.
TTAAATTAATTATTATGAGCTTGAAAATATCATGATAAAAAATATGTAACTAACTATATTTATGAACTATTCCTTAAAATCAAAAGTGATCAATTATTCTCAAAAATTTAACTCATATCTAGATATCTTCAATTGAGTGTCTAAATAAAGGGCGCTCAAAATATAATAATCATGAAAACTTATGGACACTATGATTATATATTGGTGTTATTATCACTTTCCAATTCCTCTACTATATAAATAGATCTAATTAATATAGTTATTATAGATTACCTAGATTAATTTATATTGGTATTTAATGATGATATCATTATATATTCCAAAATAAAGGAAGTGTTTCATGATAACTTATGTAATTTTTTATGGACCTATAGGAAGGATATATTGTATACTAAACTCAAAAAATGTGAATTCTAACTACAAAAAATAAAATATTTAGACCATGTCATTACAAGAATGGGTAATCTATAAATCTCCCAAATAAATACATTACTATCCAATGGACCAGACCAACCATTTTTATTGAAATCCATAGTTCTATTTGGTTATCTATATATTGGTGATGTTTTTTGAGTAATTTTTAAAATATATCAAATACATTAACCGGTTTTACATATAATGTAATTATGTTATTCTAGATATGATATATTTGACGAAATCATCAAGGATTATATGGAAATGTAAGGAACTACATGTGTGATTACATTACATTATAGTTGTGAAGGGTTTTTAATTTATCACGACACATCATTGAAATTAATTAGATTCGTCCTCATAAAGAATAAAATTTAATTTATTATTACTCATTCCTATTATTTTCTTGAGGAAAAATGAATTGATAAATTATTTAAAAATAGAAACTGTGATATTTTCATTAAAAATTGTGTGTAATTGAGATCATGATGAGAAGTGAGATATATAACTAGATCGTAAAATCTTAAAATATATATTCACACAAATGATGTTAAAAATAATCTAAAGGATATGGTTATCACTAAGAAAATATTTTGACTAATCGATCCATTACCACCCTCAATGGGATAACAAGGTGTCCAATTCTTTGAGTAGAAATGATAATGCAAAATTATCCATGATAGTAATTGAAAGAGGCAAAAAATCATGGATATAAAAAGATCAAATCATAATGTTATAATGTAAATGAAGAAATTGTACCCTTCCCATTTTTTACTCAACCCTCTATTGGTGAAAGAATTAGAAATTATATGAGGATGATGTGGAGCTACAAAAGAAGGTGTATAAAATTATATAGTTTAAATTTGATACAAAAGGTGTCATCTTACGGGGAAATATTATTTTTGTCCCATATGTATTAGAAACGAATAAGGGGATTTCGGAGGATTCAAATTATTCAACATTATCTATCCTTCATGGAGGCACAAATATGTATAGATATATAAAGAAAAACATCTGGTGGTTTGATATAAAGAGTGGAATTAGAAATTATATATATATATATCAATTATTAATATGTCAGCATGTTATGGTATAGTGAACCAATCCTACAGGGGTGACGAAACCTTTACCTAGACCAATATAGAAATTAGAAAATGTCCACATGTATTTTTTCATTGGACTACCCATGAAACCTAAAGTTTAGAATTACCTATGGATTGTTGTTGATGACCATACAGAGTTAGTGGATTTTATTTCATAAGAGAATATTTCTCACCAGATCCTCTTTCTAGGACATAGATTAATGTGATTTATTGGCTTTATGGAATACCACTCTTTATTGTATCTGTTTATGATTTGAGGTATAAATAATGTCTTCTAAAATTGGTCAACAATTTTTTGGGATATGAGTTAACTTTTAACATAATTTATCACCTTTTAATAGATGGTTAGTATAATAGAACAATTAATAGTCTATAGGTTATGATCACATCATGTTCTATATATTTACATTGATTTTTGTATAAAAATCTTCCCCGATAATATTATCATATGAAAACAACTTCCATTTTATCATTTACTTGAAAAAATATGCATATAAACATGGAAAGATGTGTAAGAATTCAACACAATTCAATGAAGTTGGGGAATGATAGTTGATAGGGCCAAACATTTTTTAAGCTATAAAAAAGAAGTTTTGAACCCTAAAATTTCATATGAAATTAATATTAGTATGATATAATATATTTTCTGAAAATCAAAAAATAAATATAGAATTAAATTTTCATGATATGAAATATCTCCAAAAATATCCATGAAAATATATTATTATATTTCTGAATAAAGGTGAGATGATCCCTATATACAGTAGTCTCTTAGAGATATTTTATTGTGGTAGGGCCATAAATTATTTCTTAGTTCTCCTTCATCACATCTTCTATGCGAATGATTTTTTCCATGTATCATTTTGGGAAATTACATACCAAATCCATCACATATAAAAAATATAAAAATTATGATAATATAACTTGGCTTCTATTATGAAGAAAAACCAGTGAAGATCCTTGATTAAAGTAAAAAAGTTATATGGAACAAGACCACCAACACAATTAGGGTTATATAGAGGAATCATAATATTGAATAGGATATATGGGAACCTAATGATATAATGAGGCAAAACAACCATCAATTATTTTGGTATATGTAATAATATTTCGATAATGAAAATATATTAAGGGGAATAGAATTGAAGGACCCAAAATTATAGAAACGGTAAAAAAATGACATGTTTGATAGATTTCAATACATTCTAAAAACAACATAAATGAACCAAAACATATTAGAATAACATTATTATTAAATATATTACAAACTATAATATGGTAAATAATTAAAATCTATTACCTCTATAATCTAAATAATAAATATGTATTATTATTGGAAAAGATGTTCATTAAAATCTATATTCTGTATGTGTAATATTTTAATTGAAAATATTCTATTTTAAATTGAATGACTTTTATTTATTTAAATAAAATATTTTTGGATTTTTCATATTGAAATTTTATAGAGTATTATTTTCTGAATTTCTTCTAAAAGTATTTTTTTCATTAAAAATGTTGTTTGAATAAAAATTATTATTCTTAGATTTAATCATTATTTATAAATTTTATAGAAGAAGAAAAACATTAATATAAAAAAATATTTATTTAAGGAAAAAGTTATTCATTTAAATATATATTTTTAGTTTCTAAATCCTAGGTCCATCATTTTGAAAACTAAATTAAAATTATAGCTCAATAAAAAATGTTTGGGAATTTTCATTGAATTATAAATTTTAAGGGTGATATTCAATTTTTTATTTCCATGAATCTCTTATTCAATTTATTTATCATATAATAAATAAATTTCTATAATCATTATTAGTAACAATGCTAATTCTATTATTCTATAAATTTTATTCTTCAAAAATTCTTTTCATAAAACTACTTTTATGTTGTTAAGAGTGTTTGTTTTATAAATGAATTTTCAACCAATAAGAAAATTGATATGATAAAATTATATTCAAATATAAAATATTAAGGTCCCAATAAGGTAATAATTTTAATAATAATTTTTTCTCCCAAATTTATTACTAATGGTAAAAAAATTTACATAGGTGAATGTTAAATAAATAAAAAGTATTTTACCACGGGGAAAGTCTAAACCATGTTAAAATCATGTTTTTAAAGGATTTTTTTTGTGATTTCAATCCAAAAGCAATGTTATTCTAGTATTTTGTCTATTTTTTTACTATTTAACATTTAATATCATCACAAAATTATTGAAAAATGAAATGGTCACTTCCAAGACTAACATTCTCACAAGATAATAAAATAGTTATTCATCTTATGTACATCACCTAACATTGAATTTATCCTTAAAAATAAAAAGATTATATCATCTTATAAGAATTTATAAACTCTATAAGAATATTTTCAACTCTACATTTATGAAATCCCCAATATCCAAAGAGTTTTCCAAGAGAATACTTAGGATTCCAATGTGACTACTATTTTCTATTATTCTATTATTTAATATAATCAATAGAAGATTACTATAAACATATATGATATAATGAAATAATTATCATTAGTATACTAAAAATTAATTATATTTTTTAAAAAATAATTAATTACCCCTTTCAATTCACTTAGAAAAAATAACTTTATTCGTGTGTTTACTGGGCTATACCCACCACGAGTTATTATTTTTCTAATATCATCATTTTTTTCTATTTAAAAACCCCTTAAAATATTAATAAATAACATCAGAAAATATAAATAATATCATTATTCCTCCCTTAAAATATTTTATATAATTCATAACTATACTCACCCGTTGAGATATAGCGTTCATGTTTGGGTTTCTTTGACCCCCCTACTGAATAGATGAAATAATACTATATCATGTATGATTAAAAGAACATAAATAATAATATTATTTTATTGTAATAATCATTTAAATACTATTTTTTTCATTTAATGGTAATATTGTGTATTTACCATATTATTAATACATCATCATCGATCATTATAACTTCTAAAAATAAGATAATACTAATAAAATGTTCACACAATCATAACGAAACATAATTCAATTAAAAAAGCAGAATTTGATAATAAATGGTGTATATTAAATTAAATATAGAACAATATGATTCCTAATATTGTTTTTGGTAAAAATATTTTTGAGAATTCATGAATTTAATCCCAAGTTCAAAACAAATCAAGAATAAGGTAATGGGTGTCATCTCATACTCATCTTTTTTGACCATGTTTACGTTATACACCATGATTATTATAAATTGTTTAAATACAACAAATTTTAATACTTTTTTGTTATTCTATTATATTCTTGTATATTTTCAATATTATTTATTTTACTACCTCTCAGGTGGTATTAATTCAAATGTGATAATGGATATAAGGTGTCAGGTAACATAGGTAACTTCATTAAGTTATGCTCTACTTTCATGAACATTATCATTTATATACGGTTTTAATAATCCATATGATGATATTATATTATATATCCTATTTATTTTCTGGGGAACTATACTTGATATCCATGTCATCACCTACGATGATTTCATTTATAATGTATGATATTACAAAGAATAATTCTTATAATTTCAAATAATACATTATTTTCTATGTCCATATTTTACCTCCATGACAAATGTTCTCTTCTTGTATAAGAAAATATTTTCTTTTATCTTTTTTTCCCACCATATATCTCTATAAAACTTTTGTAATAATGTTTTATAACACTTTAACTAATGTGGGATGCAACATGTATATACTTTTTCGATATAAAAGGGTTTTTAATTGATTTGGTTATTTATTATATTCTAAAATTGTATTTCCCAAATAAGAAGAATTATTATTTAAATATTCATTATTGGTATAAATAATGTTTAAATATTCATTTTGAAACATTATGAAATATATTTTTGAAATTATTGTAAGATATTTTTTAAAAATAATTTTCTAGACTTTAAAATATATACTTTTTAGAAGTTTTTTTTTCAATTGATACTCAATATCTACAAGATTTACCTCCAATGGAGTTTTGTTTAACTATTCCCCTTATGTGTTCTATTAATTGTTTTTTGGTGTATTGGTTTTGGTTTCATTTGATTACATTGTTGAATCTATTTTATGACATTACATTTGATAATGTTATGAAATCCATTTTTATTTCTATAGGGTGTTTTATGATGTGACATTTTTTATTAAAATGGTACATAAAATATGTGTTATGAGATGGGTTAGACCTATATCTACCTCTAATTAATTTGGTAATGGCTATCATATTATGATTTGGAAATGTTATGTGAAAAGGTTAGTGAGTATCTAGGTTCAAAAAGGGTGACTATGGTGACATTTCTGTCCAAAACATTTGACATGGGAATAGGTTGGTCGGTACCTAGGTCCAAAAAGATAAGAAATACCCTGTTCATGACTATCCCACCCTCTTTCCTATATTCCATTCTTCATGATATATTCATTATGTACAATTTTTTTCACTCCACAGTAAAAGTGTTATCTTTTGAGATAACGTGTTTATTTTTCATTAATATGGATAATACTTATTTATTTATGTTTTTAAATATTGTATTTTTAAATATTAATGATTTTACACATTTATTTGATTTACCCATCATAACCTTTAATATGATATATTTTACTAAGAATTGGATATCATATCTCTTATGTTTTTCCAATAACTGGGGTTTGAAAATGATTATGTATCCTGAAATGTGTCTGTGGGATTTAGTTTTTATTGGAATTTTCAAAACATGTAAAATAAGTATTTTTAAATTTTTAGAATCAAATTCTCTAAAATTTTGGTCCTTCGGTTTTGAAAATATTTTTAACATGTATTAATTCAACTAAGATATCAATATTTTATTTATGTATGTTTTTCATCGGTCACTTCAGGGTTACTATACGAACAATGGTGTGGTCCAACCTAGTAGATCATGCACATGAATTATTGATCATGATTCGATCAATAGGAGTTTCATGATTATTAGATGAGGCCACAACCCGGTTCACCCATGGTGTGCCTATAGTGCTTGTCTTTTATCATATATCATTCTTACATTTTTATTCTAAATGTTAAAACCATGTTTTTGTTTATCCATTTTAAAAAACAATTTAATTTTGTCTAAAAATGACTATTCATGGAATTCTTTGTGAGAACCTAGTATAATTGATATACTAAAACCATACACAGACCCATTGGGTGTATTTAGACTTCTCTTTTTCAGACATGGGTAAAATAAAGACATCATATGGAGGCAGTGGGTACTCATGTTAGTGGGGCTTGGGTGATGGAGCTGACTTAGTTGAAGTTTGTTCCTCATGTTACATATAAATGGGTATCATTATTTTTATTATCTTATGTTTTATTTGTATCACCCTAACCCTCGCTCATTCCATTTTGGATTCCCAAACCACCTTTTTATATGTATTATTGTTACTCTTTATAGCTTGATCAGATGTTTATTTTTCACATGTGCTTTTATTCTATTCCATGAGATATCATATATATTTTAATGGATTGATTTTATAAGCGATTACCAATGTATATTATTCATCCCAATACACTAGTTTTCAACACATGGTGTTCCAGTATTCCCTTCCGGCCTTACTATAGACTGACTCAGATGCCCCAGTGAGTGTTATCATGAGGTAGTTTTTTATATCCATAATTTTTACCCACTATTTATCTATAAAAATTATGAAAACAAATTGTTTAAGTACTTATTCAAGTTTATAATACAGATGTTATAGTGAACTTCTCATACTTTTACAATATATTTACTTCTCCATGGTGAAAAATCGTAATATTGACATTTAATATTCAGTTTGGATCCACCACATCAATATATTACACCATTGAAATCAAACTATATATCATTAATATTAGATAATATATAATAAATTCATATTCAAAATATAATTTCTAATTCCATTAGAGAATATTTGATATTTATTGTTTAATATTGTACTTTTCATTTTGGATTTGGGGAATAATTATTAGAACTCAACCTCATTAGATCCCCATGAAACACCTTAGAGATATTAAATTTTCTTTTTCACTATTCTTGGATGGATGTTTTATTAACATTATGGAATTCCATTTTGTGAAAAAATTATATAGTTTTGAAATGGGAGAGTTTCATTTTGGAAAAGAAGTGTCAAAATCACATTATGACTGCACTGTTCATAACTTGAAAATTATATTGTTTTAGTAACTTTGGACAAGGGAATATAATTTTTTTAATACAAAATATTCTAAGTTTTATTCTTGTTTTTTCATGAACTTATTCTATCCAAGTATTATTCATTTTTTGATGCGTAAAATAATCAATTTTTTTTATTCTTCAATCCAAATATACAATGTAATTTTTTTACATCACATCTATTATTATGTCACAATAATATTTATTATATGTCACCAATGGTATAAAAAATGACATTAACTAGAAATATTATTGATTCATGGCTCAAAATTTATTGTATAATGATTGATCACAAATATAAATGAACATAGAATATTTTTTCATTAAATTTTTTATTCATTTTTATACCATTTCAATGAGGGAATAAAGGAAATCGGTTACATTTCTTGACAATTGGTAACATATAGTGGATTTATTACAGGGGGTTTAATTTTGATAATATATAGGGGTGGTGAATTTAATCACATTGTAATTAACCATTCATTTCAATGATTTTCCAAATTTTATTAATTGAAAATAGATTTTAATTTAAAAAACTATATAACATGTAAAATAGTCCTAATATTTATTTAATTAATGTTATATTATGTTAAAATTAGGTAATTTACATTGTTTGACCTTTTTACTGTTGGCTGTAGTGATTTTGATGTCTCAAAAACAATTAAATATATATTTTATAAAATGTGCACATGAAAAAATGATATGGGGTGTAAAAATTCTTATTCTTGGTTAATAATATATATAATTATTATAAAACCGTGTTATTGAATACATTAATGTGTAATAAGATAATTTATATAAGATCTAATAGTCTATTTAAACTAGTTAGTGACCTAAAATATGGGATTACAATTAAAAATTTGAATTCTTCCTAATAAATAGGTTAGTTTAGTAGGTTGAGAATATTTCACAAGTATTTATATGGTTAATAGAGTAATTATGAAGATATTGAAAAGATAATTAATTTATTTAAAAAATTTTAATAACAAAATAGGTTTTAATCCTTTCCTTAGATACTAGTTTTAATAGTAATTAATAAAAATTTATCAAACCACCTCCTAATCTTGTTATAAATATACAAACTAGATATCTCATTTGGGATTTATATTAGGTGCTATGAAACATAAATTTTATCAATTATTATTGTTATTTAACTAAATATAAAAAACTATAGATATATGTATTATAATATATATAAAACTATGAAAGTAAATTTCTTCTCATTTAACATCTGCCCCTTCATAAAAGGTTTTCCTTAAAAAGATTCACTTGGGGAACTACACATCTGATGATAAAAATATGTAAAATAAAGTTTCAATAGATTAGAATATTTTATTTTATTTATTAGTTCTATATTAATTTTTTTTATTAGAAAAGTATATTTTTGACAATTAAATGAAATTTTTATTTTTCATATCCCGTATCTTTTAACGAAATCTGCGTGTTAATTATATTTTATAGATTTTAAGACACAATATGTTTTTTATATTAGATAAAATTTACTTCCCAATATACCTTTATATAATAATTATGATACATAATGGTTTTATATTATTTAATAATAACATTAATGAATAGATAGTCTTCAATTGAGCTAATTATTGATGGTTTATCCATGTACACATCCCAATTTAATTGGAAAATATGATTTCCCTCAAAAAAATTATAGTATAAATTTAATTGTAATTAATTATATCTATTTTATTTTATTATAATTATACTAGTAATATAATTAAATATAATTTGTATTGAAGGATATCATAGTTATAATGTGGTTTTGAAGGACAATAATATATTGATTTTTTACCCATATAGAATCACCCAAGAAGCCATTATCTATTTTCCCATACAAGTTGAGTAATGTGAGAGACATTTTCATTAATATATTTTTGAAAATCTAGAAATATTAAAAATTATTTAACATTATCTACTTTTGAAATAACGAGGATCCCAATAACCGATCCATTACATTACATTACAATCCATTTCTAAAATGATACTTCACAAATTCTGTCTTATCCCTACTAAGATGGAATAATTTAATATCTAACGTACCTCTATAATAATTTTTTTATTTCATCTTATATGATCATAAAAATCATATTCATGATTATCGGATCATTTAATTTAGGGTATAGAGGTTTCAACTCTCATAGAAGTGAAAAAATCTTCTCATGGATAAGAAATACCAACCAAAAAATCTATAGTATACCAAGTGAACCTATTATTATAACCTCTAGGATATAATAAATAATGTATCAATGATTTATGTTTTTCATGTGTGTTAAATTTTTAAACACAGTTAATATAGATTAATAAAAAACATACAAAAATAATTATATGAAAGAATATAGGTATGAAATCCCATGTGTTATTCTTTTACGATCAAATGATGATTACAACATATTTCTTATTAACAGTTGTGTTTAATCAATATTATAAATGAGACACTACTTTTAACACTTGTATAATTTATATTAATATAATAATAATCTTAATAACATTCTTAATATGAAACACTGATCTTTAAATGAATTATGATATACTATAGAAAATATTATTATTTAGATTTGGCCATTATTACCTTGAAATTACTATGGATGGTATGAAAATGAGTAAGAAAAATACATAATTTATGTATAATGTACCTAATCAATAAAAATGTACTAATTAATTCTCAGTAAAAAACACACATTTTTTTGAAAAGTCACTGTTATGCTTCAAAAATATGTTTCCATCAAAAATGGGTTTTATTACGTTTTATGAATAAATAAAATAATTAATTTATTCTACTAAAATAAAATTAATTTTTTAAAATTAAAATAATTTGTTAAATCAGTGTTTACTAAATATATTTGTGTTTATTTTTTGATTACTTTATGGAGATATGTATTTTTTTTATGAAGAGTAAAAAATAATGATTTTTATTGTAAAACAGTATTTTCATTCAAAGTATTTACAAAGTTACATTTTATTTTAAATGGGTTAAAAATTAAAATTAGAAAATTTAAATTATTTAGAATATAATTAATGTTATTTTAATTAACCATATGTTGGATTTTTATATAAAATCCTTTATACATCAGAAAACAAATTTTTATGGAAAACCGATTTTCATCACATTTTGAGAGTTTAATTTTAAATTTAATTCCTCATATTATTTTAATTCAATCTTGAAAAATAGATACCATATTTATAATTAGTATTTTTAGATTCAATTAATTGACCCCTTTTATTATTATTTATTACAAATATTTACCATTAAAATGACCATTCAGGATCTGTCTCATCACTGAAAGGGGGAGGGGTTGAATCTATGATCTTTTATTTTCAATGTTACAATTATTTAAGGGAAAACATGTTATTAGGTAAAATAGAGATATAAATAAATACCTCTACTATAGTCTCCCAGATTCAGTGGTTACTTTATTATGTTTTCAAAATATACAAGGAATGATATCTCAAAGGACTAAACCATTTCGTAGTTATTGTAAGATAAATATATACATGAACCTTGAATCGCAATTGAAAATATGAAAAAACACATATAACACTATGAGAATAAGATTATTATCTTATATTAACCATGAATCTCAATCATAATTAACTTCTTGGTATCATGGGAAAAAATAAAAAATAAGAAAGGGGTGAGATCAAATGCTCGTTAAGGGTTAATTATAATACAAACTATCAGGAATCAACATGAATAAATAAAAGGTAAGTTAAATAAATGGATAATCATTTAATTAAACCAATAATTTCTATATAATATTATAGTAATAAATGATATCCTATTAATTACATAAAAATAATCCCATGGGCATTAAATGTAACCATGTATATTCTAAATTAAGAAATAATGAAATAGAATATCAATAGGTGAATTTATAATGATGGAATGCATAATTGTTGATATCTAAACCATAATGTGAAGGATTTGTGCTAGGAATCTAATAATGTTAATTAATCATTCCAATAATCTAATGAAATAACAGAATCATTCTAATAATCGAATAAATGTGAAATGTTTTTGATAAAACCCAATATAGTTTGTCTCATGATACCCACTGATGCATCAAGGGGAGTACAGAAGGACCCACCTATAATTCTGAAAACATAATAATTACATAATATTATGTTTTTATTAATTAATTAATTTATTTAATATTTAAGCCTTTTTTTTGATTTATATTCTTGTAGAATTAGGCCATAACTTGTACAAAAATGACCATAAAATGCAAAGTGTAAATTTCTAAACAGTATCCATTTTTCACAAAAATATAAAAAATATAAAATAATGAATTATATGTTTTTTGAAGATTCTTGAAAACATTCAAAATCACTTATTCCAACCATTTACTCATCCTTAAACCCTATGATTTTTTAAATCATCGAATGATTAAAAGTATCTATAAGGGATATAAAGAAAAAGGAATTAATTAATTTGGTAAAACATTACAAATTGCATAACATTTACATTTTGCTTCATTTTTTTGTTGAGAATATGAAATAAAATATTTTAAAATGAATAAAATACACACTTTTTTCTCAACTAAAATCATTATAACCCATTGAATTAAATTAAAACTAACTTAGTTGACCTAGATAATCATATACATAAAACCCTTTCATAAACCATATTAATTATAATAACTATAATCCCATCTTCCAAAATTTCCATTATCTAATGAATTAGATATCTATAATTGTGATTACCCATTGTAAAAGCATTATCGATCTCACCTATAAGCTATAATACTGATCAAAACATCATATTATATATATTTGGCTCACCCCTTTCTCATTTGATATAATGGTGTTCATACCTTATTATAATTTATATATATCTTACATGTTAGATACAATGGTGATAAACCCTCCTTATAGGTTGTACTAGGATCACAAGTTCCATATAATGCTCATGTACCATATCAATAGTATAAAAAACTCATCCTAAATCCTGTTAAAAGTTATCATTAAATCCATGTGATAAATCATTCAAACAAAATTTCCCTTCTCTTTTGAATACCTATTTTCAATACCCAAACACCATTTTCTTTTAAAAACCATTTTCAATAACAAAATATCCAAATAAAAGTAAAGTTGTTTTTTAATTTAAGAAAACCTTCATTATAGACATGTAATTCATAAATAAAATAATATCCATGATGACATGAAATGTGATTATCAACATACACTAAAAATGGGACATTTCATTTGTCAATTTTTTTAAAAGTTCCTTTTAAGTCATGTAAAATGATTCTATTTTCAAAAAATTGAATGTAATTAAAAATGGACATAATATTTTCTTTATAATACTTTTATATCAATTTAAATAAATATGAAAAATAATATCAAGAATACTTAAATACAGAAAATTATATGAAACTTAGATTTTTAAACATTCAGTGTGTCCCAAACTGCTTTGAACATTAATTCATAATCCACATGAAAGAATAAAAAATAGAAGGTCAAATAAATAAATGGATAACAGATAAACTATGGAAATATAATTATAATGCGGTTGTATACACACCATATAAAATAATAAAAGGTGTATATCATTATGAAAAACATCATTGAAATGAAATTGAGATGGAATCCCATACCATGAGTCGGACTTATCACATGTGTGTTTATCTTCCCCTTTTTTAAGATACTCCTTTTTGTTTTCACAAAATTGATTCCTTGGTTTGATTTAATACTAATGTGAGGCTTATATAGTTATAAGAGGTGTTTTGGGAGTTTAATTAGGTTGTTTTGGGATGTGAGAAAAGGCATGATAGGTGTGCAGATATTTGAAGGGTCATTACTTTTTATAGTAAAAGTGGTGTGGGTTTCATGTAAATACCAAAAGTAAACACTATTTGGAGCTCCCAGTTACATCATTTGATTCCAAAATTAAATATAATGGACGAATAGGTATTTATTCTCGATTAAACCTTAGACCACACTAAAATAAACTTATTATTATCTATTTTTTCTTAGTATTTAAGATTATTTATTTGTTTATCATTTTGGTTTTTCATTGAGATATCTCATTTTCAACTGAATATAATAATTCTATTAGGAACCAATTAAAGTTTTAATTATTATAAATTTAAGTCTCCTTGATTTTGAAATATTAAATCCGATTTATTATAAAAATATCTCATATGCGTTTGAAATTAATTTTAACTTAAACACGTGTAACGTGAAAAAAAAATCCTTTAACCATATACACGGGAACAATGATTTCACTATTTATGGTTCAATATGTTCATTATAAATGATCAATTATAAAATTAATGGCACATTTTTAATATTTATTATGAGTTAAAAATCACAAGGAAGAAGATAATAATTTTATTAATTTTAAATTATTTATTAAAATATTATTTATTTTATTTAATTATTAACTAAATAATCCATAAGTTGGAGTTTCTTAATAATTTAATGTAATTATTTCCCCTATTAAAATTTAATAAAAATTATTTTGATAAAATAAGTCATTTATTTTCCACGAAAATTATTTATAACCAATCTTATGTTTCTTCTTCTTACTATAAAGCTTTAAAAAGTGTTAATGGAATGGAATGTTCATTTTTGATTTTTCTTACTTTACTTTTTATATAGAATTTATTAATGGAATAGTATTCCAGTGAATCATTAAAATCAATACTATGGTGATGAGGTTCAATAATGTTCCATCCAATTGGGGATTCACATGTTTCTAGGTTGTTTATCCACCCTTGATAAATGTATAAACACTAAGAAAATACATTCTTACCTTAATCATGGTAATTAATTTTAATTAAATTAAATAATATTTTTGGTCAAAAACAAAGTCCACATTAGTAGAAATTAAAAATTATTTCTATTGAAAAAATTTCATCAATTTTAAAAATTCTAATTATATAATTGGAAAAAATTAAATTAAAATTAATCCAGGAGATGAGATGAGAAAACATGTTTTTAAAGAGAAAGGTTTAAAAGTTTGACATGTTGTTATATCAAATTTCAATGTGATGTTGGTAAATATGACTGAAATTTCTTTTATTAATGTAAAACTGATCTAGTTAAACTTTAAAATAAATTTTAAACATAATTTAACCATATAAATAAATTATATGAAAAACTTTTTTCAATTAAAATTCAAAATTTTATCTTATTCATGAAAACATTAATATTCTTAAAAAAATAACCAAATTTAAATAATGTTAATAAAATTTAAAACTAAATTTTTAATATTTTTTTTTAATTTTTAATTTTTTTTAATAATTGGTTCACAATAATGAGGTTGTAAAATAGATTATTAGAAAAATATTTTTTAAGCGTAAAAATGTATTTATACATATATTATGCCAATAGAAACTATCAGATAAATGTAAAAATATTTTATACACATCTTTCAATGTACTGTACTTTATAATATTCACACCGTCTAATATAATGGTAAGAAAATAACTAACAAATAAATAATAATATTATTATTATATTATTGTCCGGTAATAATTAACCCTGCATGTAACATAGATTATCGAAGAAACACAATGTTATGTTCAATGAAATATGAACATGGTGTTTAATATAATGAAATACTAAAAAGTAATTTCATGTAGTTCAAGATATAATGGAAAATAAATAAATTCGAAAGAATATATTTTATGAAATATCTTTATGTAACATCACACCCCTCTAAAAAAAGTTGTGTTTTTGCAATTTGAACTCTATCTCGTTTAACTATTGTTTGAAATTTGTAAATAAAACAATTTAAAGAATAACATTCTTAATATTTAGTAATTATTTTGTTGTCTATGGAAATATATTTACATGCTATATTTATAAATGAAAATTTTCATCCTTATAAATTTCCTAGAAATATGATTAAAATAACTAAGAAATTACATAATCATAAAAGACCATATAAACCATAATGTTAATCAATACCATAAAACCAATGTCCAAAAATTAAAGATACAGAACTCATTAAACCAACACCATACATAAACATAAAACCAACTAAATATATCAAAAAACTCCATAATCACTTTATGATCACATCTCTTAAATCCTTATAAGGAGTGTCTAAAACCACTATGTTTTAGATAACATTCAAAAAAACTAAGCTCCCTAGAGCTTCCATCACATAAATAGATGTTCGATCACTAACTCTAGAAGTAGAAAATAATTTCTCCATCCCATTATTCATTTGATCATTATAATTTCCTCACTATATACGTTTCCTTGGACATATGTAATAATAATTTCAAAACTCATTGTAGCAAAAGAATCATGAAATTAAATGAATATATGTAATCTCATTATTGGATTGTTAAATACTATTGTACTTTTAGTGAAAAAAATTATGACAAAAAATTATAAATAGTTATAACTCTACATTTCCGAACATACATTACCCAAAATATATTTTACTACACTTGGAATATGATTTAAACTTACCTCTATTATTATTTGTTGGATAAATCTTTATTTTATTCCACCTTGATAATTTCTTACTCTTGTCATCTCATGATATGTATGTTTCAGAAAAATCAATTTCAAAATTTTCAACCTGATGTATTTTTTTTCATATCCATTAAATTCTCTAGGGCCCCAATCTATTCATTGGATTCATTTTAATACTATGTAATGTTTATTAATTTTACTCTAAATGATTCTAATTAAATTTTAAACATACCTTGTAAATATTTCAAAGTTTAATTTACAAAAGAAAATGGAATCACCGTTATTTTTCATTTATTAAAGGAATTATTTCAACATCCTAAGCAAAAAAACCTTCAGAAAATATTCCTCATGGAATATATTCTTATATGTTTCCCCTTCCATGGAATCAATATAGTCATTATATCTAGAATTCCTATTCAAAGACCACCATAGATAAAATTAAACATCAATGTAATTGAATTAAACATTTCCTGTTTGTTTTTATAAACATCTCATGAAGTCAAATATCGTATAAAAGGAATTAATCCATTATTTTCATACCATTGGGTCATATGATACATTGAATGATAGATGATGTTACCTGATTAAATACTCCACTATATTCATGTTATATCATGTTTGGTCACATTCCACTCTTGCATGTATACCACCACCCTTTAGATATTATTTCAACTGATCCGTCATTAACAAAAAACTACTTTATTTAAAATCTAACCTTCTCAAAATGATTATTTGGAAGGATTAGTTATACCATGATGCCTTCCCCCTATATGTTATTTGTTTTTTCAATAGAAAATTATTCTGAAAAAACATATTTAATATGATGAAACATGAAAGTATTAAAATGAAATATCATTTCAACATATCATGAAAGTAAAATCTTCCAACCAAAGTCAATTGTCACAATACCGACCACTAATGTTTTATAAACCATCACATTGATACCAAATATAAATACTTGGAATTAAACATTACAAAATTGGAGTTTTACTGATGAAATTTAATTCATTTACATTGAGTATCTTTTCAGGTGTATATTTATATATAATTAGGCCATAAATCATTCGTCAAAAACTATAAAATACAAAGTGGAATCTTCCAATCATTATCCATTTTTCTAATAATCAAATATTTTTAAATAACTCATGGAATATTTTATGAATACTCTTAACAAATTTCAACATGAATTCTTCCAATCCCTTAACCATCCTTACCATTTATGAAAACATTTTAAAAATATGGTATGAGAAAAATATATCAATAAGTGATAAAAAATAAAGTAAACTATTAGTTCGATAATAAATGAAAAAATATTTAACTTTTACATTTATCTTAAATGTTCTTTAATAATATGAATTGAAACATATTCATATGAAAAAAATATTTTTCGAAAATAAAATCAATAAACCAATTGAAATAAATTAAAACACAATTAGATGGATTAGATCATCATATATATAAAACCATTTCATAACATATTATAACTAAAACAATAATATGGCCGAATTATAAACATTATCATGACCTAATGCATTAGAGATATATAATGGGATTCACCCTTATTATAATCTATAGCAGTATCACCCATGACCTATAATGGAGATTACCCATTTATATATTATATATTGGTCTCAACCATTTCTAATGATCTGTAATGGCGATAAACTATTTATATAAGATATGTCACGCTCACCCATGAATTATAATGGGGATTAACTTTATTTTATGTTTTATCCAGCTCACCCATTTCTTATAATTCTCATGAACCATATCATGATTAAAAATTTATCATCATAAAACCAACTAGAAACTAATTTTAAATCCATTTAAAATCGTATTTTGATGAAAATACCCTTTTCTTTTGAGAACACATTTTTAAAATCCTAACAACATTTTCATGGAAAACCCATTTGAAATTCCAAAATAACCAATTAATAATAAATGTGGACTTTCATTTATTAAATGTTTTAGGCATTCAAAGGAATTCAAAAATGAAATAAAATACACAATTACAATAATGATCATTATCACCAGACATTTAAAATTGGAAATTTCATTTTTTTTTCTAAAACATTCTATCTGAGGTACAAAAACGTATATTTTCATAAAAATATTGATTGAAATTCAGAATAGATATAAAATTACCATTATAATAATTTTACATCCATATAAATATATATTTTTAAAATATTATGAATAATATAGACATGTATAAAATGATTTTAAAATGATATCGTTAAAAAGTCATATTGTCCCACACAAATTTGAACATTTGAATCGTAATCCCCATGAAATAATTACATTTAAGAAGACATTAAATAAAATTTGAAAAGGTAAATTATAGATATATAATGTCAAAGGGTTTGTATATAAACCTTATAAAATAATAAAGCTACATATCATTAGGAAATATCTCAATGAAAGGAGATCGAGATGAAATCTATTAGCTTGATTATAACTTTTCACATGTGTCATTATCTTCCTATTTTTCCAGTAACTCCTGTCTGTTAAAACGAAATAGATACCTTGGATGGTTTTCTTCCAAATGTTATTACTCTTCTATGAGATGAGGGACATTAGGATTTGTTTTGCGAAAGTGTTGGATGATCCAAAAGGCTTGGGAGGTGTGAAGTGAGGAGAAGAGTGAATAACTTTTATAGTATATGAGGAGTGGTATTATTCTAAACACTGAATAAAAACACAATTGTGATGTCTCCCCAACATAATGTGCTTCCACAATGAAAAATATTGGAGTATAGAGAATTTATTGTAGATCCACACTCCCACTAAAAATAATTTTTATCATTTCTTCCTTTGTCATTATGTCTCCGTATCTCTTTTTCATTTTGGCATTAAATTTAGGTAGGTAGTTTTATTACATATGTAACATAACCATTAAATTAAATTTAAAGTGAGATATATTAGAAACTTTATAACCACTAATTATAAAAAATTAAATCCAATTTATAAAATGAAAATACCATATGTGTTGGAAATTAATTTTAATAGAAACACATGTAACCAACAAACATAGATTTTACCATAACTACGTTAACAATTTTTTCACTGTTTATGGGTAAATATTTTCATAATAAAGGAAAAATTGTCCCCTTAATGGAACATATTTTATATTTATTAATACATATAAATAACTTGGTAAAAATCAATACATTCAGTAATTTTATTTTATATAATAAAAAATCATTAATTTTATTAAATTATTAACTAAATAATCCATGTGTCTGCATTTCAAAAGAATTTAATGAAATTATATCATCTCTAAAATTAATATATAAATTTTTATTTATAAAATTACCCATTCATATTCAAAAATAATATTTATTTCAAAAAATATGTAGTTTCATAACTACTAAAAATCTTTATAAATGTTAAAGGAAATGAAGGCTCTTTTTTTATCATTTTCTTTACATAACTTATTATATAAGACTGCTTCATAAAATAGTTACCAAATAACACATCCAATATATTATATGGTTGTGAGGGTTGAAATATATCCAGCCAATTGGTTTTTTATATGTGTCTAGGTCATTTTTTCACTTATGGTTAATGCTTAACGACTAAGTAAAAACATTTTTATCATAACCATTACAATTAATTTTAATTACATTTAATGATCGTTTTCATAAAATATTATGATACAATTATTAAAAATTATAAATTACGATAATTAAAAATATTTAATCAATTTTTTCATATACTTTCAATAGATGATGAGAAATTAATTTAAAATTCATCCCATAGATGGTATCATACAGTGAGTTTTTAAAGAGAAAAGTTTAAAAGTTTGACATGTATTTAAATTCGATTTTAATCTAAAAGTCTCTAAAATATCATAACTTTTATTTATTGATGTAAAAATTAACTAATTATTCATTAAAACCAATTGAAAATATAATTTAGTTCTATAATTAAATTAAACTCAAATTCTATTTTCAATTATGTATTTTTCATTATTAATTTAAACATGAAACATCATATAAAAATACCCATATTGAAGAAAAATAAATTTTTGATAATATGTTTTCCAAAATTAATTTTATTATGTCATATTATAAATATAAATGAGTCAATTTATTTTTAAATTTGGTATGACATTTAAAAGTGGCTGAATTGCTTTTATGAAAAATATAGTTTTATTTAAAAACCTGGCTATGTTATTATATTTGACTATAAAATATATTTTATTAATGTAAAAAATTTTATAGAATTTTGTAAACATAATATAGTCAGTAAAATTCACACCCACTAATATAACATCAAGGAAATAGATTCCATATTAAATAACTATATAAACAATATATTATTATTATGTAAGACTCAGCCTAGAGTATGACACATGTTGTTGATGAAACCTCTTGTTAAATGAAATTCATGATAAGATGTGTATTATGTATAATTAAATATAAACTAGTCATTTCATGTAACTAAAGATATTAATGTAAATAAATAATTATGAAGGAATACATTTCATTAAATTTTTGGATGTTTCACCACTCGTCACAGACATAGTCCAATGAATTCCTTATATTGAAGGTGTGAAACACAATCAACATATACATTTTTTTGAAACCAGAATAGGAATTTTAAATAATTATCCCCAATAAGTATACACAATCACAAACCATCTAGATTAATATAGTTAAAAATGTTTAAATATTATATTCACAATCAAACTAATTATGAACCATTCTATTAAACATGGGTGATGATATCAAAGGTGTTCAGCCTCAATGGAACATAATATTTAATAAAGTCTATTCAACTAAATGAAAATACATTATATGATATCATTAAAATATTCATGGGGAAAACACCTTTTCACGTTGAGAATCACTTATGTTTAAAACACCATGCAATTATAAAATAAAAGAATTTATTTAGAGATAACCTTGTAATCAGGTATAGTATGTTTCAAAACATTTATAAGACATGAGGGAGATTAAATTAACACACTCATTTTATGTAATGAAACATTCTTGCCCTTCTTTTTTTAGAAAAGTCACAAAATAACAAATTTGGAAAATGAAAAAAAAAATCATTCAAGCCATTTTATAATTAGTCAAGTATATGAAAAATGAATTTAAAAATAACAGAATAATGTCAAAGAAAATTAAATATTATTTGGAATCATGGATATGTATGAGAGACATTCCCCAATAGATGCATAAACATAAACAATCCCATGTAATGATTAGATAGTGAAATAATCATTTTCTATATTATAATGAGTCAAATCGTGTGATCCATAAATTAATAACATTTTAAAAAACTTAAAAATATAATTCGAACAAAAAAAATCTTGATATACAAGACTAAGGGTAGTTGTATACACCTAAGAGAATATTATGGGTGAATAATATAAAAATATCCCACATTTTAATAAAATGGAGATGAGGTCTCTTATGAAGATAAAATAATTTAAGTGAATATTTACAAAAGTAGTCAATTATGAGACTTCTCTGAAAATACATATAAAAAATGGAAAAAAATAATAATTTAATAAAATGTAATTATATGGAAAATTTTATCATGAAATAATTAATGAAGTATTTGTTTAAACTAATTAATGGAAATTAAGTAAATAAATTTCTCAACTTAGGGATTAAAGTATCCTATACTTGTACTTAATATCCTAGATAATCAAATTCGATTCATTAATTACATAAATAAAAAATTTAAAAATTTATTTTATTTAATATAATTTTATTAAGTTCATTTATGTCCATTTTTATGTGTTATAAAGATAAATTTCATCATTACAGGGGCATTCGATTCATGGTTTCATAGTCAGATCACTTGGGTATAATTATGGTTATTGCTGTTAAACGGAAACAAAACTACACAAGTGAAATGGTAGGGTATTAATTAAATTATAATGGTTTAAATTTTCCCATATATAATTTTTATTTCCAACATAGGGATACTTAATTTGATAAAATGTAAATGAAAAATTCTTAGTTAATTTTTTATATTTTTATAACCATCAGAAACTAGTTTTGTTTTATGTAATATTATATCTATATATTACATAAATAATATGAAATAAATTATAATATACATATTGAAATCATATTTATTACAAATAAAACTTTTCTGAGGACTCGTGTTGGTTGCAATAGAAAATGAACTAAATCATTATTCATCGAGAGAGTAATCCACCATAATTTGGACAATGGTTTCATTTCATTGAAGAAGAGGATATAAGAAAAGGAGTGTATAGAAAAACACTCAATTATAAATATAAAATTCAATTATGTAAATGGTTCTAGGTTTGTAATTATTTAATGTATGAAGTAGGGGAAGATAACGAATAAGATAAATAGAAATTTGGAGAGGTTTTTTTTGGGAATGATACCTCTCGAATATCACATATATGATGTACCACTTAATGAACATGAAATTGGTATTTGGGCCAGACCATAAGAATATGGACATGGAGATAGTGTTGATTATATGGTTTTGAAGATAATTTAATAACTTCAATTCGTTTTAGAAGAATGTGGGAGGTGAAGGGTGATATTTATACATGGGGGAGGGTGGTTTAAGTTATTAAATAAGGATTATCCTATATTTAAGTCCAACCACATTTGGGTAGAATAAGTTAAAAATTATTTGGATAATAATTAATGTCATGATATATTTTAAATGTTAATAAACATATCAAAGACCCATTTAATTTAGTATTTTTTGTTATTTTCAGATTGTTTCCTTTTAACTTTAACTCACTACAATATATTATCCATACTCCGATAATTCATTTATTTAGTCCAATAAAATTATTACGACTAAAAGTAAAAATGAATGTATAAAATAATTTGGAACTATATATTCCAAATATAAAATCCATTTTTATTTATTCAGTTTATAAATGTGATAAAATCAATTATAAATATGTTATGTGCGTAACTCATAAATATATTTTTTAAACGAAAAAAATCATGGTTTCCATAATTCATAAGGATGTGTTTTGAAAAGGAATATATTATGTATTATGTCATTATATAAATAAATCATTATTAATAATAAGGGGTAATAAAATTTAAATTATGACTATAAAATATTTATTTCATACTTTTTTAGAATTTCATAAAATCAATATTATCATATTTTAACCCAAAAATCAGATTTCTTTAAACAATTATCAAAGCATTAACCCTAAATAAATATGAACTGATCACTGCTAAAATAAAGTTTAATTTGTAAAATAATTTTTCAAATTTTTTTACAAACTAATTATAAAAACTTTGTGATAGAAATCTATAAAAAAAAATCTGAAAAATAAATTATTTAAAGAACCAAACTCCCCATTAAAATATTATTTTTTAATTTACTAAGAATAATTAAATTTAATATGAATATGAAGTTCATATTTACTTCATTATATAGTTAATCATATTCCCATCATCAAATTTAATGACTATTTTAAAATATTCAAGTAAAAGTAATGATATTTTATAGTTCGTTAAAGCTCGATTTTCTGTGAAACGTAATATATTAAACATAGTTCTTTTTTAAAATATCAAGGTGTTAAATTCTACCCTGATTCAATAAATTTTTTTCGTATAATTTAATATTTCAGTTAAATTTTTTTATATTTTAAAATTCCTTTGTTGGAAACACACACCATAAAATTGGTTAAAGAATATACTCTTAAAAGGAGGTAGATGAAAATCTAAATATCAAAAAAAGATTGATTTTGAATTGTATATAATTAGTGGGAAGAGAAAACATTAACATGGAGTAGAAATATAACTATCATGTTGTGATAGAGAGAGATATTAAACATTTTCATTATAAAGGTATCCATCAAAGATTCTATAAATCATTGACATGTTAAAAGAATATTGATTTCATTGTGAGAAAAGATTCTAGATAAATTTTTTATTCCAAAGTTACTTTCCTAGAGTTGAGAAATCATTTTAATATCTATATAATTATCTTTGTAAAATAACGTTACTTGATTTCATTCCACAACAAAATCCCAATCCATCCTTTGGTAGTGATTCTATCTATTTCTTGTTCATTTCGTATATGAGTAGATAGGCATTGAAGATTAATTTTTCATTCTTGAAGCACTTCTGGTAAATTATAAAATATAAAAGCAATTAATTCATCCTCTAGTCATTTACTAAAAAACCTTTAGGTGTTTTTATTCAATATGATAAATAATTATTTAACCTCAAGAAATAATATCTAAAAAATTTTCTTAATCCATTTTATAAGTAATTATGATTAAGAAACATTTTAAATATTACTTACCATATTTAAAATCCAAATATTTAATGAAACATTTATGTTTATATCACATAAAGTAGTTTGTAATGTCACATTCCAAACATGCGAATAATATGATCACATATTCTCCCAAAACATAGTAATCACCGTAAAATCATAATGGATAATGTCTCTAGTTGTCCAATATATTCCTTAAATCCAAATATGTAGTAAACTATTGAAAATATACACCATAAATATCAATAAATAATTTCATAGTCACAAAATCTATCCAATAATCATCTCTTTTTCCTTATTATTTCAACATTTAGAACAATTTAATTGTAATCCTACACCAATCATGTCTTTTCCTTGATGTTCAACTTCTCACTGAATCACTTTTATTGGTAATCAGTGCCATTCACCATGTTTTATCCACTCCGTTAAATATATTCACTGTAGTACATCCTTATACATTTATAGAACAAAATAATATTATAAAAATATGTAATATGTCCAAATACCGAAGAACAATATTCATTCCACATTAGACGTATCTATTTCATAAACATGACCTTGACGCCTTAGATTATTCTGAGGTAAATTGTATTAATGATCATCGTATTTTTTTGGGTAGTTACCCATAACTATATTTTAGAGGAATGGAAAATTGGGAAATTCTTTCTTTTCCATGTAATCATGATCATGGTGGAAATTTTCACACACTTGAATCAAACTCATTTAACTTTAAGAATGCACCTTGTTTTTCCTTCTACAAGTATCATCTATTAAAAAATAATTCTTTCCCTTATTCCCTTTATTCATCTATTTATCCACCATTATATTCTTCTCTTGCATCCATTTTATTTCATAATACATTGAGAATTCTTTCTTTGTCTTGATATAACATGATGTTATATCCACAAATAATGATATGTAATAGAAGACTAGTGACCTTGGAAAAAAATCATTACAATAATCAAATAAATTGAAAATATAGATATTTGGATTACCAATGTAGTCGATGGAATGCCGTAAAAATATTTTAAATTTATCTTCATACATAGCATAATTCTCATTCCGATTCTCTCTTAGACTCATGGTTAGTATCTTCTAATCCACTCAATGTTTGAGAGGAAAATAGTTTTCCATGAAATATTCCATAAACTCCTTTCATTCCATTTCTTATTTGTGCCCCGTTCTTTGTATTTTGAATCAATTACCCCCATTGATCCACATCCCCTAAGGGATAATAGATTTATATGAGAATATTTTGTCTTTCAATATTTCCCATTGTAACAAATATATTTTCAATGAATCCTTGAAATTGGATACCTAGAAATGGATTCATTATGCAACACCCTGAGCTTCCACGATATGCTTCTCTTTCAATAATGCAATAGCTTTCATTATATGCAACTTCGAGATTCTAACACACCGCGACCAATCAATGTAGCAGTTATGAATAATAATACCCACTTTTTAAAATTATAAAAATTTTACATTTCAAAATGGACTTCATTTTTGTATTCGTAATATCAAAATTATCCTATGTTGAATTTTTGGTATTTTTCTGAGAACATCCAATTTTTTATGAATAGTGAAAAATACTTAAAAACAACCTTTTTAATCAAAATAATTTATAGTGATAAATTATACTATTGAGTGGTTTTAAAGTATAATTAGAATATATTTTTACCATTTTATCCAATGTTGGTCATTGGAATTTATTTTACTTTGTAATTGGACATAAACAATTGTCAATCTTTTGATATATATTGTTTCTTAAAAACACGCTATTTGTTGTGACAGCCAGAATTAATTATAAAATTAATTAATGAAACTTATATGATTGGAATTTTTTAAAATAGACATCATTTTTGAATTCGGAATATCAATTATATCTTAGGGTGAAATTTTGGCATCGTTCTGAAAAACATCAATTTTTGATGAATAGTGAAACCACTAAGCGGTAGTTAAAAAACTGATTTTTTATTTAAATGAAACATTAACACTTCTGTGATTTTATTTTCAAAAATCCTACATAAATGGTTGTAATTAGAAGTAAAATTTTGTTCAATGGGATTAAAATACTTTTTTGGTGAATAGTAACTTTTAAGTTTAATTAATCGAGATTAAAGGTAATTATTGAAATTTAATGTAAAAATGATATTATAAAAATGTTAAAATACATTTACACTTGTCCTACCCCTATTTTATGAGTCATGGAAGACCAAGAAAATCCATGGGTCATCTTGGGGACCCCATGGGGTCACATTGGTAGGAAAATGACATTAAAAACTTTTTATTTAATGTTAAAATAAAAATGTCACAAACATGGGTTGTTTTACTAAAACAATTTTTAATTGGGGTTATAAAAGTCATATTTTTTTACTATAAATATTCATTAGAAAGATAAAACGATTTCCTACATCATAATAATTTTTTAATAATTTTTAGACATTAAATAAATTAAATTATTTATGACACCATGATGATGCAGCGATTACCTCATTAATTAACGATTTAAATAAAATGAAACGATAATATAAAATCTAAGACATAAACTTTTCAAAAGAATATTGGATGAGTATATTTATAAACCTTATCACATTATACTCAAAATATATCATTATGGGACCTTTATAATCCAAAAAGTATTTCATAATAATGTAACATTTCAATCATTCCAAGAGTGCCCCTTCTCTCCTCTTATAAAAGGCCCCCACCAGTACCACCTAACTCACACCATAAAAGCCTTTTGTCTCGGCCAAACACTGACCAAATACTCTCTAAACATCCCTCCCTTTCTCCTAGAAGCCTCACTTTGGGAACAATTCTTCGCAAGGAAGCCTTTGGCTCAAATCAAAAAAAAGTTACCCGATTTTAAGGTAATGTCTTCTCTTATGTTATTTTGTTTTATTTTTCTTATAAAACCCTTAAAATATTTTTATTCATTTATTTTTTAACAAAAACAGTATAAAAAATATACTAGGATGTTGTTATATGAAGCATTAGAGCTACGCTTACACAAAACTACATCTAATGGTTAAAGAACATATTATTTCTGTGGATGGCGAATTTCTGCCTCACGAAACGATGATTGTTCAACTCTCGTATAACACCTTCAATGGTGGACATTAAGATGTCACTATATTTATATATGATATATAATATGTTTATGTTTTACTTAAGCTTCTGTATTTTTCATTTATTGCATACCTTTATGGTTTCCATTATGGGTAAACGCGATATTTTCATTTTAGGTAGTGCGGACTACTGCCCCCTCAAAGTGATTTGAATCATTAATTCCATATGTGGGATGTATAAAGGATGGATTAAATGGTATTAGACATTATATTATACTGGAATTATAATATAAATTTATATAATTATGATTTAATTCCATTAAATATGAAATAGAAATGAAAGTAGCGTTCATGCGTACGTACGGCTTACCGTCTCCATTAACGGTGCATTTCATTTCTTACCTCTAAATGTTACGTAATATTATGAATGAATGTATATACTGGATATATATTATATATATGATATCTAAATGATGAATATAATTCTGGAGATAATGGATATTCCACCACATAAACCACTTGTAATTATAAGATGTTTATTGTTTACTCAAGTACCAAATATCAAAAAAAAACGACAGTTATTAACTTAAATAATTACATAGTGTTCATAACATGGTAATAAGTGATATAAAAGGAATAATGAAATTGAAAAAGAATCTTAAGAAAGTATAGATTAACTCTATTTTATTATTCATGAGGTTAAAGAACGGTCGAGTCAAGTCAGACACAAGATAAGGGAACTTCTTAACCCAATTTCTATTTTTTGGGTTAATCACTTACTTTCAAATTATGACATGATATTATTATGTTCTATCTTGTATTTGTAATTTATTTATGTGTACTTATAGTGAATACACATAATAGATCTATTTTATTTAAAAAAATGATCTTTGTAAAGGACTTTGTCTCAATCTCCTTTCATTGAGGCATATTTTGTTTTATACACAACTTTCTTTTATACGGTGTATAAACCCCTTTGAATTTTACTTTTATTCAAAAGGAATCTTTTTATATGAAGCATTTTTACTAAACGAAAAAAGGAATTTTTTTCTTACGTATGCGGCGACAATGACTTCTCCGCCGCCGTGACTATTATTTGAGTTTCAGTTTCCTCTATAATCCATAAGTTTTTTAAATGAAAAATAAATACCAAGATTTAATTTTATTTTATTTTGCTATTGAAAATGGTTTTGAAAGTGTTTTTTATTATATCAAAGTGTTGAATTGATATCTTGTGATTGAAATGTTGAAATGCTATGTTTCCTTTATGCATGTTTTATGTTTTACAATTATGTTATGGTTTATGATATGTTTAAACCTGTTCATATGAGGAATGCATTGGACTTAATGAGTGACAGGAGGAGCCCACTATAACTCCTCGATGCATCGGTAGGTCTCATGAGACGGACTAGTGATTGGAACGAGGCCTTGAAAAAATATTATTTGTGGTCTTAGCATGAGGCCTTGGCTATGTGGTTATGATAGTATGGCATTATGGATTCCATCATTATGAAAGTGGTTATTGATATTGCATGTGATTATTCGACTAGTAGAATATCCATGTGAGTAAGTAAATGGCATTATCTCATTTTGATTTTCCCATATTATATTGAAGTTCAAGTTTAAAAGGCTTTTGATGTAGTTATACATTTCCTTAAATCTTAATGTTTATTTATCAAAGCTTCCGTTATATTGTTATCCTTACTGAGCATCTGAGCTCACCTCTTTCAATGTTTTAATTTTTCCAAGATGTGAAGAAGTATATTATGAATGACCTATAGGGATAGTATGAGGGGATATGGAGACAATCTGTTTTTGTAGTTTTGTTTTACTTTATGATGTAATGTAACACTTATGAATGTATCTAGTGTTTCCAAAGCTACTAAACTAATCAGCCTTTCGAGACATGATCTTTGTGATCATGCCAATGTTACGCAAAAATGCACTGACTCTGGGTAACTGGGGTCGGGGTGTTACAGTTGGTATCAAAGGAAGTTTAGTACTAACCTTGGAAGCTTAGAAGAACTCTGATTAGAGCACATATCCATAAGATAGACTTTGAGGATTAGTATAGAAGAACTTCCTAGAATTTTGGTATTATAGAGATTTTGTGAGTTTTCCGAGCAATACATCCCTGTCTGGATATGAGCAGGTAGAGGCGGCTCTGGCACATATGTACCTAGGGGTAAAACCCGAAAACACCGCTTTGAGTTAGACTCGAATGGGAATGGGTGCATGACAATGGTCCTTGCGCATTCTTGGTTACGACACTCCCGAGGGATATGCTTATGATAATTCTGATTTTTTACAGACCATTATGAAGGGTTTATGAGTATATACTTCCTCAAAGACAATATTTTTATGATTATGTATTACATCCATAAACCATTCAATTTATGTAGTATTTTACAAGTTTGGAATTATTCATTTCAATTCATAAACTAACCTAGTTTATGAAATTGTATAGAAATGGCACCCAGTAGAAGGAATGTGAACTCCATCAATACATATGATCCAAAGAGTAAGAAGGATCACATCTTTCATGGAATTAAGCCAATATTTAGAAGGGAAATAGTCTCCCATGTGTTCTCAACATATGAAGAAATAGTATCATGTGTTAATAAGTTAATTAAAGAATTATCCGAGTCTTATGGTTTTGAAGGGAAGAAAGAGAAGAAAATGATGGAAGAGAGAATGAGGGATAAAGGGATGAGGGAAAAGAAGAATTTTCCAATATGTGGTAACTGTGAGAAGAAAAACCTTGGAACTTGCCTGAAGGAAATGGGAGTTATTTATAATTGTGGAGAAAAAGGACACCAAGTGCGTGACTACAAGGGTCAGAAAAAGGTTTCAAATGTACAATGCTTCATCTGCAAGGAGTGGGGACACTACGCAAACCAATGTCTAAATCATCAGATTATTCCCAAAATGATGTTATTGGATAATAATAAAGTTATGATACTACCACAGATGAGGAGGAATGAATAGAGATCTTATGTTGTTATTAAATAATTTTTTCATTTGAGTGTTGAATCAATGATGTACTGGTTATAATAATTATGGAGTATATAAGGATTGTATTGCAGTAATATTTCATCATGGACTTGAGATTGTTTGGAACCCTGAAAAGTGACTCCAAAGTAGGTTAATTTTTTGGAAAATATATGGTTGAGAGAAAGATAAACCATAATAAGGTTCTAATACCAAGATAGTGATTTTAGAATAATACATGATTGATTTGGATAAATTATATTGGATATTCTTAACTTCCTTGAAACTGATAAATGATTTGTATAAATTTTTGGATAGAAGGAGTATATCTAGTATTCTATAAGGAATAAGGGATCATGAATGTAATCAATAAGGATTTATGGTAATTCAAGATGTTGTAGTGTTTCAAAAGAATACATGATGAAGGTGTTTACATGTTGTTACTCGGATAAAAGGATCTCCATTATGTTTACCTTATAAAATTTGGACTGTGAGTTGGACAGAAGTACGTTGGATAACTACAAAGGTTGGAATGGATTAATTTGAACCTTGGATAGTATTATTTAAGGTTAAAATATTTATGAAGATTATTTTTGGAATATTATAATACTATAGTTTTAGGAAAAGGACAACCTGCAGGTTGGGGGATAACCCGTCGCGTCGAACAAAGCTGCAGGAATCGAACCCACAACCATCGTGTGATAGGTGTTTATTACCTACCACTAGCCTACAGAAAGTCCATGGTTATTAAAAAAAGTTTTCCTAATCTAAATGGTATGTGTTAATAATTGGAACCTTATACAATTATGATAAATAGAATATTTTTGAGTTCTATTACCTTTTAGAGTGAAATATGGGTTTGTGGTAATAATTTATTAAAGAATGAATGTCTACACGGCAAGTAAGTATATTTCCTTAAATTATTAGTAAATCTCTTAAATAAATTCCTCATCTTTTTGAAAGGTAACTTAAAAAAATGTTTCTGGTTAACTTTTCTAACTGAGGATTCAATGATCGTTCAACAAATCACAAGTTTGTGAAATTCTTATTGTTAACTTTCTCCTAATCTTATTTTCTACAACTCTCCATCAGACCTTGATGGTTTTTTTCTTCCATATCCATATTTTCATAGAATCCTAGTTTGGGCTATCTCGGGTGACCTTTTTTACTTATCTTTCATTCTTTTAAAGTTATATTTTTATTAACCTTATTTCCGATGTGGGTTTTCCACAAAAGTATTTTCTATTTTTAACCTTTTATTTTCAAAGAAAAAGTTCAAATTGTGAGGATGCAATTTATTGAAGTATGGGAGAATTTAACACCCCAAGCATCCACGATACGCTTCTCTTTCAATAATGCAATAGCATGCATTGTACGCAAGTTCGAGATTCTAACACACTGCGACCAATCAAAGTAGCAGCTATGAATAGTAATACACACTTTTTAAAATTATAAAAATTTTACATTTCAAAATGGACTTCATTTTTGTATTCTTAATATCGAAATTAGCCTATGTTGAATTTTTGGTATTTTTCTAAGAACTTCCAATTTTTTATGAATAGTGAAAAATACTTAAAAAAACATTATTAATAAAAATAATTTATAGTGATAAATTATACTATTGAGTGGTTTTAAAGTATAATTAGAATATATTTTTACCATTTTATCAAATGGTGGTCATTATAATTAATTTAAATTTGAAATTGGACATAAAAAATTGTCAATCTTTTGATATATATTGTTTCTTAAAAACACGCTATTTGTTGTGACTGCGGGAATTAATTATAAAATTAATTAATGCAACTTATATTATTGGAATTTTTTAAAATAAAATCATTTTTTAATTCATAATATCAAATATAGCTTATGGTGAAAATTTGGCATCGTTCTGAAAAACTTCAATTTTTGATGAATAATGAAACCACTAAGTGGTAGTGAAAAAACTGATTTTTCATTTAAATGAAACATTACCACATCTGTGATTTGATTTTCAAAAATCCGACATACATGGTTGTCATTAGGAAGTAAATTTTGGTTCAATGGGATTAAAATAATTTTTCGGTGAATAGTAACTTTTATGTTTAATTAATCACGATTAAAGGTAGTTAGTAAAATTTACAGTAAAAATGATATTATAAAAATATGAAAATACCTTTACACTTGTCCTACCCCTATTGGATGAGTCCTGGTCGACCAAGAAAATCCATGGGTCAACTTGGGGACCCCATGGGGCCACTTTGGTATGAAAATGGCATTAAAAACATTTTATATAATGTTAAAATAAAAATGTCACAAACATGGGTTGTTTTACTAAAACAATTTTTAAATGGGGTTATACAAGTCATATTTTTTACTATAAATATTAATAAGAAATATAAAATGATTTCCTACATCATGATAATTTTTTTATAATTTTTAGACTTTAAATAAATTAAATTATTTATGACACCATGATGATGCAGCGATTACCTCATTAATTAACGATTTAAATAAAATGAAACGATAATGTAAAATATAAGACATAAACTTGTCAAAAACATATTGGATGAGTATATTTCGAACCCTTATCACTTTATCCTCGAAATATATATTTTTGGGACCTTTAGAATCCGAAAATCATTTCATAATAATGTAGCATTTCAATCTTTCCAAGAGTGCCCCTTCTCTCCTCTTATAAAAGGCCCCCACCACTACCACCTTACCCACACCATAAAAGCCTTTTGGCTCGGCAAAACTCTGCCCAAATAATCTCTAAACTTCCCTCTATTTCTCCTAAAATCCTCACTTTGGGAAGAATTCTTCCCAAGGAAGCCTTTGGCTCAAATCAAAAAAAAGTTACCCGATTTTAAGGTAATGTCTTCTCTTATGTTATTTTGTTTTTTTTGCTTCTCCAACTACGTAAATGATTTTTATTCATTTCTTTTGTAACAACACCAGTATCCTGAATATACTAGAATGTTGGTATAAGAAGTATTCGAGCTACACTTACACACACCTACATCTAATGGTTAAAGAACATACTGTTTCTGTGGATGGCGAATTTCTGCCTCACGAAACGATGATTGTTCAACACTTTTATAACACCTTCAAAGGTAGCCATTAATATGTAACTATATTTATATATTATATATAATATGTTTGTGTTTTACTTAAGCTTATTTATTTTTCATTTATTTCATACCTTTATGGTTTCCATTATGGGTAAACGCGATATTTTCATTTTAGGAAGTGCGGACTACCTCCCCCTCAAAGTGATTTGAATCGTTAATGCCATATGTGGGATGTATAAAGGATGGAGTAAATGGTATTAAACATTATTTTATACTGGAATAATAATATACCTTTATATAATTATGATTTAATTCCATTAAATATGAAATAGAAATGAAAGTGGCGTTCATGCGTACGTACGACTTACCGTCTCCATGAACGGGGCATTTCATTTATTACCTCTAAATTTTACGTAATATTATGAATGAATGTATATACTGGATATATATGATATCTACATCATGAATATAATTATGGAGATAATGGATATTCTACCACATAAACAACATGTAATTAAAGAAGTTTATTGCTGACTCAAGTACCAAATATCGAAAAAACGACCGTTTTTAACTTAAATAATTACATAGTGTTAATAACATGGTAATAAGTGATATAAAAAGAATAATGAACTCGAAAAAGGATCTTAAGCAAGTATAGATTAAATCTAGTTTATTAATCAGGAGGATAAAGAACGGTCGAGTCAAGTCGGACACAAGGTAAGGGAACTTCTTAACCAAATTCCCATTCTTTGGGTTAATATCCTACTTTCAAATTATGTCATGATATTATTATGTCCTATCTTGTATTTTTACTGTATTTATGTGTACTTATAGTGAATACACATAATAGATCTATTTTATTTATAAAAATGATCTTTGTAAATGACTTTGTCTCAATCTCCTTTCATTGAGGGATATTTTGTTTTATACACAACTTTCTTTTATATGGTGTATAAACCACTTTGACTTTGACTTTTCTTCAAAATGAATCTTTTTATACGAAGCGTTTTGACTAAAAGACAAAAGGAATGTTTTTTCTTAAGTATGCGGCGACAACGACTTCTCCTCCGTTGTGACTATTATTTGAGTTTCGATTTCCTCTATAAGCCATAACTTCTTTTAAATGAAAAATAAATACCAAGATTTAATTTAATTTTATTTTGGAATTGAAAATGGTTTTGAAAGAGTTTTTTATTATATCAATGTGTTTTATTGATATCTTGTGATTGAAATATGGAAATTTTATTTTTCCTTTATGCATGTTTTATGTTATACGATTATGTTATGGTTTATGATATGTTTAAAACTATTCATATAAGGAATGAATTGGACTTAATAAGTGACGGGTGGAGCCTGCTATAGCTCCTTGATGCATCGGTAGGTCTCATGAGACAAACTAGTGTCTTGGCACGAGCCCTTGACAAACTATTATTTGTGGTCTTGGAACGAGGCCTTGGCTACGTGGTTAGGATAGTCTGGCATTATGAATTCCATCATTATGAAAGTGGTTATTGATATTGCATGTGATTATTTGACTAGTAGAATATCCATGTGAGTATGTAAATGGAATTATTTCATTTTACTTTTTCCATATTATGTTGAAGTTCAAGTTTAAATGGATTTTGTTTTAATTATACATTTCCTTAAATGTTAATGTTTATTTATGAAATCTTCCTCTATATTGTTATCCTTACTGAGTGTCTGACCTCACCCCTTTCAATGTTTTAATTTTTCCAGGATGTGAAGAAGTATTTTATGAATGACCTGCAGGGATAGTATGAGGGGATATTAAAACAATATGTTTTTGTAGTTTTGTTTTACTTTGTGATGTAATGTAACATTTATGAATGTATCTAGTGTTTCCAAGGCTACTAATCTAATCGGTCTTTTGGGACATGATCTTTGTGATCATGCCAATGTTACGCAATAATGCACCGACTCTGGGTAACTGGGGTCGGGGCGTTGCACATTATTCCTATGAATGATGGGGATGTTATCGTGTGAAGTGGTCTTGAATCATTATAGCATGTTTTGGATCTGAATTATGATCTATATGATCATGTTTATTTATCATAACCTGAGTTAGATATCCCAAAATGGTTAAA
Source organism: Viscum album (assembly GCA_963277665.1). Classification (NCBI taxonomy): domain Eukaryota; kingdom Viridiplantae; phylum Streptophyta; class Magnoliopsida; order Santalales; family Viscaceae; genus Viscum; species Viscum album. The sequence goes on from OY728139.1 coordinate 561,580,228, forward strand.
AAAAATTCATATGTAGTTGTAGCTATATTGCCTTCAATAACTTGATCTCCAGCTTCAATATCATTACCACGAGGAAAATCCATACATGAATTATGAGCATTGATAGGGCTATAATTTATTTTGATTAAATCCATTCCAATATAGTTTCTTATAATTTTTTTGTTCATAAAATTATGAGATATAATTCATGAACTCAAAACAACATAATGTAAGTTAAAAATTTAGTTATAAATAATTTAAAAATATTTTGTAAATTTTCCATGGGAATATTTCTAAATTCAATCATAGGGAATCATTATCAAATATAATTTTTCATAAATATATTTCCAAATATTTCTACTACTAGGATTAAATATTCTAACCCTAGTACCAAGATTCAGTGGTTACTTTATTACATTTCAATAATATACAAGGAATAACATCCTTAAAGACAGAACATTTAAGTATTTTTAGAAAACTAGATTCATATTTAAACCTAACATTAAACAAGAAAATATAAAATACAACATTAAAAATATATTGAGGACAAAATAAATTTCCTATCTTAAACATACATATCAATCATAAAAAACTTCTTGGGATCTTAGGGAAAAATAAAATATAAGAAAGGAATGAGCTCAAATGATCAAAAAGGCTTACATACAATGGAAGATACCGTGAATCAATATGCATAAACAAAAAGGTATGGTAAATAACTGAATAATTCTACCAAATAATCAATCATATGAAAATAATATGGTATGAATATATTTTAATCAATTTATTCCATATAAAAAATCAAAGGTGCATTAATCATTACCATTGATTTTCTAACTAATCAATTAATAACATATAATGTCAATAAAATGAAATCATTAGTATGTAATGCATATTAATTAACATATAAAATATAATTTTTAGGAATCATGATATGAATATTATACCCGGAAGGCTTCGTGTAAATAATATTACTTTATCAATGCTTTTTGATAATAATATAACAAATTTTTGAGGTCTTGTCGAGGACCCAATTTAGTATGTCTCATAAGACCTACCGATGGATCGAGGTGATATAGAAGGCCACACTATTCACATAATAAATCCATTGCATTCTTCAAATGATATGGGTGAAACTAATTGAACATTTTCATATCTATTGAAAATAATTTACAGAATGTAAATAAATTTTCCAAATAAGTAAACATAATAAAAAACCATCTAGAGTAATACGGGGAATAGTCTCTAAATATTTCCTTCCTAATATTAGTAATCATTAACCATTCCATAGAATATTGTAGATGATATCATAATAGATCAAACTAAATGATGAATAAGAATTAATTATGGGGTTTTAAATATATTTAATTATTTAAAATGAAGTAATTGGAAATTTATGGCTAATATACCCTTTTCAAATTGAAAATCACTTTTTCTTAAAACATCACAAAATCAAAATATAAAAAAATTTATTTGATGAAAAACATGTAAATTGTAAAACTAATCTAAAAAAAATTAAGTCATTATGATGGAGGGAGAATATGCTAATGGTGTATATGTTAAAAAAATAATAATCTATATGTATTTGTTTCAGAAAAGTGATGAAGTTACTTATTGAGAAAATGAAACAAATATTCATTTCAAAACATTTTATAATAAGTCATACATCAGTAAAAATGACTTAAAAAATCATAGTATAATATTAAAAACATTTTTAAGAAACATGGATATGGAGGAGGCAAATTCCCTAACATAACTTAATCATAAACAATCTCGAATGACTATGATATTTTTAAATAAACCCTTACCACTTTGTCATCACTTAAGTCATATTACCTATGAAATTATAAAATTTAACAAGACATAAAATAAATTTTTAATAAATTAATTAAATATATAATTTATCAGAGGGGAATTATATACAACTTATAGAATATTATAGGGGCATAACATCAACAAATTACTTAATGAATGAAACTTGAGACAGAATACGGTACAAAGATCCGATAATTGAATTTAGAATAAATAAAATAAATAAATTATATAAATTATATTTAAATAATCATAAAAATTTTAAATGCAGTCATAAGATAATAAAAATTCATTCCACATATAATCTTAGCATGAAAAATTATTGAATTAGAAGTTTACCCAAATGCATGGAAATTGTGTTAAGAAATACCATACCGTAGGTTTGAAGGCATTGTGAAAATTCACATAATATATTGGAAAATAAAGTTATATTATTTAATTACTTAATTAATTACCTTTTCTATCTATATATTATTTACTATAATTTAATTAATATAATTTATGGAAATTTCAATGAGTAATAATGATCAATTTCACCAGTCAGTGAGAATTTGTTTCCTGGTTTCATTGTCTCTTCAGTTGTGTATAATTTTGAATGTTCATTTAAAATGGAAATTAAAATATATTGGTGAAATAAAATGGTATTAATTCAATTAAATAGGATTATATATTTTTTTCATTATATCATTTTTCTTTCTAGTGTGAGGATTATTCATTTGATAAAATGTTATTGATAAATGCTTATTTTATTGTGATGCTTTTTCAGATCATCAGGATGATGATCTGTTTTATTTAATTTTATATATATATTGATTTCATAATATGAAAAAAGTTATAATATAACTATATAAATATTATTTATGAAAAATAGTATTATAATTAATATCCATGATGGTGGTAGTAGAAAATAAGGAAAATCATTATTCACGTAGACGGTTAACCACAGTAATTTGGATAATGGTCATGTCAATTAGAATTGAGAGGATATGAGAAAAGGGATGGGTTGAAAATATTCCACTATAAATATAAATATATATTTTATTCATGATAATTTATTTATTATGAATTTATTAATGAAAATGGGGAAGATAATGTAGAAGAAGCAAAGAAATTATGAGAGGATGTTTGAGAGACTCATCTCTTGAATATCACCTCCTTGAAGAACACCTTAAAGAACATGTAATTATTATTTTGGTGATAACTAAATCACATGGAATTATATAGGGTGTATGGGAGAGGTTTTAGAAGATAGTTGAATACTTTTAAATCCTTATAGGAGAAACAGGTTGGAAAGGTAAGGTATTTATACATGATCGGGGGTGGTTTTAAGTGATTAAATAAGGATTATTTTATATTTATAAACAAACACATTTGGAAGGAATAAATTATAAATAATTTTATTAATAATTAATTTCTAAAGGGAATATTATTTTAAAAACCCCCATCAATCCGTTTAATGTTGTAGATTTTAGGTATTTAAAGGTTTTACCTTTTAACTTTATCTGGCTTAATTATTGTACCTATACGACGATAATTTTTTTTACGAGGGTTAATTTTTTTATAATATAAGTTAAAATAAATTTATATCTCAATTTTTTCCTCCTCATTCTTGAAAAATAATATATTTAAATTAATTAGATTTATACATTTAATAAAAAACATTTCAAAATTTGTTATGTGTATAACTCATAAAAATGTTGTAATGGTTACAATTATAGTTTGAAAATTTTCTTATAATGTGGATCTAAATATAATTTTTTTCATTAAGTAATTAAATTAATAATTTTTAATCAAGAATTGGGGTTAAAAAATTTGAAATCATGATCATATAATAATTATTAAATAAGATTTATAATATTTCAAAAAACATATTTTTATTTTTTAACCCAAAAATAATTTTTTCTCTAAAAATTACAAAAACATTTCCCTAAGATATTTTTTTACATGATGAATTGAACATTTAAGTATAATTTTTCAAATAATTTTTTTAAAATTTCAAATAGTATATATATTTATTTTCTCATAGAAGGTAATAAACATCCCTCATTAAAGAAACCATTTATTTGAAGAATAAAATAACATTAATAAGAAATATGTGTTCATTTACTAAGAATAATTAAATGTGTACTAAATATGAAAATGATATTCATTTCATTAATTATTTAATCATATTAACACCCTAAAATTTAGTTACATTTATATGACTATAATGTTAAAATAATGATATTTTGGATTTCATTTAATCAAGGTGTTATGTGAAACAAAAGCTCCAAACATAGTGCTCCTTTAAACTCAGAGGGTGTTACAGAATGGTTTATTAAAAAAATCATAAAAAATACCATCTGAACAAACTTATTTGTAAGGTTCAGTACTCAGTAAGAGTATCTATTCCATTTCATGATATGGAAATTATCGATATTATCCAAACCATTAGAACAAAATCCATTTCATGAGGCTATATTAAGAAATAAGGATCCTTAAAATTGAATTTTAAATTTAAATATTAATAGTGCTTTTTACCATTACAAAAGTAAGTGAAGTAATATTTTTTCCAAAAATTGAAATAAATTTCAGAAAACAATATCCACCAAGATTTCAATGTGCTTTTAGTATTTCATCAAACAATATATTCAAGCATGTTTTTATTCTTATACTCCCTCTTTCCTAATAGCAGACATAGGCTTCCTTCTATATGATGTCTTTATAAACTCAATTAAAATAAAATATATTGATCTATTAGTTTCTATTAAATAATTATATATAATTTCATGTCTATATCACAATCTTCTCAACCTCATGAAAGTTAATAAATGAGATCTATACTCTTCAAATAGTTTTTCAAATATTCATGGGCATGAAAACATGCACAATTTGTTTTCATTTTTATTTGACTATGAACTAAATGTACTGTGAATCTAGTTTTCTTTGTGAAAGTATATGAAAAACTATATCCCAAGGAAACAAGATATATTTTATAAATAATACATTTCACATTCATACATCTCTTAAGATAGTAAAATATATTACTTCTTTTGTGAAATTTTAATGGAAATAATGTGTTTCATTTCTATTAGAGTTTACATCTAAAAATCCTCATTATCTCCGTATAAATCTTCTCAAAAGTATCATTATAATTTCATTAAAATATTATTTCATCAATATAAAAATAAAAATGAGATAAATATCAAGATCTAATATTATTTAGAGAATACAATCCACCCATCCTTTCTTTAAGTCCATCTTCATTAAGAAATTATCTAATTTGTAATACCAATCCCTTGGAGAGTTTTTCAATACATAAAAATACTTTAACATTAATACATATTATTCATCTTTTAAATTAATTATACAACATATTTTTTTCAATATAAACATCTTATTCTCTCCCTTTATTAACACACGATGACTTAAAATCCATTTGAAAAATATTAAATCTTTTTTGTGGAGTGATAGAAGGCAGGATTCAAATTGTTTCTAATCCTATCAATAGATAAAAAGTCTCATGAAAGTCAATACATTCAATTTTTTAGTTACACTTATGTTTAATTCAATCCTTGTTTCTTATTTTTCAACCTTCCTCATTCAAGTTAATTAAAAAGAACCACTATGTACCAAAATAATTCTAATAATTTTGTACAGGGATAAGTTCATATAAATCATTTGACACAATCTAATGGATCTATTCATTCATAGAATCAACCCACTGTTAATGAATAAAATATTAATCAACATATTTTATAGATGAATATAAATATAAGTAAGTATGTTAAACTATGGTTAATGATATTATTGTTTGAAAATGTTTTCATTGATCACCAAGGATGTGTTAAACGTAAACATGATTCCTTAGTTTAGGATGTATTTAATGAATTTGTTCATATTACTTGATGTTAATGAGTTATAATTCTTTTCTTGAGAATATTCTACATTATTTCAATAATATTCACATTTTTCAGTTATAACTAACTCATCTTCAATTTATTTAGCACCGACAAAAAGTTGTAAAACCTCCTCATTATACTATTTTATAACATTCATTTATTTTGATTTAAAAATATATTTGTTACAGTGAGTATGTAACGCCCCGACCCCAGCTACCCAGAGTCGGTGCGTTACTTCGTAACATTGGCATGATCACAAAAGATCAAGTCTCGAAAGACCGATTAGTTTAGTAGCCTTGGAAACACTAGATACATTCATAAGTCTTTCATTACATCAAAATTAAACAAACTACAATAACATGATCTTCATAGTCCACACTCATATCCTCACTGACTATTCTTGCAAGTCAGTCATAATACACTTCTTCACATCCTGGAAAATATTAAAACATTGAAAGGGGTGAGCTCAGATGCTCAGTAAGGATAACAATAATGCGGAAGCTTTCATAAATAAACATTAACATTTAAGGCAATGTATAACTAAAACAAAAGCCTTTTAAACATGGACTTCAACATAATATGGCATAAGTAAAATGAGATAATGCCATTTACTTCTTCACATGGATATTCTACTGGTCGAATAATCACATGTAATATCAATAACCACTTTCATAATGATGGAATGTATAATGCCGGACATTCTGAAACATTTTGTCAAGGCCTCGGCCAAGACATCTAAAATGATTAAGGCCTCGGCCAAAACCATAAATCAAATTGGGAAAGGGCCTCGGCCAATTCCACGTCTAGTTGTCTCATGAGACCTGCCGATGCATCAAGGAGCTATAGCGGGCTCCACCCGTCACTTATTAAGTCCAATACATTCCTCATATAAATAGGTTTAAACATATCATAAACCATAACATAATCGTATCACATAAAACATGCATAAAGGAAACATAACATTTCCACATTTCAATCACAAGATATCAACACAACACTTTGATATGATAAAAACGCTTTCAAAACCATTTTCAATTCCAAAATAAAAGGAAGTTAAAACTTTGTATTTATTTTTCATTAAAAAAATGATGGCTTGTAGAGGAAGCCGAAACTCAAATAATGGTCACGGCGGCGGAGAAGTCGTTGTCGCCGCATATGTACGGAAAGAAAAACATTCTCTTTTTGTCGTTTAGTAAAACGCTTCGTATAAAAAGATTCCTTTTGAATAAACGTAAAAGTCAAAGGGGTTTATACACCGTATAAACGAAAGTTGTGTATAAAACCAAATATGACTCAATGAAAGGAGATTGAGACGAAGTCCTTAAAAAGATCATTTTTAAAATAAAATAGATCTATTATGTGTATTCACTATAGTTACACATAAAGAAAGTAAAAATACAATATAGGACATAATAATATCATGACATAATTTGAAAGTAGGAGATTAACCCAAAGAATGGAAGTTGGGTTAAGAAATTCCCTTACAAATATCATTTAAATAAAATATATCTATTATGTGTATTCACTATAATTACACATAAGGAAAGTACAAATACAAGATATGACATAACAATATCATGACATAATTTGAAAGTAGGAGATTAACCCAAAGAATGGAAGTTGGGTTAAGAAGTTCCCTTACCTTGTGTCCGACTTGACTCAACCGTTCTTTAACCTCCTGAATAATAAACTAGAGTTAATATCTACCTTATTAAGAACCATTTTCAATTTCATTATCCTTTTTATATCACTTATTACAATGTTATGAACATTATGTAATTATTTAAGTTAATAACGGTCGTTTTGTCGATCTTTGGTACATGAGTCAACAATAAACTTCTTATAATTATAAGTTGTTCATGTGGTGAAATATCCATTATATCCAGAATTATATTAATGATTTAGATATCATATATATCATATATATACAGTATATACATTCATTTATAATATTACGTAACATTTAGGGGTAAGAAATGAAATGCACCGTTCATGGAGACGGTAAGCCGTACGTACGCATGAACGCTACTTTCATTTCAATTTCATATTTAATGGAATGAAATCATAATGATATAAATGTATAATATAATTCCAGTATAATATAGTGTATAATACCATTTACTCCATCCTTTATACATCCCACACATGGCATTAACGATTCAAATCACTTTGAGGGGGCGGTAGTCCGCACTTCCTAAAATGAAATTATCGCGTTTTACCCATAATGGAAATCATAAAGTATGCCATAAATGAGAAATACAGAAGCATAAGTAAAACAAAAACATATTATATATCATATATAAAAATAGTGACATCTTAATGGCCACCTTTGGAGGTGTTATATGAGTGTTGAACAATCATCGTTTCGTGAGGCAGAAATTCGCCATCCACAGAAACCATATGTTCTTTAACCATTAGATGTAGGTGTGTGTAAGTGTAGCTCGAATCCTTCTTATAACAACATCCTAGTATATTGAGGATACTGGTGTTGTTACAAAAGAAATGAATAAAAAGAGTTTAGGGGGTTGGAGAAGAAAAATAAAACAAAACAACATTAGAAAAGACATTACCTCAAAATCGGGTAACTCTTTTTGATTTGAGCTAAAGGCTTCCTTGGGAAGAGTTCTGCCCAAAGTGAGGTTTCTAGGAGTAAGGAAGGAATGTTGGGAGAGTATTTGGGCAGAGGTTGGCCGAGCCAAATGGCTTGATGGTGTGAATAAGGTGGGAGAGGTGGGGGCCTTTTATAAGTGGAGAGGAGGGGCACTTTTGGAAAGTAATGAAATGTTACATTATTTCAAAATGCTTTTCGGATTCTAAAGGTCCCACATCTATATAATTCGAGGCTAAGGTGATAAGGTTTCGAAATATCTTCATCCAATAGGCTTTGGACAAGTGTAAGCCTCGGATTTTGCATTATCTTCTCATTTTATTTAAATCGTCAAATAATGATGTCATCGCTGCATCATTATTATGTCATAAATACTTTAATTTATTTAATGTCTAAAAATTATAAAACAAACACTATGATGTAGGAAATCTTTTTAGCTTTCCAATGACTATTTATAATCAAAATTTGGACTTGTATAACCCCAATTAAAAATTGTTTTAGTAGAACAATTTATGTTAGTGTCATTTTCACTTTAACATTAAATAAAAAGTAATTTATGTTATTTCCCAACAAAAGTGGATCCATGGGGTCCCCAAGTTAGGCCATGGCTTGTCTTGGTCGGCCATGACTCAACCAATGAGGTTGGGACATGTGTCTAGGTCATTTCATATTATTAATGTATTATTTATACCTTAAACTACACTAATTACCACTAATCGCGATTAAGAACTTAAAAGTTACTATTCACCAAAAAAATTATTTTGATCTCATTGAACCACATTTTACTTCTTAATGACAACCATGTATGTCGGATTTTTGAAAATCAAATCACAGAAGTTGTAATATTTCATTTAAACGAAAAATCAGTTATTTAACTACCACTTAGTGGTTTCACTATTCATAACGGCTATTTTGATTAGTTGCGGTGTGTTAGAACTCGAACTTGCGTACAATGCAAGCTATTGCATTATTGAATGAGAAGCGTATCGTGGAAGCTCGGGGTGTTACATTCTCCCCTCCTTCAATAAATTGCGTCCTCGCAATTTGAAATTTTTCTTTGATAATAAAAGGCTGAAAATAGAAAATACCTTTGTGGAAAACCCACATCGGAAATAAGGTTAATAAATATATAACATTAAAAGAAAGCAGGATAAGTACAAAGGTCACCCGATATAGCCCATTCTAGGATTCTATGAAAATATGGATATGGAGGAGAAACAAACCATCAAGGTCTGATGGAGAGTTATAGAAAACAGGATTAGGAGAAAGTTTAACCATAAGAAAATCACAAACTTGTGATTGGTTAAACGGTCATTGAATCCCCAGTTGGAAAAGTTAACCGACAACATTTTTGTTTTAAGTTACCTTTTATTATGTTGAGGAATTTATTTATGAGATTTACTAAGAACGTAGGGGAATATACATACTTGTTATGTATACTTTCATTCGTTAATAAATTTTTACCACAAACCCAACTTTTACTCCAAATGGTAACGGAACTCAAAAATATTCTATTTATCCTAATTGTATAAGGTTCCAAATGTTAACACATACCATTTAGATTAGTAAAACGATTTTGTAATAACCAGGGACTTCTTGTAGGCTAGTGGTAGGAAATAAAGGCTTGTCGCACTTTGATTGTGGGTTCGATTCCTACAGCTTTGTCCGACGCGACGGGTTATGCCCCACCCTGCAGGTTGTCCTATAGTATCATAATATTCCAAAAATAATCTTCATAAATTTTTTAGCCTTAAACAATACTATCCAAAATTCAACTTAATCCATTCCAACCTTAATAGTTATCCAAAATACCTCCGTCCAGACTTTCTCTAAAAGGTCTCTAAATTCCAAAATCAATTGTAACATCAGATTCCCAAAACAAAGAAAAGTTTCTCTTATTGTCACATACTAAAAATATGATTACCTTAATCATATTAAAGCCTTACTGAAATCAAAAAGTACTGCAGTACAATCCTTATATATATATCACATTATTCTAATAACCAGAATATAATCCATGAGTCCAAAAGCACCAATACATTAGTTATTCTGCTTCAACTGTAGTAATAGCATAAGATTGTCCTTGATCCCTTGTCCTTTTCTGAGGTAAGTTTCCTTGACGCTTAGGACATTCATTTGCATAATGACCCATTTCTCTAAAATTGTAGCATTCAACTTTGACAGCCTCTTTCTTTCCCTTGCAATCACGTGCCTGGTGACCTTTTTCTCCACATTTATAACAGACTCCCATTCCTTTTAGGCAAGTACCAGGGTGATTCTTCCCACAATTATCACATAATGGAAAATCCTTCTTTCCCTTTTTCCCTTTATCTGTCTCTTGTTCCACCGTTCTCTTCTTCTCTTGCTTTACTTTGTTGTCATAAGACTTAGAGAATTCCTTTTCTGTCTTGATAGCACATGAGACTATATCTTCGTATGTTGAGAAAGATTGTGACACTAGAGCTCGACGGAGAAATGGTTTTAACCCATCAAAGAAACGATCAATCTTACTTCTTGGGTTACGTATATAATCTGCAGCATGCCTCGCTAACCTTGTAAAGTTAGCCTCATACTTTGCGACATTCTCATCCTCCTTTTGTCTCAGACTCAAAAATTGCCTTTCCATATCCGCTCGATGGTCTCGAGGTAAGTATTTTTCTAAGAACAGCTCTTTGAACTCCTGCCATTCCATGTTTGTTAATTCATCATCTTACTTTGTGTTTTGAATTAGTGACCACCATTGATCGGCATCTCCAGTGAGGCGGTAAACTGCCATGACAACCTTCTCCCTTTCACTACTCCCCAAGGCATGGAATATTTTCTCTAAGGAATTTATCCATTGCTCAGCTACTGTAGGATTTGTACTCCCATTGAAGGTTGGCGGTTGTTGCCTCATGAAACGGTCTAGCATTGATCCTCCACGTTGCGGATCAGGGTGCTCCATACGAGTAAGGTTATTATTCATAACCTGAGTGAGTTGTCCCAGTATGGAAATAAGTTGATCAGCACCAGTTGTATCTCCAGATCCACAATAATTATCTTGAGCAGGAGGGCAATCCCTACACGGAGTTCGTGCATTGATACAGTTTCCATTCCTTCTACTAGGCGCCATTTCTAAACAATGGCATAAACTAGATTAGTTTTATGAATCAAAATACATAATTCCATACTTGTAAAATACTTAACATAAATTGAACTATTTATGGATATAATCCATAATCATAAAAAGGTTTTATTTTAGGAAGTATATACTCATAACCGTTCATAGTGGTTTGTAAAGAAAATGAGAATTATCCTAAGCGTATCCCCCGGGAGTGTCGTAACCAAGAGTGCAGCAAGGCCCGTTGTCGTGCACCAGTTCCCGTTCGAGTCTAGCTCAAAGCGGTGTTTTCGGGTTTTACCCCTAGGTACATCTGTGCCAGAGCCGCCTCTACCTGCTCGTATCCAGACAGGGATGTATTGCTCGGAAAACTCATATCATCTCTATAATACCAAAATTCTAGGAAGTTCTTCTATACTAATCCTCAAAGTCTATCTTTGGGCTATGTGCTCTAATCAGAGTTTATCTAAATCTAGCTTCCAAGGTTAGTACTAAACTGCCTCTGATACCAACTGTAACGCCCCGACCCCAGCTACCCAGAGTCGGTGCGTTACTTCGTAACATTGGCATGATCACAAAAGATCAAGTCTCGAAAGACCGATTAGTTTAGTAGCCTTGGAAACACTAGATACATTCATAAGTCTTTCATTACATCAAAATTAAACAAACTACAATAACATGATCTTCATAGTCCACACTCATATCCTCACTGACTATTCTTGCAAGTCAGTCATAATACACTTCTTCACATCCTGGAAAATATTAAAACATTGAAAGGGGTGAGCTCAGATGCTCAGTAAGGATAACAATAATGCGGAAGCTTTCATAAATAAACATTAACATTTAAGGCAATGTATAACTAAAACAAAAGCCTTTTAAACATGGACTTCAACATAATATGGCATAAGTAAAATGAGATAATGCCATTTACTTCTTCACATGGATATTCTACTGGTCGAATAATCACATGTAATATCAATAACCACTTTCATAATGATGGAATGTATAATGCCGGACATTCTGAAACATTTTGTCAAGGCCTCGGCCAAGACATCTAAAATGATTAAGGCCTCGGCCAAAACCATAAATCAAATTGGGAAAGGGCCTCGGCCAATTCCACGTCTAGTTGTCTCATGAGACCTGCCGATGCATCGAGGAGCTATAGCGGGCTCCACCCGTCACTTATTAAGTCCAATACATTCCTCATATGAATAGGTTTAAACATATCATAAACCATAACATAATCGTATCACATAAAACATGCATAAAGGAAACATAACATTTCCACATTTCAATCACAAGATATCAACACAACACTTTGATATGATAAAAACGCTTTCAAAACCATTTTCAATTCCAAAATAAAAGGAAGTTAAAACTTTGTATTTATTTTTCATTAAAAAAATGATGGCTTGTAGAGGAAGCCGAAACTCAAATAATGGTCACGGCGGCGGAGAAGTCGTTGTCGCCGCATATGTACGGAAAGAAAAACATTCTCTTTTTGTCGTTTAGTAAAACGCTTCGTATAAAAAGATTCCTTTTGAATAAACGTAAAAGTCAAAGGGGTTTATACACCGTATAAACGAAAGTTGTGTATAAAACCAAATATGACTCAATGAAAGGAGATTGAGACGAAGTCCTTAAAAAGATCATTTTTAAAATAAAATAGATCTATTATGTGTATTCACTATAGTTACACATAAAGAAAGTAAAAATACAAAATAGGACATAATAATATCATGACATAATTTGAAAGTAGGAGATTAACCCAAAGAATGGAAGTTGGGTTAAGAAATTCCCTTACAAATATCATTTAAATAAAATATATCTATTATGTGTATTCACTATAATTACACATAAAGAAAGTACAAATACAAGATATGACATAACAATATCATGACATAATTTGAAAGTAGGAGATTAACCCAAAGAATGGAAGTTGGGTTAAGAAGTTCCCTTACCTTGTGTCCGACTTGACTCAACCGTTCTTTAACCTCCTGAATAATAAACTAGAGTTAATATCTACCTTATTAAGAACCATTTTCAATTTCATTATCCTTTTTATATCACTTATTACAATGTTATGAACATTATTTAATTATTTAAGTTAATAACGGTCGTTTTGTCGATCTTTGGTACATGAGTCAACAATAAACTTCTTATAATTATAAGTTGTTCATGTGGTGAAATATCCATTATATCCAGAATTATATTAATGATGTAGATATCATATATATCATATATATACAGTATATACATTCATTTATAATATTACGTAACATTTAGGGGTAAGAAATGAAATGCACCGTTCATGGAGACGGTAAGCCGTACGTACGCATGAACGCTACTTTCATTTCAATTTCATATTTAATGGAATGAAATCATAATGATATAAATGTATAATATAATTCCAGTATAATATAGTGTATAATACCATTTACTCCATCCTTTATACATCCCACACATGGCATTAACGATTCAAATCACTTTGAGGGGGCGGTAGTCCGCACTTCCTAAAATGAAATTATCGCGTTTTACCCATAATGGAAATCATAAAGTATGCCATAAATGAGAAATACAGAAGCATAAGTAAAACAAAAACATATTATATATCATATATAAAAATAGTGACATCTTAATGGCCACCTTTGGAGGTGTTATATGAGTGTTGAACAATCATCGTTTCGTGAGGCAGAAATTCGCCATCCACAGAAACCATATGTTCTTTAACCATTTGATGTAGGTGTGTGTAAGTGTAGCTCGAATCCTTCTTATAACAACATCCTAGTATATTGAGGATACTGGTGTTGTTACAAAAGAAATGAATAAAAAGAGTTTAGGGGGTTGGAGAAGAAAAATAAAACAAAACAACATTAGAAAAGACATTACCTCAAAATCGGGTAACTCTTTTTGATTTGAGCTAAAGGCTTCCTTGGGAAGAGTTCTGCCCAAAGTGAGGTTTCTAGGAGTAAGGAAGGAATGTTGGGAGAGTATTTGGGCAGAGGTTGGCCGAGCCAAATGGCTTGATGGTGTGAATAAGGTGGGAGAGGTGGGGGCCTTTTATAAGTGGAGAGGAGGGGCACTTTTGGAAAGTAATGAAATGTTACATTATTTCAAAATGCTTTTCGGATTCTAAAGGTCCCACATCTATATAATTCGAGGCTAAGGTGATAAGGTTTCGAAATATCTTCATCCAATAGGCTTTGGACAAGTGTAAGCCTCGGATTTTTCATTATCTTCTCATTTTATTTAAATCGTCAAATAATGATGTCATCGCTGCATCATTATTATGTCATAAATACTTTAATTTATTTAATGTCTAAAAATTATAAAACAAACACTATGATGTAGGAAATCTTTTTAGCTTTCCAATGACTATTTATAATCAAAATTTGGACTTGTATAACCCCAATTAAAAATTGTTTTAGTAGAACAATTTATGTTAGTGTCATTTTCACTTTAACATTAAATAAAAAGTAATTTATGTTATTTCCCAACAAAAGTGGATCCATGGGGTCCCCAAGTTAGGCCATGGCTTGTCTTGGTCGGCCATGACTCAACCAATGAGGTTGGGACATGTGTCTAGGTCATTTCATATTATTAATGTATTATTTATACCTTAAACTACACTAATTACCACTAATCGCGATTAAGAACTTAAAAGTTACTATTCACCAAAAAAATTATTTTGATCTCATTGAACCACATTTTACTTCTTAATGACAACCATGTATGTCGGATTTTTGAAAATCAAATCACAGAAGTTGTAATATTTCATTTAAACGAAAAATCAGTTATTTAACTACCACTTAGTGGTTTCACTATTCATAACGGCTATTTTGATTAGTTGCGGTGTGTTAGAACTCGAACTTGCGTACAATGCAAGCTATTGCATTATTGAATGAGAAGCGTATCGTGGAAGCTCGGGGTGTTACAGAGTATCTTAATATATAGGGGTGTTTAATTGAGTACCCAATTAAATTTCTATCTAAAATGTATTATTTTGAAATCCCCCAAATATTCAAAAATATCCCATTATATCAAAATAAGTAGTATGATATATATCTTAATCCTTATATATATTTCATTAAAGAATTATAAGGTCTAAAATAGATAATATAGATAATATTATCGAATCCATTAAAAATTTACATTATAAAAATATTATAGGAACACAAATTACGATAAAAAATCAAAGTATAAAGTCTATTTACAGTTAAAACTATTTTTTTTCAATGTATAAAAAAATTAAAACAAAATTAAATACTCAAAAATGAAAAAACTAATACAAGTGGTTCTGTATCAAGTTGATACTTTGTCCTCTACACTTCGTGATTAGCCACCACCAAGATGTTCATATAAAATAAACATATGATCCACAACTCGGATCATGATTTGCAACAGATAACACTATCTAGGTGACACATGACCTATTAAACATTTATTCATGGGATTAATGATAAACATGGAACATAATGACCTCTACCACTCTTATCTGTGGGAAGAAGAAGTAAGAATAAATTTGGAGAAGATATCTTGTATCTTTCAGTTTATCTCAGGAGATAGAGTTTTTCCTTAAAACAACGAATTGCGTACAATATTCAAGTGTAATAAAATATAAATTGAGATAATAAGTGTAGGATTATATAGTTTAGATATTCTCATTAAATTGAAATACATCTTTTTCCTCTTTATTAGGTTTCACAATAATGGTCAATTCATGTTTTCCATGAAATATTCAAAAAAAATAGTGTATTTACAACCATTGTTTTTACTGGAATAAAACATTGAATAAACATTAGCTTCCTCATGTAGATATCACAACAAGTAAGCTCTTTTTATTTTTAATATGTTAAAATTGATACTTTTTGTACATTCAAGATCTTTTATTGTTTCTTGTGTGTGTTCTCTATCTTTTAAACTTTTCAACAATGAGGTGTGTTGTTATATTTATCCACAATTACTGCAATGATAATATTCAGAGCATCTTCCATGTAATACTAGTTATGACATACTTAGTTTCATACATTTAAGGAATAACAATTAAAATAGGAAGTAGTAAAAACTTTGATAAATATATACATCAAAATTATATAATTCGAAATAAAATATGTAATGTAATATAAATAGTAATGGTATCTTATGTTCTAGTGGGGTCTTATATTTTGGAAGTGTCTCATATTCCAGAGAAATGATACAGAAAGTATGATTCTCTGGGGGTATGTTTTTGTAGAATTGTGACACATGAGGTGTCTTTGACATAGCCGAATTTCTAGAAAGCTAGTGGTGTGACACTAGAGGTGTCATAGTTTACTGTGTATGGTTTAGTAGTGTATGATGTAACGATGTCTAAAACCTAGTAAAAGTTTTGGTGTCAATGGTATGAGTTTGATGGAATGATATCGATGGTGTATCATCTAGAGGTTTCTCATAATTTTTGATTTTTTTATTCTGATAGCATAACATCCTCACAGGGTGTCGATCAATGATGTCTCATACTTTGGTAGATATTTTTTTCAGTGGTATGATAGTTTGACTATGTGAATTCCTGGCGGTATCACATACGTAGAATTTTTTTGAACTGGTGGGGTGTCATGACCAATGATGTCTCATACTTATAGATTGATCACCTATTCTCAAAATAGAATTTTCTTATTGGTAAACATAGAATTCATTAGTAGTATTAAGTACATGATTTTGGTATCATTTGAACTAAGAGGTCAATAATCTCCCACCTTTTGATGATCACAAATGATGATATGAAAAGTATAAAATAAATGTAAAAATATGTCATCACAGGTATTGGATAAGATTAAAAATTATATCCAATATTAATCGAAGACTTATAATTCACACATTGTGGAGATTGTATCAAGGATTCAATAATAAATTTTGCAAATATAAAAAAATATAAATAAGAAAATATTAATGATAATTATTAATTAAGCCGAAAATATTCTCCCCCTTTTAGGATTATAAAAAAGGTAAAGGATGGATGTATCAACACATTAAAAAGTAGATAATTGTAAAATATGAGAATTAAGAGGTAAGAAAGATATGAAGAGGGATGAACAAAATGGTTTGAAAAGATATATCCCATCAAAGACCTAAGAGTCTAATAGAACAAAATGAAATTATAAATGTTAGGTACAAGGTTCCAATGGTTATTTTACTTTATACTTGTCCTTCTCTTTATACCGAGATGAGGTAGCTAGATTAGCATGATGGAGAATATAGAGGATGCTAAAATAAATTTCAGAAATAATTCGATGATGGAATTATACAATCAAAAATGCCCTAAGATTCCTGAGATATTCAGTAGGAGACATTGGATAAAGTTTAAGGAGAGTAGGAAACAGTGAAAATGGATTGATGATCATGGAATAATGATATTGGGGATGAGGAGAAGGGTAAATCGGTCTAGTACTGAGTCTAGTAGAGGTAAAAGGAATAGAAAAGGCATATAAAGATACAACTGCAGAAGTATGAACATACAGATAAATCTTTAGGATGTTAATAAAATCCATAATAATCTATCCACCCATTTCCATAGCCATATTGATGTCATACTTATTCATCCTAATAGTTTGAAGAGAAAGAGTGATTTCATTGTGTTTTTGAACATTCTCTTTAAAGGCTTGAGTCCCCAAAGACAGTCTTAATTTCTCAACCAAGTATTAAAAATGAGAATCCATAGAATTTTTTGTTTAAATTTTCATGAGATAGAACATAATAGAATTTTTAATATTCTCCCTATAAAAATTAATATCCTTGGAATACTTTCAGATCATCACATTTTCATTCTCAGTTTATTGCATAAATCTCTGTAGAATTTTTTATGGAATTATAAGTTCTACACAAGAGGGAATACTAGAGTCGGGTGAAAATTCATCTCTAATAACTGAATGGATGGAATCAACAATAAGTACTAATGAAATAAAAATAGAAACCAATGTATCAAAGGAGGTATACCAAAAAAATTTAAGAAAACCAACCAAATAAGCATGGAACATAGATTTTATTTCCTCATCAAACAATTTCAACGAATTAAGGTAATTTCTAGTTCCTTTATTTTTAATTTACACTCCCTGAAAGTGATGCATAATTTTGTGTTCGATAGGAATAATAACTTACTTAAATAAATGCCTTGAATATAGTTGATAAATATTTTTGAAAATAAGTGTATGATTTCATAAAAACATTTGAAAATCATCCATCATCTTTACAAAAAAAAACTTTTAAATTAGCTTGTGTGACAACATCCATGGGAAGAACTGTAGGAGGTGGAGCAGGTTTAGGAACAAGAGGTCCCACATAACTGAACTTTTCAAGTAGTCCTTCAATTTTAAACTAGGATGTTACAGACCCTTTAGTATCAAATTCTATACTAAATTAAGGTTCTTCGTCCCTTGGATGGATTCATACAACAACAGATACTTTCCCCCACTACTCTCTAATAGGGGAAACCCATCTCTCAGAAACTAAAATTGTGGCACTTAGTACCATACTAGTATAATCAACTAAAACATCTTGATTTCTCTAACATTATGATTTCTGAGTTTCTATGGTGTGTCCAACACTGGAAGGTTCAACATCCTTTTGTGTATTAATAGTGAATACATCTAGTATCTCTATATTTATATGAGTATCAATAATAGTGGACTCACATTCCTCATGTTATACAAAATGGGATTTATGAAAATAAACTAACTATTCATGCCCAAAATCTTGTTCTATTAGCTCCTTTTTCTCTTTCTTAGAAACATGATGTTCAATTGTAGCTATATCTCTCAAATGTTCACCCACAACTGAATCTGAAACTTCATGACCAGTGGAAACTGATGTAGCCTCACCGAAATATCCAACTGATGTTTCATGAAACATCACCACTGAGAGGAAATGGTCCCCATCAATGAATACATCTATTATCTCTCGATGAATTTATACATCATTAATTTTGATTGATCCACCTTAATCAGTTGATTTAGTGACACTTTCATTATTTGTATCCTGTTTTTCATTTCAATATTTTTTTTTCTTCTTCCTCATGTTCGTCATCATCAACTTTAGTTGACCTTGAACTTTTATATTTATCTTCTCTAGATACATGAATTTCTTATTCAACTCATTTGATGTATTTTTTTTCATTTTGAAAACCTCCTAGGTGAACTAGAATCTCCTTAAGTGGTCGAAGTTGTTTTGGGAGATAGATATGAATCACTCCCTTCATCATTATATTCTTATCTTACTTTCTCAACAACAATATCTTATTTATCTTCATTAGAGTATATCACAACTTCATCCTTAGTTCTACTAGAATGATGAACTATATTATAATCTGTATACAAATTTTCAAAATCCCCAACCCTTTTTCATTTCTACATATTCAGTCCTATCTTCATTATGGATCAAGTTCCACTTATTATAAAAAACCACCAAAGTCAATGATTGGTTCATTATCATCATGAACTAGTAATGTTACCCTAAACATATCAGAAATCAGCATTTGGTAGATACAACAATTATATATAGAGGGTGATTTGGTCATCTACCACATATGTACCATTATATTTCTATAGACATTAATCTTTTCACCTTATTTCATTAGAAATATTTGTCAAACATCATGGTATCTCAATGTTGCAAAATCTTAATTACTTGGAAAAAGCATATACTACAAATATTTGAAAATCCACTTACACTCTCCATCAACCTCCAAATATAAATATCTTCTTGTTGAACCATATCTTGTTATCAAAAAAGGGATTCCTCATAAATTTACATGTCATTAGATTCAGGAAAGATCCATAATTGATCATCAAAAACTCCGTCATGGATTACATTTAAACACTTATCTTACATTCTTTATGGGAATAAAAATACCCGACCTATTATATGACTTTTAAAACATTCTGACCAATCTTGAATAAATGAAATATTCATATAATGATGGAACTAATTTACCAGTTTTGGTTAAAAATGTCTTTAATTTGATGAGAACCATTCCAACCATCCTTGGTTTTGGAGAACCTTGAGTATGATAGAATTAATCTACAATATAGTATACAAATACACTTCCTTTTCTGCAACCAAAACACATCTAGTAAGCTCAAGGTTTATTTGAGAAACCAGAGCCGATGATTTCAGTTCTTCAATCTATTTTGCTGAAGATCGAAACAGAAACGTAGAAGAAACTAAGGGTAACTTCATTCTTGTCATTTTTAATTCCTCATTAGACTTAGTCGATGGTATGTTTAAGGTTTGAAATGAAAAAGTCAATGGTTAATTCGAACATTCATAGAGATATTTGAATATAGAATGAGGGTTAAAATTGTTTTTAGAAAAGGATTATTCTTTAATCATACCATTTATGATATTATGTATTCTAAAATTGAAATTTAATGAGAAATTTAAATTAAAAGTGAAATAATGCATCCTGTTTCAATAAATAAAAAAAACTAAGAAATAAACTGATGGTTCACAATATAGAAATATAGAAAATTTTTGAATAGGAAGAGAACAATAATATTCCAAATAACGATATGACAACCAATAATATTACAACAAATTGTATGATAACCAACAATATGAAAACAAATGGAAAAATTAACCAAAATTTATACTTTCTAATTGATGTTTATTATAATTCATTCTGTATAAATTTAATGTCTTGGTGAATATATCATCAAGCTGATAGTTGATACCAAAAAATTTGAGAGTGATATCTTTTTTTTTAATTTATCTTTCCAAAATTTGCGTCTTATATCAATAGGTTTTGTTTTACAATGAGAAACATGATTTTTAGATATGTTTATCACACTTTTATTAGAACAAATTATAGGTGCATGATAGAAATGACATACATATTCTATTAGATTATGTTTTATACTCACAATTTGTGCAAAATAGCTACATGTAGCTATGTATTCATTTTCAGAAGTATGTAATGCAATAGAATTTACTTTTTTCTACACAATGATACTAGGTAAATGCCCAAAAAGTGGCATCTTTTAGTGGATTTTTTGTCTCACATTTATCCACAAGAATCAACATCATATTAACTTACTAAATCTAATGGTTTTCCCCAAGGGTAAAAAAATTGAAAAATTATTCGTATATTTGAGTTATTTAGAAAAAAATTAATAGAAAAGAAGTCTAACTCTGTTGGTTTTTCTTGAAAATGAGGACACATAAATAAAGTAAATATAATGTTTAATTATCTTGAATTTATGTAGAGATAACGTCCAATCATACCACTATACCTGGTATGATCAACCGATTTTCTAATTTCATTAAAATCGAATTTACATGGGGTAGTCATAAGAGTATCACTACTTTTATTAAAATCTAGATCAATCTTTTAAAAATATATTATTTATATTTACATTGGGTCAAAAAAATTATTTCTTTGTTTTTAAAAATATGAAATCAAAGAATGAACTTTAGTTCAACCATTAATCTCATTATTAATTCATTGTGAATCATTCATGAAAATCAATACAAATAGAATTTTTTGATGATCCAAAAATAATTTCATCAGCATATATTTGTACTACTAATATATCTTTTGAAATTCATTCTATGAAAAGTGTATGATTATCTATCCATTTATAAAAATATTTTGAAATTATAAAATTATTGAGCCTATCAAATTTTGATCTAGGATTTTGTTTTAAACCATATATTTCTTAATTTAATTTATAATATTGATTATGAAAATGAGGAATTTGAAAACCAGGGGTTGTTCTCCAAACAAATCTTCAACTATAAAATGATTAATTAATTACCCTTCACATCCATTTGATAATGATTTATATCTAGATTTGATTAATTGTAAAACATGATTCTTGTGGACTTGAGTCTAGATACTTGATAAAAGGTTTCCCCATATTCAATTCCTTCTTTCGGATCGTAACCTTGTCTTAAAAGTCTACCTTTACTACTAACTATATGACCTGACTCATCCACTTTATTAATAAACATCCATTTAGTTTTAGTAGTCAATGTTTCCTTTGTTCTATCTATAAGTTCCCACAATTTCATTATGTAAAACTGATTCTACACTTCTTGAATTTATATTACCCTAAATTCTTCATTAATTTCCCCATTTATGTTCTTAGGATCCTGGTTATACACAAAGGCTTGATGTTCAACCTAATTTGTAACAGAATATCTAGTTTTCATTCCTCTATATAGATCTCTTAAAATATAATTTAACTGATGATTATTGAGATTTCTAATAATTATTGAGAAGGTAGGTATGGTAACTTATGTATTTTTAATTGGATGTTCAAGAAATTCTTAGTAACAAGATTTTTATTCTTCTTGTTTTACAGTAGAATCTAAAGGGTTGTAATTTATTTTTTGATGTGATAAGTTATCATCAAGGTTTTATAAATAGGTTTTAGTCCCATGTGGATCTGTTTCCTTAAATTTTACATGGACTAATTCAATCATGTTCTTTGTCTTTTTTTGAACACTTTATAGGCTTTTCTAGAAACTATGTAACCATGAAATATTCTCTCATCACTTATGAAGTCAAAATTTTCACGATTATTTTTTGTGTTAGGAATAAATAATTTTCAACCGAAACTATAATGTAATAAAACTTAAGTTTTATATTATTCAACAACTCATAAGGGGTATTATTAGGAATAAGTCTAATCAAAACTCAATTTATTATATAGAATGATGTATTGAATATTTTTCCAAAAAATAGATAGGTATGTGACAATAATTTAGCATAGTCTGATATATCACTTGTAAGGTTCAATTTCATTATTCAATGACTCCATTCTGATGGGGATTCCTAGGGGAAGATAAGTTATAAGTGTATCTATTTTGTGAGAAAAATGATTCAAGATCATTATATTAGAAATCATGATCATAATCACTCATTTTTGTTTTAATCCTAATTCCTATAATATTTTATACATATTATTATTCTAGGTAAAATAAGAATATACTTAACTTTTATTGAGCTATAAAATATACCGAATTATAACTCGAAAAGGAATCACAAGAACAAATACATAGTTCCACCGATTAAGACTACAAACAATATAGGGTCCAACCAAATCTATGTGAACCTACTCAATAGGTTAAATGGTTGCCACTTTTTGTTTTAGTTTAAATGAAAAATTATGTTGTTTCTCTTTTTTAAAGGGGTTATAAACTTTATCATTTGGGAACTCAAGTTTAAGTAGATCCCAAAATAACCATTTTCTATTAAAATTTATATGTTATTGAATGTTGCAATGTCCTTATATCATATCTCAAATCTAAGATTCCTTATTAAAAACACTCAACCATGAATCATTCTGAGAAAATAGAGACTTTAGATCTACAACCTAATCATTTTTATTTATAAAGGTATTAAATATTAAATAATTTTTATAATTAAAAACATTACAAAAATATATCTGAAAATTAAAATGGAAATCATCACCATTCGTCTGAGAAATAATTAGTAGATTATTTTCTAAACAATAAAAAAATAGTAAGTAAAACTGAATTTTTATAACCAATCTATCATTGGCCATTGATTTCTCCCTTTTCGTTATTAACAAAGGTGACATGGACACCATCACCCATTGTTGGACTCTTAAGGAAGGAATATTCTCCATTCATATTTCTTCAAAATCTACATTCCATGTAACGTAGTCTTCTACTAGAGATGTTTAAGAACATTTCCTAGAAAACAGGTTTTACACAATAAATGATTTTGGTAACCAAAATTGTTTGGGTCTAGAAATGATAGTAAATATATCATTAGAAACCCTTATTTGCACCATGGTTTTCTAATAATTTTATTGTAAACTAATAGAAATAAAAAATGTGTTTGGTATTTTGAAAATTTTTTGGTAGTAGAGCTTCCAGGTATAGATTAAGGAATAATTTTTTTTAGTTATTCTCTTCGTTCAAGGTTCATATCCTATTAAAGTAACATATTGGTGAGAAACGTTCTTTCCAAAGTTTTGTGTCTATGTTTGTATTACATTTGAAACAAATTTTAAGGTCTTTCTTTAATTCATCATTTGAAATTTTAAGATCATTGTTTTCGTTGAACTCTTGATTGTGATTCCCTTTTTCTATAGATAGGACATACATATAGTTTACAGTTATATCATGTTTTATTTTCCTATTGTTGTACTTATCTTTACACGTATTAATGGTGGATTCCAACATATTAAGTAATAGAATAATTATTCATTTGTCTCATTTTCATCATCATGATTTTTATTGTCATACATATCATATTCATCAGACACATGCATAGGAAGAATATCAGAAATAGTGGGTAATGTAGATACCTCACCGAATTTAGTCATCAAGGACATATTTTCCCTCTATGTATATTCATCAAGTGAAAAATCAGATTAAATTCAACTATCTATAGATGAACTCTTGCAGAATTTCATAGCTTTTTCATATCTTCTAATATTTTCCTCATAGTACTATTTGTATTTGAGAAAAGGATAATTGGATTTTATGCGACATTTCCTTTTCATTCATACCAGACAACATTATTTGAATCATTATACTTTTTCATCTAATTCCATTTGTTTTCATATTTTCCATTATAGTATAGTGTTATTAATATCTTATTCTTTTTTTAGATCTTCATAAATTTTATAGCTAGGTGAGCCATTTCCTTATCATTGTTAGAAGCAGATTCACTATCACTCGAATCAATAGTTTATACATTTAATTATTCATTTTCTGTCTATCATCTAGGAGAAGTAGTCTTGAAAGTTATTGAATTTCCATTCTTATCCACATCATCCTCATGACTTACCTTATGTTCTTCTCCATACATCATTTTCTTAACTTTTAGATCATTGAATATAAATTCACTAATATTGCAGGATTCTATCACTATTGTAAAATAGACTGATAACCACGGTTTTGCATAAAACCATGGGCATAGGTGTTCCATATACCCACAGTTTTGGAAATATTTGGGTATAGGTATAGTATCCGGACCTATACCCATGGTTTAGGAAAACAATGGGTATAAGTGACATATTCAAATGGTTTGGGGAAAAACCGTGGGTATAAATTTTTTTTAATGATCTATACCCACTGTTTTCCAAACCCGTGGGTATTGGTGTTTCTTTGAAGGCATATACCAATGATTTTATGAAAACTGTGGGCATACAGATTTTTTTTAATACCTATACCCACAGTTCTCTAAAAGCGTTGGTATAACATTCTCGGGGAAAAAATATGTGGGAAACAAAAAATATTTGGTGGAAAAACCTATACCCATGGTTTAAATTAACATATTAAAAGCGATAAAAATATTTATAAAAGTAAGCATTGTAGGACGGCTAGTGAGGTGCTCATTGTTACTTCCTGTGGTCAAGGGATCGAATCCCGAGGAATGTTTTTTTCTAATACAATGATATATATTAATATATTTAATTAAACATAGATATATTTAATGAAAAGCTGTGTAGATTGGATGATTAATAACGACGGATTTTGGGAGAATGGTTGGGGATTGAAACTTGCAGCCATATTTTTTCCTAATATGGATAAAATTAATATATTTATGAAAATAATGATATATATAATCAGAAGTGTCATAGCTTAGTGGTGAGACGTGTCAGCTTAAAAGCACAGTTGTTGGAGGTCGCGGGTTCAACCCCTATTGGTTGCATTTTTGTACAATTAATACAAACAGTTTTGAAACTGTGGGTAATCCCATTGACAACATGGAAATGGGTATGAGGATTTAAGAGTATGGAAAAAAACTATTCCCACATTTTTTACAAACCATGGGTATAAGATGGGGACCTATTCTGATGCCTTAGTTGCCCACAATTCACAAAATTGTGGGTATAGCCTATAACCATAGTTTTTGGGTCTATACCCATGGTTTTAAACTGTGGGTATATGTAACGACCCAAAGTTTCATTAATGGAAAATCCCTCTTGATCCAGTTAAATGTTTCTTTATGAAAAATGATTTTATAAGATGTCAACTTCTTTAGTTTTACGTTAAGATTTGTGACCGTTACTTTTATAGCCGTTGAACATTGATCATCTGTGTAGTATAAATATAAGGCTTTAACGAACCCATTTCTACTCAGAAAAAGGAAGCGATGGCCTCATCCAGTAGAATTTCCCCTTACGAAGCCCATTTGTCAGAGCTCGGAAAAGAGGTGGCGTCTTTGGGCTTTTCCCTTGACCAAGCCCAAGCTGAGCTTCATCAAGTCAAGCTCGAACGTGATCGTCTACGGGAAAAGTGGAAGTTGATTGAAATTACCACTCGAGCGATGTTATCCGAGCCGCCCCAAGAGTCTGTCACCATCGCTCACCTTACCCTTAGGTCTTATGCGGCTATTTTAAGTGGTTATGTAACAAATAAGTAGCACCATGTTCAGGTACATTATTTGTTTTGTATATAATAATGAATATAATTTCTAGTCATTTTCGATACATTGTAATTAGTTTTTAAAGTACAAATGGTGTTTTTAGTTATTATTTAATTAAGAATTATATTTCATTAAATTAAAGGATTTTTTTGAATTAAATAATATTTTTAATAAAATATTATTATTAATATTAAATTAATTTTTTATTAAGTATAAATGATCTTATAATTTTATGAATGCAATTAAATTTTTTATTAAGGTTTGAAAGCCATTTCTGTCAAAACCCGTGATTTTTTTTATAAATGTCGGTTTTTATTTTAAAAGTGAAAATTCACATATTTAGAAAATAATTTAGATAAAATAAATATTATTTTTGGAATCAGGACATCGAAATTATCCAACGGTGAATTTTTCATAATTTTCTGAGACAGTCAAATTTTTGGGTAAAAATTAAATACCATTTAAATATATAATGTGTTTTATGACATCATAATGACCCAATGGTGATGTAATAAAATACCATAATCCTTATTTTCGGCCAATATATGTTTTATCATTAAAATAATGAGGTTTTGGGTTTTTTTGACTCACTTTTCAAAGCATTAATGGAGCCCTCAAGACTTATTCAACACTTTGCCTTTTTAAATTAATTTCCATGGGAGTGTGACTCACCTCCACATAAGAAAACCTAATTTTTTAATATTTTCGGACCATGGCCTTGTAAAATATTGTTTTCCTCTTTCCTTTTCCAGAAACCATGGGCAAATACCATGGGATGGTTTGTGTTTTGGATTATTTTAATATAAGGGGTCCCAAACCTAAATAATAAAGAATTCTCTCACCTTTCCTATATAAACCCACCCAAGCTCCCACTTCCTCCTCACTCAAAGCCCTTGAAGTTCGTCAAACCTCTGCCCTACTCTCTCTAGAATCCTCCCAAGTTTCCCCAAGCTCCCAAGAAGCCTCTCACAAGCCTCTCTCTATCCTTTGGAAGCACACTTCCAAGTAAGGGGTTTTCTTCCTTTCTCATTTTTTGTCAATTTTCTTTAAGTTGTATTGCCCTTTTTATTTCAATTATGAATGTTGGGGTATGGTTTTTCACCTCCCCCATACTTTCCTCTTAGTGTTTGAATGATGGGAGAACCCTTTATCTCTCTTTAAATGCCTCCCATGTACACCCGTTACTATGCCGAAATTCCGAAAGGAACTTCTCTTTCTTCTATTACATTCAAGCAATACTTTTGTATCATGAATCTAAATCCCATTTATATTATTGGGAAATGTATATATATGATCTACTTACTTTAAATTAAATGTAAATATGATGAGGAACCCCTTTCTCTCTCATCAAACTTTTTTTATGAATTCTTATGTCACGCCGTTACGCTGCCGAAATCACACCGATTTTCTAAGCCAATGTCTTTGTGTAGTGAATACCATTCCCATTTCTCCATCAAGGGTATTCACCTTTATGCACATTTACATATTTATTATAAAGTTTCATGTATGAATTCCACATTCCTTTATCATGGAAGAAATTATTATGTTTTATGAATCCATGTTTTATGATCCATGTGGCACACTTATGCATGAAATGAAATGTTTAAGAAGGGTGCGCCCTTTATAGCGCTCCAATGCATTGGGTAAAGTATAATATCATGATACGTCATGTGCAATGATTTTTTTTACTCATGCTAATTCAATTTCAACGAGGGTTTACTCGTGCTTCAAGTGCAATGAGGGTTTACTCATGCTCCATGTCCAATGAGCCTTGGCTCATGCTAATTCAATGTTAAGTGTTGTTGGAACATTTCCATGTTATGATTATCATGCTTTATCATGCCTTTATGTTCATGTTTCTCTTATGCTCTATTGATATGCCTATTTCCTAACATGTATTTTACTCCTCATGTTATTCATTGTGTACTACCTTACTGGGATTTATAGCTCACCCTTTTCTTATGCATGTCCTCAGGTTATCCCATGCAATGCTAAGTACGAAGGAATGTAGTGGTCATGTAAAGTAAGTTTTCAATAAAGATGTTGTATTTCATGTTTAAAGTTTTTATGTAATTATCCTAAGCCCCAAATACACTAAACCTCTCGATCTTCTTTGTTGTATCAAGTGAAGTTGTATGTAATAAACCATGTTTAAGTTGTAATAAAAAGCAGGGTTGTCATAGTTGGTATCAAATGATAAGTTTAGTTATTTTTGGGATTAGGAAACCCTAGTAAATCCTTAGATACAAGACTAAGAATAATAAAAACATCGCTATGTTTTGGTAAATACTATGTAAGTGGTTTATCAAACAAATACATCCCTGTCTGGATACGAGCAGGTAGAGGCGGCTCTGGCACAGATGTATCCTAGGGGTAAAACCCGAAAACACCGCTTTGAGCTAGACTCAAACTGGAACTGGTGCAAGACAACGGGCCTTGTTGCACTCTTGGTTACGACACTCCCGGGGGATATGTTTTGATAAATTCACAATCTTAGTATGAACCCTTATTAAGGGAAAAAATGCCCCTAAGAATATATGTTAGAAGGAATATCATGAAAATCCTGGATTGAATCCTATAGACTCATGAATTAAAGAGATTAAAGTTTATTTATAAGTAATCAAACTTTTGTCTTTGGATTACCCTTTATGTTTTACCCCTAACTTTCCTTTTATTCCAGCCAATGGCCGGTAATAGGAGAACTCGGGCTAACAACCGTTGTGATGATCAGTGTGATGATTGTACTTATGAGATGCCCAATCCAATGGGAGCGGGAATCGCGAAATTTGTCACACTTCTCTCTCAGCTAACTCAAGTTTTGAATAGAAACACTGTTCAAGAGGAACGTTAAACCCCCCCTAAGAAATAACAAGTCGCTATTGAAAGCTTCATGAGACAAAGGCCTCCTACTTTTAGTGGATCATCCGATCCCACGATCGCTGAACAATGGATCAACTCCATTGAAAAGATATTCTCCATCCTCCAATGCTCTGAAAAAGAGAAGGTTCCCGTGGAGGATTATCGTATGGAGTGTAAAGCTGATCAATGGTGGACATTGATCAAAAATACAAAGCCTGAGGAGGAGATCGAGGCTTTGGAATGGAAGGAATTCCGGAAGATGTTTTTCGATAAATATTTTCCACGCACACTTCGTCTTAAGATGGAATGGGACTTCCTTTCCCTCAAACAGAAAGATGAAGAATCTGTGGGAGTGTACGAGGCAAACTTCACAAGGCTTGCACGATACGCTTCCGGCTTTGTCGTTACCCCCGAATTCAAGGTTGACCGCTTCTTTGGTGGGATGAAGCATAGCTTGAGGAAATCATTAGCGATCTGTGACTTCGACAGCTATGAGGAAATTGTCCGATGTGCCCTCAAGGTTGAAATGGAGATCGGAGAATCCCATGGGTATCATAGGGACAAGAAGAGTAAGGTGGAATTCAATGCTGGTGGTCCGATAGATAAATCCAACAGCTCTAAGAAATTCCAGCACCCCACTTTCCAAAAGTGTGGAAAGAAGCACCCTGGAAATTGCCTTAGGGGGACAAGAAAATGCTTCAAGTGTGGAAGGGAAGGGCACCTAGCTGTTAATTGTCAGCAAGAAGGACTCGCGACTACGATAGAGGAGAGGAATTCTCCGTTCGAACATCAACGCGTTGTTCAATGCTACAAATGCAAAGAATCGGGTCATTTTGCAGATCAGTGCCCTAATCCACGGGTTATCGGAGGCAACCAGCAACCTCCAAGACAGCAAGGAAGAACTTTTGCCATCACTTCTGCCGAAGTGAACCCCGACAAAGAAGTGGTGACAGGTACACTAGTTATTCATTCAAGAATAGCGAACGTACTTTTTGATTCAGGTTCTACGCATTCTTTTATATCTCTAATGTTTAGTAGAACAATCACAGCACCACCACAAATCCTAGAGGTAAAGATGTCGGTGAGTACGGAAAATGGGGCAATCATTGCATCCCATGAATATAAGTCCTCCCCTGTTATAATCTGTGGATTGAATTTCCCGGAGAACCTCATCATACTCCCTTTGGTGGAATTTGATGTAATTCTTGGCATGGATTGGATTTCCTTATATAGAGCCAACATAAATTGTCGGGAGAGGGAAATCACACTCCATGTGGAGAATCGACCCCCGATTCTTTACAAGTGTCAGGAGGAAGATGCATTTCCTTTAGCTCCATCATCTCAAGCATGGATATTACTGCCTTATGAGCACGCATATCTGGCTCAGATGATTGAGTCCAAGGAAGAAACCACCCTTAAAGAAATGCCTATTGTGAGGGAATTCACTGAAGTATTTCCCGAGGAACTTCCTGGTCTTCCTCCAAGAAGAGATGTTGAGTCCTCAATTGAACTTATACCTGGGGCGCTACCAATATCCAAGACTCCATATAGAACGGCTGTTGTTGAGCTTGAAGAGCTGAAGAAACAACTACAGGAGAATCTGGATAAAGGGTTTATACGCCCAAGTGCATCACCATGGGGTGCACGAGTCCTCTTCGTCAAGAAGAAGGATGGGTCAATGCGGATTTGCATCGATTATCTTGAACTTAACAAAATCACGATAAAGAACAAGTATCCTCTCCCAAGAATCGATGACTAGTTTGATCAGCTGCGTGGAGAACAATACTTCTCCAAGGTGGACTTGCGTTCGGGATATTATCAAGTAAGGGTGAAGAAGGAAGATATCACCAAGACTGCTTTTCATACAAGGTACGGGCACTATGAATTCATAGTAATGCCTTTCGGACTCACCAATGCTCCAGCAATATTCATGGACTTTATGAATAGAGTATTTAGAGATTACCTTGACAAATTTGTGGTAGTCTTTATAGATGATATTATAATATACTCCAAAACCAAGGAGGACCATGAGGAGCATTTAAAAACTGTACTAGAGACTTTGCGCAAGGAGAAGCTCTATGCAAAGTACAGAAAGTGTGAGTTTTGGTTGAAGTAAGTCTCATTCCTGGGCCATATCATCACAAGCAATGGGAAATCTGTGGACCCCTCCAAAACAGATGCAATTGAGGGATGGCCGAGGCCAACATCGGTAACTGATATCCGTAGCTTCTTGGGGTTAGCTGGATATTATCGACGATTTGTGAGAAATTTCTCACGATTGTCCAACCCTCTTACCAAGCTAACTCGAAAGGGAGTAAAGTTTTCTTGGAGTGATGAATGCGAAGAAAGATTCAAGGAGTTGAAAAGGAGACTTATCACTGCACCCGTGCTCACTTTACCCACAAGTGGGGAGCTTTTTGTGGTATTCAGTGATGCTTCAAAAAAGGGCTTAGGATGTGTGCTGATGCAGAATGATAAAGTGATATCCTATTCCTCAAGGCAGTTGAAAATCCATGAGCGAAACTACCCAACGCATGATCTGGAGTTGGCGACGGTGATCTTTTCCTTGAAAATATGGAGGCATTATCTCTATGGAGAGAAATGTGAGATATATACTGACCACAAGAGTCTTAAATATATATTCACACAGAAAGAGATTAATATGCTCCAGAGAAGATGGATAGAGCTCATCAAGGATTATGACTGTTCAATACATTACCACCTTGGGAAAGCGAACAAGGTGGCAGATTCCCTAAGTAGAAAGGATACATCTATTCTATCAATGATGAGAATTGAGAAGGATCCAATCTTCGTAGACTTGATGAAGATGGATGTGGGAATCATAAAGAAGGGAACATCATCAATCCTTTCACAAATTATTGCTCAACCATCTCTTTTGGAAAGGATAAAGGATGCTCAAAAGGATGATACGGGAATCCAAGGAAAAGTGGAAGCTATCAAAAAGGGAAAATCCTCAGAGTTTAATGTTAATGACGAAGGAATTGTGTGGTTTCGGAAAAGACTATGTGTTCCATGTAGTCCGGAGTTGAAGAAGGAACTTTTGGATGATGCACATAGTTCAAATTTCTCTATTCACCTAGGGAGCACAAATTTGTATCGAGATCTCCGAGAAAACTTTTTGTGGGATAATATGAAGAAGTAGATCGCTGAATATACATCAAAGTGCCTGGTGTGTCAACAACTGAAGGCAGAGAGGCAGAAGTCTAAGGGGATGATGCAACCATTGCCCATACCAGAATGGAAATGGGAGAACATCACCGTGGACTTTTTCACTGGACTTCCAAGGACATCCAAAGGCAACAATGCAGTCTGGGTTGTTGTGGATCATCTTACAAAGACTGCACACTTCATTTCTATTCGAGAGGATTTCTCTTTGGATCAACTTGCACAGATATATATCAGGGAAGTGGTATGGTTTCATGGAGTACCACTATCTATTATGTATGACCGAGATCCAAGATTTACCTCTATGTTTTGGAAGAGTCCTCAACATGATCTGAATACTGAACTGAACTTCAGTACGGCCTATCATCCTCAAATTGATGGCCAATCCGATCGGACTATCCAAACACTTGAGGATATGTTGAGAGTGTGCTCAATGGACTTTAAAGGAGGATGGGATCAACATCTTCCTCTAGTTGAGTTCTCTTATAATAATAGTTTCCACTCGAGCATCCAAATGGCACCATATGAAGCCCTGTATGGGAAAAGGTGTAGATCACCGGCATGTTAGGATGAGGTCGGTGAACGTAAGCTGCTTGGACCAGAAATGGTCGAAGAAATGGTGGAGAAGGTGAAAACCATTCAACAGCATATCAAGGCAGCCCAGAGTCGACAGAAGAGTTATGGAGATAATCGTCGACGAGACCTTGAGTTTAAAGTCAGAGACATGGTGTTTTTACGCATATCTCCGTGGAAGAAGGTTATGAGGATTGGAAAGAACGGGAAGTTAAGTCCATGGTACATCAGCCCCTTCGAGATTCTTGATCGTGTTGGGGCTGTGGCCTATCGACTAGCACTTCCACCTACTATTGCCAAGGTGCATGATGTCTTCCATGTATCCCTCTTAAGGAAGTACATACCAGACCCTTCACATGTACTCTCTTCCGAGGTGGTACAACTAAAAGACGATCATTCTTATGAGGAGCAACCAGTGAAGATCTTAGATCGTAGAGAAAAAGTTATACGAAATAAGACAATTCCCCTCATCAAGGTGTTGTGGAGAAACCACAAGTTTGAAGAAGCAACTTGGGAGTCAGAGGATATGATGAAGCTAAGTTACCCACATTTGTATTAGTGTGGTAAAAGGAAAATTTCGAGGGTGAAATTTCTTAAGGGGGGAATGTCGTAACGACCCAAAGTTTCATTAATGGAAAATCCCTCTTGATCAAGTTAAATGTTTCTTTATGAAAAATGTTTTTATAAGATGTCAACTTCTTTCGTTTTACGTTAAGATTTTTGACCGTTACTTTTATAGTCGTTGAACAGTGATCATCTGAGTAGTATAAATATAAGGCTTTAACGAACCCATTTCTACTCAGACAAAGGAAGCCATGTCCTCATCCAGTAGAATTGCCCCTTATGAAGCCCATTTGTCAGAGCTCGGAAAAGAGGTGGCGTCTTTGGGATTTTCCCTTGACCAAGCCCAAGCAGAGCTTCATCATGTCAAGCTCAAACAAGATCATCTACGGGAAAAGTGGAAGTTGATTGAAATTACCACTCGAGCGATGTTATCCGAGCCGCCCCAAGAGTCTGTCACCGTCGCGCACCTTACCCTTAGGTCTTATGCGGCTATTTTAAGTGGTTATGTAACAAATAAGTAGCACCATGTTCATGTACATTATTTTTTTGTATATAATAATGAATATAATTTCTAGTCATATTTGATACATTGTAATTAGTTTTTAAAGTACAAATGGTGTTTTTAGTTATTATTTAATTAAGAATTATATTTCATTAAATTAAAGATTTTTTTTGAATTAAATAATATTTTTAATAAAATATTATTATTAATATTAAATTAATTTTTTTAAGTATAAATGATCTTATAATTTTATGAATGCAATTAAAATTTTTATTAAGGTTTGAAAGCCATTTCTGTCAAAACCCGTGATTTTTTTTATAAATGTCGGTTTTTATTTTAAAAGTGAAAATTCACATATTTAGAAAATAATTTAGATAAAATAAATATTATTGTTGGAATCAGGACGTCGAAATTATCCAACGGTGAATTTTTCATAATTTTCTGAGACAGTCAAATTTTTGGGTAAAAATTAAATAACATTTAAATATATAATGTGTTTTATGACATCATAATGACCCAATGGTGATGTAATAAAATACCATAATCCTTATGTTCTGCCAATATATGTTTTATCATTAAAATAATGAGGTTTTGGGTTTGTTTGACTCACTTTTCAAAGCATTAATGGAGCCCACAAGACTTATTCAACACTTTGCCTTTTTAAATTAATTTCCATGGGAGTGTGACTCACCTCCACATAAGCAACCCTAATTTTTTAATAATTTCGGACCTTGGCCTTGTAAAATATTTTTTTCCTCTTTCCTTTTCCAAAAACCATGGGCAAATACCATGGGATGGTTTGTGGTTTGGATTATTTTAATATAAGGGGTCCCAAACCTAAATAATAAAGAATTCTCTCACCTTTCCTATATAAACCCACCCAAGCTCCCCCTTCCTCCTCACTCAAAGCACTCGAAGTTCGTCCAACCTCTATCCTACTCTCTCTAGAATCCTCCCAAGGTTCCCCAAGCTCCCAAGAAGCCTCTCACAATCCTCTCTCTAGCCTTTGGAAGCACACTTCCAAGTAAGGGGTTTTCTTCCTTTCTCATTTGTTGTCAATTTTCTTTAAGTTGTATTGCCCTTTTTATTTCAATTATGAATGTTGGGGTATTGTTTCACACCTCCCCCATACTGTCCTCTTATTTTTTGAATGATGGGAGAACCCTTTATCTCTCATTAAATGCCTCCCATGTACACCCGTTACTATGCCAAAATTCCGAATGGAACTTCTCTTTCTTCTTTTACATTCAAGCAATACTTTTGTATCATGAATCTAAATCCCATTTCTATTGTTGGGACATGTATATATATGATCTCCTTACTGTCCATTACATGTAAAAATGATGAGGAACCCCTTTCTCTCTCATCAACCTTTTTTTATGAATTCTTATGTCACGCCGTTACGCTGCCGAAATCGCACTGATTTTCTAAGCCAATGTGTTTGTGTAGTGAATACCATGCCTATTTCTCTATCAAGGGTATTCACCTCTATGCACATTTACATATTGATTATAAAGTTTCATGTATGAATTCCACATTCCTTTATCGTGGAAGAAATGATTATGTTTTATGAATCCATGTTTTATGATCCATGTGGCACACTTATGCATTAAATGAAATGTTTAAGAATGGTGTGCCCTTTATAGCACTCCAATGCATTGGGTAAAGTTTAGTATCATGATACGTCATGTGCAATGAGTTTTTATACTCATGCTAATTCAAGTGCAACGAGGTTTTACTCGTGCTTCAAGTGCAATGAGGTTTTAGTCATGCTCCATGTGCAATGAGCCTTGGCTCATGCTAATTCAATGTTAAGTATTGTTGCCACATTTCCATGTTATGATTATCATGCTTTATCATGCCGTTATGTTCATGTTTCTCTTATGCTCTATTGATATGCCTATTTCCTAACATGTATTTTACTCCTCATGTTATTCATTGTTTACTCCCTTACAGGGCTTTATAGCTC
This sequence comes from Viscum album, assembly GCA_963277665.1. Taxonomy (NCBI): domain Eukaryota; kingdom Viridiplantae; phylum Streptophyta; class Magnoliopsida; order Santalales; family Viscaceae; genus Viscum; species Viscum album. The sequence continues at coordinate 561,616,640 of OY728139.1, forward strand.
ACCCTTTTTTTATGCATGTCCTCAGGTTATCCCATGCAATGCTAAGTACGAAGGAATGTAGTGGTCATGTAAAGGAAGTTTTCAATAAAGATGTTGTATATCAAATTTAAAGTTTTTATGTAATGATCATAATCCCCAAAGACACTAAACCTCTCGATCTTCTTTGTTGTATCAAGTGAAGTTGTATGTAATAAAGCATGTTTAAGTTGTAATAAAAATCAGGGTTGTCATAGTATAGGTCATTTTTCGGTAGTTTATGATTGAGACAGATGTTCCTTTCCATCATTCAGGTAGAGATATCAGAAATATCATTATTTGGTACTTTTAGATATATTATTTCCAAATAAGATCCTAGTTTTGATAATCTCATTAAAATGAGGTAAACATTAGAAATAGTCTTAGTAGGATTCATTTTAAAATTATCACATTTAACAATGTATGTATTAAGCCTCATTTAATTAACATTAATAGTTGCTTCATGTGAGACTATAAGTGTAACCTAGATCTCAAAAGAAGTTTTACATGTATAAATTCTATTAAAATATTCATCACCTAATATAAAATATAAGGTATTAATGGATTTGAAATTATTATTATAAAAATCCTGAGTTACATCATACCTTTTATTTCTAGCAGAATTAGGAATTTTATACTCATCTACTATAGATAATAGAATCTCAAAAACCATAAATTTAATATAAATATTCATTTTTATTTTCAATTGTTCATAATATGTCCCATTAATTAAAGGAGGTCTTTTGGTAGCAGAAAATTCCTGATGATTATCCATAACATGAAAAACATTGCACAGATATATATAGAACTGAAAACTTAGAACAAATAGTAATCTTAATCTCTTTAGAAATCAACTAAAATCACAGTTAAACAAATATTTGGAAATGATTTTAGATCCTCTAATACCAAATGTTGGTGGTAGTGTGTATCTTAAGAGGGGTTTGAATTAATTACCCAATTAATTGTATTTCTAAAAGGGATAATTCTAAAATCTCCCAAATATTTAAAAATATCACAACTTATCAAAATAATATGGAAGATATATATATTTATCATTTTAAATATTTCTCTAATGATTGATTGGTTCTAATATGACAAATTAGATAATATTTTTGATTCCTTTATAATCAATTTACTTGATAAAAATACTTTATGAACACAAATAAAGATAAAATATCAGTGTAAAAAAAATCCTGGATAAAATATTTTTCAATTTTAAAGTACAATTAATATAAAACAAAACTAAAAACACATAATTTTTTAATACAATAGGTCCAGACTGAAGTTGATTCTTTGTTTTCTCTACTTGGATTTCACCCCCAACAAAAAGTTTATATGTTATAAACAGATGATCCACAATCTGGATTGGGTTTCACAATAGAAAACACTATCCAGGTCACACACAACATCTTCCATGGTTATTGGTGGGAGTGAAGTTAAAAATTCAATATAGGTACCTCAACCAATATTATCTATTGTAATGAAAAATAAGATAAATGTTTTAGAGGATATATAGTATCTTCTAGTTTAGATTATGAGATAGTGTGTGTACATAAAACTTATTATAGAATAGATTTCTCAAACGTAATAAAATTTAATAAGAAACAAGAAATGTAGGATTAGAGAGTTTAGAGATGCTTAGTATGTCGCAATGCATATTTTGGAACATGATTAGGTTCATCGATAATGCTGGAGCCAAATTTTATTTAAAATCATTAGGAAAATAGTGTTTCACCAACACTAGTTATCAGAAAACAACAATATACTGAAAAATGATTACTTTCCTAATCAATATTTCACATCAATTCATCTCTTTTGATTTAAAATAGGTTCATCATGATAGTTTCAGTACCTTCTGGAACCATTACTATTTCATTCATGTGATATCTCTCTTTTACAATTATCAATAATAAATTTTCATGATCTTTTATCAACAACAAATGATAGTGAAATATTTGGGGATAATTCCTTATACTTTTATTTCTAACATAATTCATCTCAGACATTTATGGCATAACCATTAAAATAGCAAGTACCATTAACTTCAATATTTATTGTCGTTAGAATGATATAATTAAAAAAATAAGTAAATTAATATAAACAATGATATTTTTTTAATATTTGATGGTGTATCATGTTCTGGAGGGGTCTCATGTTCTAGTGGTATGATAATTATGTTCCATAGATCTAGAGGTAGGTTGTTCTTGTGGTGTGACCCTAGTGGTGCCATGGACATTGCCAAATTTATAGAAAGATGGCGGTGTGACACTAGAAGTATCATAGATAATGCTTTATTGTTCTACAGTGTATAGTATTATGGTGTCTTAGACTTAGTAATTATTTTGTGTCGGTGGTATGAGTTTGACATCATGATATTGATTGTTTCTCATCTGGAAGTATCTCATAATTTTCTATTTTTTCATTTTTACAACATGAAATCATAGTAGTATGTCGATCAACTGTGTCTCAAACTTCGATAGTTCTTCATTCTAGTTGTATGAAAGTATGATGGTGCATAGTCCTAGTGGTATATCATATATAGATAATTTTTTAACCAACAATGTGTCATGGCCAATGGTGTCTCATCCATAAAAACATGTCACATGTTTACAGAATAAAGATTCTTTATAGGTAAACATGAAATTAATTAGTACTATTAAATACTTTATTTTGGGATCATTAAAACCTGGAGGTCAATAATGTTTATCATGTTTCATTACTATAACATATATATCCTCTACCAATTGGAGGGTTCCCAAAAAAGACTCCATAAACATGTATTTTATCAATTTTCTTATAATTTTCACCCAAGACCTACATATTGAAATTACTTCTGAACAACCTTTGGTGTTTCAACATTGGGGATTCTTTTTAATAATATCATAAGGATTCATATCATAGTTAAACCTATAAAAATGTTTATTTTGAACATAAAATACTTTTTTATAGCATGTATCCAAAAATACCTAAATGTATCATGTTCAATCAACATTACTCATTCAATTTCCAAAAAATATATATTTTCTCTTTCAGTAACCCCATTCATCTTTGGTGGTTTTGGGTCTATGAACACATAATTAATATTGTTATTTTGAAGATAATATTTAATTTCCACACTTATAAATTCTCCACCATTATTAGTTTGAATCTTCTTTATAGAGTTCCAAATTCATTTTATGAACTTTTACAAAAGTATTATGATTTTTATAGACATAACAATATTTTTTATCAAAATAATACATATAATGAGATTAAATTAATCAATAAAATAAATGAAGTACTTATATCTATTTGTATACTACGTACTAATTGGACTGAAAATATCAAATTGAATCATCTCCAATAGTTGACCTGAATGTTTCTAAAAAATTTTATAAATTGATTTTTTAATCATCTATTTATGAAAAATAGATCAAAAATATTCAATTATTCACAAAAACATAGGAATATCAAATATGCATTATATATTTGTTATATTTCTTGTGTTCTTTCGACACATATTCCCAAGACTTTTATGCCATAACTGATTTTATTCCATTATTGTGAGATAATATGTACTATGTGAATAAGTAACCTAAAAACTATTTCCATATATATGTTGGATTCAATTGAATGATTTTACATATTATATATTATTCATAAAAAAATTATACTTTTGAAAAATCTTTTTTACCATCATCAAAATGTTTTCAAACACTCAATAGATTGTGTTTTCGTCAATCAGAAAATAAAAAACATTGGGAGTTCAATTACTCTTCCCTGATAATAGAAAGTCTAAAAACTTAAATACTGAGTGGATAATCATTGAAAATTATCACTGTTCTCTCTTTATATATTTTCCAATTAATTATAAATATCACGTATCTTTTCATTTTTAGAGAACACACACTATCCAAAATCCAGGGTTATTCACCTTTTGATACTTGGATTGAGGATTCAAAAACTTATGCTTCTTTACTTTTTTTTCTTCTCATGCAGATTTTGAGATTTCATGAATTAAATTTTTTATTATCATATCATCACATGAAATTCTTTGGTAAGATTTCAAGGCTGGTCAAGTCATTATCAAAATATTTTTGAATGGTTGGAATCAATTTACAATCATAACACTGACTTCTTCAATATTATTAACTTGAGTTGATTGACTCCACATCAATATTTACATCCACATTACCTTAATGTTTATATAATATTTGTGTTTAAACAAAAAAAATAGTATATTTCCAAATCATACACAATTATAATGTAATAATTAATAAAATATATCCCTTTTCAGCTTTTATACTTCAAGGAGATGTGTTTAATGTTTTTAAAAACTTCTATAACAAACACATTTATATTACATTATGTACCATGGTCTTTATTACATTGGGATAGTATCTTCTTACCCTAAAAAAGCCTCTATTGGAAACTCCTTTCAGTTAAGACATTGAATCCATAGAAACCTAAGGTTTTCAAATATATTTATTTTGGATACAAATGTGACATTCTAAACATTCTATTTCTTGTGAAAAGTGTCAACTTTCTTATCAACATATATATATTTTTTTTCCATTTATGTTTTGAAACTTTTAGAAAATTCAAAAAAATGTAACTATGTTTTTTAGTCTTTTAATTCATTGATCTGTAATAGCTTGTTTTCTTGAATGAGTTCAAAAATATTTCTGTTTTACTTGTAATAATTAATCAACAATGACATTGAGGATATCCTTTACATCAACCAAAACCATTATATTATCAATCTATTATTGAAAAATATATTTTCCATGAAAAAAATATTATTTATTGTTTTCTATAGTATTTTATATCTTTATCTTCTTAATCCCTCTTTTATGTCTTAGATTTTTGAAATACATTATTACATCTCTCTTTTTAGCATGAATTCAACCTATGCATATTCTCCTTAAGATTTAAATATTTCATCACAAGGAAAATTTCCTAATTCAATTTTGGCATAAAATTGTTTTAATAACATCATCAATAAAAAACTGTTTCACTAATACCAATTTAAAGGACCAATCAGGAACCCTATTATCAGTGACTGGGGGAGTGTGTGAATCATTGAAATTTTATTTTTATGTTTTTTTATTTATGAAATAAATTGGACCTCCTTAAATATATATAAAACCATTCTATACAATAATCACACAATATTAACCATATTAACACAAATATTTATAGGGCTTACTACTCATTAAGATTAACTTGTCATTCAATTGGATTGGAAATAATCAAATACCACGTAAAACAATAGAAAAGAATCATTTGCATGTGGTTACAACAAGAAGGTGGTATCATTAACCTTGTGTTATCACAAAAAAAATATGTTGTTCTTATTATCATCACATAGGTAAATTAGATAATAATGTTTTTTCATCAATTGAAAAAACATTCTCAAAAAATATCTAGTAGGCTATCACTGTGTTAATATTATTTATTCACACATTCTATTCAATAGTGTATTTCTTCTTATTCTTTCATCTTAGTAGACATAAAAAGCCTTCTATATGATTTCTTCTTAAAGACTAGTACATTAAAATATATTCATTTATAATTTTATGCATTATTTTAATATGTATTTCCTTATTTATCACACTATCTTCTCAACCTCATAAACAATGAATAAACAATATCTTTATTCTATGAATAACATCATATATATCCATGTTCATTAAAACATGAACTTATTTTTATTGGTATTTATTGGACGATAATCCTATCATAGTTTTAATCCTATTCTCTTCATTCATGCATGTGAAAAACTAGATCTCTATTGCATGACATATATTTATTATTGAATATAGTGCATAATAAAATGAATTTGTGTATGATTTTGATCCATTTTTGAGGAGCCTCATGATAACATAAAGGGATTCATGAAACATTGAATTCATGTAGAACATCAAGTGTGAATCTCACGTTGAAGGCCCACAGATCTTCTTTTTCATCACCTAAGAGAATCATGTAAACTAGTCTTCATAAAATGAACCTTCACACTTCAATATTTTCTAAAATAAAAAAACCTATGTATAAATAATTAATATCATCTCTTGGACTATGGACATATATATTTATAGATAGATGATCACTAAATATTATTTTTTTAGTATTAATCAAGGCATGATTATATCTCCCATACAATATGATATTTTATTACCAATATTAATATGATCATTGTTGTTGGTAATATCATATATACACAAAAAAACATGGAATGTTTTCTTCAATGAGTTTGATTTTTCCTCATTATTTTCATAATGATTTCATGCTCCTATATTTTAACATAAAACTCAACTATGGATAAATGGAATTTTGTGACCCCATTTCATATTAGAAGTGTCATTTTTATCGTCGAAAATATCATTCTTAAACAAAATTCTTTAAACATTATCTATAATGTTATTAAAAATTCATGGACTCATATACTTAATATATCAACCTTAAAAAATCAAGGAATCATCGATTTATTAACAGAAGTCCTAACATCCCTGAATATCTAAAATAAGAAACACTCTGATGTTGTATGATGTTGAAGAAGACATCACCTCAATCAGATGGTCTAGTTTAGAATAATCAAAAGGATTTTTTATGTTCTTATATTCAAACGATAGAAGAAAAATATTTAGACACCACCCATACAACATTGAACATATTAAATATTGAGTTCTTATATTATATCCATCTTGTTCCCACCAATTTTATGAGCTATCATAGGGTTCGACATCTCGATACATAGCACACACCCATTGTGGAGGACTAATATAATCACCACCTATGTTCACAACATGGTCCAATCATACTCAATTCTCTATAAAATTTCTATACATTCCACCTTGGTCCATACCACCCATTTGAATGGAATTGAGTCCCACACTTGTGGTTGATAAGTAGGCCCTTTTTAGTGTATTTATTATCCCAATTTTTTATATATTCTCAGAAAAAACTACTTAATAAAACCCATGCATGGAATATGACAAACCAACAACTGCAACACTAACATACTCATCAATTCCATTTAAAATATCGAGTCCAAATATTAATTCACCATCTAATAATCTTTATTAATTTTTTTAAATCGTATTTTTTTTGTTGACACAATTCATTAACATGAAGATCAGTTAAACTATAAATAGAGTTAGTTAAGTGATTTTTTTAAAGAATTTAATTTTCATTGATAAAAAAGACAACACTTCTATAAATTATAACAACAAAATTATTCTTCAAAAGAACTCTCCGAAAAATCATGTTAAATATTAGTCTCTATAATAAATGGAAAGTGGGTAAAACAAGGTCTGATCCATGAGTAAAGCTATAAAAATAAAACCAACAATTTATTTTTTTTATAAATTTGAATAAGTTTGATGAAAAAATACCATATAAAAATAATTGTTATTTTTTTCCATTTTACATTGATAATAAAATTTAAATTAATTTAAATAAATAAAAGTTCAGAATGCCACTCCCATGAATTAAAGATCACTATCAATTTCACTTAAGCATAAGAGAAGATACATTATACTAAAAATGAAAATTTAAAAGAATAATTACCTTAAATTCTTATTAAATATTTTCATAATATTTGTTTGATTACTAGAAATATAAATTAAATGATTTAAACAAAATTAAAACTAATAAAATTTTAGTGAATTAATATATTGCAACAAAAATTATATAAAGATAAATTTTTATCATTATTTGAATGGTTTTTATTCTAACTCCATAACTATATTGATGATAGTATAGTCAATTTAATGAATAGTTTTGAAAATAACAATAAATATATTTTATGAAATATAATATTTTATTAAATTATTTAAATATTATAAAAATCATGAATACTTAACTATATGATATTAATTGGTCAAAAACTTCATTCATTTTTTTCATTTATGGTTTCATTTTTATGTTATACGTAAAATTATAACCCTTGTAGACTAACCTGTTTGTTAACATAGTTGAGGTAAAAATTGATTAATGAAGGGGTTAAACCAATTGATATAGTTTAAATGACACAAAAACCTATATAATTTTCATTGAGTGATGATATATCATCCATATATTATTTTTATTTGAATTCATTGATATTGGGAATAATTATTTGTGGGAAATACATTAATTATAATTCTATATTTTATGTAATACCATGAGTTCCACCCCCATCACTTATAGAAGGATGCCGTTTTCTCCTTTCATTAAAGAACATTCAGATATATTTCATGCCAGTACCCTTAAAAAATTTCTTATCGACATCCATATCCATAAAATAGAGTCAATTTTATTCCTAAATTTCTATTCCAAGGGTCCATAAAAAATGATACAAAGGATGTCTAACAATGACAAACTACACATATTTACGGAATCTTTAATGTTTAATTGTTCTTACACATTATCCGAACCTATTGTATTTGGAGTAAAATAATAAATAATGTATCATAAATAGATATATATGATATTATGTTTATGTGAGAACCATATATCATCTCTTTTCCATCTTAAAAATGTTATAATATCAGTAGTGAATACGCACGAATTACCATCTCCACAATGTTATATAATTAGTTTTACATTACCACATTACTTGGATGGTTATACATATTTACATAAGAAATATATATGATATTAATGAAATAATTATAATTAATTAATTATAATTTCATAACTATATTCTTACATTTAGATCCATTAGAAGATGATAATTTATCTCGTGAATATGTGTGGAAAACCTTCTCCACAAAGCGATGTGATTTTATTTTCATTTCTTATATACATGGATACTAATAAGGAATGTTATAATTTATATATATAACATATATTAAATAATAATTATTTTATCATGTGGTATTTTTATTTAAATTACTTTCATTCCATTGGTCAAAAAGTGAAAATATCTTTCATAAGTACATAAATCCTCCATCTCCATGAACACTGTAAGTCATTTTCCTATCTCTATCATTTATTGATTACTATAAAGATGCATATATTGAATATATTTTACATTTATATCATGAATAAAATTTTGGATATTATGTAACCATTATCAAAGTACATGGACCATAACTACTGAACAAAAAATCTCATGAAAAAGTGAAATAGTTAATGCTCAAAAATGATAGTTTCAATCAATAATTATTGAAATATGAAAGCTTATTATTATAAGTGGTTTATATATAAAATTATTTGTATGTGTATTGTTATTTTATATAGTTATTTAATATTTCAATTTATTATATTGGAGGCTTAAATTACTAACAAGTTATGTCGGGTCTAATGTAAAGAGTTTACATATGATGTTTATTTTTGTGGGATTCATGTAATATTCACAACTTTTTTATTATATGCTGTATTTATACAACCCATTTATTTATTTTATTATTATTATCTGGAAAACTATTTTCATTTACATACACATATTAATTTATATCCTTCAAGAGGTTTGAATTCAAAAGTTTTCAATGTGGTAATGTATTCTTTATACAATTTCATTTAATTTCAAGATTATTTATGTCTGAAATTATGTTGAAAGAAATTATATGATACAAATATGAGAAATTTTTTTCGGGATCCATATCCTCTTGTTATTCATGGAATTTTAATGTAATATTACAATTTTTCTCTATTGGGTACCTAAAAAGATTGATATTTGTTTTTAGAAAAATAGAATTTTTATACTTTGATCTATTATATTTTTTTCCATGTCCTTAATTTCATTAAAATATTTTCAATAATGTAATTATTATTCACCACTTATTTCTCATATTATTTTTTTAAATTGATTTATTTTTATAATCTTTTTAAAATTTAATATTATTGTCAAAAAACGAATGAGAATATTTTTATTGTTTACAAAAACAATGAATGAAATTGTAATTTTGATGTAAAAAACATAATAAAATTCAACTTTCATGACAACATAATGATTTTAACCATAAATTACAATTTTCTCATAGTTTTTTATGAAATTAATTATTTTATTTAATAAATATGAAATTTATAAATTTTAATATCTGTTTTCAAAGTGAAGAGTGTGCATTCACCAAGAAATATTCCAATAATGTTTTAAAGGTATTTTAAACTTTTATAACACCCATTGATAAACTACAGATATGATCAAATGATATAATATTCAATATTTTTCATAATGGTTTATGATGTAGATGTATTTATGTTTTTTATTCCTAATTAAATATGGATAATTTTTTTCTTATAGTTAATTTCATGAATGAATTGTATTAATCACTCTAAATATAAGGAATTCATGAGACATGAAATTAATGTGTGGGGACATTTACAGATAGCCTATCCATTTAATGATATATCTCAAGTGACAAAATATCATACATTTCATATTATATGGGTTTTTGGTTTACACTTACTCATTTATTAAGAATGATGTCTTCATCGAGAGGCCATGAGAATAAGATTCGTTATATCTTGATTGAATGGGATTGAACATGAATATAAAAATGTTTCATTCCATTTTCTAAGAATTTATTTTTATGTATTGATGTGTTTAATATATTCATATCATCCATGTATTTTTTTTCAACTCAAATTATTTATTAAATGTGATGTTTTTATAATATCCACTTTTCCTTATTAATTATTTTTTATTTACTAATGATAGAACAATATTTATATAACATTTATTGAGAATATGAAATCACTTTTGTTGTCTCCCCATGGTATGAAGTTGGATATTTTTAATTATATAATGAATTCAAGAATGGTTCTTATGGTATGTTTATATATTTCCTACATAATAATGAAATCATGTATGTATCTATTTTACCAATAATACCCATTTATTTGGTCATTTAAGATGTGATTACTCATATCTATTAATAGTGTTATAAATAAGTTACATATTATGGGATACAGATGTATGGGTCTTTACATTTGGTATAGAACGACATTTATTATAAACCATGGGAACTATATTTAAGATATCAATTATTAGGGAAAATAAACATATGCATGACTTTGAAGATTTGTCTAACTATATAATAATATCAAAACATTTTTTGTATGGAAGATATCATATGGATTTCCTAGAGATACATCATTTTCCAGAAAATACAAATATACATGGTTTAGGAATATATTCATTTAAGGAAAATAAACATGAAAAGAGTTAGTCGAGTATATATTGAAAATCATCCATGTGCATGGTGTGTGCACCCTTACTACTGACATGGTATAATACCCCTTGGAAAATGTTTTGTTTAATTGATATTTTAATTATTACATATTATAAATGATTTTGAAAGATGATGATTATGGATTATCTAGGTTAAACTTAAGGTTTCACAAATTAAAAATAAAATTTCATGAATTTTATTGATTTATAATTGTTATACTAATACAGAACTGTTTCACACAACATGATATTTATTGGTTTTTATTCAATGGAATGAATGAGAAGGAATCATGTTAACAATTAATGTGTTGAAAATTTAAATGATTTTTCTCTTAAAAAACTAGATGAGATGGTATCTAGAAGGAAAAACATTGTGATTATGTATAATCATCAATCATGATATATGATCAACAACATAATAATTTATTGGTTCTCTAGATCATAAAATAAGAGGATGATTTAATTCTACAGAAGTTTATTTTTTAATGACCATAGATCAATGAATGTTCAATATTCATCAGGTCAATAATGTGGGTAGAAGAACTCAATGAAAAGACTCCAGGAAAAGAATAGATTTTATATATATTGAAATCATAGTAATAAATCATGTAATTCTCAAGGATAAATGATAAGTTTGATGGTCCAATATAATGATCATCCTAAGGTACCATTAATAGTTGAATTTCAATTGTGTGGGGAACTGGGGAATTATCCATGTCAATTCCATAATCAAGGGTTTACTTATAGACTACGAAAGGGCTTATATTATTCCAATTATTTATGTATAATGATTGAATTAATTATGTGTTTGGATTTAATAATTACATGGTAAACATGTTAAAAAATTATACTGTGATGAAATGAATCATGATACATCTATGGATCATTATTCAAAATTTTATCATTAAGAATTTTAAAGAATATGTTTAATGGAACAAGTAACTAAGAAAAGTGATTTATTGGTTGGGAGATACTTATTCAGAACACATGATTAAGGTAAAGATAAACCATAATATATTAATGATGCTGGGATAACAATTTTTAGTTGGAATAAAGAGATGTTTGGAATTTATAATGAAAATTAGATTTATTGGTGAATATAGAAATTGTTAGTGATTTTATATAACAAGGATTTATATCACCTTGATACATTTAATTATAAATTCAGATTTATAAATAATAATTTTATAGAATGTTATTTATTTTGAGTAATAAGGATTGTAAGAATTTTTAGAAGTATAGATGTTTTGATTGAGGTTTTATGGTAATTTAGGTTAATAATACTATGAATGGTAGGGTATAACAATTTTATTAAAAGAAAAGAGAGTATAATAAGGGAAAATATGGTGTCATACAAGTATCATTCCTTAATTACAAGAGATCTTGAATAATAAACAAAATGATATGAATTATCATAATCAACGTACAAGTCGAAATCATCTAAATAGTTAAGAGATCTGTTGACCATAGTTTGATGTAGATAGGAATAATCTTTCTTACATCTAGATTTCTGGGGAGAAAAAGATTCAAAACCTTCATCATAAAAAACACCATATTTCCCTTTGGACACTACCTAACTATATGATTATTTTTTTCTGGAATCATCTTTGATATCATCCCACCTTCTAGGGATTCTCTAGGTTTCCCATAAGTTACCAATTTCGTCTTGAATCCTTAAAATATTCCATTCATGACACAAAATTTTGTTGCCCCATCACATTAAATATTGGATCTTTATGTTGATACATAATCCCTCCCCCATCACCTTGAGCACTCTTAATATGAACTAACATTCGTGCCATAATCTATGACTCATTAGTCCCCAATGCCAAGACTATAGGTGGATGAGATGAACCATATCTATCCTACATATTTCCTTAATCAGAAATGAGTGGTCTGTCACGATGAGAAAACATGTTGTTTTTTTGTAGCATGTTTCTTCACATTCTTCTTACAAGAAGCTTTATGATACCATTTTGAAGAAAAACAAGATAAAACCACATTACTGTGACATTTATCCTTTACATGACCAATAATTTGACATTCTAGAAAAAGCAAGGAAGACTTTCATATTTCACTTTCAAGGGAATATCATCATCTATTGTTTAGAAAACAACATTACGAACCAAGAAAATGTTCAGATAAACATCCACTAATACCCTATAAATGTTACCAAATTTGGTAATATCAGTATTCCTATCCATTTCAATAGTAATTTCCATAGTAGATATAATATCAAATAAAATGTTTGTATTCCACAAAATCTAATTGAGGCCAAAAATTTTAATCCACAACTGAGCTCTATTGTTTTTTATTTCAAATGGATTAATGGAAAACATTACACTCTTGAAATCATATCACACCCGTATTCAGGGGAATTGATCAGATTTCCCACGCCCTACGCTTCAGAACCTATGGTGAAAAAAATATATGATAAAATCCCTGACCATGTAGAATAAATTTCCAGCAAGAAAACCCCATATAAAAGTCGGCTTTTGAAAAAAGATATCATATTTCTAATACTTTAGACTAGTGTAAACAACAATCAATGAAAATTAATGAGTATTAGAATTTTTTTAAATCCATTACGAATAACTTATCTGTTAGAAGTCACATGGGTAGTGTCACCTCTCTTGATTGTTCTCTCTCGATAAAAAAACTTTATATGATCAAATTAACTTTTATTGATATAGTAAGTTTGGGATTTTAGATTTCCCTTATCCCCATAAATAATATCAAATGGGCGCATCACCTCAGTTGTATCCTTTAGCGACAACATCCACACTACACACATTCAAATTCCCACCAGGTAAGCATTGAAATTTTCACGATTCCAAAGCCACCAATGGTATAGACTGCACACTACCCACACCAGTCAACATCGTAGGAATATCCACCACTATAGAGACAATCCTGTTTATAGTAAGCACATATTCATTCATGCCACCCACCTCCCCACCAGTCGTACCATCCATCACTATAGAAGGGATGCTCACACATCCCGCATCCGAAATCACATTTGGAGATTTGCCCGCAATGATGACATTGGTCTCCACCATCACATGGAACACAACCAAAGATCTTTTTAGAGCAGCTGCATCATAGAACCTCATAGATCTGGTGCTATCCAAATTAGACAACTCTATTTCTACGTCACTCGTAGCACCCATAGATATTAGGACACAAGCCTCTTATATTAAATAATCATGAAATTTAGTAATGAACTCACTTTCTTTCACATTTATGTTCTTTTCATATCTATATTTTTATGGAACAATGATACAGTACATGCATAGTATTCTATATTTATATAGAGGAGATACAAAAAAATAGTGTCTGTTTCTTCCAAAATATAAAACTTTTCGAATAAAACATGTTTTCTTTGACAAATCATCATATCATTTAACTTGGATTCCTTTTTTGTCTTAAAAATCCTTATAACATGTGAATGTCGTTTAAAAAATTAGTATGAGCACAAAAATCATAGTAAGGGATATATAATAAGGAAATAATACCTTAATCCATGAAAAAAGTAAATGTATGAAATCATATAAAAAAAGATAAACAGTTCGCCCATATGTACTTAATTAGAAAATCATGATATTTCCATGAGATTTCAAAAAAAACATAAAGAAGATAAATAAAACTATAATGGTATCATGGGGAATTACTTACATAATCATGTAACCCTATCAGTTACCTTATTATTTGTAACCCTCAAGGCTACATTATTGTGTATCGTTCATAGTTACACTTGGAGTAACCACACGGTCGACCTCCAACTTACACATACCCAATGCATTAGAGGGAGATATATGTCCCATCCTTTAGAAACAAAGCCCAAGATCTAGAACATAATAATAATACACGAATAAATTCATAAAAACATTTATTTTGCATTTTTAAAAAAATAAATTTTAAAGAGGATTTTTAATGAATGTACATTACAAATATCATATAATTAAAGTAATAATTATTATAAAGAAAGGATTATGTGTTTACAAAATAAATAAACATAATAAAACATCATATAAACAAAAATTCATTAGAAAATAATTCATAGAACCATATAATCAATGAAGTGGAAGGATAACCCAAAGAATGGAAATTGGATTAAGAATTCACATACCTTGGGTTCATATTACATAAAAACATATAAAAAAGTACTTTATAATGTTTAAAAAGTATTTTTAATATCTAAATAAATCATATTAATATTTATAAAACCTTATATGATAATTTCATAACATCATTTCACCATTTAATTGTTTGTATTTTGTTCCTTCCATTGTTTTAGGTGCATTATTTACATGATTTCCCTAGATGATTTGTATTTTATTGTCTTTTCATATTGAAATAAACTTCTTGAAGTGGAATTAAATGGTATTTATATGTTTCTATAGTATTTAATGATTTAATAAATTCTTTTTTATATGGTATGAGTATGATTCATTAGACAAATCTTTTGTAATATCCGTTTAGATATTTTTGGCAGTTCTTCGATAATCATAAAGTAGTTTCATTATATTATTTGAGTTAGTTTCCTACAACCAACTATTTTTACATTGATTAATTTAATATTTAAGGAATTTAAATATAAATCATCTTATTATATATTTTCATTATTTTTCATGACTATAAAAAAATAGTTTCTTAGAGTATTTGTCAAAATAATAAGGTCATAACAATTCCTCTCTATGACGAGAAACATGAACTGATATGAAAATATTTTGATATATTTTTATATATTTAGATAAAATAATATTATGGGACACATATTATACATACCACCAAATGTGAGTAATCATGATCATATGACACATCTTCTCATGAAGTTCACACTTGTTAATCTCCAAGATGGGAGATTACGAGAGCATACCTGTTTGTAGGAATTCACCGTGTTTCGGTGTCATCAAATATTCTTATATGTGAGTGTGTGTAATGATCCTTAGACTTTAATATTTTCATTAATACATATCATGAATCATGTAATTTTATTTACTGAAGAATACTATCTTCCATAGTTAGAGGGAAGTAGGGTACGTTTGGTGCGTCAAAATGACATGTTATTAATGGATAAGTCAAGGAAGGATTATTCCCTTCCATTAATGGAAGTTGATATCTCAGCCCATTGATTAAAAAATAATTGTATCCCTAAATTCCATGGCCACTTTGTATTAGAGAGTTTATTTCAATTATTCATAGAAACACATATCAAGAAAACCGGTTGATGACACAATCAAGAGTCATGCTTGAAGAGATACTAAGAAAAAGGGATTATATTACGCTGTGAGTGTTTGTTTGTAGAGGTCGTTGTTGTGACATTATGTTTTTCTCTTGGATACCTTGACCAATTTCTAGATAGTACATTTGGACTACAAGAAATCCCACCTAATGCCAATGATAAAGAAACTTATAGTGTCACACACTAAGTGTTTCTTGTGGTCTTGATTAAATTTTATTTGAACATTATTAATGGAAAAAATATTATTCTCAAGATTTTGGAATTATATTATTAAAATTAAAATTATTGAATTAATGAAAATAAATATATTTATTTTAATTAAAAATAATTTCATATTTATTTAATAGTTTGTAAATAAAATATTTATTTATGAGAATAAATTATTTATATATTCGTGTGTTCAATAAATGGATGTGGAGTTAGATTAGGCCAATGTCGGTTCGGTAGTAAAATAATTATTTGTAAGACAGAAAATAATTATATAACTATTTTTCAAAATAAATTTTTTTTATAACATTGTTATCATTATATGGCACGAGATATCATTTATTATTCAATTTTCTCCAAGTTAGTGTACCATAAATAAAGGCATTTTTATTGATTCTCTAAAGTTCTGATTGTATTAAATTACTATTATGTAATTGAATATTTTAACTGAACCTCCATTTAATTAAATAGATATGTGTGTTTTCTGTTCCATTATGCATGGTGAACCAAATTTCCGATGGTGAGGGAATTGTTGAGAAAAAACAATTTCTCTCTCAAATCCTCTCCTCTCCCCTCTAATTAATGGGAGATATTCTTCAGAAATGAAGAGCAAGAGACCAGGAATGACTGATAGAAGAAACTCGCATCACCGCAATAGTACAGAGAGAATGTGTGGTATCAATTAGAGGCAATAAATGCAAGTGTAGATCACCACTACAAGGATTCTATTATGGATACTTGCACATGAAACGAGACAATCTGAAAGGGTCATTTTTGAAAATCAACATCATTAATGAATAATGTAATGTAGATTATGGTATTTAATATCTTTTTAAATTATTTAAATTAATTTTAAACATGATGCTCTAGATCCTCTCTCTAGGTCTGACACCCTTTTCTTCTTTTCTCTATATATTTGATCTTAATCTATGGATACAGGCATTTACCGTTGTATTGATCCCGAATTGGTCATTGATTACAAAAAAGGAAATGTTTGGCCCTACTAACCTCTATGATTTCATAGTATCTCGATCCTACAAGTGGTATTAGAGGGGTCACATCACCATTTAAAATTATTTAAATATTTTTTTTGATGATTTACAATTTAATAATTTATCTTTCTAATTGATGCTTAATTATTCTTGCAATCTGGATATTTACATATATTTTTCATATTTAATTTCTCCCAAATCTAATTGAAACAAATATTTTTTGGATTAAAATTTATGTGAGGACCTCATAATGTGGAACCGATGATTCTATCCAGGTAACATGACAGTATATGCCATGTATTCAGAGTTACACATTGTGTAATCTTCCATACATGCAATGAAATCTGGATTACACATAGTGTTGTTGTGTTTAGTGCATAGATATTAATTCGTAAATTAATCAATCCATGTGCATTAATGACACACGATGTAGATAACTCTAACACCAAGTGTTGACTAAGAGATACCGACACACATTCAGTTAGAATAAATTCCATGTGGCCTATTGGACCGTGTGTAGTCCCTTTTAGTCAAGGGCCAATCCATGTATCCCATATATAGATAAGTGAACTGTTAACCATGTAACCTGGAGACACCAGGTAATGTGACCCACTGGACATACTGTATACTACATTATTTCTGAGTATACCTCACATGTCGGGTCCCTGTGCATGTACTTTAGATAAGACGGTGAAGGTAGTACAGACCATTTAGTCGGGACTACACGTTGTGTACTTTACCAGATTACACAGAATTAAAACATTAATGTTTATGTAATTTTCTAAATTACATATCATGTTGATTTAAATTTGTGTTCACCTTGTTGACTCCAACGATATGGATTATAATCTCAGGGAAATTCAGAAAAAGATTATGAATAAAGTATTGATAAATTAAAAATAACAATTAATTTTTTAAATCATGATTTATCAAAACAAGAATGATTAACGAATTGAATGATAGTTTTATTAAATGTCGAATTTTTTTTCATGTATGTGGACGATCATGTGATATACTAGACCGTTGTATATGACTGATTTCCTTTTAATTTTTAAATGAAATTGTTTGTCATGCATTCTATCTATACTCATTAGTATGTGGGGCTAGTATTCCCATGGTTTCATTAATGTAAACCCAAAATTTACCCCTCACCATTGTGTAACATATAAAACATATTTCATTATGGAGCTCTAGAGCTAGTGGACATGGTTCAAGATGGATTCGAGACGAAACCAATCCCAATACATAAAAAGGTGGACATGCTGAATGATGAAAAAATGAACCTCAATGGTTAATGGTATTTCTCCCCTAGGTCAAGGTAGTTTTTCAACTTATAGATAAACTGACCATTAGAAAATCTCATGATCATGACATTTATTTTATTTTTTTTTCTATCAGTTTCATGGTTGATCATTATGGTTTTTTTCTCGTAATCATATATATAATGAATTAAACAAGAATGGAAGGGGGAACTAAAATTAACTAGACATATGCATAAATAATACTAAGACATGGTTAAAAATGTAAATAAGATTGAAATAATATTTACAATAAATTGATAATGATAATAAGAAATTTACTCATAAGAGATAAAAATACCTCAATGAAATATTCAGTCAAAATAATCCATCTGTTACATGACTATGGGAAAGAAATAAAAAAACATTGTGTGTGGCCAGCCCATATTGGGAAACCTACTTTTATACTGGAAGCCATTATGAATGCTTCAGGTTGACTTAACCATATTACATCATGAAGAGTATCCCTTGATCTACATGGTGCAATATTGGTGGAAAGTGTTGAGGAAATCCAAGTGAGGATTTCAGGATTGGGGAGTCCACTCAACGGATCAACGAGCTGCAAGGCCACAGTTTGCAAAGACCTGTAGACCTAAATACATTAAAAGAGCTTGTCCATCCCTTTTGGGGTTATTCGAAGGGGAATATGGATCCCTTCCACCATAATTCCCAAGAGTCATGACATTCTGAGATCAATGCTGAGTGATATTGCGACTTGATAAAAAAGGGTAACATAATAAAATTTATTTATTATTTCCCATAAAATATAATAAATAACGTACTAATAATCTTCTGTTTTAATTATGGAATAAAATTTAATGACCATCAACCACACTATCCAAGTGATCAATTATATATATAGACCACATCCTCACAGTTAGTAACTTTAAAAAATAGATTACACATCCTCGGGTAGCTCTTTTCCATGAATGGAATCTTTAAATGATGGAGTCATAATTACTTGATCCACATTCAAATGATGAGAGTAATGAGGATTTACTGGTCTACGAGAAATATATGAATGATGCAGTCATCATTCAATGTTTTATTCTTTCATCATGGTCTAGTGAACTCATGAAGTATAAAAAAAAATGGATGTGTATAGAATGTTTGAGCAGCACTTTTGTATTTAGTATGAGAGAGAAATATGGGAAAGGTTTGAGATATCCAAGGCACTCATTCACAGTATTCTTGGAGAGGGGTCCACACATGGGCCTCATATAGTCAAGATCAATAACTATATTCAGCTCCCGGAGGCTGTAGTCTCTAAACTGCATAAAAATCTGGGTATTGATCTCATAATCACATCAATTCCTTATAGATTCATCAGTTTTGTTGTTAATATCAATATTAAATCATTGAGAAGTCACTATCTGATATTCATATCTTCATTCTTCTAGTTGATAATGATATGAAGTGCAACAAGCCTTATGTCTTATGGTGGATAAAATGAAAGGGAATGCGTAAAACATTATGACAAAAGAATCTTCACGCACTTCCAATAAAAGTAAGATCATTGGGGAGGTAAGGGAACATGATGTTGTTTGCTTCACATGTGGTAAGAAGGCCACTTGAAGAAAAACTACACACAGTCAAAGAAGAAATGGGAATCATCAGGTGTATTCGTTATCGAGTTTAATTTATCTATTTCTCCATGTTGGGTATTGGATATAGCTTGTGGTGATCACATATGTATTTAAATAATGGAACCATCTAGATTCATAAAAATTGATTTAGGGGAGGTCGATCTACAACCAGCCAATGATGCAAGACTTATAGTTGTAGATGTCTGGGACTTCCACCAAACATTTTCAATTGGGATGATCATGATTTTAAATAACTGTTATCATTTGCCTTCTGTAACCAAAACCATGATTTATGTATCCATATTAGATATAAATGGATTTATTTTCATGTTCAGAAATTAATTTCGATTCTTTTATAAATATAAAATTTGTTTTATCGATGAAAATTTATATAATAGTCCTTATATGATGGATTACACAAAACTATGTAATGGAAATCAATAACCAAGATACTTCACATGAATCACACCACATCATACTTTGGAATCACCGACTATGCCATGTAAATGAAAAATTCTTAAGAAAGTTACATCAAGATGAAAATTTTGATTCCTTTGAACTAAAACCACTCGGTGTATGTCATACATGTTTATGAGGAAAACTATATAAATCCCTATTTATTGGGAAAGGTGAAAGATCTAAAGAGAATCTTGAATTGTTTCATACCAATGTACGCGGACCATTTCTAGCTGAATCAAGGTTTGGGTACTCATACATAATTACTTTTACTGATGATTTTAGAGAATATGGATATATCTACATAAGGAGGTATACGTTGGATTCGTTTGATAATTTAATGGAATACAATATTTATGTTCAGAACCAGCATGGATAGAAGATTAAGAAACTCCACAAAGAACTAAGTGGAGAATAACTTAATGAATACATCATTCATTTTTTACGCAAGTTTGTTAACCTATTCAAACTCACTCCCCTTTACACATCCTAGTGGAGTGGTGTAATTGAAATGAGGAACTACACGTTGTTGGACATGGTGAGATCAATGATGAGTCATGCAAGTCATCCATTATCATTTTGGGGGTATGGATTACAAACAATATAACGCATTGTAAACCACGTACCAACTAAATTCATAAAGGGTATTTCATATGAGAATTAGAGTGGAAGAAAAACCATGTTATTGAATTTACATGTGTGGGGGAAGTGAAGCGTTTTTAAGGGATATTTAGGGAAACAACATGCACCCCGAGGGAGAAAATGTACCTTTATAGGATATGAAATAGAAAAAAGGGGATATTACCTATACAAAACCTCAAAAAAAATTTACAGTGGAATGACATGATATATTACTAGAGAGGGAGAACATCACCAAAAGAGATAGTGGGAGTGAGATAGACTTTGTTGAAGTCGAGGCACAAGCTGCACAATAATTCCGATAAGAGAATATTTCACAAAACCCTTTGGAATAATGATCTATTCAAGAGACTCATGTACTTTTAGTAGTACAAGAGATGTTAATGGACCAGAAAAATAAAATTTTCTAGTTACTGAAGATGGTGACCTGTTATTAGTTGATAATAATGATCTTATAACGTGTAAGGAAGCAACAAGTGACACAAATGGTGCTAAGTGGCAAGAATATATGATTTCTGAAATAGATTCCATTTACCAAAACTATTTTTGGATATTGGTTGATCTTATAGTTGACGTAAATCCTATTTTTTTAAAATAGGTATTCAATAAGAAACTGAACATAGAAGGAAAAGTCTACAAATATAAGGAACCTCTAGATGAAAAATGGTTCAAAAAAAATCAAGTAATTGACTATGACGAAACCTTATCACCAGATGGAATGCTAAAATCAATCAGAACTATATTATCCATTTATTCATATAAGGATTATGAGACTTCAAAAATAGATGTCAAAACAAACTTCTTTAATGGGAAACTTCAAGAAGATTTCTAGATGACATAACAAGAAGGGTTTGTGACTCTAAAGGATGCCTATAAGATATGAATATTTCATAAATCCATTTATGGATTAAAGAAAACATCTAGGTCATGGAAAATTTGGTTTTGCAGAATCCATAATTGAAATAAGTTTTATAAATAATGAATGTGGAGATTGTGCCTACAAAGTGTTTATTGAGAGAGTAAGTGTTTTCCTAATATCATATGTTGACGATATATTACTTATTTGAAACAAAATACCAGTCTTACATTCTATTTATTCATGTCTAAATAAATACTTCTCCATGAAGGACTTGGGAGAGTAATTATATATTCCTGGGATCAAGATCCATCATGATAGATCCAATATATTGATTTTCCTAAGTAAATGTACTTACATTGACTAGATATTGAAGAGATTTGGTGTGGAAAAATCCAAGATTGGATTGTTTTGAGTGTCACATGGAAGTCATATTTTCAAGAAAATGAGTCCTCAGATGCATAAGGAAAGAATGATAATGGAAAGGATTCTATAAAAATCACATATTGGTTTAGTAATTCATGTTATGTTATTTACTATGCAGTATATCGCATACGCAAAAACTATCATTGGAAGATATCAAAACTAATCCATGGGATGACCATTGGATAGAAGTAAAAAATATACTTAAGTATCTAAGGTGTTCAATATATAGGTTCCTATTTTATGGAGGGGATGAGGAACTAGTCAATAGAATATATGTAGATGATATTTTCTAGACTATTCATTGAGACATGATGTCACATACGAGATACATGTTGACTTTGATTGATGGTGTTGTGAGATGGAAGAGATCAAAGAGGAGTGTGGTAGTATATTCTACACTAGAGTCTGATTATATCATAGCTTATGAGGTAGCCAAAAAAGCAATTTGGATGTGAAGATTCAACCAAGTTCTAGATGTGGTACCCAGTAGTAAATATCCCATCACACACTATTATGATAATACTGTAGTGGTGGAAATCACAAAAGAGCCATGGTCAAGTCCATGGAAGAGGCACATACTGCAGAAGTATCATATCTTAAGGGGTTTTTTTCTTAGATGTGAGGTTGTAGTGGGTATTATTCTCATGGAAGGAAAAATGGTAGACCCCATGACTCAATAATTGACTCAGCAAAAACAAGATCATCATGTGAGTTCAAGAAGACAGAAATTCATAGCCATTTTTCTCTAGCCCAGTGGGTGTTTGTTGGATTTGGTGTCCCCGAACCGATTATTTTTACATTGATTAGATGAATATTTAATGTATTCAAATATTAAAAATCTTATTAAATATAGTTGATTGTTCTTCATTACATTAATATAATAATTTCTTAGAGTATTTTTTCGCTTTAATATGGTCATAGATATTCAACTCTATGATGAGAACATTGAAGTGATCTGAAAATATTCTTAAATATAGTTATGTTGTTGGATGACATTATATGATGGGAAACATAGTATATATACTACCAAGTGTGTGTACTCAAAATTATATGAGACTTCTTCTCCTGAATATCACACTTGGTAATATATAAGATGATAGATTATGAGAACATACAAACCTGTATGAACTTCACATGTTTTGGTGTCATTAGATATTTCTATATTCTAGAAAGTGTAATGGTCTTTAGACCTTATGATTATCATTAATATGTTTCACAACTCATGAACATTTATTTAATGATGAAAACATTCACACCATGTGTTAAATGGACGTAGGGTACCTTGGGTGTGTGTCAATAAATTCACACAACATCTCAGAAATTTGATTGATATTGAACCGTCTCCATAAATTCCATGGCCATTGTGTATCAATGACTTTATTTTAGGTAGTCCAAACTAGTTTTCTTCCAACTCTGATCTGTCCTCATGTGTTGGTGAATCATCATCACATTCTCAGCTTCTTCGTCTACTAACTCTAATCCCAGCAACTTCCTTTCCCCGAGTTCATCCCATAATGATGGAGTTCGACACCACATCCCAAATAATGTCTCAAAAGATTATATATGTATACTATAATGAAAACTATTTTTATAATAAAAATAAACTACAAAATATGTTGAACCTAACTTCCCTGGAAATCTATTGAACAAGAATGAAGTATATCCTCTGATGTCTGAATCTCCCGTTCTGACTACCTATCTTACTAAGGGTAAAAAGTTGTATAGAAATTTAATTATATTCCCAATGAATCAAAAAGGCCTGTCAATGAGTTAATAGTAAACCTAGGATCATGGAATGATACAATGGAATTATGACATCCATGTAACTAGATAATTTCTTTGAGGTATAGTGGAAAAATTTAGTCCAAAGACATAGTTTCTTAAATAAGAAGAAAATGAGAAAATATGGTCAGATGATCAATAATAACCCAAATTTCATTGTTATCCAGAGAAGTGTTTGGAAGATCTCCAATTATTTTCAAAGATATATTTTTCAATTTCTAATCGATCACTGGTAAAGCCTAAAGTATCCCCATCAGTAATTTTCCCATTTTTTAAAAGGATGAAATGTCAAACATTTCATGGTAAAATATGCAATATGTTTTTTTATTACATCCCACCAATAATACTCTCAAAGTACACATTACATCATTATGTAGCCAAGAAGAACAAAAAAATAGAGAAATATGAACTACACACGACAACTATCTCATCTGCTAGGAATTAGATGGCCCACACAATGTTTTTCAACATCTCAAAACACAATCTTTATCAATTTTAAATTCTAGATACTTACATATTTATCAAATTATACTTTTTTCTGTAGCTCATCGTCTAGCTTATGTGCCTTCATAATTCAATATAAAAATATTGACTACACTGAAACCTAAAAACATAGGGAAATTTCTTGCACCAAATACATCCAAGACAGTATTAATTAAATAAATAATCAAGGGGTCATGTTCCAATAACACCATGGTAAATTATGCCTGATTTTTTCAACTCAAGGCAGATACCAATTTGTTTGATTTTCCCAGATGGTAATTGATTGTGAAATCATAATCCATTATCAATTCAATCCATATTTTCTACCTCATGATTAGTTTTTTTATGATTTAATATAGTTTAGACTTTTATGGTCTGTATATATTTTACATTTGCATCCATATAAATGATTCCTCTATGTTCTCAAAAAATAAACCACAAATGTTAATTTCATATCATGTGTTTGATAATTTAACTCAGGAGGTTTTAGTTTTACTAAAGCATAATAAATTAACATATCATTCCTCATTAGAATTAAAGCATGTACCTTTAATAAAGTATCACTATATATGATAAACTCAACATTTTTGTAAGGCATGGCCAAAGCTGGGGCATTTACTAATCTCATCTTCAGATCCAAAAAACAATCTTCACATTCTAATGTCCAAAAAAGCTTAACCCCATTTCTTTTTAATGTAATTAGAAGGATAGATAACCATGAAGAGGTTTTAAAGAACATTCAGTAATAACCTTCTAGTACAATAAAACTATGAATCTCTATAAGATTTTTATGTCATAGCCATTTATCAGAATCATTTTTTGGGAAGGATAAATTGTTATTCAATCCTTATTTATAGTATTCACAGATAAAAATCTGTTGCAACCAAAATTCAAACATTTTGAATTTTCCATATAGTTTCTTTTCATTAATGGTTTCCAAAATAACTCTAAGATGTTTCTCATGCCCTTGTTTACTTTTAGAATATACTATAATATCATCAAGAAACACAACTACAATCTTATTCAATAAAACATGAAATATTCTACTCAAACGATCCATGAATACCATAAGTGTATTAGTTAACCCAAACATAATTATAAAATATTCATAATGCCCATATATAATAGGGAACATAGTTTTCATGATATCTAATTCCATTACTTTCAAAAGATGGTAACCCAACCTCAGTTCAACCTTCAATAAATATTGTGCTCCTTAGATATGATAAAAAAGTCATCGTTATGAGGAAAATGGTACTTTTTTTAATAGCGACATAATTCAAGGATCCATAATCAATGAAATGTCACATTAAACCATATTTTTTAAACAAACAATACAAGAGAACCAAATGGTGTTGTGCTGGTTCAGATGAAGCCTTTATCTAATAATTCCTATGACTACTTTTACAACAATTAATGTTCTATTTGAAGAAGTTGTTATAGTATTTGGAAATTTTATCATCATCGTGAACTATTTAAATTCTGAATTCAACTTCTTGATCAGGTATAACATCAGGCAACTCTTCAGGAAAACCATCTTGGTATTAATTTTCCACAGGTACATCATTAATCTAAATAGTTCCCTTATTTTCAAAAATTTGAGAAATAAATCTTTGATTTCCATATTTCAATATTATTTCATCTTCCGGATATGTTACCAATTGTTTGGTTTTTTTCTTGTAGAAAAACTGAAACTCTTTCCAAAAATGATTCATTAACAGTAAAATCAATCTGATCAAGAGAAACAGAATGCTAATATATACCTAGAATGACATCAATCAATACAAAAGTCAAAACACCAAGGATTAAAGGTAAATTCATTCCAATGCCCATAATATAAAGATTTTTATAATTACTCTTTGATGTAATATTTCCCCCTAATGTTCTAACAATAATATATGTTCTCTATTTTTGAGGTTAAATTTCCAATTTTCAATAATTATTTTGAAAAATAAAGGAATTTGTATAACCCCTATAAAAAAATTATAACTGTCTATGTTAGCAAATAAGTTACATAATATAATTTATTTCTATTTCCCAACATATACTGATGTAGTCTCAAAGGATCTCACATCATATTTCATCTTATAGATTGTCTTTTTTTCCATCTTTTGGTTCCCTCTTTGGGAAGGCATTTTCATAATGATATATCTCATCATGTTAAAAAAATTTACTATTTTCTTATCATAATTAGTCTTATAATCATTCACATTAAAATATAAGTTCATATGTCTAAACTTACCATATCAAAACCACTTCAAGGTTTTGATAAGGAATTCCCCATGGTTCATTTTTCCATACTTTTCTGAATCCGGAAACTAGACTTTCATAACATCATATTTTATCCATCAAATTCCATCTAGACCTCTTCTTATCCTTGTTGTCAATGTGCATGTGGTCTACAAAAAACTCCTTTCCTTCCATCTCATTGAATCTGACAAGTTTCCCATAACTTTTGAACTCAAAAGAATCTAATTGCCATAAATATCATCGCTTCAATCCTATGTGAAAAACAATTGATATTGATATCATGATTCTAAATAACATTTAGAGAATACATCTCCAATCTGGTGAAGTTTTCATCATACATAGCCAATAAATCATCCTCTTTTTTTCAGTAATGGGAATGCTTCTCCATCCTTATACTTCGTTAAGAAAATATTTTTCAAGGAAAATAATTTTAAATTCACCCAACTCTAATAACACATTATCCTCTCTATCCCTGATATTCTTGACCATTGAAAACTATTAATCGGTTTTTACTTCAAAACATTAAATGAAAAAAGTAACCTTTTCAATATCAAAACATACCATTACATGTAATATCATTTCAATGGAATTATTCCATCCCTCAGCCACAACTATGTCAGTAGATCTGTTGAAAGCAGGAGGATGTTGCCTCATAAAATGTTCCAGCATCATAATGTTCCTTTGTAGTAGCTCTAGTTGTTATCATTCATGGATTAAACTAATATTTATTTATTGTGTCAGATGATACATTAATATCACAAACTACTCGGTTCTAATCCCGACCATCCTAAACTATAGATTTGGAAGGATATCATTTGGTTGGTTCCTTTCCACTTCAGCATCCCTATTTCATCAGCGAAAAACCATTATGAACAAACATATCTTAGTCGAAGAAACATGGTTATATATAGATGCTTTAACATTTCAAATTAAATATAAAGTAAAAGACATTATGGTATTCTTTAAACATCATCTTAACTCCAATATTTATATAAACTCTCCTTTGATACCAACTATAACGACCCGACATTATTACATTACATAATCTTTAATTTTATCCAAGAAATCACTTCCTTTCACATTGAGAATATTTTAATGTTTAGTGTTTTATACTACTTATATATAATACATACATAACATTCCATATTTATATAAATAGGATACAAAAAAACAGTATCCATTTTTTCCAAAATATAAAACATTTCAAAGAAAACATGTTTTCTTTGAAAAATCATCATAACATTTAACATTGATTCTCTATTTGTCTTACACATTCTTATAACCTGTAAAAATAATTTAAAAAAATGGGATGAGCACAAAAATCTAAGAAAGTTATATAAATTATGGAAGGAATATAATATTTCATGAACACATATAAACCTATTAAATCATTTTCAATAATATATACTTGTCACCCATATATACTTTGTGAATCATGATATTTACTCTAGATTTAGACCAAAAAAAATACAATAAATAAATCCAAAAGGTATCATGTGGAATTAATTAAAAAATATTTTAACCAACTCAACTAACTTATGTTTTTGAACCCTCACAACCACCTATAATGTAACCATCACAAAATCTTTATTGTGTAACCATCACAATTACAATTATAGTAACCAAAAGTCCACCTCCAAGTTACACATAACCAATGAATTGGAGGGAGATCTAGGTCCCAAATTTCATCAAAACAAATTCACATGATCTATAAAATAATCATAATACATGAATAATTTTATAAAAACATTGCTTTTATATTTTGTGGAAAATAATTTTAAAATACGATTTTTAAAGGAAATTCCCATACAAATATCATTTAATTGAAGTGATAATTATTAGAATAAAATATTTATGTGAATAAACTCTAAATACAAATAATTAAACATAAAAAAAATTCATTACATAATAATTCTTAATACAATATAATAATTTATGTGGAAGGATAACCTAAAGAATGAAAATTGGGTTAAGAATTCCCTTAATTAGGGTTCGTCATACTTCAAAATATGTTAAAACCTTCTGTATAATGGTTAATATAGTGTTATTAATATATTATAGAAACATATTCATGTTTATAACACCTTATATGATAATTTCATAAAGTCAATTTTAAATTTAATTGTTAGTATTTTGTTCCATCCATTGTATATGGTGCGTTTTTTACATGATATTGGTTGAAGGTTTGTATTTGATTTTCATATCATATAGAAATGAAATTATAGAAGTGGAATGAAATGTTATTCATATATTTCAAAAATATTAAATTATCCCATAAATTATTTTGGTTATATGGTATGAGGATGATCATTATTTAAATATTTAATGATATCATTTTGGATCATTTTGACAGTTCTTCGATAATCATGAATTAGTTTTCTTATAAAACACCATATTATGTATATATGTTAACTCCAGATCATATGATAGTTCATGTCATAAACGTTTATATAAAATTTATACATTTAGAATGGTTTTATGACCAGCTATGAAGGAATTAATATAAACTGGATACACATCGTCCACAATTTGGGTAAATCGCCAAATCACAGATTGTGTTTTTATATTTACATTAAGAGGGTGTAAGGAGAAGAAGTAAATTGAAGGATGTTTTTCATAAAAATGATACCCTACATAATATATAATATTCTGTAGCTTTCATCACACTTGGATAAGGGTGGGAGAATAGAGTATTGGAAGAGAAGATACTTGTAAAGAAAACAAATGAAAATGAAAGATGCTCTTTACATCTTGATCGCTTCTCCTTGAGATCCCCTTTAAGGTCCTTAGTTTGGCACATTTTGTGAGATCATTAGCTATTGGACATGGTAGAGAGAATTTTTATGTGTATTGGTTAGATCATAGATAGTGATCAAGGGTTGATTTGTGTGAGAGGAAGAGGGGCTGAGGGCGGTGTTTATAATGGAGGAGAGGTGGGGTTTAATATTATTTGAATAATTAGATTAATATTTTTACTAAATAATATGAATAGTACTAATTCTGGTGACCCAAAATAGTAATATGTGAATGGGAGTTCAAACCAATGGACATCAACATCATCCATGTCTCTTGCATGATGCAGAAATTCATTTATTTAAGATAATTTTTTAAATATCATATTTCACTATTATGAAAAATTTCATGTATTACGAATAAAAGTTATCCTAACCAATTTTGGATGTTTATAATTGAAAGATGAACACTATTTTTTTAAAAAAATTATATATGATTAGTTTAATTCATTAATAAAATAATATTTTATTCAAAAAATATCCATTTTAAAACTGTAATTGATTTTATATCACTTTAAAAAAATGTTCAAGATCTCATTATCTTATAAAAATTAAAAAAATAAAAAAATAAAATGGTTTAATATTCATAAGGTTCTTATTACTATTCATAATTGTATGTTACCATTCACCAAAAAATAAATTGGTTCTATCAGACTCCAAATAACTTACTTATCACTACTGTAGATGTACATTTTTTAAAATTCAAGAAATAGAAGTATAATAATTATATTTAATTTCTAGTTTATAAATATCTTTATAAAAAATCATTATATAGAGACTCGTTTTTTCATGCATTTCAATTTTTTTATACATCTTTGGGGTGTTACAACAGGGTTTCCCACTGAAGAAAAAGCCACCATCATAGATCCAAGAAATATCCTGAAGAAGAGCACATCAGCCATACTATTATCATAGCGGTTGCAGTCTAATCTACCAAGAGGGAAGATCATATTAATTGAAGACAAATCACACAAATATGCCATAAAACCATAATCTATGTCAAATATGGAAATAGTAAGCCCCACCCCATCATTTTCATTTCTTCACGTTAATAGTTTGTTTTTATTGAATACATGTTTGAGGTATTCAAATGTTTGGTATGTGAAGTTATGAGTTGCATTTTTTAGTGTTGGGATAAATTTCAAAGTTTATCATAAATATTATATATGAAAAAATATTTCATATTTTTTGTGTTTTTATTATGTTCATATATATTTTGGATAATTTTTAATTTTAACTATTTATTGAATGGATAATTTTGATCTTCAGGGGATATTATTTAGGTCATGGATATTAATTTATTAATTTAATCCATATTACATAACTTGTGGTAACATTATTTTGGTTTTAATATTTGGATAAATGAAGAAATAATGTTATTTATTTTATGGATCTTATGTCCCATTAAAATCATATTTTAGTTATTCTAGCATTCAAAACTTATCTAGAATATTTATTTCATTGAATAAGAGATGGAGTTGAAATTAATCAAAGCACAATGAAAGGATTAACTTTTGATTATGAAGTTGAAATAAAACAGGTAAGTAAATTTTCCAATTTTATCTATATTGATAATAATATAATCCCTCAATTATAGGAAAATTATTTTGAAATATAAATTTCATACTTCAACCTTCATTCCTGATGAATGGAAAATATTTTTACCCATTACAGATATATGGTTTTATCTTTATTAACATTCACAAGATAAATTTGTTTATCATTCTATATTATTCCACATATTTTAGTTTTTCACTCAGTGTCTATAATTTAAGTTATGTTCAATTTTAACCATGTATTATATTACAATTATATGTTATATTTGGTAATCTTTACATTTCCCACGTCTATTTTTCTATAGAATTATTATTATCCCATTGTACAATGTTGGGTTTCAATAAATGTTGATCCAATATTAATTGAGATAAAAAACTTTAGTGGATGATTTTAAGGGGGTATAATTTAACTATTTGAAAAATGAGCTTAAAATAATACTAATCTCGATATCTTTATTAACATAAAACACGAGCATTAAGCGAATTACAATATACTATAAAAAATTAAAATTAAAATATGACTGTTATAACTTTTACATTAAACTGCTGAGTATATATATATATATGTGTGTGAGAAAATAAATTGTAAAATATATTCTAAATAATATTACTTGATGAAAATATATTTAATAATGATTTTGTAAAATGTACTCAATTTTTAGTGAAGTTAAGTTTATGATTCATAGAATATGTTTTCTTCAAAAATGGATTTTCTCTAATATTTTCTGGATAACTATTATAATAAATTTCATCAAATTTGTTAATTTTATTCATAAATAAAATTATTAATTTAAATAATTGATCCATATTTAATAGTGTGTAAATTTTTCATAATTCTATAAAAATATTTATTTTTAATGAATAGTAAAAATAGTTATTTTTATTGGAAATTCCTTTTCCTTCAAAGAATTTATAATGATAAATTTTATTAAAAATATGTTTAAAAGTAACAAAAGGTCATTTATATTGTGTATATTATAATTAGTGTCATTGTATTTAAATTTATAATTTATTTTTTTATAAGAAACATTAAACATCATATAACATTTTTGTCTACAAAACATAAATTTCATAGCATTTTGAAAGTATAATTTATAGCTAATCTCTGAGATGTTTTTTAATTAAATCATGTAAAATTGATAAAATATTTTTAATTATAAGGTTAGAATTTATTAAATATGTTACTATAATTTTTAATAATTATGAATATTGATAGTGGTAAATATATATCACCTCAACATGTAGAAAATGGGTAAAACATGGTCAAAGCTAAGAGATATGTTCTCCAAGTCAACCTAATACATTACATTATATCATTTGATCAAATACCATGACCATATAAATCCCAAATTTCTATATATGTTATTTTTTCTCCATTTTCTGTTAAAATGAAATTTATTTTATTTTATGTAAAGAAAAGTACTAAATAACCCCCTCATTACTTTAATATCTCAAAAATTTGTACAGAAGTATAAAAGGAGGATAATTTCATCTCAAAATGTATATTTTAAATAAATATTATTATTTTTTATTTAATTTTATATCTAATATTTAATTATTTAATAATAACATTAATTGATAAGGAAATACAGACACATTGATTATTTACTTATTGGAAATAACAAAAACATTATTTAACAAATATTAAAATATACACCATTTGAGTGAATTAATGTGTTATAATTTTTTTTAGATAAATATAAATATTTATTGAAGAGTTATTGGTTTAGAATCAGATTTCTTCACTATATTGATGAAAATAAGGACAATGTAGTTGAATAGTTTCAAAAAATCTCAATAATGATATTTTATAGAAAATATCATTTATTTAATTTATTTATAAATAATAAAATTATTTCAATAGGAAATTTATTGTGATATTTTCGTGAAAATTTCATTCCTTGTACATTTATGAGAAATATTGATACCTTATATGTAAAATTATAACCCATTACCAGTTAATAGTTGTTACCATGTTTATGGTTAATATCAGTTAATAAAGGCATTAAAGAAAATTATAAGGTTTAAAACAAAAACAATACATATAAAAATATAATTTTATAAGGAAATTTGGATCATATTTATCTAAATTTTCAAATTAAGGACTATTTGGAAGAATTATTCCTCAGAATTTCTATAATTATATATAAATCTTTTTTGATATTTTAGGAGTATCCCTCCCCACACTTATAGGTGGACACAAAATCTCTATTTTCTATAAACCAAATTGATCCATCTATCTTGACTAAACAGAACCAATATTCTTCTAAAATTACCTTGAAATGAATTAAAGTTAACTTTATTCGTTAAAATTCATTCCAATGGTCTTTATAAATGGATCTATAGGAAGTATAATAAAAAGAGGTATTTATATTTACTAACTGTTTCAACTTTATTTATTGTCCTACTGATTATAAATCCTTTGTTAGAAGACAAAAATAATAAATAAAATAATAAATAAAATATATTTATATTTTATTATGATTATTCTAAAACCTTTCTACATCCATTCTTCATCCAATGAAAATAAAAAACATCACTCCTACCTACGTACGACTTCCCATCTCCACGTAGTGGTTTAATTCAAAGTTCAACACCACTTTACCTAGATGACAAAAATAATGAAAATGATGAATATACATCATATTTTTGACATAATTGTTAGTTTTTAATTATAATATCTTAACTATATTCCTACCTTATCACCCATTAGAATATGATAATGTCACTTGTGCATACGTGTGGAGAACCACCACCACGAAGTGATGTGATTCATATTTCATTTTTTATTTACATGAATGGTAATAAAGATATTTACAACGAATAAAAAACAAATTATAATTATTCATTAAATTTTCAATTCATATTTTCCAATCATTCATTCAATAAATATAATATATAATACCACATTAGTGTGTATATATGACTTACCATATCCCTCAACAATGTAACTCATTTTTTAGTTTTACCTTTTTTTATTAATATAATCGTATATTTATATGTATAATGATTATATAAGATATTAATATCATGAATAAAATTATTTATATATTTATAAAATTATAAAAGTAAAATACTAGAACTACCAACCGAAATTCTGATGATAAAACAAAACAATTAATAGCTAGAAATGAAAAATTTGATAAATAATTATCAATAAACTATTTTGGAAAAGTTATATGTCTTCAATATATGATATTATTAATATTTCTATGCTTCAATTATATAATTTTAACAAATTTGATATTATTATATAGTTTATTAAAATCACATTCAATGAAAGGCAGATTTAAGGTAAGGTATTTTCATCAAACTTTTATTTCTACGATCCACACTCTATATTCATTATTTGTTTAATTTATGTGTTGTATATACTACCTATGAATATAATTTATGATTCTTCTCATAAAAATTTTAGGGATGTAAATATCCATTTATAGTTATATATTTCTTGAGGTTTTGATTATGATTTACCTAATATGTGATAGATTTCATTTACATGATCATTTTATTTTGAAAATGTTTATGTTTTATTTTTCAATAAGGGAAACGATATGATAATTATTTAATATAAAACAATAATTTTTTCCTCATATGATTATTCAGTTAATATTCATGTAATATAACAATTTCACACTATATGTAACTTAACAATATTAATAAAATATTTTTTGAGGAAAACATACTATATTTCCACTTTAGTTAGGAATCTTTTTCTTCTACGTACATGTTGTATATAAAATATTTCCTAGATTTATTTTTGATATTCAGTATGTTTTGATTAAATTATTTTTCACCCATGATTTATCATTTTCATAATTTATTAAAAGTTATAGTTTTTTTTGTTTTCCGAGTGATAGAATTTTGATATTTTACTAAAAATGTGAAAGGAATATTTTTATAATGTACAAAAAATGAAATAATTTTCTTAATATCATAACCACTCAGTTTATTGATGATTATATTAAATATTCATATAGTTATTTTATAATATTTTTTTTATATTATTGAAATTTTTATATTTTAATAACTGATTTCAATATGAAAAGTGTATTTTCCACAAGAAGTATTCAAATTATTTTCAATGTAATTTTCAATTTTGGAAACACTCATTAATGTTACAAGGGATATGATATAATGATACCATATTTATTCCTTATTTGGATGTTTTGTAATGATGGTGAAGTTATGTACCATATTATTGGTTCAATGATGGTAATTATAGACTTATATGTAATTTTGAGAATGAATTGTATTTATCATTCAAATATAATGAATGAATTGGAGGCTCAAGTGACATTTGGGTTCATGTTATTGAAACCCCCATAATGTATCAAAATATATATTTATAAAAGATTGAAAAATCTATAATATATGTTATTTGGTTTACTCTTATTCATATATTAAGAAGTATTCTGTTCTTAAGAGGATATTATTTAAGATTCATTAAATCTCGGTAGGGAACCATTGATCATGAATGTCAAGAATTAGGTATTTACCTTATTAATTTTTTTTCATTATCCATGGGTTTTTTGTATTTAAAATATCTAAGGATTTCAATTAAACTCAAGTTTTTTGTTGAATAAAATGTATTTTTATTAACCATTATTACATGTTAATTATTCTTTAATCAAAACAGCTTCCGTTTTACGTAACCCTTATCAATAATCTGATATCATCTTTAAATTTTTATCCATTAAACATGAAATAATGATTGAGACTATGAATGATATATAGGATGTAAGAATGTTTCATGTGCTATATTTTTATATTTACAATGTAAAATTGGAATCATGTAAGTGGATAGTTTACCAAGACTACTAAATTATTTCGTCCATTTTGATGAAGTCTCTTATATATGGTGATAATGTCATAAATTTGTCACTTACTCTATATTACTAGGTTTGGGTTATCTAAACTACTCAAACTAATCCTAAAATATCACCAAAATCCATAATAATACAATAAGATCATTAATTAGATATAAATCAAAGTTACACATTGAGGACTTTTTCTTATTCCACTCTACATTTAAAATACACTAAAAACATGGACGATTGATCAATATATATTTCATTTATTATAAATCCATTATAAATTTACATTAGCTACAACCATTACATCCAATGTCCCATGTATATAATTTCAAGAAACATTTCATGAATTTATTTCATATATAACATTAATTTATTCTTAAATAGATATATAATTTTATACTTTTCAACCACTCAAATGATCTTTACATCACCCCTCTCAATGATTTCGAAAATAATATAGTTTTTATAAAAGAAGTTATTTTTACTTTAGTGGGAAATGGATTCCTAAGAATATTAAATTTATATATTGTTATCATAGTATAAATCTAATTTTTTCAGTGTACTAGAGACATCAATATGCTTGGTGATGGAATTCTTAATTAAAATAGCTTCCTTCAAAATTGTTCATGTATAAATAAAATCATCCTTTTTCTCGAGTTCTCTTTGGTGGGGTTTTTAGAAATATTCCAATTAATTACTCCATGATTGAGGTAAAAAACTAAACCATATAGAGATTATAAACCATCTATATCATTTTGGAATTTATCATCCATTTAATCATATAGAAAGAGAACATCCTAAAAAAACAAAATGTGATGTATTATTATCATTAAACACAAAATATAAAAAAATAAATTTTTTCTATAAATAATACTTTTAATAAATTTATTTAAATTATCGGTTTTTATAATTAATTTCCTGAATTGGATTAAATATCGATATATTTAATTAAATTTGTATTTTAGACTTAATTTAAAATAGAAAATCATTAATTGATATTTTTATTGTTTTATTGAATATTGGTATCTATGGATGGCATAAAATGATCAAGATAAAATGGGTTATTGGAAATTGAAGAAAATTATAGAGAACAATAAGGAGTAATCAAATTTAATTGCTCTACTATGTATCTGAGAATTCATAGTATTTTATTTGATTACACGAGATGTCATTATCAGTGGAAGAATTCTTACGTGAATGAAATATATGTTTTGAGAAACTAAATTCCCATCTTTATAAAAAAATACAATTTCAATTATACCATGATAACTCTAATGAAGAAATATATTGATCCTTATGATGAATTAATATTGATAATTATGATAAATAAAAACTAATGGATAAATAAATATCAATATTTGTGATAGATTTAATTTTATTTTATAATTATATCACACAACATAAAATTGAGATGGTGAAAAAATTACAACAAAGAATTTTTGGATGAAATGAGTACAATATCATATTACTACTTAGAAAATGGATTGTTTATTGATGTTAATTGGGAATGAAAGTATATTAGGGGGAACCAAATAATGGAATAAATTTATTTTATTATTTTCAATTCTAACAACATTTATGTCACTATAATGACATGATAATATTTTTGGATAAAAAATAATGTAACAAAGATATTACTAATGAAGATATACTACTAAATAAATTAATGGAAATGAATAAAATATTATCTTGTCTTATAATTGGTTTTAATTATAAAAAAATTAAAATTTTGATGAACTTCACAACTATATATATCACAATAATATCTTTATGTAGTATAAAATATAATTTATTCATAAAAAACAAACCCTAGCATAAAATTTATTTATAGAGGTTCTATAAATTTTATATCATTTATTATTAATGAATTGCAAATATGAAGAAATAATTGAGCTCATGAGATCCATGTCCATAGATGAATATTTAATTTCATATGAAATACATTCATTCACCCATAGGAAACATATTGTACCATTACAAATTACCAAACTAGATCATGTAATATGTAATGTATGTTACAAATGGAACATAATTATATGAAATGAAATATTTCTATCGAATATGGGAACTAAATCACATGTTTTACAATAACATGAATTGTATAAGGATGTGGAAAAGATTAATTCCAAATTTTTATGTATCTAAAGAGAAATTACATGCCTAATAGATTATTTCCTCGACAAAAAAATGACTCATATACTTATTAAAGGAGAAATGGGATATCATGAATACTATTATAGGATAATAGATAATTCAACTTATAGTGGTTTACATGTGATAATTTTAATTTTATTTTATATAATTCTCTATGTTCATCACCAAATATCACCTACCATAATATAGGGTGGAAAATAAATATTTATCTAAGTAGGAATAATAGACTAAGTGTTGATTATAGTCGTAATAGATTAATTATTATCTAATTTTAAATTTAATATCTTGGAGTTTTATTGTCAGTTTTTTTGTATTTCCGGGTAATTGTAAACTATTTCCAATATCAATTCATTTTAATTTTCCTCCCACTAATTTACCATAATTATCCCCATTCACTAAAATCCATTATATAGTGGGGAAAGGGTGTTATAGAGGGAGTAATTATTTTTTGTGGCCTTGTATATTGTGAAAGAATACACCAACTCCAATAATTGATAAATATATATATTATGGTATTTAATGTATTAGGACAGACTGTTGAACTAGATTACTTTGTTATTATAGATTGATATATATAATTTGACGGGTATTTAATTTGACACTTGTTCACAACATCTATTTAGGTAAATAATTTTATTTTGTATGTAAAAATTAGTTTTTTGTGATAAATAATTGGATTATGATCATTCCCTATTGTGATTTTTATTATGTGGATATATTTTCAAAAACGAGTAACTTCAATGCTTAAGTGACCACATACCCTTTGTTATAAAAATATTATAATTCATGAAATCAAAATTATTGTTTTATTTTGAGAATTTCAATAGAAAAAAATTATTGAAAGTGCTTTCATATGGATGTGGATTTTTGAATTAATTTTAAAAATTTCTATGATTTTATTTTGTATATAATTTGTTTAGTTGTTTTATTTTTATTACACATGATCCAAAATCCATTATTTAAATTGCATTTATTATAAATGTTTTTAAATTCATTTTATTTTATAGTAATTAATTTTATTTATATTAATATGTTTTATTGATGTCTCTTATGATTCATAATGAGCATTAATTACGTATGAGTCATCCCTTGTAGCTATGTATGAGTCAACGAGTGAATTTGAGAGTGTGTATGAGACATTATTTCCAGAAAAAGTGTTTCGAAGTTCTCGTATAGGGATTTAGTGAAATAATGACCTTTTGAGTAATTTTTGGTTGAAACACATGAGTCCTCATTCCCGTTGTCAAATTTTGAAAATACTTCACAAGGTGATCAAGGGAGCCTGAGTTTTCATAAAGCAGTGTGACCCACGTTTCTAATTAATTGCTAACTGGTCATATGTCATGATGAGCTTCAAACAAGGTTATATTGATTGAAGTATGTTTGAATAATTCAAAACAGTTGGATTTATTGGGACCCTAATGAACATTAGTAGAGAGGAGTCAGGATTCATAGTCCTAGGAAGAGATAGACCAAACCCAGAAGAATGGTGATACTGAGTGTCTTGATCTCAATAGGTGAGGTAAAAATTTGAAGAGTGATATTTAAATAAATAGATATTATCATTGTATTTTATATTTGTAGGTTATAATTCCATTATATAGAGGGGGACTTGATGATTCTAGATGATACAACTACAAGAACATTACTGTTTACATACTTGGTACACAAAAAATGGCATAATGAGTTTCTGAACCATGTGATGAAAAACTAAAATTGAATAACGTAGCATGATTAGTTTTAAACAATGATAATATTGATAAGTATTAGTCTTCTTCGAAGACAATGTTGGTTAGTAGAACTAAATTTTTTATGAAGTATCTTGTATCTGTAAATTATGTCAGAACTGAGACATGCACCATTGTTGAAGAGAATGATGGCATGGTTTCATGTAGTGGGAAACTGGGGAGATGTAATTCAATTATGTATACTGAAATTTAAGTACATTTATATTTAATGTGACTAATGTTGAATGTAGTAGTGGGGTCATATAAGAAAACATCACTAAATATTATATGAGGACATTTGTGTTTGATTGAAAAATTTGATGTATGTTGAAGATAATGTTGTAATGTCCTCCGCTTTTATTTGTATTATTTTTAAATATTATGTCGAATTATTTCAAGGACCATATTTGTGATGGTGTCTGATTTTGAGGCCTGGGTAGCCAGAAATAAATATTTAAAATAAATTAAACTTTTAAATAGCATGCATTATCTGTTTTCCATAAAAAGTGTAATAACATTTAAATGGTTACCCAGATAAAAAATATGAGGGCACCTTTGTGTTTAAAGCATCAAATTTATCTTAGGTGACACCTAAGATCAACCGGTGTGGGTCAGCTGAAGAATTTAGTCATTGGACGTTTAAGGAAATAAAATAAATTATAATAATTATTTTATTTACATTGTGTTAATGAAGCTATCATAGATTTTGACTAAGCTATTAAGAAGAATCTCCAGGGTAAGATTCATAACAATTAAATTCTATGGAGGCAGGGAGAGGATACCCTTACGGGAAACCTCTCCAAAACGTATGGCAACGAATCGACTATTTGTGAATTATGGAGCCAACGGAGTTTGAGGATCACATCAAGGATGACAATGAAATCCCACTTTATCAGTGATAAATCATAACATATGGGTTGTTGTTTTTATTTCACTATTCTCGGTTCTTTAACTAAATTATGAATACAGATCAACCAATGAACAGGTTGACCTGTATATCATTCATTCTTGGAGTATGGTCTTTTATCGGGTTTATTTTGGGGAATTCTTCCATCTTTAATTAATTTATATTTTGATTTTCGCTAATTTATCCTTATAATGGAAGAGAATTAATGTCATGATGAAAAACTATAGATGGTCATTACTCAATTCATTACTTGGATTTATTCTCCCCCTTTTGACCCCATTTTCATTGAGTTCATTGTGGGGTTATAGACAATGGATCGTTGCACATCCATTTCACAATAAAAAAATCTCAAATAGGATATCTAAAATCATGAAAACCCAATATAGGTGAGATGATGTTGGTGGATGTCAAATTGACACAGATTGGAAGAAATTATTTTTCAACCATTCTTTATACAGATGATCGAAAAACATTTTTGGAGCTTATTAAGCACCTCAAACTTACCGAACCAACATTTCCATGGAGGGGATATGTTAAAAAAACTATGTATCAGGGATTTTGGATGGCCGGATCGAGATTCATAGATCCAACCAAAGCGCTAGATGAACAAATTCGATTTCTTGAAATTTGCGGAGAAAACTCTGTGTTCTCAGAACAACAAAGCATGTGGGACCAGTTCAGTGGTGGCTAGGGTTTCCTGATGCGGGAAGTGATAACACAAAATGATACAACTATCACATGGCATGTGGGTCCTTATATAGAACATGGTGTGCATCATAGATGATACATAGACATACAGTGAAGTGCATGGCATGTACTCCACCACAAGGCCAGACCAGGCCTATTTTGTTGGTTACCCTGTGTTCTGATACAAGGGTTGGCATATACAGGTCGAAGCCGTGTACGGGAACATGGCTAGTGTACATGGAGCGGACCCTGGATAATTGGAAATGGTGTCTAACCATTAATAAATTCTGTGTATATGCTTTCTACTTGACATGTCTTTATACTCGAGGCATTATATATGGGATGTTCTCGAAGTCAAGGAACACAGTGTGTGTAATGGCCTGGCCCCAGTTACCCAGAGTCAGTGTATTATTACATAACATTGGAATGATCACAAGAAAGATCAAATCTTGAAAGACTGATTGGTTTAGTAGCCTTAGAAACATAAGATATATTCATAAAGTTTTACATTACATCATAGAAAATGAAAACTACAACAACATATTTTCTTCATATTCCCCACTCATATCCCCACATACTATCCCTACAGGTCATTCATAAATTACCTCTTCACATCCTGGTAAATATGAAACATTGAAAGGGGTGAGATCAAATTCCCAGTAAGGATAACAATATAGCGGAAACTTTCATAAATAAGAATAAACATTTAAGGCAATGTATAACTA
The DNA here is from genome assembly GCA_963277665.1 of Viscum album. Lineage (NCBI taxonomy): Eukaryota > Viridiplantae > Streptophyta > Magnoliopsida > Santalales > Viscaceae > Viscum > Viscum album. Next base: position 561,659,377 of record OY728139.1, read on the forward strand.
AAACAAAATCCTTTTAAATTTGAACTTCAACATTGTATGGAAAAAATAAAATGAAATAATTCCATTTACTTATTCACATGGATATTCTACTAAACAAATAACCAGATGAAATAACAATAACCACTTTCATAATGATGGAATGCATAATGCCAGACTATCATAATCACATAGCCAAGGCCTCGTGCCAAGAATACAAATAAGATTTTGTCAAGGCCTTGTGCCAATACACTAGTTTGTCTCATGATACCTACCAATGCATCGAGGAGCCATAGCGGGCTCCAACCGTCACATATTAAGTCCAATGCATTCATATCTGAAAAGGTTTAAACATAACATAAACATTTGTATTAAAACTAGCATAGAAATTTCAAATCATTCAACATAAACCATGAAGGGTATAAAAATAACATATCCATATTCAAACATATCACAAAACCTTCAATAAAATATGGAAGTTTTGTTTCATAATAAATCAGCTTCAAATAAGCTTAAATTCCATCAAAGGATGTTGACATAGATGAGATCAATACTCTTTTTAGAGAAATATCTATTTTTAATTTGAAATCATTCAAGAGTCATATAAAATAAAACATTTTCTTTGAAAATAATTTTATAATCTTGTAAGGGAAGCTTTGATGATTTTATAATGGCAGAAAATAACTGTACCCGTCGTATAAGTTAGAAAAACATTCTTACCTTAATTCTGTCGAAAAGTTTAAAAAGCACCTTGTTTGGAAAACGACGGAAAGATTCCTTTATAAACCTCTTATAAAAAGTCAAACAAGGGTATAAATGACTTTATCCCATATTCTATAAAATAGTAATAATGGTTTGAAAAACTTTTTTAAGAAACATGGATGTGGATGATAAAAAGATCCCAGTAGATTATTACATATAAACAACCACGGATAATTAAGAGATTGGGAAATAAACCCTTGCCTTGTACTTTTCCTTGGTTGGGGTTAGGTTAACCTTCTGTATAATGGTGAAATAATTTTCATTAAATTATACAAGAATCATATACAGTAATATGATATGATATATGATCTTTTAATATTGATTTGTTAATAATATCTTAATATTATCGTTGTTTCGGGTGTTAACTTACTCATTTTCTTTTATATGTGTTGTTATGTAAGTAGTGTTTGTTAGGGAAAGGTTGTATCTTAATTATATCCCGAATAATATCAAGTCCTTAGATACTACTATTAATCATAAAATGAGAATTAGACTTGAATGGATACGATAGAGAATGAATCGCATCACGTTCGTGGAGACGGTTGTCCGTACGTACGCACGAGCGACAATATCATTCTTTTGATAACAAAATAATATGTAATTGGATGGTATATCACATATACATAATATATATCATGTTATATTTATTTTTTAAATGAATTACACATCATTATTATACCCATCCAAATAATAATTTATTGAATAACAATTACACCATGACGTGGAGACGGTAAGCCGTACGTACGCACGTATGGTGACATGTTATTCAAAGGATGGATAAAATAATGAAATATGGTTACAAAATGTTTATAACATCATAAAAGAATATATAATATACTGGAGTTATTATTTTAGAGTGGTAATAACAAAGAAAGAATAAGTGGAAGAAGAAAGGAACTTGGAAAAGGGTGGTGAAATCATTACCTCTTCCTCGGGTTCTTCCTTTTGATTTGATCAAAAGGGATCCTTAAGTTGGCTTTCTGACAAAAGGAAGGTCACTAGGATGAAGTGAGGGAAGTTGAGAGAGTATTTGGGCAGATTTTTTCAAAACCAAAAGGATTTGAAGGTGTGATTTAATAGAAGGGAGAGTGCCCTTTTATAATAGGGGTGAGGGGAACCTTTGGAAATGATTGAAATATTATTTTATAATAAAATCATATTTGGTTTCTAATGTCTCAAAAGTGTATTATTTAAAGGATAAGGTGGGGATGGGTCGAAAACCACTCAACCAATATAATTTAGACAGGTTTGGGTCATTATATTAACCTTATCTTTTAGTTTCAACTCTTAGTGAATTAGTTTGACATTTACCATGTCACTTTGTATTTTTATATTATATAGTTAATAAACATACTATATACATCCAAGAGACCCCCGAAGTGGTCCATTAATGATACACCTATCATGATATAAGTCTTCTGGCTGAACCTTATATTTTTAGTAATTTAATATCAATTAATAATATAATATTTGTTTTAAAAACTCTTTTATGTCAATTTTGAAACTATTCAATAATTGATTTTTGTGAAAATCATAACAGAATTATTACATAGAAAAACGTTAATTAAATAAATCCTAACATTTCATATTAACCTAGAATTTTTTTTAATTCATAAAAAGTCTCAAATTATATTTATTTGGGTATTTATAATATCAATTATTTTAATTTTTCACTATTATGGTAATTACTGCATCATCATTGTGTCATAAATAAATTAAATTATTTAATGTATAAAAATTATAAATAAATTATAATTATGTAGGTAATAGTTTTAGATTTCTAATTTATATTTATATTCGAATTTATCTTATGTATAACCCTATATTAATTTTTTTAGTAAATATACTTAGATTTTAATTCTTTTAACTCTTCTTTGAATTAAATAATAATAAATGTCCTAATCTAATCCAAGTGGACCTAAACGATAATATTTTATTCCTCAGGTTTTTTTTGGTCAAGATACAGTTGTCCAATAGTATTAGGACATGTGTTAGGGTAATATTAAAATCATTTTTATCCTTAATTACCCTATTTACTTTTAACCGTGGTAAATAAAAGTAAAACGTTACTATTCACCAAAAATTATTTTAATCTTATTGAACAACATTTTACTACTTGATATTAACCGTGTATATCGTAATTTTTAAATTACATTCACAGAATCGGTAAAATTATGTTTTATGAAAAATTCAGTTTTTTAACTACCACTTAGTTGTTTCACTATTCATCAAAAATTGATGTTTTTCAGAACAATGCCAAAATTTCACCATAAGATATAATTAATATTCCGAAATAATAAATGATGTATATTTTTCAAAATTCCAAACATATGAGTTTCATTAATTAATTGTATAATTAATTCCCGCTGTCACAACAAATAGCATGTTTTTAAGAAACAATATATATCAAAAGATTGACAATTGTTTATGTCCAATTTCAAAATAAAATTAATTATAATGAAAACAATTGGATAAAATGTTAAAAATATATTCTAATTATACTTTAAAACCACTCAATAATTTAATTTATCACTATAAATTATTTTGATTAAAAAAGTTGTTTTTAAGTATTTTTCACTATTCATAAAAATTGGAAGTTCTCAGAAAAATACCAAAAATTCAACTTAGGATAATTTCGATATTCCGAATCAAAAAATGAAGTCCATTTTGAGAGATAAAATTTATAAAATTTAAAAAATTAGGTATTACTATTCATAACGGCTAGTTTGATTGGTTGTGGTGTGTTAAAACTCAATGTTGCGTACAACACATGCTATCGCTTTATTCAAAGAGAAGCGTACCATTGAAGCATGGGGTGTTACATTCTCCCATACTTCAATTAATTTCTTCTTCGAAATTTCTAGAATACAACCGCATGAAAAGACTCGGGTGGTTCTTCATCATAAGTTCCTCGGGTCCCACGTTGCCTCTTCCATCTTATGGTTTCTCCACAAAACTTTTACCACACGCGTCATCCGATTTCTCAGCACTTGTTCTCTCGTATCAAGAATCTTGATGGGATCTTCTCAATAAGACAGATCAGGTTCCAGTTCTAATTCCTCGTAGGTGAGTACATGAATTGGGTCAGGCATGTATTTCCTCAATAGATATACGTGGAACACATCGGGAACTTTGGAGAGAATTGGCAGCATTGCCAATCGGTAAGCTACAACCCCAATTCATTCTAGAATTTCTAAAGGTCCGATGTACCTGTGAATCAATTTAACTTTCTTACCAAAACGTATGAATCCCTTCCATGGTGATACCTTCAAGAAAACAAGATCACCCACTTGAAATTCCAAATCCTACTTCGATTATCGGCATAGCTCTTCTGTCACACACGGTTTTTTTTGTCTTTGTATTGATCCAGCCAATTAAGAATCTCAATCCTTTTCATGGGTATTTGATGAGATGAATCTTGAGTTTTGAAGTTTCATATATGTCTAACCACCATAATTTGGGATCCCCATTGCTTGTTTAGGAGTTTTTGAAGAAAGGGTGGTTACTTCATGATTTGGGCCAACCGTGAGCCCATTCCCAGTTTTAAAAGCTGAACTTCTTTCTTTTATAACTCGTTTTTTTTCATCTTTTTTCACCCATTCAACTTACCAAATGTCCTATGCTGATATATTAATATTTATATATCCTTTTGGACCCATTAGAAATTCATAAGCCGGGTGAATTTGGGTTACTTATTTAGGTATTGGGCCATCCCATGGGCCCATTTCCTGTTTTAAAAAATTAATTTGTTTCATTTATATGTTTTTCATATTTTACTATTTTTAGGTGATTCCACCTCCCCCTCAAATCCAATAACCCTATCCAAACCCTGATAATCTATTTTACCTCTTTGGAGCTCATGTGGGTCGCGGATTAGGGCGACAATGCTCAGGAAACCTCAAATCCCACAGATTTTCCAAGGTAAATTGTATCATTCGTAAATCAATCAATTCGTACTCTTTTAGCCACCAATCTTCTTTACCCGGTTCGTCCAGACTTTATGAGTCTCTCCAAGAATTTTCATGCCATTACCTTTTCTATAGGGCTTCAGATCTAATGGAAGATGAAGAGTTTTCTAGGATGAAAGGTGAGATTCCTTCTCCTTTCTTCTTCCTCTTCCCCCTCCTTTCATTATTTCTTGGTTTTATATTGTACCCTAGTCTTGATCGACCTAGGGTTTTTTATACCATGTTTTTTTGATGGGGTTTCTGTTTGTTTAGGTCTGATCTTTATAGTTTTATGGTTTATAAACCCACGGCGGGTGATTTCGGGTGTGCATTTCAATTACGCCAAAGATTTGAGGTAGGATACCCCTTGCACATGACTTTATTATTTCAGTTTCATCATTTTATTATATTTAACACCAGATATATATGTTTATTATTGTTTTTCATCCTTTGGAAAATTTTATTGGTGTTCAACGTGGTTGTTTAATCATTGGTTTGTGAATGGCAGTGTTGTTTTGTCATGAAAGTTATCAACAAGTGTTTGTTTAAATGTTCCATTATCTTTTTCAAATATTTTGTGAGGTTTATAATCTGGTCTATGGTATTTTTAACATGTTACAGTATCTTGAATGAAAATATGGCTTTCAATTGGTGTTTTATTCCTTTTCATGTACTTAAAATAAATTGTTTTGTTTAAAAAGGGCATGTCATGTGTTCGGTAAATTGCCCGGTTGGCTTTTATGTGTGATGTGTGATTTAAAAGTTATTTGTTTGGATTTATAAAGGAATTGGAATAATTATAAATGGTATTTTTGGGTACTTATATGGATTTCCTATTTGTATTTTTTTTTACAATCAAGTGGGTTTTGATTTACAACATATTTTGGCACGAGTTGCCCAAAAATGGACTGTTTCACATCTTTATGAAAATGGTTGTGTTTTGAATATGTAACCAGAGTATAACAAGAGATTTATGAATGTGGTTTTCTGCTGTAAATTGTGTTTATACAGATCCTTAATAGAATTAAAATTCATACCTTCATCAAAGGATAGTTTTGAGAAAATAATAAAAGGCATGTTTGGCATTTCCTAGAAATGAAGGAGTGTTTTACTTGTATATAACAATTTGTGCAATTGGGATTGTTTTATGGTCCATTAAATGATTTTACTAAATGTTTATTGGGCTGCCAAATATGATTTGGTTTGGTTATGATGTGTTTTTATAATTTAAAGAGTGTTTTTGAAAGAGTTTTATGTGCAAAGCCTCAATACACTTCATGAAATTGTTTTACCAAAATATTTAGTGGTTTGTTGATTAGTGTAAGAAATGTGAAGAAAGATTATGGGATGTTTGTGTTTTTATGGTTTTGGAATGGAATATGGATGTGAAATGTGTATTTGATAATATGTGTAACTTTATTGAGAACTAAAGGGAATCCCGGGTATCTAGGTGGGCGAACGTGTTCTAGTATGCTAGTGATTCTGTGGGGGTTGGCCCCTGTTTCACGTAGCAAGTTTGATGATTACAACACTAACTAAAATATGATGATGATGATGATTGGGGACCACTAGGTTATGGGTATGTTACATACTAGTGGCTCGTGCACGAGAATGTATATTTATTTTGGTTACTTTCACCGAGATACGAGGTACCTGGGGCTCACAACTAACTAGTGCCTAGGGGTATTCCTGTGACTAGTGCTTATTGGCTATTTTGTACTCACCGTCGGCATACGGTGTGTTTGGTTGGTAAATTCAGTAGTATGTGTTATTTATTTGAATGTTAAAATTCTTTAAAGTAACCCTCTTGAAAACTATTTTCATTTTGAAGTTTCACCTCTTTGAAAATAATTGTTACTTGCATTTTTGTTTATAAAACATGCATCTTTTTGTCTGATAATTATTATAGCATGGAACCTCATTTGAAAACCATACTTTCAAATCTTCATTTTAAAACTATAAATTGATGTTTCTTTTATTTTAAAGTAATGTGCATTGGGAATAGAATACCGGGCTAACCTACTGAGTTCTAATACTCACGCCTATAGTCTTCTTCTTTTTTTAGCCCTTGTGCAGGTTTCATCTTTAGTTCGATCACCTTGGGAGACTTTTTATCATTGTGTTGGAGAGTGACCAGAAGTGTCACATGGAGTTATTTTTTTATCGGGATTTTTCAGTTGAGTTGTTGGTTTTGTTCTAATTTCAGTTTCTTGTACAAATAATATTTAGTTCAATTTTTATATAAATTTATTTTGGGTTGTCCGTTTATTTCCGCTGTTTGTTTGATTGTTTATATATGGACGAAATCGTTCCCTTGTGTACTCTATTGATGCCCTTGGTGCTTGTCACCATCCCGGGAGGATCGGGAACGCCTCTCAGGACTTGTCGCGGGCTGGCCTGGGTGACCGGTTTAGGGTCGACTCGGGCTGGTTCGTGACATCTTCTTCCAACATTGAGTTGCTTTGATGTGATTTTGGATTACCTTCACCTTTTCCATTGTTTCCTCCACTAGTTTTAGACCTAAAAGTTTTCTTTCACGAAATTCATCCCAACAGGTTGGGGTGTGACATCTCTTTCCATATAACGCTTCATATGGTGCATTCTAAATACCCGAATGGAAGCTATTTTTATAGAAATATTCTACCAGAGGAAAATATTTATCTGACATACCCTGAAAGTCAAGTGAGCAAGATCTCGACATGTCTTCTAAGGTTTGAATAGTCTGTTCTGATTGTTCATCTATCTGAGGGTGGTAGGCAGTGCTCAAATGAAGTTTAGTATCCAGGGATTTCTAAAGACTTTTCCATAATCTTGAAGTAAAACAGGGATCACGATCAGAAACAATCGACAGGGGTACTCCATTAAGTCTCACAACTTCATTAATATATAGTCTTGCTAGACGTTACAGTGGTAGATCTTATCTTATAGTAAGAAAATGTGTTGACTTGGTAAGACGATCAATAATAACTCATATTGAATCGTTCCTTCTAGGAGTCTTTGGTAGTCCCATGACAAAGTCCATTGTAATATTGTCCCATTTCCACTCAGGTATGGGAAGAAGTTGCAATACTCCACCAGGTTGTTGCCTTCCAGCTTTCACTTGTTGAAAAACCATACACCTTGACAAAAAATCTGAAATCTCCCTCTTCATGTTGTCCCACCAAAAATTTTCCTTCAAATCTCTATAGATTTTGGTGCACCCAGGGTGTATAAGGAAATGGAACTATGAGCATCATCCAGAAATTCCCTTTTTAGATCAGGTATATCGGGAACACATAGTCTCTTCCATAATTTTAAAATTCCTTCTTTATACACAACTTCTCTCAATCACCCATCCTTCACAGCTTTAATCTTCTATTGAAATTCTTCATCATCGGTCTGAGAACTCTTAATCCTTTCTAGTAAAGATGGTTTGGCAACCATTTGAAAAATTATTAATGTTTCACCTTCCCTGGTTATTGCCATGTCCATCTTCACTAGATCCTTGAAAATTGGATTCCTTTCAATTCTCATCACATTCAAAACTCCGTGGTCTTTTATGCTCAAAGCATCTTCCACCTTGTTTGCTTTCCTCGGGTGGTAGTGTATCATACAATCATAATCCTTGAGTAATTCAAGACATCTCCTTTGCCTCATGTTGAGTTCTTTTTGTGAGAAAATATACTTCAAACTCTTGTGATCAGTATAAATCTCACATTCTTCACCATAGAGGTAGTGCCTCCATATATTCAAAGCAAAGATCACAGCTGCTAACTCGAGATCATGAGTAGGATAGTTTTGTTCATTAATTTTCAACTGTCATGATGCATAGGCAATAACCCTATCATTCTGCATAAGGACACAACCAAGTCCTTTCTTAGATGCATCATTATAAATAACGAACCCATCATTCCCCGATGGTAGAGTCAATATATGATCATTGACTAATCTTATCTTTAGTTCTTCAAAACATTCTTCACACTCTTTTGTCCAACCAAATTTAACCCCTTTACGTGTGATCTTTGTTAATGGGTTAGCAAACCGGGCAAAATTCTAGACGAAACGTTGATAATAACCTTCTAAACCAATAAAACTCCATACCTCAGTTATACTCATAGGTGTTGGCCATTCTTGGATTGCATTGGTCTTAGAAGGATCAACATAGATTCCATCTTTGGAGACAATATGGCCAAGAAACGAAATCTCCTAATGCCAGAATTCACACTTGCTAAACTTCACATATAATTCATGTCTTCTTAGAGACTTCAGGATAATGCACAAGTGACTTTCATGATCTTCATAGCTTTGGAGTATACCATGATATCATCAATAAATACCACCAAAAATTCACCGAGATGTTCCTTGAAAAATCTATTCATCATATCCATGAATACAGATGGTGCATTAGTCAATCCAAAAGGCATTACTGTAAAATTGTAATGCCCGTACATGGTTTGAAATGCTGTCTTCAGAATGTGTTCGATCTTCACACACTAATGATGGTATCCAGATCAAAGGTCAATCTTTGAAAAGTATTGAGCTCCATGCAGTAGGTCAAAGAAATGATCAATGTGAGGTAGGGGATACATGTTATTTATTGTTATAATAGTGATCTCCCTGTAGTCGATACATAACCTCATAGATCCATCTTTCTTTTTAACAAAAAGAACAGGGTCTCCCCATGGAGAAACACTAGGGCGAATAAATCCCTTATTACTCAATTCCTCTAGTTGTTTCTTTAGTGAAACTAATTCCATAGTGGCCATTCTATAAGGGGTATTCGATATAGGCCTTCATCTAGGAATTAAGTCAATGGAAAACTCAACTTCTCGTTCTGGAGGATGTCTAGGTAAATCATCCGGAAATACATCTACATATTCTTTCACAACAGTTACATCCTCTATTTGAACATTCCATTCCTAACCCATAGTCATTTCATTATCTTCCTCCCCAATAATTGAATTTAGTTGAGCTATTGGGGGTGGATCTAGAAAAGAATTAGGTGGTGATGATTCTGCTCTAAATATAAGGTGTTCCTTATCATCATCATCAATAATCATAAGCTCTTTCTTCTTACAATAAATCTTCGCATAATAGTCCGAAATCCAGTACATATCGAGGATTATATATAACTCAATCATAGGTATGACGATGATATCAGAAGATAAAGAACATTTATGTGCTCTAATGGGGACTGATTTAAAAAACTTTGTTGCGATGATACTTCCCTTAAGAGTTTTAACTGAAAACTGTATTGTTAAATCAAATTGGAAATATCAAATTTTCTTACCAAACTGGGAAGATATGAAACAATGCGATGATCCAGAATCTATAAATGAATTTTCTAAACTTGAGGAAACCATTAAATTACCTTCCACCATGTCTTTCGGAGCTTCTACCTCAGTAGTAGTGATATCATAAGATTGGCCTTGATCCCTAGGCCTTTTCTGAGGTAAGTACCCCTGATGGTTAGGACATTAATTTGAATCATTTATCATCTCCCTGAAATTGTATCATTGAACATTGGTAGCTTCCTTCTTCCCTTTGCAATCACGAGCTTGGTGGCCTTTTTCACAACACTTGTAATAGAAACCCATTCCCTTCAAGCAAGTACCAGAGTGTTTCTTCCCACATTTACCACAAGATGGATATTCAACCTTTCCATTCATCCCTTTATTTCCATTCCTAGATTGATCAACATATCTTTTATTCTCTCTCTATGCTTTAATGTCATAAGACTTAGAGAATTTCTTTTCGGTCTTGATAGCACATGAGACAATGTCTTCGTACGATGAAAAGGATTGTGAGACTAATTCTCGATGGAGAAATGGTTTTAAACAATCAATGAAATGATCAATCTTACTTCTTGGGTTACGTATATAATTTACATCATACCTTGCTATCCTTATAAAGTTAGTCTCATACTTTGCGACATTCTCATCCTCCTTTTGTCACAGACTCAGAAATTGTCCTTCCATATATGCTCGATGTTCACGAGGAAAGTATTTTTCTAAAAATAGATCTTTGAACTCCCTCCATTCCATATTTGATACTTCATCATTTTCTTTAGTGTTTTGAATCAATGACCACCATTGATCAGCATCTCTAGTGAGGCGGTAAACTGCAATGATAAATTTTTCCCTTTCACTATATCTGAAAGCCTGAAATATATTCTCTCGAAAAATTATCCATTGCTCCGCCACTAAGGGAATTGTACTCCCATTGAACGTTTGTGGTTGTTTCCTAATGAAGAGATATAAAATTGATCCTCTACGCTGCAGATCAGGGTGCTCCATACGAGTAAGATTATTAGTCATAACCTGAGTGAGTTGTCCCAGTATGGTAATTAGCTGATCGGAAATAGTTGCATCACCAGCTCCACTATAATTATCTTGAGCAGGAGGGAAATCCCTACATGGAGTTCATGCATTGATACAGTTTCCATTTCTTCCACTAGGCGCCATTCCTAAACAATGGCATAAACTAGATCAATTTATGAATCAAAATACATAATTCCATACTTATAAAAAACTTAACATAAATTGAACTATTTATGGATATAATTCATAATCATAAAAATATTTTCATTGCAAAATTATATAGTCATAAACCTTTCATAATGATTTGTTTAGAAAATGAGATTTATCCTAAGCATTTCCCCCAGGAGTGTCGTAACGAAGAGTGCAGCAAGGCCCGTTGTCGTGCACCAGTTCCCGTTCGAGTCTAGCTCAAAGCGGTGTTTTCGGGTATTACCCCTAGGTAAATCTGTGCCAGAGCTGCCTCTACCTACTCGTATCCAGACAAGGATGTATTGCTCGAAAAACTCACAAAATCTCTATAATACCAAGATTATAGGAAGTTCTTCTATAGTAATCCTCAAAGTCCATCTTAAATCTATGTGCTCTAATAAATGTTTATCTAAATATAGATTCCATGGTTTGTACTGAACTTCCTCTGATACCAACTGCAACACCCCGGCCCCAGTTACCCAGATTCGGTGCATTATTACACAACATTGTCATGATCACATGAAAGATCAAATCTCAAAAGACCGATTGGTTTAGTAGCCATAGAAACAATAGATATATTCATAATGTTTTACATTAAATCATAGAAAATGAAAACTACAACAACATCTTTTTTTCATAGTCCACACTCATATCCCCACATACTATCCCTGCAGGTCATTCATAAATTACTTCTTCACATCCTGGTAAAAATGAAACATTGAAAGTGGTGAGCACAAATGCCCAGTAAGGATAACAATATAGCGGAAACTTTCATAAATAAGAATAAACATTTAAGGCAATGTATATCTAAAACAAAAGCCTTTTACACTTGAACTTCAACATAGTATGGAAAAAATAAAATTAAATAATTCCAGTTACTTATTCACATGGATATTCTACTAATCGAATAATCACATGCAATAACAATAACCACTTTCATAATGATGGAATGCATAATGCCAGACTATCATAACCACATAGCCAATGCCTCGTGCCAAGACTACAAATAAGATTTTGTCAAGGCATTGTGCCAAGACAATAGTTTGTCTCATGAGACCTACTGATGCATCGAGGAGCTATAGTGGGCTCCACCGATCACATATTAAGTCCAATGCATTCCCATATGAAAAGGTTTAAACATAACATAAACATTGGTATTAAAACTAGTATACGAAATGTCAAATCATTCACCATAAACCATGAAGGGTATAAAAATAACACTTCCATAATCAAACATATCACAAAACCTTCAATACAATATAGAATTTTTGTTTCATAATAAACCAGCTTCAAATAAGCTTAAATTCCATCAAAGGATGTTGACATAGATGAGATCAAAACTTTTTTTAGAGAAAAATCTCATTTTATTTTGAAATTATTTAAGAGTCATATAAATAAAACATTTTCTTTGAAAATAATCTTATAATCTTGTAAGGGAAGCTTCAACGATTTTATAATTGTGGAAAATATCCGCACCCGCCGTACAAGTTAAAAAAACATTCTAACCTTAATTCTGTCGAAAAGGATAAAAAGCAACTTGTTTGGAAAATGACGGAAAAATTCCTTTATAAACCTATTATAAAAAGTAAACCAAGGGTATAAATGAATTTAAAAAATAATCTGTAAAATAGTAATAATGTTTTGAATAACATTTTTAAGAAACATGGATATGGATGATAAAGATATCCCAGTATATTATTACATATAAACAACCTCGGATAATGAAGAGATTGAGAAATAAACCCTTACATTGTACTTTTCCTTGGTTGGGGGTAGGTTAAACTCTGGTATAATGGTGAAATAATTTTTATTAAATTAAACAAGAATCATATACATTAATATGATATCATATATGAATTTTTAACATTTATTTGTTAATAAAATTTTAGTATTATCGTTGTTTCGGGTGCAAACTTACTCGTTTTCTTTTATATGTTTTGTTATGTAAGTCATGTTTGTCATGGATAGGTTTTATATAAATCATATCCAGAATTATATCAAGTCCTTAGATATAATTATTAATCATCAAATTAGAATTAGATTTTAATGGATATGATGGAGAATGAATCTCATCGCGTTCGTGGAGACGGTAGTCCGTACGTACGTACGAGGGACAATATCATTCTTTTGATAATAAAATAATATGTAATTTGATGGTATATCATACATACAGAATCATTATCATGTTATATTTATTATTTACATGAATTATACATCATCATTATACCCATCCAAATAATAATTTATTGAATAACAATTACACCACGACGTGGAGATGGTAAGCTGTACGTACGCACGTATGGTGACATGTTATTCAAAGGATGGATAGAATAATGAAATATGGTTGTAAAATGTTCATAATAACATCAATTTATATATAATATACTGTATTTATTATTTTATAATGGTAATAACAAAGAAAGAATAAGTGGAAGAAGAAAGGAACTTGAAAACAGGTGCTGAAATCATTACCTCTTCTTCGGGTTGTTCCTTTTGATTTGATCAAAAGGGATCCATAAGCTAGATTTTTGACCAACTTAAGGCCTCTAGGATGAATTGAGGGAAGTTGAGAGAGTATTTGGTCATAGGTTGGCCGAAAAAAAGGCTTTAATGGTGTGATTTAATGAGAAGGGAGAGTGCCCTTTTATAAGAGGGGTGAGGGGCACCTTTGGAAAAGCTAGTAATATTATTTTATAATAAATTCATAATCGGTTTCTAATGGATCCAAAGTGGATTATTTAAAGTTAAAGGTGGGGATGGGTCGAAAACCACTCTACAAATATAATTTAGACAGGTTTGGGTCATTATATTAACCTTATCGTTTAGTTTTAACTCTTAGTGAATTAGTTTGACATTTACCATGTCACTTTGTATTTTTATATTATATAGTCAATAAACATACTATATACATCCAAAAGACCCTTAAGTGGTCCATTAATGATACAAATATCTTGATATAAGTCTCTTGACTGAACCATAGATTTTTAGGAATTTAATATCAATTAATAATATAATATTTTGTTTAAAAACGGTTTTATGTCAATTTTGACACTATTCAATAATTAATTTTTGTGATATTCATAACAGAATGATTACTTGGACCAAAGTTAATTACGTAAATCCTAACATGTCATATTATCCTATAAAATTTGTTTAATTCCTAAAAATACTCAAATTATATTTATTTCTATATTTATCATATCAATTATTTTAATTTTTCACTATTATGGTAATTACTACATCATCATTGTGTCATAAATAAATTAAATTATTTAATGTCTAAAAATTATAAATAATATATAATTATGTAGGAAATAATTTTATCTTTCTAATTAATTTTTACAATCTAATTTATCTTATGTATTAACCTATATTAAAAATGTTTTAGTAAATACACTTGGATTTGAACTCTTTTAACTCTTCTTTGAATTAAATAATAATAACTGTCCTAATCTAATCCAAGTGGACCTAAATGATAATATTTTATTCCTCAGGTTTTTTTTGGTCTAGATACACTTGTCCAATAGAATTAGGACATGTTTTAGGGTAATATTAATATAATTTTTACCTTTAATTACCCTATTTACTTTTAACCGTGGTAAACAAAAGTAAACAATTACTATTCACCAAAAATTATTTTCATCTCATTGAACGAAATTTTATACATGATATAAACCGTGTCTCTCGGAATTTCAAAATTACATTCACAGAAGCGGTAAAATTAAGTTTTATGAAAAATTCAGTTTTTTAACTACCACTTAGTGGTTTCAATATTCATCAAAAATTGATGTTTTTCAGAACAATGCCAAAATTTTACCCTAAGATATAATTGATATTCCGAATTCAAAAATGAATTCTATTTTACAAAATTCCAAACATATAAGTATCATTAATTAATTTTATAATTAATTCCCGCTGTCAAAACAAATAGCGTGTTTTTAAGAAACAATACATATCAAAAGATTGACAATTGTTTATGTCCAATTTCAAAGTGAAATTAATTCTAATGAACACAATTAGAAAAATTGGTAAAAATATATTATAATTATAATTTAAAACCACTCAATAATATAATTTATCACTATAAATTATTTTTATTAAAAAATGTTGTTTTTAAGTATTTTTCACTATTTATAAAAATTGGATGTTCTCAGAAAAATACCAAAAATTTAACTTAAGATAGTTTCGATATTCCGAATCCAAAAATGAATTCAATTTGGAGAGATAAAATTTATAAAATTTAAAAAAGTAGGTATTACTATTCATAACGTCTAGTTTGATTGGTTGTGGTGTGTTAGAACTCGATGTTGCGTACAACACACACTATCACATTATTCAAAGAGAAGCGTACCGTAGAAGATTGGGGTGTTACAGTGTGTTAACTTGCTATAAACCATATACTCTCTTTCACATGTCTTGATCTAATTGTTCACCATTCATAGGATAAGTTTTGTTTTGGTTAGTGCCCTATTTTTTTCTCTAAAGGCCATGTATCGTTTCCATCCACAGGAGTATGATCCCTTTAGTAAGACTTTTTGGATCAAGTGAAAATCCCTCTATGTGGCCCGGAGCCAGATCCTATACACATTCATAGCCATAGGTATATTTAAGTATCAATGTGACCAATCCTACAAGATATCGGTCCTCTACATAGAAGGTGAATAAAGATGTGTTGTGGTATATGCCAAGGCACTGGTAGTGATCCTCATATGTGTATCATGGACTAAACCCACATTGGAGTGAGTTCTCTCAGAATAAGTGTTTCTGATCTCTCTTCAGATCTATCAGTGTGTATATATCTATCATAACACTTCCCAAGACACATAATTCTCATACAGATGACATTAGTTCTATGAAACTCATGGAGTGAGTTCTCTAGGATGACTACTTCATGGAATCTTCGAAATAAATCCCTAACAGGGGTATTTGGTCATAGTGACTATCCTCTAGACATCAGGTCTGGGTTTTTTGTTTATATGGATATGTTTCTCTTGGTCTATATTCTGTAGATAAATATATTTTAGAGATGATAGTACCATTACCTTGTATATTTATTTGTGTTTTTCAGGGTACTTTAACGAGTATGGTAATAATCACCCCTACTTCGTCTTTGCCCGCACATGTTGTATATTGTACAGATGAGTGACCTTTTGACGATTTCAAGGGTGGACCAGAACCATATGAGATTTGTGATCTTCTTTACAGGCCGAGGTGTTCTTATGGCTATGAGAAGTAGTCCCAATAACAATTTCTTTCTTACAGGTTCGACTCTTTAATTTCCAGACTCTTTCTTTGGGTGGGATTATATTCTGCCCCAGTTTACATTCCACATATTACTTTCCATTGTACTCTATTGGTTGGGTTTATTGGTATGCAAGCATTTTGTTCCTTTTTGGTTTATTTACATTTCATCATTTTTGGTCATTGAGATTTGTGCATTTATATAGGTACTTAGGAAATGACTCCCAAGTTAGGGATATTTCAGCGTGGGGCTAGTCACCAGCCCATACCTATTGGAGGCTGGCTTGGGGAGTCACTACATGGGCCCCATTGGGACTGGTCGTGATATATTCTCCCATGATCTCAATAATTCATGTCTAGTTTATGCATTTTAAAAATTGACCATTTAAAGATGATTCATGTATTTCCTCGTGCACGATAATTTTTATGGACATGGAGATTATTATGTCATTCCGATATTGATTAAGGCTAGTGAAATTAAATACATATAAAAGTGGAATAATTAGTTATAGAGTTTTTCGTAGTATACATAAGCTATTATAGAAGTACATTGAAGGTGTTTTCAACAATACATGAGTTAATGTCATGAAAATTATTAATTAAACAAAAAAATTACATATATTACAACATTGACGTAGATATCCAAATGAAGTAGAATATCATAGTTACTAAGTATATATAAAAAGGGTTAGAGATGGAGGAATAAGCTCTACTTCATGGAGGAACAAGGTGGATAGTAGATACATGAGTGGCGATCTAAACTCAATATAGAATATAATCATTATATTTTTTCTATTTTTTCTCGTATTATACATTTCATATTCTTGTTATATTAATGTTATTTTTTAAAAAACATTATAATTTAAATTTTGTGATGAATGAATCTATTTTGTTTTTTCTCAATTTATTTTTTTGACTCCTTTTTAAATTTATGTAAGTCAATATTATTGGGAATTATATTTTTATTTATATATTTTTTAATATTGATGTAGAAATGGATGAAAATAATACTCAACCCTACTTTGAAATCTTGTCACATTTCAATATATCCGTAGATTCATCTGATCTTATTAAAAATAAAAAAATTTCTCAACACAATGATTGTTTTCCTCCTTGAATAAATCTATTTGTTTATAATATTTGTCAAGGATATAATTCAATCAACTAGTTATTTCAATTGAATTACACTGAAAATTGTCTTTTTCTAGTCTCATGTCTATAAAATTAGGTTATAACCCTATTAGAATGATTCACTGAACATTATGGCATTATTTAATTTCTAGGAACACTTTCACTACACTAGCCAAATTCTCTCCCTTTTTCCAATATTATTGGTTCAATATATCCCATCAAAAATTCAGTTATAATCTTTGGATTCATCCCTAATTGAACACTATAATGGTGTGGTGTTGGTCTATAAAAAATAATTTGTTAATCCAAAAAAGCTATAAAATTATATCACATATTTTGGGGAAGGAATGAGGTTAATGGTATTAGGGTTATTGAAAAAAGATATCTAAAATAAAATAAACAAAAAATAACACAAAACATAAATGAAAAAAAATATTTGTTGTTTTCGTATGTTTTAAAGACTGATAAACCAAAATCAACTTCATTTAATGTTTGTTCATAAGAAAATTATAATTGATAATTACTTTTGAATGTTATGAAATATTTTTCAACAAGTTGTTATTGATTTTTGATCTCATTAAATATATTTTTTTCATGAATAATATTTATGTGATTAAATTAAATATGATTATTCAGTAATATATTAAAATCGACTTTTATAGGATTTTTAATCAGTTGTTTGAAAATTATTGTGTTTATTATGGATTTTTTGAGTATTTATCTAGGCAGTGCTCCGATAACCTACAATGGAATCCTCATATGTTTGATGAACAAAAAAGCCATTATGAATCCATTCTTGAAGATGATTTAATTGTGGATCCAATGATGATGGAGATGAAAGTTGAAATTTTCTAATACAAAGATCATGGAACTAAAATCTAGTGATTAAAAAATAAAATACTAGATCATGGTAAACAAATAAAAAATGAAGAATAATTTGAAGAATAAATAAATGAGAAATCTCAATTTTTCACAACAGTAAATTTAATTAATGATGAAAAAAATTATTGAGGTTTAATATTGGCCAAGTAGTGGAAAGTGTGGAAGAAGATAAAAAACATAAGAAAAAGTCTAATAAATTTTTTATTTTAAAAATATAATATCAGTCCATTCACATTTTTTAAAAGGTGTAAATTTAATAATATCCCATTTTTCCGTATCAATATAAACCATAATAATATAAACGTTCTATGGAAGTTGAATCATTGGTTATGGATAAAAATGAAAATTAAAATATTAATGTAAAACTAATTTCACACTATTTTACTAAGATGATGAGTAATGTGATATATCATTATTAATATAAATAATTGACAGTAAAAAACAATTTAAGAGATATATATTTTTAATTTTTTTTAAAAAAAATTTCACTCTGATATTCCCATATTGCTAACATTCAACCATCTAATGAACTAGGTGTTGATGAATATAATTTTTTTACTTCATTTATAAGATTAATTAAATAATTATGACTCACAATTTTATCCTCATAGATTTTAATACATAAAGCATTTGTTTAATGAAATAAAAATCAATGTTAAAAAGTCGGGTAAAATTGCCTTAAATTGGAATCTCTAAAATATGATTTTATTAAAAATTGTTTGGGATATTTCTCACCAAAAATTAAAATAGAAAAAATGTATTTTATTTTTAGAATGAAGAAAATTAAATTAATTATCATATCTCCAATGATTTCAATCTTTAATTTATAAATGATTTGGGATCAAATCTTAATAATATATTAAAGGATTACTGAAATCTATAATTTTATTATTTATTTTCACTATGAATAATTTTTTTTCTTTCCTTGAGAATAATATAGAAATCCTAAAAAAATATCTCGTTTCCTTTAGTGATGATTTTCTGGAACATGAACTAAAAGGTGATCACTAATTATTTGGTGTAATCAGAGCTATCTTTCAGAAGGAGTGACTGCTGGTTGTCAATTGATATTTGAAATATTTTTGAAAGAAAATCCAAATTTAATAAAAAAATAAATTTAATTTATTTTAAGATGAATACTAACCAATTCATCCATGTTTTCCAATTTTTTACTAGAATAACATATTCTTTGAAATTCATGAAGGACCTAAGAGTAACCTAGAATATGATTTCATATTGATACAAACAATTCAAAAACTACTCAAATTTTCCTAGAATTCCATAATTCTGAGTCTTATTTTTCCAATCATAATCATATAAACCTATTATTTAAAACATAAATGATTTAAATATAGATTAAATATATGTGGATAATTATACACCTATAGAAACACTAAAAAATTATTTTCATTCCAGATAGATTAAAGTATTTCAATTATTAATCAATTCTAAAAAATAATTACATGTCATTAATAGCTATAATATAAGGACTCGGCCTTAAAATTTACTTAATCTTGAGTTATTATAAGATTACACATTGAGGATCTTCTCAGGTTTAGAGTTTTAGAGAATTTGATCATAAATCATGCATTACATTACACATTTAAACAAGGTGGTTACATAAAAGATAGTATTAATTTTTTCCCATCAAAGGAAACATATTTAAAATAAAACATGGATTCTTTCTTGACACTTCCTCGATACTATCAACACATCATGTACTTTTCCCTTGACCTGTGAAAAAAATTTCAAAAACATGGGATGAGCATAAAAAGCTTAGTAAGGGATATAAAAGTAATAAATGAAAACATTAGTCCATGTACACATAAGAATTAATGAAACCATACTTTACTCATAAAACATATGCACATTAATATACATCATCAAATCATGAATAAATCATAGAAATAATAAGACATAAAGGTAACATGAGTCATTCATAACATTCTTACGTAGGGAGTAACCCTATTGGTTATGTTTGGAATACCCATCACAATATATTCCCTAAATCTCTTCGGAGAAAACTTAATGTTTAACCCCTTCACGTTACCCAATGCATTGGAGAGCTATATCAGGCTCACACACCCTTAGTTTATCACATAACCATACGTCATCATAAACAATGCCCAAGAACCATAACATAATCATAGCACATAACATAATCATAAAAAAATATAACATTCCCACATTTCAATAACAATATAACATTCTAAGATAATGAATCCATTATAAAAACCATTTTCAAAACCATTTAAAACATTTAATAAAGAGATTTTTGAATCAAACTGTCCCATACCACATTGAAATTTTTGAAATTTTAAACCATTAATATACATATAATTAAATAAATAAAACCATTTTTAAAACATGGATATTAATGATTAATAATTATAAGAATAAATCATTAAAACATTTAAAACGATATTTTAGTTAAAGTGTTTTTAACAAAATGAGAGACATTTGAATACCATAATTGAGGAATAACATTTAATAAAAACATTATAATATCATGCGAATAAATGGATTCATGATATAATATTTCAAGGGATAGTATATACACCATATAATAGTGAATTTGTGCATAACAACAATAAAGTCTCAATAGAAATGTAAAATGAGATGAAATCCCTTATAAAGAAGGTATCCTTAAATTAAGGATAAATCAACCTCATAATTAAGAGTAAAAAATACAAATACACCTAATATAAATGGATATTAAGTGTAAAACAATCAATGTTCATTCACACATATTCAAAGGATTACATATTCAATAACTAAATATTGAACCCAAAGAAATCGAAATGGGGTTAAGAAGTTCCCTTGGTAAAATTCGACAGCCTAATGACGTCACTTTAAAATTCATAAAATTAGTTGATGAGAGAGAAAATGGTATCTCATCACATGGACATAAAATTTACATCAATAAGGATATATAAGAACATATAACAACATAAAAAGATCTAAATTAAAATACATAACAAAAGAAGTCTTTTAAAAAGAGGAGGGTGAAAGGTTCCCTTACCGATTTGGGAAACTTTCGAAATGTACATATCATGAAAGAATGGTCATAAAATGGAGATTTAACTACCCATAAATGAGATTATATTATAAAAACAGTAAAATAATGGGAATTAAATACACCAAACAAAAGAAAATAGTGGCCAATGTAGCATGAATCTCACAGGACTAAAAAGTGACATGAAAATCCCCTTATGAAAATTCGGCAGCCTAACGGCGCCAAATAAAACATCCATAAATGGATTGATGAGATATAATAAGGTCTCTCATCATATTAACATAAAATTTACATCAATAGGAATATAAAATAGCATCCCCCAATATAATAAAGAGGAGCTTAAAGTAAGTTACATAAAAAGAGTACTTAAAAAATAAAGAGAGAGGTAGGATCCCTTACCTCGTGTCTGACTTGACTTGATCGTTCATTAATATCCTGAATAATAAACTTGAGTTAATTTATAATTTCTTAAGAACATTTTTCATGTTCATTATTCCTTTTATATAAATTATTACCTTGTTATGCACCTTATGTAATCATTTAAGTTAATAACGGTCGTTTTGTCGATACTTGGTACTTGAGTCAAAAGTTAACTTCTTATATTTATTAGTTGTTCATGTAGTAAAATATCCATTATCTAAATAATGGTATTCATGATGTAGATATCATATATACCATATATATATCCAGTATATACGTGCATTTATAATATTACATAATCATTTAGAGGTAAGAAATGAAATGCACCGTTCATGGAGATGGTAAGCCGTACGTACGCATGAACGCTACATTAATTTCTATTTAATACTTTAATTTAATGAAATAATAATGATATAAATGGTAAATTATAATTCCAGTGTATTATCATATATAATATCATTAAATTTATCCTTTATACGTCCCACATATGGCATTAACGAATCAAATCACTTTGAGAGGGCGGTAGTCCGCACTTCCTAAAATGAAGATATCCTGTTTTACCCATAATGGAAACCATAAAGGAATGCCATAAATGATAAATAAATAAGATTAAGTAAAACATAAACATATTATATATCATATATAATTATAGTGACATCAGCATTTCCACCTTTGAAGGTATTAAAAGAATATTGAACAATCATCATTTCGTGAGGCATAAATTCTCCATCCACAGAAACAATATGTTCTTTAACCATTAGACGATGGTGTGTGGAAGTTTAGATCTAATACTTATTATAGAAACATCATATTATATTGAATATACTGGTGTTTTTACAAAATAATTTAATAAAAAGATTTTAAGGGGTTGGAGAAGCAAAATAAAACAAAAGAACATTAAAGAAGACTTTACCTTTAAATCGGGTAACTCCCTTTGGTTTGATCCAAAATGTTTTCTTGAAGAGATTTCTTCCCAAGGTGAGGCTTCAATGATTAATATATGGAATTGTAGAGATGAAATGGGTAGGATTTGTCCGATCCAAATGCTTGAGAGGTGTGGGTAAGGAGGTAGAGGTTGGGGCCCTTTATAAGATGAGAGGAGGGGCACTCTTGGAATGTCAAGAAAGGATACATTAGTTTCAAATGAGTTTCGGATTTTAAAGGTAAAAAATTGATAAATTTCAAGGATAAGGTGATTATTGTTCGACATCCACCCATCCAATAGGTTTTTGACATGTGTAGGTATTATATTTCACATTATCTCTTAATTTTATTTGAATCGATAAATAATGAGGTAATCGCTGCATCATCATAATGTCATAAAAAATTTAATTTATTTAATGTCCAAAAATTATAAAAAAATACTATTAAGTAGGAAATCTTTTTAGAATTCAAATTACTATTTATATTAAAAAATATGACTTCCATAACCCCATGTAAAAATTGTTTTACTAAAATAATACATGTTTCTGTCATTTTTACTTTTACTTTAAATAAAAGGAATTAATGTCATTATCTTATCCAAGTGGCTCCATAGGGTCCCAAAAATATACCCATGGGTTTTATTGGTCAACCAAGACACATCCAATAAGGGTATGCCATGTTTCAAGGTCATTTCATATTATTAAAACATTATTTTTACCTTAAACTACACTAATTACCTATAATATCGATTAAAACTTAAAAGTTACTATTAAAAAAATTATTTTAATCCCATTGAACAAAATTTTACTTCCTAATGACAACCATTTATTTAGTATTGTTTAAATTCAAAACACAGAGGTGGTAAAATTTCATTTAAATGAAAAATTAGTTTTTTAAGTACCACTTAGTGGTTTCACTCTTCATCAAAAATTGATGTTTTTCAGAAAAATACCAAATCTTCACCCTAAGCTATATTTGATATTCAGAATTCAAAAATGATGTCTATTTTACAAAATTAAAAACATTTAAGTTACAATAATTAATTTAATAATTAAATCCCGCTGTCATAACAAATAGCGTGTTTTTATGAAACAATATCTATCAAAAATTGACACTCGTTTATGTCCAATATCAAAGTGATATTAATTCCAATGACCACCATTGGATTAAATGGTAAAAATATATTCAAATTTCACTTTAAAACCAATGAAAAAGATAATCTAACTATATAAATAAATTAGATTAAAAAAAGGTTTTGAATTAAAATACAACACTTTTCATTATTCATTAAAAAATGAACATTATCAAAAAAATACCATAAATTTATCCAAGGTAAATTTCAATGTCCCAATCATAAAGAATAAGATTATTCTGTAAAATATAGCTTATAAAATTGTCAAAATATAGATTTAAAAAATGGTTCACCATCAAAAGGTGGTAAATCAATCTTTTAAAAATATTAGAGTTTTTATTCTTAAAATTGGATTCATTTGGATTTTAAGCCTCAAAAATTTATTGGATAAATGTAAAAATATTAAAAAAACATATGTAATAATTTTGTAGTTATTTCTATTAATTCACTCCATTACAATAGCTAGGCATTAACTATTATATTATTAGTGTGCAACATAATATTTCAAAGAAACTCGTTGTTGCGTATTGGGTACGCCATCGTGCATAGAATTCCATTTAAAGTAGTAATACAATTTTTTTCACAAATATTGATAAACATTCGAATGTAATATTATTTATTTACCTGGGATGTTACATCATTCCCCCCTTTTTGGAATTGTGTCCTCCCAATTTCAAAATTGGGCATGGAAACTCCATTGAAAGTCCCAAATCGGAATAAGAGTCAGTAAAACTATCACTAAAAAAGAATGGGAGAGAAGTACAAAGGTCACCTGAGTTAACCCATACTAGAATTCCAAGTATTAAAATATGGTTATGGAGGAAAAAACAAAGGTTCATGTTTTTATGGAGAGTGATAGTAAACATGTCTACGAGAAAGTTAACCACAAGAAAATCACAAGCTTGTGATGGGTTAAACGGTATTCGATTCCCGAGTAGGACAAGTTAACAGACAACATTTTTGTTTTAAGTTACTATTAATTGAGGAATTTATTTTGGATCTTAACTAAATCAGAATGAAACATACTTACTTGTCACATAGATTTTCAACTATTACTAGATTCCTTAATCAAACTCATATTTTCTCCAAAAGACGAGTATTTAGGAAGACTTGTTCGCATTAAGAGTACTATAATCAACTTCTTGAGAATCACCTAATCCACAAATTAGAACTATATATTTCCAATGTCTTTAGATATCAACCAATACCAAACCAAAAAGTTTAGTACGAGATCAGATAATACCAAAGAAGGAAATTTTTTTTACAAAAAAGAAAAACTACTCCTAGTCTCCAAAATTTGTCCAACAATACCCAAAGTTCAACAAAGACCATTAAATAAACAGCTATCCATAAAATTATTCAAAGTAATCCAAACAAAGATTGAAACCCAAATCTCTGAAGGATTTAATCACATTTTCTTCCAAATTAAATCTTAACATTTATCTCCAAATAACACCAGTTACTCTTAAAGTCTCACATTGAAATGTAATTAGCATAATCACATATTCTCCATGATAGGATAATCATTTCCATAGATAACCCAAAATAAACATACTCTTGATTCATAAAATCATCTAACTATAATGAATTAGTCAAAATAACCAAGTACTTCAAGTAGTCTAGTGGTAGGCGATAAATACCAGTTGCACTTTAGTTGTGGGTTCGATTCCAGCAGCTTCGTTCGATGTGACAGGTTGTCACACGGTCTGTGTGTTGTCCTTTATCCAAAACTATATAATTTTATAACATTCCTTAAAAAGAGATAAATTAATCAAAAATAAACATAACATATTTTAACCTCAAGTTTATCTCATGCCTTTCATTTTCCATTGTAACATATAGTAACCCATAATTACCTAAAAAGTAAGGATCATATAAACCTTAATGGTTACCTTTATAATTATCACCTGAACTTCCACATCGAGTTTGTTCTCTCATAAAAGTTGCATTAAAGAACTCACCAATTTTCAAGTGGTCGATCATGACTCATGATAGTTGGTTTAGAATAACCACGAGATTTCTCATTGAATCAACCATTTCATCCAGTCTCTTAATCAGAGAACCACCACAGTTTCCTTCAAACCCATTTTCACTTTGGTGCCATCTAGATCCATCCATTTACTAAAACCAAAAAGGTCAGTGTGAGTATATCAACAAAATCATTATGTGCTAAAGAGGATGATAAACACTAATATATACTTATCCAAGTTATCTCAAACTCATTCCAATATTCCAAAATAACAATGACTCTATCTAAATAATAACAATTGTGGTTATACAAAACTTGTCCCTTATGCTTAAAAAATACCCTAACCTCTAAACTTATCTGAACCGACCTCTGATACCAACTATAAGCATTCAGCCTTAAACATTACTTAATCTTGAGTTATTACAAGATTACACATTGAGGTTCTTTTCAGGTTTATAGTTTTAGAGAATTAGATCATAAATCATGAATTACATTCCACATTTAAACAAGGTGGTTACATAAAAGACAGTATTCATTTTTTCCCATCAAAGGAAACATATTTAAAATAAAACATGGATTCTTTCTTGACACTTCCTCTACACTATAAACACATCATGTACTTTTCCCTTGACCTATGAAAAACATTTCAAAAACTTGGGATGAGAAAAAAAATCTCAGTAAGGGATATAAAAGTAAAAAATGAAAACATTAGTCCATGTACACATAATAATTAATGAAATCATACTTTACTCATAAAACATAAGCACATTAACATACATTGTAATATCATGAATAAATTATAGAAATCATAAGACATAAAGGTAACTCGAGGCATTCATAACATTATTACATAGGGAGTAACCCTCTTGGTTACGTTTGGAATACCCATCACAGTATATTCCCTAAATCTCTTCGGATAAACTTTAATGTTTAACCCCTTCACGTTACCCAATGCATTGGAGAGCTATATCGGGATCACCCACCCTTAGTTTATCACAGAACCACACATCTTCACAAACAATGCCCAAGAACCATAACGTAATCATAGCACATAACATAATCATAAAGGAAAGATAACATTCCCACATTTCAATAACAATATAACATTCTAAGATAATGAATCCATTCTAAAAACAATTTTCAAAACCATTAAAAACATTTAACAAAGAGATTTTTGAATCAAAGTGTCCCATACCACTTTGATGTTTTTAAAATTTTAAACCATTAATATCCATATAAATAAATACTTAAAAACATTTTCAAAATATTCATATTATTGAGAAATATTTATAAGAAAAAATCAATAAAACATTTAAAACAATATTTTAGTTAAAGGGTTTTTAACAAAATGAGAGACACATGAATACCATAATTGAAGAATAACATTTAATAAAAACATTATAATATCATAAGAATAAATGGATTCATGATATAATATTCCAAGGGACAATATATACACCATATAAGAGTGAATTGGTGCATAACAACAATGAAGTCTCAATAGAAATGTAAAATGAGATGAAATCCCTTATAAAGAAGGTATCCTTAAATTAAGGATAAATCAATATCAGAATTATGTGTGAAAAATATAAATACACCCAATAAAAGTGGATATTAAGTGTAAAACAATAAAAGGTCATTCACACATATTCAAATGATGACATATTCAATAACTACGTGTTGAATCCAAAGAAATTGAAATTGGGTTAAAAAGTTCCCTTGGTAAAATTCGACAGTCTAACGATGTCACTTTAAAATTCATAAAATTCGTAGATGAGATAGAAAATGGTATCTCATCACTTGGGCATAAAATTTACATCAATAAGGATATTGAATAACATATCCCATCATAAAAATATGTAAATTAAAAGACATAACAAATGAAGTCTTTTAAAAAGAGGAGGGTGAATGGTACCCTTACCGATTTGGGAAACTTTTGAAACGTACACCCCATGAAAGAAGGGTCATACAATGAAAATGTAACTACCCATAAATGAGATTATATTATAAAAACAGTAAAATAATGGGTAATACATACACCACACAAAATAAAATAGTGGCCAATGTAGCATGAATCTCACAGGAATAAAAAGTGACAAGAAAACCCCCTTATGAAAAATCGGCAGCCTAACGGCGCCACATAAAACATAAAAAAATGGATTGATGAGATAAAATAGGGTCTCTAATAAAATTAACATAAAATTTACATAAATAGTAATATAAAATACCATCCCCGAACATAAGAAATAGGAGCTTAAAGTAAGTTACATAAAAAGTGTACTTAAAAAATAAAGAGAGAGGTAGAATCCCTTACCTCATGTCTGACTTGACTTGATCGTTCTTTAATCTCCTGAATAATAAACATGAGTTAATTTATAATTTCTTAAGAATATTTTTCATTTTAATTATTCATTTTATGACACTTATTACAATGTTATGCACATTATGTAATCATTTATGTTAATAACGGTTGTTTTGTCGATACTTGGTACTTTTGTCAAAAGTGAACTTCTTATGTTTACTAGTTGTTCATGTAGTCAAATATCCATTATCTCATGAATGGTATTCATTATGTAGATATCATATATACCATATATATATCCAGTATATATATTCATTTATAATATTACATAATCATTGAGAGATAAGAAATAAAATGCACCGTTCATGGAGACGGTAAGTCATACGTACGCATGAACGCTACTTTCATTTCTATTTCATACTTTAATGGAATGAAATAATAATGATATAAAGGTATATTATAATTACAGTTTAGTATCAAATATAATATCAATAACTTTATCCTTTATACGTCCCACATGTGGCATTATCGAATCAAATCACTTTGAGGGGGCGGTAGTCCGCACTTCCTAAAATGAAGATATCGCTTTTTACCCATAAAGGAAACCATAAAGGTATTCCATAAATGAAAAATACAGAATCTTAAGGAAAAATTAAAAATATTATATATCATATATAAATATAGTGACATCATAATGGCCACCTTTGAAGGTGTTAAAAGAATATTGAACAGTCATCGTTTCATGAGGCATAAATTCTCCATCCACAGAAACAGTTTGTTCTTTAACCATTAGATGGAGGTGTGTTGAAGTGTAGCTCTAATACATATTATAAAAAAATCCTATTATATTAAAGATACTGGTGTTGTTACAAAATAAATGAATAAATAGATTTTAGGGGGTTTGAGAAGAAAAATAAAACAAAAGAACATTAAAGAAGACTTTACCTTTAAATCGGGTAACTCCCTTTGGTTTGAACCAAAAGGGTTTCTTGAAGAGATTTATACTCTAGGAGAGGCTTCACTGATGAATAGAGGTATGTGGAGAGATGAAATGGGCAGGGTATGGCCGATCCAAAGGCTTGAGAGGTGTGGGTAAGGAGGTAGATGTAGGGGCCTTTTATAAGAGGAGAGGAGGGGCACTCTTGGAATGTCAAGAAAGGTAACATTATTTTCAAATGAGTTTCGGATTTTAAAGGTCCCACATTGATATATTTCTAGGATAAGGTGATAAGGGTTCTAAGTACAACTATATAATAAATTTTTGACATGTTTAGGTCTTATATTTCACATTATCTTTTCATTTTATTTGAATCGTTTAATAATGAGGTAATCGCTGCATCATCATAATGTCATAAATAATTTAATTTATTTAATATATCAAAATTATAAAAAAAATAATATGATGTAGGAAATATTTTTATCTTTCCAATGACTATTTATAGCAAAAAATATGACTTGCATAACCCCATGTAAATATTGTTTTAGTAAAACAATACATGTTTGTGCCATTTTTACTTTAACTTTAAATAAAAGGAATTAATGTCATTATCTTATCCAAGTGGCTCCATGGGTTCTCAAAATAGACCCATGGGTTTTCTTGGTCGGACAAGACACATCCAATAAGGGTAGGACATGTTTCAAGGTAATTTCATATTATTAAAACATTATTTTTACCTTAAACTACACTAATTACCTCTAATCGTGATTAAAAACTTAAAAGTTACTATTCACAAAAAATTATTTTAATCCCATTGAACCACATTTTACATCCTAATGACAACCATATATGTAAGATTTTTGAAATTCAAAACACACAGGTGGTAAAATTTCATTTAAACGAAAAATCAGTTTTTTAAGTACCACTTAGAGGTTTCACTATTCATCAAAAATTGATGTTTTTCAGAAAAATACCAAAACTTCACCATAAGTTATATTTGATATTACGAATACAAAAATGATGTCTATTTTACAAAATTCAAATCATGTAAGTTACAATAATTAATTTAATAATTAATTCCCGCTGTCAGAACAAATAGCTTGTTTTTAAGAAACAATATTTATCAAAAGATTGACACTCATTTATGTCCAATATCAAAGTGATATTAATTCCAATGACCACCATTGGATTAAATGGTAAAAATATATTCTATTTTAACTTTAAAAAAAATTAAAAATATAATCTAACTATATAAATAAATTAGATTAAAAATAAGTTTTGAATTAAAATACAACACTTTTCACTATTCATTAAAAAAATGAAAAATTATCAGAAAAATACCATAAATTTATCCAAACTAAATTTCAATGTCCCAATCATAAAGAATAAGTTTATTGTAAAAAATATAGCTTATAAAATTGTCAAAAGATAGATTTAATAAATTGGTTCGCCATCAAAAGGTTGTAAAACAATCTTTTAAATATATTAGAGTATTTATTCTTAAAATTGGATTCATTTGGATTTTAAGCCTCTAACATGTATTGGATAAATGTAAAAATATTTAACAAACATATGTAATCATTTTGTAGTTATTTCAGTTCATTCCCTCCATTACAACAACTAGGCGTTAACTATTATAATATAAATATATTATTAGTGTGCAACGTAAGATTTCAAAGAAACTCGTTGTTGCGTATTGGGTACGCCATCGAGCATAGAATTCCCTTTAAAGTAGTATTAACATTTTATTCACAAATATTGACAAATATTAGAATGTAATATTATTTATTTACCTGGGATGTTACATATAATGTGTTGTTTCCAAGGGTTTTCATCATCATTGATGGGGTCTTATTGCCTCCCAAGGAGGATTGGAGACAATATTGGTACTTATTTATCTAAATAAGATTGTGTAACACACATGTGGTGGTTTGTAACTTGGAAACCAATCACATTATCATTATTTCATTAGATGATGTTGGAAGTATGGGTCAACATTTTAAATTAATAATATCATTTGAGGAAACCCATGGATTATTAAAATATTGTTTATTTTACCCTTTAAAATAACTCCACCCAATTTTTTTACATCTATGTAATTTCACTTGTTTTATATCATCTTATAATTATACTAGTCCTTTGCTGAACCAATCCTATAATTAGTAGCTCGCAACACAAATTTACATGTCCTCCCACCATTAACATAGTTTTATCTTATTGATTTTATATGGTTAAATAAAATTGTAGGTATATATTACCATTATAGGTTCTCTAAAAGGGGAACAATGGATATCATGAACATTTTAAAGAGACTGGTCTTTTGGAAAAGAAATAAAGAACATCAACTTACCATTAGGAAGTGTATTCCTTCAATATTTCTCACAATATTTTAATTTTTATTATTGTTTGAAATTTTTTATACTAACATATAATTTTATTAATAATCATAATTTTTTTAAAATATGTTCAATGACATAACTACAGCTTGTTAGGGGGGAGAGATTTTATAAATAAAGTATGAATTCATTCAGAATCTATTTTAAAATGAATGTGTTATTTTTTTATTTTTCCAATTTATTATAAAAAAATTTTAATTAAACATTTAATTTTTTTGAAATATGAATTTTTTTTAAGTTTTATTATGTTTTTTTGGTTGATGTTTTATTGTTTTTTTCCTATTCTAAAAAATTACTTAACACATTTTTTGAATGATATATTTGACAATTCGTCTCTTTATTCCATAAACAAAATTCAAGAACACTCTTTTTTTAAATTGTCAAATATTATAATGTCCCCATGGATATTAGAGTCTCAAAAAAATTTCTTATTGATAAGTATATATAGAGAGAGGATAGAATTATAGTGGATTCACTTTCTTACATTGGGAGGATGGATGTGGCTCTCACTATTTATGATAATTTTGGTTCTCTCGCATTGGAGTGAAAGGTTTTTACCCAAGGAAACGCCCTTGGCCTCCATAATTTTAGTCCCCCATGAGGGTTATCTTTATTTTTAATAGATAGATCTCTTATCACCATAATTTAAATAAATATTAATGTATTAGTTAAAAACTAAGAGGAGATGCATGTCAAATAATGTTTAAATCTAATTATCTTTTGATCTCAAACTCTAATAAATTTTATTATAATATTTATCATTTTGGTAAATTATATTTATAAATTCAAATATATAGGATCTATAATTTGGAAATGAGGGATACTTATCAAAGAAAAAAAATAGGGATGTGATTTGTAATAACATAAATATAAAATTATTTTATAAAAAAGAGTTTTGATTTATTTTTTCACATATGTTTTCTTCCTTATTATGAAGGTTTTACTACCTAATATTATTTTTGGGATAAATGGAATAATTTTTTTATAAAATTATTGATACATATTCAACTAATTTTTATGAGTCTTCTAGTTGTTATCACAATTCAAATAACATTTAATGATAAATATATTGAATATCATAATTGTTTTTTTTTCGTTTTTTGAATATATTTTTTTTAAAAAATGATATCATCAATTTTTAAAAAAATATTACATTAAATTGATTTATTAATGTAATAAATAGTTTAATAAACATTAAAATATATAAAATATTTCAATGATTTTGTTATGTAGAAAATATTATTTTTTACCATTTTTTGTGACCCTTAAAACAGGATATCTAATACTCCATTTGAATTTTTTTAACTTAAAGTATTTTCAATTAATCTCCCACAATTATGTTCAATATTGGGGGAAATATTGCATTTTATGTTTTGGACAGGGGACATCATGTCACTAAATTGTATTTCATTGAGTTGACCTCAAAAGAAACAAAATATTTTTAAATTTTCTATTATTGACATTTTATAAAAACATTCCATGGTTGAAATTGTTTCTATTAATTGGTGTTTCCTTTTCTTATTTTTGGGATTTAATAAATTATATTTCATCACTCATTCAATTAGATAACATGTTTCTTATTGGTTTTTTGAAATAAATTATTTTTTGTGAATTTTTAGAGTTTGTATGACACTTTTAATTGAAATTGAATTTATTTATTGGATTTAAACTGAAAAACCATTCATTTTAATTGAATGAACCTGAACTCTTAATCATTGTAAATTTTTTTATTTCTATATTGTATCTATTTGATGAGTTAATTATTATTTCTTATTAATTATTAAACACACTCATCCATTAGTGATATATAATTACGTTGTGTAATTAATTATGCATGTTTTTAGAATAAGGATAAAAATATATGATTATATGAATAATTTAATATAATAAAAATTCAAATTAAAATAATTTCAAAATTTTCAGATTTGATATTCCTTATGTAAACCTTAAATCATATTTTCACCTTGATGTTTTTTTAAACAGAGAAACTATACACTATAATATAGGGTAGTCCATGAGGAAAAACATATTTTAAAAAACATGTTGTTTGGAATTCTAATTCCTTTATTTTAATAATTAATTCCCAAATTATTTAAATGAAATTTTAATTAATAGTCTTTTATGTTTAAATTTTATATTTCATCATTATGTATATAACCATAATTTTAATGTATTTTTTAATTTGTTTTTAAATGTATGCAGATGTTGGAATTATTTTAACAATGGTCCATCATTTTATGTTGAATTTATTTATGGGGATAATTTTAAAGATTCATTATAGAAGTTGTGGGAAGATTATTGAATCTAGATTTATTTTTTATGTGAATTTAATTAATTACATTTTATTCAAATTAATTATATTAATTACATTAATCTTTTATATATATTTTTTTAAATGAGTCATAATGAGAAGAAAGTGTCTATGCTTTATCCCATGCAATTGTGTATGAGTTAAAATAAATATCATATGAGTGTAGAATCAAGTGTGTGTGTGAGTTATTATCTATATAATGTGTGTATGAGTGATATTAAATAGAATAACAGTGGTCTTATTAATTATTCTTTTTTCATTATATGGTCAAACATATGAGTCCCAAAACCCTTTATCAATTTTTAAAAATTCTTTTATGTGTGGATGAAAGGGATCATTAACTCGTGAAAAGAAGAACAATCCATGTTGATGATGATGTAGTGATTATTATAATTTAATATTGATTTGAAGCCAATGATAACAAGATTTCATCGTGGTAGTATAATTTAAAAATAGGAATTCATATAGAAACTTGTTAACGCATGATAAGAAGATTCATGCATCAAAATTCTTAAATGAAATCAACCAGACCCAAATAATGGTGAGGATGAGATGATCAATCTTAATAGGTTATTTTCTAAATCTAATTTGATGAAGTGAATCATGATATTGGATTCTTGTATTTTATCTTTTATAAGTTTGAATTTAAATGATGGAAGGTTACTTGATTATTCCAAATTTCATGACCGTGATCACATGTTTGTGTGCACGTATGGTGCTTGAAAAATTACATAAAGACGTTATAAACCATATTATGGGAAACTAATTTTGATTACAGTATTTTAAATAGTTATTAAAATTGATATCATGGATATTTTGTCTTTATTATCAAAGAATATACAGTTTAAGGGAATAAGAAATTAGTTGAAGTAGCTTGTATGAGTAAATTGAGTTAGAGATGATACTAGACTAACAGCTAATGTTTGTGGTGAATATAATTAATGTAGTATAATATAGGTGATATATCATTGAATAATGATGGATTAAATTTAATAACCATTGGATTTATAGTGGTTAAAGGAAAATATATTAGTGAGGTAATATAATATGGGATACCTTGATAATATACTAAGATGGATGTGTCTTACAAAATAATTGGGTATACACTAAATCTAATTTTCCCTATATTCTTAATTCAGTATCCATTGAAGAACCTATAATTTGGTTCATTTTTTCTAAGATTCATGTATTTACATCCACATTGAAATTTAGGTATTATTATAGATATAAAATTTATGCTAACATTGATTATAGATGAAGTAATAATGTGAATATGGAAGCTCTATAATTGGTTTTGGAGTCTTTAAAAGGCAACATGATCTTTTTTAGACGGTAATTGCGGTTTTTTAACCAATATAAACTGAATATGAGGGAAAAATATTTTAATATAGAAATAATAATATATTCTCTCCACTTTCAATAAAAAGTGGAGAAGGTGGACAATGTTAGTAGCGAAATTATTTTTAGGAAGGGGGAAATAGAATTAATAAGATATCAACAAATTCTTTAATTTTGGACTAGATAAGATGTCATATTTTAGATTAATCATACTGTGATTACAATTAATTTTTAAATATATGGAAGGATCTAGAGGTAGAAGAAAATAATTTAGGAGGAAGAAGGCATTAAATGGATGGTGTTGTGGAGATACAACCTCAATGGAAAAGAAACTCCTTCTACTTTATCTCTTATCAAATCTATTTATATTTTCAAATTATATCATTAATTAATTCTGATTTTAAACCTGAACTATAATTAACACTTTATGTGAAATGTAATTTTTGTTTTATGTTTTCAATTTTTTTCCACGATTCATTTTATCATTTCTATAATTCATTCTTATTTACAGTTTTACATTAATTCTATCTTGATTTTTATTTATGCATTAAAAGTCATTAATCAACATTAGGAATATTTTTTAAATCATTTAACATTGTATTATATTGATATAATTAGGAGATATTATTTGAAAGAATTAACATTCTGGGTCAAATGATTTTTTTTCATTATTGAGAGACTCTATTAGTTTAGAATCCATTCTCGAAGACATCATTCATTCATCTGGTTGGTGAAAATGAAGTTCATTTGTAAAAAACCTATTTTTGAGTGTGGATAATTGAATTTTATATATTAATTATCCCATATTTTAATTTGGGGATTTTAGGATTACCTGGAACTATTTGAACCCAAAAATTGAATATTAATTTTTATTGAAATTTATATTATTATCATTCATGTGTTATTCCATATAATATAATCATATATTATGATGAATAATCTAAAAACATGAATGAGTCTGAAATATGGTATTAACCATATGTGTTACATAAGTTTGATTTGCATCGGTTTTGGGATGTTGTACACTTATGGTATGGGATAAAATTAATAAGTAAAATAAATAATTAAATTTGTTTGTTATTACCATTATCCTAATTATTTACTTTTTTGACTCTATATGTCGAGTCCCTAGAGATATCCATATAACCGTAGATGTTGTAAGGGATGGTGAGAGTGATTTTGATGGGAGTTGGTAGATGTCTTGGGATCACGTAATTTCCACCGACGACAACATGGTCATCTCTTATACCGTAATAAATCATGGAACAACGTGGACAAGATGATGAACACATTGATCATTTATCACTTTTTTATTTTTCATTTTTCACCATCTATTATATGTGTGTGAATCATAGGTTTTTTTGGTTGATGGTATTGTTCCATTTCATTGTGCACACAATTATGAGTTCGAGGGATTGATGTTGTAGGTTTAAATTGTGTACTCTGACATAATGGAGCATTGATGACAATAATAATAATATGGAGATGGGTCAAATTATCATGATATCTCAAGGAAGGGTGTGCGGGTGATGATAAAGGCAGTAGGGATGTGATTTCATATAAAAGGTGGTAGCAATCTGGACACTGATAGATACAATAACATGTTAAATACATATTTTGGTTGTTTTGTGCATTATTCAATAGAGGAGCAATGAGGGTGGTACAATGATTAGATGACATTTAGTCTGGTGATGTTTTGTATTATTTTATCCCATATGACATATAGTATGGATGAATAGAAGTCATATATCTTGATTTTATGGAAACATTTATTTCTATGGGATTATAATACCACACATCGATGTGACCGAGTCACACATCATCCAACCTTTGTCTAATCATATTGATGTGTATAAGGATTAAATTCCTGGTAGCCATGAGGCCCCACCACATGTTTTGTGAGAAGGGCCACACCCTATAATCCATTATTATAAAAAATTCAAGTAGATAGGGAAAATCTCAAGTAACCTCATAGGAATGAAACATAATTGGAACCTTATACAAACCATGGAGATGGATTGAGGTACGAAAAGTGGAACTATAAAAAATTTCCTAGTAGTTTCCATGGGACAACACATCATGAACCCTCAAGACACATTGTGTAATATTCCTTGGTCTAGGATACTTTTTTGAGATAGGGTTTCTCCCTCATTATTCCCATGTGGAGTTGGTATCACAATCATTAGGATTTAGATCCTTCTTGGGAGTCATTATTCTATCCATGTGAGCATGGGGCTGGGATATCCCCATGTAGTATAAGATGAAGTAAGTATTTAAACCACATTTTAGAGAAGTAATCCTCTATATATGGATTCAACATTACTCTGGCTTATAGATCTTATATTGGACTAGGATCTACTACACTATTATTTGTTAAAACCTTTATCATGGATACTAAAAAAATTAAGGGAATGAAAATGTTGGTTTTTTTG
Organism: Viscum album; assembly: GCA_963277665.1. NCBI lineage: Eukaryota > Viridiplantae > Streptophyta > Magnoliopsida > Santalales > Viscaceae > Viscum > Viscum album. The sequence continues at coordinate 561,696,981 of OY728139.1, forward strand.
ACATTTTTGTATAAAAATATGGAATGGGGAGTTCTTTGGATAACTATGATTTTGAGACAATACTAAAATACTTAATAACCTCTTATGGGAATATAAATATCTATTATTTCATTTTCCCTCAAGGTTACATATTTGAGTAGACTATTTGTTTAGATTTATTATTTATCATTTATTTTAGAGTGTCTAAATAGATTTGTCCATACACACACTTTTATACTCTTTTTCCACATATGTCAGGTCCTATAAAGATGATAAACATTTAAATGAACATTTAAGGGGAAATGTTTTTGGTGGTTCTTGGTGGAATATGGTGGCTATGGTAGAATTAAATGTGGTTATATTAGTAGTTGCATGATGGGATTATTTCCCTTTTTCTTATGAATATGGGCATAATTTTTATTGTTAGGAATATATGTTTCACTAATTACGTTTACTATATATTAACATTTTAGGTTGTAGGATACTAGAGGATGTGCATGAATTTATTTTTACATATATTCAAATTCTACATACTCTGGTGTGTTTAGAGATACATTTTCATGTGTACAGTTACATTAGGCTATATCCTCTCATTTGTCCGATTTGATAACTCGGTGTGTAAAGACAAAAACTTATCATAAATAAATATAACATCATAATAGATGAATATTCATTACATAAAATAATAATCCATGAAAAAGTAATTTAGGTCTTTTATTTTTGGAAACACTGACACATAATGAATTTCTTAAAAAATGATTTATTTAATCACCCACTAATATATTCCTATATGTCACCCCTATTAGATAAATCATAAATATTACATTTTTTTATATTACAATGACTAGAAACATAATAAAAGGTGAATTTTGATGATCTGTTTGGGTAAACATGATAGATATCAACATTACATGAGCATAATGGTATGATATCATTAAAATAACATTTTGAAACCCATAAACTACATGTCATAATTCATTAAAATGAATCATGTAATAATTAATATAATTTTAGTAGACACGAATCAAAAAGTAATTAAAAAACATGATACATGAGATCATAACATTGGAATAAGATATTGATTTTTGTTATACACATAATCATATAAAATCCTATATCATAAAAGCACACAAGACAGTCATAACAATTTATGACTGGGGTAATAAATTTTTTAAATACTTAAGGATAGGTATAACTTCTTGTTTACCCTCTATTGCGATAGATATAACATATTGGGTACCCTCTTCTAGGATTGGGATAACCTATCATTTATCCTTTGAGCTCATACAACAATTTTCATTACCTAATGATTATGAAGAAGATATGGGTCCCAACCATCACCATCCATATATTGAATAAGGATTATAAAATTTGATCATATCTCCTCTAAATATAAGGAATCATAAAAGGATTTAATCATAGATGTAAAATGATTTTTAAAGATCACTTGTAACATTTCTTGAGGAATATAAAATTTCATTGGAAATCACATTTTTAAAACTGAAAATACATCAAATATTATGTAAATCATTTCCTTTGGAAAAAAACTTGAAAAAATATAAAGGGGTCTATTAAACGTTGAGTAGTCATGATGTTGACCATGTACGTTTATGTCATACATGTAAAAACATATATTCAATTTTCATTTTCTGTAAAGGAGAAATATATTTTGGTTAGATGAAAAAAATAATTAAAAAAATATTAAAATCGAAAAAAAATATTTTTATGAAATAATAATGGAATATTAAAACATTCATGAAACTATTTTAGGAAAACATGTTTATGGAAGACAATTCTTTTCAACATAAGAGATAAATATAGTTAGTTGTCTATAAAAATATATTTGTGTGTCTTTAATTGTTATTGTCAGTAAAATAATGTGAAACATTTATTCGAAACAAATAAAAATATTCGAATAAAAATATATAACTATCATGATATATGGTTTATAATATTTAATCATTGGATGTATAATCCAAAACAATCTCAACAAATGATGGAAATGTAATATAAACCATTAACAATTATCTATATTTTGAATCGTATTCCCCATGAAATAAATAAATTTAGATGAATTTATATATACCATGATTATAATGATAAAAATTATAAAATACATTCATAGTTGTTATATAATGAACCAAAAAGAAACATGTTTTATATATGTCCTGAGTCCCATATAAATAAAATTGAGATGAAACCCCCTTACAAGTTGGTAAATTTTGAATCATAATAATCATGAATGATGAAATTTAAATAAAAAATTAAATTTCATTGAAATAAATAATTTCCAATTTCTGTATTTCATATGGGTAAAGTAAACAAATCATACTAAATATAGGTTAAAAATATAACTTATTATCCAATGAATAAAAAATAGGTAAAAAATAATTTACCTTATGTCTCAAATTTTTCATACTGGAAAAAATATACTATATAATAAATATATGTTTTTTATAAATATATTAAATAAAAATAATTATATGTTTTAAAATATATATTATTTAGTTATGTAATTTTATTACATGTTTATTAACAATTCTTTATTAAAATCTCTCTCTGGGTAATAATTGTTTGGGTTTTCAGGTCAGTTTACATTTGGTATCTTTAGTCCATCCATTTTGATCACAGATATATCATATCCATAAATTTTTACTTTATATAAATATCTTATAAATTATTTATATAATTATTTAGTTTATTCCATTAATTTTGTAAACAGAAAATGGAATAATGAATTTATTGAGGAATTATATCCTACGTATGCATAAATGTTATTTCCATTTCATCGACGGATGAGATAAAAGAAAGGAATATATATTCTTTAAATTTAAATAATAATATAATTTCATATATATATATCATATAATCATTAAATGTACTCATATTACCAACAATTAGATGTGTCTTTGAAAAAAAAATCACATCGATTTGTGAGAAGGTAGTCTTCTGCACTCATGATCTACATAATCGTATACCAAAAGGTTATGAGGAAAGAAGGTATATATATTTTTTAAAATAATATTGCTATAATAATTTCTTAAATATCATATATCAATATTAAATCAATAATTTTATCTATCCATGAGGGGTGGTGATGGAAAACAATATCATCGACTCGTGAGGGGATAGTCTGTCACACACAAGATTGATGGATTTGTTTACAATTTGATTAAAGTGGATATATATACTTTTTAATACTTTAAAATAATAAAAACTAATTATATAGATATAATTCTTTTATTATATAATAATTATTGATTAATATTTCTGTGTATGGAGGATGTAATAAAATAAAAAACATGGATATGAATTTTACATCTTCATTGGAGAATCTATTTAGGTTTATACCTAAAGCCTTATTATTAGGGAAAAATAATAAAAATATCCCCAAATGATGAATTTATGGAATTAAGGAAGAAATATGGGGAGTTATTGGATTAAGTGAAGTGTTTTTTTTGTGAAGAGTATATCTGATGGGGTGGCCATTTGTATGTGGGGGAGAGAAAACACTTGAAATTTTTTAAATGAACAAAGTGTAACCACATTTTTAACGTAACCAATTGATCCAAAATGGTTAATTTTAAAATTTTATATGTTATAAATTGTAAATATTTCCTATATATGGTTTTTAGAAAAGGTTGTATATCATTTAACACCTTATCTTTTTAGTTTAACCCTTGGTAAACCCATTTTAACTATAGTCGCATTAATTAATTGTCACTCTTTTTTCCATTATTTTGGAATAAAATTCTGTTTAACTCATAATAAAATATGAACTATTATTTTTTTCATGTATATCATTTATTTTTATAAATTTTATTCAAAAAACTGAAAAACTAACTTTACATTTTACTCACAGACATGACGAAGAAGCCATTTTTTAAAGAGAACATTTTCAGATGTTAAAGGTTTTTATATAAACATTTTATGTGAAATTGAACATAATTAATTATATTGGATTTTATATAATATACATTATCTAAGTTAACTAAAAATAAATTTTAATACTTTTTTTAACTTTTTTAATTCTTTGAACATAAGGGATTTCTTCAATGAAATTAGTAATTTTCACTATTTGTCGAAAAAATATTCTTTTCAAAAAAATTCCAAATATTCACTACAACATGGATTTCAAAAGTTTCTTCCATAAATAAAGCTTATTTTTTAAAATGAATTTATAAATTTTTAGAAAATAAACTTATTATATTTCCTAAAAAATCAATGGAAATCACTTTTTTTTAAAACAACATTTTCAAGGAATATAAAATCATTACTGAAATGTGACTACATTTTTATAAATAAAATTTATAAAATAAAAAATAAACCTAATTTTTAATATGTTGTTATTTATGATTCATTATACCATTATTTATGGATACATAATAATGTCTGTTTTGAAATAATACTATTCATAGTTTGTCATGGTTCATTATAGTCCGATGTTTCATGTAACATAAACTATCAAAGAGATTAAATTTTTTGAAGAAATATTTCATATAATCTCAGGGTTTTAATTTATTACCACACTAAAGTTAGTTTATCCTTCTAAATTTCATTACATTGGTACAAAAAACTGAGTAAACTTCAACCGCATTTCATCGTCAGGTCCCCACCTAGCTTCTTTAAACTGGTGGATTCTCAATAAAACATTGAATAGCTGAGTGGTATTATCTGAAAGAACATTATATATATAATCTAGAATCTAGACCTATTTTACAATATAAAAACTATCATTCTCTATTCATATGAAATACTAGTTAATTTCACGTGATAGATCAGGGATTTACTTTCATAGGAAGGATACAAACACATTGTGAACCTAAGTGGGATTTGGTGGATGTTCCCAGAGATAATCTATGTTAATGATGTAAACAATAATATAAATATTTATATATTTGTAGGGATTATTTTGAAATCATTTAAAAATCTCATTACATTATTTCCAAGTGAAATTCTTAGAAACACCTTCTCATCAATTTCATATTCCAAATCCGCTAGCTATTATCAAAATAACTTTTCATTATACTTTCGGTTTCCTTTTTGTGCTGCTAAATAGATATAAACATATCTACTATTTATCAATAATAATCTAGTCATAATATATTAATTTCTAAAAATATATTCTAGTACACAAAATTTATACACTTTTTTCCCAAAACATAATTGTAATCATCCAACATAATGATCATATAAAAGCTATTATGGTATAAAATCTCAACTAAAGGAAGGTGTTGAACACAATCGTCCTTAAAATACATAGAAAAAGGATTCATAATATCCACTATGGGGTGAATTGGTATCTTAATATAACCATCTGTATGTGGATGGTATGTTATTCTAAATCATATCTCTATATCTAGAGCATGTTGAATAATTTGAACTTCGAAGCCAACCTTTTATGTCGATTAGATAAAATATATTTTTTACTCAATAAATCATAACTACTTCATTAACATATATCCTAGATATCTTATACAAATACAAATATTATCATATAGATATGAAGTTTTCAAATAATGTATGATGATCAACTATGACACTAAATAAATTACACGTTTAGATGTTTTTGGTAGTTTGGCGACAAAACCCATGGTCACATTTTCTTATTTCAATTCTGATATTGATAATGGTTGTAGCATTCCCATAAAAAAAATTTATCTTCATCAGGTTACAAAGATACCAAGAACCATTATACATAATAAAAATCATATACTTTTATGTTTTACCACAGAAATAATACCTTCACATATTCTAATGGTAGGTTATAAACCATTGTCTCTCATTAGTTGTGGGCTTAAGCCCCCCGTCCAAGATGAAAGAATCATGTTTTCACCCATCTTTCTACTTAACCACTCTCCAAAAATATATTAGTATATTTCCAAAAACATTAAAAAATATTAATAACCCCTTACTAACTTAACATTAAAGATAAGATAAACACGTATTGTTATAAATACCTTTAATTATATGCCCATAAAATGTAAAGGTTCTCCTCATAAAATATTTTTTCCAACTAAAAAACATATGAAATAAAAATGTTTTTTTAATATATCTCTCCCAAAAATTACATAATCTTGAAAAAAACCCTCATATAATACCACAAATGGGTATCTATGTCTTTTAACAACTGATCAACCCTAAGATAAAAAACCTATAATTGTTTCCAAAACACTTAAGAAACTTTTACAAGGAATGATATGCACTTGCAATAAATAAATCATCATTTCTTGTATAAAAACATTTTTATTGCATGCATGGAATAATCCAAGAACCCATTAAATAAAAAATATGATTTCATTATTTTAGAATCCGTGAAGAGGTAGATAATCACTACTCAAAATCACCTCCACTTTTAGTAATACTTTCACAGGGATCATTTATAAAAAATCAAACATGAAACTCTCTACTAATAAGTGGAGGATAAGTGTGCCCTAATTTTATTGATTCACATTTTTTATTGCATTAAAAATCCCATTTTACATTGTCTTTACATGATTTTGTGTCTTATCATCCTTATTAACCCCAATATTGGGATATTTATTTTCATAATTCCTATACTCTCTATATTTGAAACAGTGGAGTGTTGGTGTTTCAGTCTATAGATATTTCACTCTATTCACATCATTTGTTAACTTTATCCTGTCACATTGGAAATAATTTTCATGATGAAAATCCTTTATACTATTAAATAATCAAGTAGTGCCGTTATGAAAATTTTATCCACATTTCTTCAAAAGAATCTCATATTTTATCTCCATGGGTTTTTTGGTTTTTATCAAATTACATCATTATTTTCTAATCAAACCCGTGATATTTATGTGTAACTCCAATCTCCATTTTCACCATGATATAAGAAAATAATTTATTTAGATTTAATAATGTACCTTATGGATAAATCTCATAAAATATTTCATTTTAATATATTAAAGAATCAATCAATCTTAATTTTAGGTTGGGCGAGAACACACAAATCAGACACCAATTTTCATGTAAAGGATTCCTCAATATGTACTAACAGATTAATTAACCGTCTATTTTGATGTATTAAATTCATTGAACATTTAGATACAAATAATAAAATTAAATTACATATTCAAAAACAATTTCATAAAATAATCCCACCCCATAAGGTAGATTTAATCATGGTTCATCGTAATCTTAATAAAATTCCACCATTGACCAGCATCCTCTTAAAAATTATAGATTGCCGAAACAAAATTTTTCATGTTCTAATAATTTGATTAAAAAATTTATCTTTATTGATAATAATAAATTACAATGAAAATAGATGGTTAGATTAACTACTAAAAGTGGGTGTAAATTTCCTCATGATGGATTTAATGGAACATTGTTCCTGCACTTTTTTAGGAAGTTTATATTGGTTCATATCTTGAGAAAATTATGTGATCAATAAAAATATATTTTTTATTGCAATGATTAAGACACCGGGTTACTCTAGAGGACAACAATTTCATTGATTGCAATATTAAACATTATAACATTTCCTTTGTGTTCAATACATTGACTAAAAGAATAAATCATAATTTATGAAACACTAATCATATCATGTAAAATCATTTATATTATGTATAAATCATGAGACACACTTTTAAAAATATAACACCATAGTCTTAATGGTAAATCATTTTCATCATCTATTTAAATCATTCATGGTAGTTTATAAAGAGTCTATGAATTTCCAATTTATATACCCCGAAATTGTCAATCCTAGTTTGTAGTATGGCGAATTATCATATAATATCTATATTTAGTGTTAAAAAACATTCCTTTTTCTGAGTAATTTCCCCTAGTTCTATATATTCTATACACAAACCCATTTGTTTTATTCATTCAAGGAATTAATTTCAGGGAAACCACCCAATATACCCTTTACATATATCACATGAAATTATCTCACACATAAATTATCATTATATATTTCCTAGAAAATTTCCCAAGGGGTCTCACTGTTGTTTTATGATCCCTGCTAACAAAGGTTTTCTAAAATATGCTCTAAAACCAATATTAAATTCCCAAACATATCATACATAAATAGTAAATATGAATAGATGAATATTAATAACATAAAAAGTATACATTCTATAATCCTTAAGGTCTTGTATCATTGGAAACATGGACAAATAAAAATCAGCCCAAAAGTGATCGACACCATGCCCCACTAATTTTTTAATAACTATCACCCTTCTTGAATATATCATACATAATATCATTCTTCTCATCCAGATGAAATATAATATAAAAAAGAGTGATATTTGATGCTCATTTATGGTTAACAATATAGATATAAATATCAAATGAGAACAAGTTTATGAGAATATGATTATAATATATGATAAATCATACCATACTTATCATAGATCATAAAATTGAGTCATAAACAAAACATTGGAAGTTCATAAGAAATTTTTCATAAAAGAATTAAATAACATGATACATGTGATAATAATAGTGTATTAATATATTTAATTGTGGAATAAACATTAGTATAGAAAATATTATTTCAAGGCTATCCACTACAACCATCATAACATGTTAGGCTTGGGTAAACTACACATTCGCTAACATTTGGATTGGTATAACCATCAATTGACCCTCTTTTAGTCTTCTGATAACCTCCATTATGTCCTATTTTTTTCTACGGACAACCTCTCAAATAACCTTGGATCTCTTATATAACATTAATCATTACCTAATACAATTCATGGAGAAATAGGTCCCACCCATCACATAATTTATACATATTTAGGCTACAAGATCATAAAAATTATATCATTTCATAAACCATATAAATAAATGTGATAAATAATAATTTAATAAAATCACAACCCATATAAAGGAAATGATATTCAAAAAAAATTATCATACAACTATAAATTTAAAATGGGTTTCATAATAATCTCATGTATTCATCTTAACGAAAACTATGGAAACAAAATGAGATTCTTAAAAATATCATCATCATAGTCATATTCCATCATAAAAAAGAATATTTATTTAATAAATGGATCATATCCCTAATAATTATTAGTAAAAATCAATTAATTTCATCTTATATGGTAAATTATTGAATTATAACTTTAAAAATTTCATGAGGAAAATTACCCTTATTTGAAAATAACCTTTTTAGACTATATTTTAATTAAATATTGTTTATATACATTTTAATGAAAATAACCACGATAAATAATAGTGGAGTCTTTGAAACATTGAATTTCCATGATGGTGGGAAATGTTCTCATTCCATACACATAAAAATATTGACTCGTTTTATATTTTTGGTCAATCCAAATGAGACTTGAATTGAAAATGACAGGAAGATTAAATTTAATTTTTTTAAAGAAATTAATAAAATGTTGAAAATGAATTTAAAAATCATATTGGGACATTAAAAAACTTTTTAGATCAATTTTCGAAAACATTGATATAGAAACAAAATGGATTTTTCCCGGAAAAAGAAATATTGTTTGTTTTCACTAAAAATAATATTTCGATGTATTTATTTATTAAAGGGAGTAAAATGCTTAGAAACACGTTTTATTTAGAAATAAAAACTATAATATAAAAGAAATTCTTTCTTGATATAGATATCCTAACATTTCATCATTTTATGCATAATAATAAACAATCCTAATAAACGATGATATTTTAAAGAAAACATTTACACTTAAGTATCTTTTGAATCATAATTCCCATAAAATAAATAAAATTTTATTAATATTTATTTATTTTAATTATCATTATTGGTATCATTATATTCATTCATGGGCTATATATATTTTATATAAATAAACATGTGGCATATATGGCAGGTGTCCCACATAAATAAAAGTGTAATAAAGACCCCTTTCTACTTAGTAAATTTGGAATCAGAAGAACCATGATTGAATAGAATTAAATTAAACTTAAAATATTTTGATAAAAACTAATTTCATGATATCACGTGTTATGGGGTTTATGTATAGAACTCATAAAATATTATTTATCCACAATATTAAAAAATTCACAACGAAGAAAATTGAGATAAAAGAACCCTACATCAAGTATTAGAAAATTTAATACATGTTAAAAACTAATTTATAAAAAATATAAGTAATTATAAATATAATAATCAACCATAATCTTGTTTATAAAACCATATATGTATTAATTATGGTATTTTGTAACCTATTTTTTGACATTTCTTTGTTATTATCATGTTTTGCGTAATAACTTTTTCATTTTTCATGAATTTTTTGGTTTACTATATTCTATAATTTTATTTAAACAGTGACTAAATAAGATCAATAATTTTTACAATTATATTAATATCTTATGTATTAATTATATAATTATTTATAGTAATTCATTAATGTTATAGATATAAATAGAATTATACTATTCAAAGAGATGGTATGTCACACATATGAATGAAATCTATTTCCATTTTCTACAAGGTTAAAATGAAATAAAAGTAGATAATAAATTAAATTTATAGAATTATATTTATTTTATTTAGATAATAAATATTCATTATATCCACAATTATTTCCTTCCTTGAAATTCCTTAATGAAAAATGAATCACATCAGATCGCATGGTGGTAGTCCACCATAAACATGAATGATGTTATCGTATTACAATGAGTTGGGAGGTAAGATGTTAGAGGATTTATTATAATTATTATTTATAATAATATAATAAATATAATATAAAAATATTAAACACATCAATATATCTAACTGTTAGAGGGTGTGATGGAAAAAAAAATAACATCGGTTCGTGAGGTGGTAGTCTATTGTACGCACGTTCAATGGTTCTTTTACCATTTGATGGAAGAGGTGATCAAAATAGTTTTTTATATTAGTGGAAATATCTCTTGATCTAATTAAATATATCTTTATGAAAAATGTTTTTATAAGATGTCAACTTGTTTGGTTTTATGTTAAGAATTTTGACTGTTTCTAATATAGCCGTTGAACAGTGATCACATGATTAATTTAAATACAGGACTTTAACAAATCCATTTTACTCAGACAAAGGAAGCGATGGCCTCATCCAGTAGAATTGCCCCATACAAAGCCCATTTTTCAGAGCTTCAAAAAGATGTGGCGTCTTTGGGCATCGCCCTTGACCAAGCCCAAGCCGAGCTTCATCATGTCAAGCTCGAACGTGACCGTCTACGGGAAAAGAGGAAGTTGATTGAAATTACCACTCTAGCGATGTTATCCGAGCCACCCCAAGAGTCTGTCACCATCGCACACCTTACCCTTAGGTCTTATGCGGATTTTTTAAGGGGTTTTGTAATAAAGAATTAGTACTATGTTCATGTATATTATTTTTTATATAATAATGAATTTAATTTCTAGTCATTTTTTGATACATTGTAAATAGTTTTTAAAGTACAAATAGTTTTTAGTTATTATTTAATTAAGAAATATATTTTATTAAATTAAGGGATTTTTGAATTAAATAATATATTAATAAAATAATAATATTATCATTAAATAAATATTTATTAATAATAAATGATCTTATAATTTTATGAATGCAATAGAATTTGTTTATTAATGATTGAAAGCCATCTCTGTCAAAACTCGTGAATTTTTGATAAATGTCAATTTTTATTTTAAAAGTAGAAATTAACATATTTAGAAAAAGAATTAGATAAAATGAATGCCATTCATGGAATCAGGACGTCTAAATTATCCAATGGTGAATTTTTCATAATTTTCCGAGACAGTCAAAATTTTGGGTAAAAATTAAATACCGTTTAAATATATTATGTGTTTTATGACAACATAATGACCCAATAGTGATGTAATAAAATACTAAAATATTTATGTTAGGCCAATATATGTTTCAACATTAAAATAATGTGATTTTGGGTTTTTTTACTTACATTTCAAAGAATTAATGGACCTCTCAAGACATATTCAACACTTTGCCTTTTTAAATTAATTTCAATGGGAGTGTGACTCACTTCCAAATAAGCAACCCTAATATTTTAAGAATTTCGGAATTTGGCCGTATAAAATAATTTTTTCCTTTTTCTTTTTCCAAAAACCATTGGCAAAAACCATGAGATGGTTTGTGTTTTGGATATATTTAATGTAAGGGGACCCAAACCTAAATAATAAATAATTCCCTCACATTTCCTATATAAACCCACCCAAGCTCCCACTTCCTACTCACTAAAATCCCTTGGAGTTCATCCAACCTCTTCCCTAATCTCTCTAGAATCCTCCCAATGTGACCCAATCTCCCAAAAATCCTCTCACAAGCCTCTCTATAGCCTTTGGAAGCACACTTCCAAGTAAGGGTTTTTTCTTCCTTTCTCATTTTTGTCCATTTTCTTTAAGTTGTATTTCCCTTTTAATTTCAATTATGAATGTTTGGGTATGGTTTCTCACCTCCCCCATACTGCCCTATTATTGGTTTAATGATGGGAGACCCCTTTATCTCTCATTAAATTCCTCCCATGTACACCTGTTACTATGCCAAAATTCCGAAAGGAACTTCTCTCTATTCTTTTACAATCAAGCAAATAATTTTTTAGCATGAATATAAATTCCATTAAATTTTTTGGGACATGTATCTATATGACCTCCTCACTGTCCATTACATGTAAATATGATGAGGAACCCCTTTCTCTCTAATCAACCTTTTTTATGAATTCTTATGTCACGACGTTACGCTGCTGAAATCGCACCGATTTTCAAAGCCAATGTCATTGTGTAGTGAATACCATGCCCATTTCTCCATCAAGTGTATTCACCTTTATTCGAATTTAATTATTTATTATAAAGTTTCATGTATAAATTCCACATTCCTTTATCTTGTAATAAATTATTATGTTTTATGAAACCATGTTTTATGATCCATGTGGCACACTTATGCATGAAATGAAATGTTTATGAAGGGTGTGCCCTTATAGCACCTCAATGCATTGGGTAAAGTATAGTATCAGGATACGTCATGTGAAATGAGTGTTGAATCATGATAATTCAAGTGCAATGATGGTTTACTCGTTATTTATGTGCAATGAGGTTTTACTCATGCTCCATGTGCAATGAACCTTAGCTCATGCTAATTCCATGATAAGTGTTGTTGCCACATCTCCATGTTATGATTATCATGCATTATCATGCCTTTATGTTCCTCTTTATTTTATTATCTATTTATTATGCCTATTGTCTAACATGTATTGTACTCCTCATGTTACTCCATGTGTACTCCCTTAATGGGATTTATAGCTCACCCTTTTCTTATGCATGTCCTCAGGTTATCCCAGGCAATGCTAAGTACGAGGGAATGTAGTGGTCATGTAAAGGGAGTTTTCAATAAAGATGTTTTATTTAATGTTTTAAGTTTTTATCTAATGATCCTAATCCCCAAAGACACTAAACCTCTCGATCTTCTTTGTTGTATCAAGTGAAGTTTTATGTAATAAATCATGATTATGTAGTAATAAAAAGCAGGTTTGTCATAGTTGGTATCAGAGGAAAGGTTTAGTTATTTTTGTGATTAGGAAACCCTAGTAAAGCCTTAGATAATAAACTAAGTATAATAAAAACATTCCTATGTTTTGGTAAGTACCGAGTAAGTGGTTTATCAGAAAAATACATCCCTGTCTGGATACGACCAGGTTGAGGCGGCTCTGGCACAAATGTATCCTAGGGGTAAAACCCGAAAACACCACTTTGAGCTAGACTCGAACGGGAACTGGTGCATGACAACGGGCCTTGCCGCACTCTTGGTTACGACACTCCTGAGGGATATGTTTTAAAAAATTCACAAGATTAGTATCAAATCTTATTACGGTAATTAAAAAACATTCCCCTACGAATATATGTTAGAAAGTAGATCATGAAAATCCAAGATTGAAGCTTATTGACTCATGAGTTAAGGAATGAATGTTTTTTTATAAGTCATCAACTTTTGTCTTTTGATTACCCATTATGTGTTACCCCTAACTTTCCTTTTATTCCAGCCAATGGCCGGTAATAGGGGGACTCGGGATAACAACTGTGGTGAAGATCAGTGTGATGACTGTACTAATAAGATGCCCAATCCAATGGGAGCGGGAATCGCGAACTTTGTCATGATTCTCTCTTAGAAAACTCATGTTTTGAATAGAAACACCGGTCAAGAGAAACGTCCAAACCACCCTAAGAAGAAACAAGTCGCTATCGAGAGCTTCATGAGGAAAATGAATCCTACTTTTAGTGGATCATCTGATCTCACGATCGTTGAACAATGGATCAAATTCATTGAAAAGATATTCTCAATCCCCTAATGTTCAGAACAAGAGATTGTTCTCCTGGAGGCTTATCGTAAGGAGGGTGAAGCTGATCAATGATGGACATTGATCAAAAATACGAAGCATGGGGAGGAGATCGAGGCGTTGGAATGGAAGGATTTCCGGAAGATGTTTTTTGATAAATATTTTCCGCGCACCCAACAGTTTAAGATGGAAAGGAACTTCCTTTCCCTCAAGAAAAAAGATGAAGAATCTGTTGTATCGTATGAGGAAAACTTCATAAGGATTGCACAATACGCTTCCGGCTTTGTCGTTACTCGTGAATGCAAGGTTGACCGCTTCATTGGTGGGCAGAAGCCTAGCTTGCGGAAAGCATTAGCGATCTGTGACTTCGACAGCTATGAGGAAATTGTCCTATGTGCCCTCAAGGTCAAAATGGAGATTGGGGAATCACAGGGGTATCATGGGGACAAGAAGCGTAAGGTGGACTTCAATGCTGGTCGTCCGATGGATAAATCCAACGGTGTTAATAAGATCCAGCACCCCACTTTCCAAATCTGCGGAAAGAAGCACCCCGGAAATTGCCTTAAGGGGACGAGAAAATTTTTCAATTGTGGAAGATAAGGGCACCTAGCTGTTAACTGTCGGCAAGAAGGACTCGGGGTTGCGAAAGAGGATAGGAACACTCCGTTTGAACCTCAACTCATTTTTCAATGCTACAAATTCAATGAACCGGGTCATTTTGCTAATCAGTTCCCTAATCTAAGGGTTATCAGAGGCAACCAACAACCTCCAAGACAGCAAGGAAGAGCTTTTGCCATAACTTCTTCCGAAGTTAACCCCGAAAACTAAGTGGTTACAGGTACGGTAGTTATTCATTCAATAATAGTGAACATAATTTTTGATTCAGGTTCTACGCATTCTTTTATATCTTGAATGTTTCGTAGAACAATCCCAGCACCACCACAAATCATAGAAGTAAAGATATCGGTGAGTACGGTAAATGGGGCAATCATTGCATCCCATGAATATAAGTCCACCCCTATTATAATCTGTGGATTGAATTTCTAGGAGGACCTTTTTATACTCCCTCTCGTGGAATTTTATTAAATTCTTGGCATGGATTGTCTTTCCTTATATAGAGCCAACATAAATTTTCGGGAGAGGGAAATCACACTCTATATAGGGAATCGACCCCTGATTCATTACAAGTGTCAGGAGGACGATGAATCTCCTTTAGCTCCATCATCTCAAGAAGGGATATTACTTCTTTATGAGAACGCATATCTGGCTCAGATGATTGAGTCCAAGGAAGAAACCATCCTTGATGAAATGCCTATTGTGAGGGAATTAGATGAAGTGTTTCCCGAAGAACTGCCTGGTCTTCCTCCTAGAAGAAATTTTGAGTTCTCAAATGAACTTATACTTGGGGTGTTACCAATATCCAAGACTCCATATAGAATGGTTGTTGTTGAGATGGAAGAGCTGAAGAAACAACTACAGGAGAATCTGGATAAAGAGTTTATACGCCCAAGTGCTTCACCATGGGGTCCACCAGTCCTCTTCGTCAATAAGAAGGATGGGTCAATGCAGCTTTGAATCGATTATCGTGAACATAAAAAAATCACGATAAAGAACAAGTATCCTCTCCCAAGAATCGATGACTTGTTTGATAAGCTTCATGGAGAACAATACTTCTCCAAGGTGGATTTGCAGTCGGGATATTATCAAGTAAGGGTAAAGAAGGAAGATGTCCCCAAGACTACTTTTCATACAACATATGGGAACTATGAATTCATAGTAATGTCTTTAGGACTCACCAATGCTCCAAAAATATTCATGGACTTGATGAATAGAGTCTTTAGAGATTACCTTGACAAATTTTTGGTAGTATTTATAGATGATATTCTAATATACTCTAAAACCAAGGAGGACCATGAGGAGCATTTAAAAACTGTATTAGACACTTTGCGCAAGGATAAGCTCTATGCCAAGTACATCAAGTGTGACTTTTGGTTGAAGGAGGACTCATTCATGGGACATATCATCACATGCAATGGGATATCTATGGACCCCTCCAAAACATATGCAATTGAGGGATGGCCGAGGCCAACATTGGTAATGGATATCCGTAGCTTCTTGGGGTTAGCTGGATATTATCCACGATTTGTGAGATATTTCTCATGATTGTACAACCCTCTTACCAAGCTAACTCAAAAGGGAGTAAAGTCTTCTTGGAGTGATGAATGCGAAGAATGATTCAAGGAGTTGAAAAGGAGGCTTATCACTTCGCCCGTCATCACATTACCCACAAGTGGGGAACTTTTTGTGGTATTCAGTGATGCTTCAATGAAGGGCTTAGGATGTGTACTGATGCAGAATGATAAAGTGATATCCTATGCCCCAAGGAAGTTGAAAATCTATGAGCGAAACTATCCAACATGTGATCGGGAGTTGGCGGTTGTGATCTTTGCCTTGAAAATCTTCCGAAATTATCTCTATGGAGAGAAATGTGACATATATACTGACCATAAGAGTCTTAAATATATATTCATACAGAAAGAGCTTAATATGCGCCAGAGAAGATGGATACAGCTCATCAATGATTATGATTGTTAAATACATTACCACCCTGGGAAAGCGAACAAGGTGGCAGATTCCCTAAGTAGAAAAGATCCAGCGATTATATCAATGATGAGAATTGAGAAGGATCCAATCTTCTTAGACTTGCTGAAGATGGACATGGGAATCATAGAGTAGGGAACATCATCAATCCATTCACAAATGATTGCTCAACCATCTCTTTTGGAAAGGTTAAAGGATGCTCAAACGGATGATGTGGGAATTCAAGAAAAAGTGGAAGCTATCAAAAAAGGTAAATCCTCAGAGTTTAATGTTAATGAAGAAGGAATTATGCGGTTTGGGAAAAGACTATGTGTTCCATCAATTCTGGAGCTGAAGAAGGAACTTTTGGATGATGCACATAGTTCAAATTTCTCTATTCACCCAAGGAGCACAAATATGTATCGAGATCTCCAAGAAAAGTTTTGGTGGGATAATATGAAGAATGAGATCGCTGAATATACATCAAAGTGCCTGGTATGTCAGCAAGTGAAGGAAGAGAGGTAGAAGTCTAAGGGGATGATGTAACCATTTCCCATAACAGAATGGAAATGGAAAAAAATCACCATGGACTTTGTCACCAGACTTCTGAGGACATACAAAGGCAACAATGCAATATGGGTTGTTGTGATTCATCTTACAAAGACTGCACACTTCATTTCTATTCGGGAGGATTTCTCTCTGGATCGACTGGCATAGATATATATCAGGTAAGTGGTAAGGTTTCATGGAGTACCACTATCTATTGTGTCTGACCATGATCCCAGATTCACCTCTATGTTTTGGAAGAGTCTTCAACATGCTCTGAATACTGAACTGAACTTCAGTATGACCTATCATCCTCAAAATGATGGCCAATCCAAGCGGACTATCCAAACACTTGAGGATATATTGAGAGCGTCCCCAATGGACTTTAAAGGAGGATGGGATCAACTTCTTCCTCTTGTTGAGTTCTCTTATAATAACAGTTTTCACTCGAGCATCCAAATGGCACCATATGAAGCCCTGTATGGGAAAAGATGCATAACACCGGCATGTTGGGATGAGGTCGGTGTAAGTAATCTTCTTGGACCAGAAATAGTCGAAGAAATGGTGGAGATTTTGAAAACCATTCAGTAGCATGTCAAGGCAGCCCAGAGTCGACAGAAGAGTTATGTAGATAATCGTCGATGAGACCTTGAGTTTAAAGTTAGAGACATGGTTTTTCTATGCATATCTCCGTGGAAGAAGCTCATGAGGTTTGGAAAGAAAGGGAAGTTAAGTCCAAGGTAAATCGGCCCTTCGAGATTCTTGATCATGTCGGGGTTGTGGCCTATCGACTAGCACTTCCATCTACTATGGCCAAAGTACATGATGTATTTCAACTATCCCTCTTAAGGAAGTAGATACCAAAACCTTCACATGTACTCTCTTCTGAGGTGGTACAATTGGAATACGATCTTTCTTATGAGGAGAAACCAGTGAAGATCTTAGATCGTAGTAAAAAAGTTCTACGTAATAAGACAATGGCCCTCGTCAAGGTGTTGTGGAGAAATCACAAGTTTGAAGAAGTGACATGGGAATCGGAGGAAAAGATGAAGCTGAGTTACCCACATCTGTTTTAGTGTGGGAAAAGGAAATATTTCGAGGGTGAAATTTCTTAAGGGAGGAATGTTGTAACGACCCAAAGTTTCATTAATGGAAATCCCTCTTGATATAATTAAATGTCTCTTTATGAAAATTTTTTTTTTATGATTTCAACTTATTTGGTTTTATGTTCAGAATTTTGACCGTTTCTTATATAGCTGTTGAACAGTGATCACATGATTCGTATAAATATAGGACTTTAACAAATCCATTTTCCTCAGGCAAAGGAAGTGATGGCCTCATCCATTAGAATTGCCTCATACGAAGCCCATTTGTCAGAGCTCGGAAAAGAGGTGGCGTCTTTGGGCTTCGTCCTTGACCAAGCCCAAGTTGAGCTTCATCATGTCAATCTCGATCGTGACCATCTACGGGAAAAGTAAAAGTTGATTGAAATTACCACTCGAGCGATATTATCTGAGCCACCCCGAGAGTCTGTCACCATCGCACACCTTACCCTTAGGTCTTATGTGGCTGTTTTTAGGGGTTATGTAACAAATAATTAGTACTATGTCCATGTACATTATTTTTTTATATAATAATGAATATAATTTCTAGTCATTTTTGATACATTGTAAATAGTTTTTAAAGTACAAATGGTGTTTTTAGTTATTATTTAATTATGAAATATATTTTATTAAATTAAGGGATTTTTGAATTAAATAATATTTTAATAAAATAATAATAACATTATTAAATTAATTTTTATTAAATATAAATGACCTAATAAATTTATGAATGCAATAAAAAAAATTTATTTAGGTTTGAAAGCCATTTCTGTCAAAACCCGTGATTTTTTTTATAAATGTCGGTTTTTATTTTAAAAGTGAAAATTCACATATTTAAAAAATAATTTAGATAAAATAAATATTATTTTTGGAATCAGGACGTCGAAATTATCCAATGGTAAATTTTTCATAATTTTCTGAGACAGTCAAATTTTTGGGTAAAAATTAAATAACATTTAAATATACAATGTGTTTTATGACATCATAATGACCCAATGGTGATGTAATAAAATACCATAATCCTTATGTTCTTCCAATATATGTTTTATCATTAAAATAATGAGGTTTTGGGTTTGTTTGACTCACTTTTCAAAGCATTAATGGAGCCCTCAAGACATATTCAACACTTTGCCTTTTTAAAATTAATTTCCATGGGAGTGTGACTCACCTCCACATAAGCAACCCTAATTTTTTAAGAAGTTAGGACTTTGGCCTTATAAAATAATTTTTTCCTATTCCCTTTTCCAAAAACCATGGGATGGTTTGTGGTTTGGATTAATTTAATGTAAGGGGACCCAAACCTAAATAATAAAGAATTCCCTCACCTTTCCTATATAAACCCACCCAAGACCCCACTTCCTCATCACTCAAAGCCCTTGTAGTTTGTCCAACCTCTGCCCTACTCTCTATATAATCCTCATAAGGTTACCCAATCTCCCAAGAAGCCTCTCACAAGCCTCTCTCTAGCCTTTGGAAGCACACTTCCAAGTAAGGGTTTTTTCTTACTTTCTCATTTTTGTCAATTTTCTTTAAGTTGTATTGCCCTTTTAATTTCAATTATGAATGTTGGGGTATGGTTTCACAGCTCCCCCATAATGACCTCTTATTGTTTGAATTATTGGAGTCCCCTTTATCTCTCATTAAATGCCTCCCATGTACACCTGTTACTATGCCGAAATTCCGAAAGAAACTTCTCTCTCTTCTTTTACAATCAAGAAAATAATTT
The DNA here is from genome assembly GCA_963277665.1 of Viscum album. Classification (NCBI taxonomy): domain Eukaryota; kingdom Viridiplantae; phylum Streptophyta; class Magnoliopsida; order Santalales; family Viscaceae; genus Viscum; species Viscum album. Next base: position 561,717,201 of record OY728139.1, read on the forward strand.
TGTATCATGAATCTAAATTCCATTACAATTGGTGGGACATTTATTTATATGAACTACTTACATTCCATTAAATGTAAATATGATTAGGAACCAATTTATCTCTCATCAACCTTTTCTATGAATTCTTATGTGACGCCGTTACGCGGCCAAAATCGCACCGATTTTCTAAGCCAATGTCATTGTGTAGTGAATACCATGCCCATTTCTCCATCAAGGGTATTCAACTTTATGCACATTTACTTATTTATTATAAGGTTTCATGTATGAATTCCATTTTCCTTTATCGTGGAATAAATGATTATGTTTTATGAATCCGTGTTTTTTGATCCATGTGGCACACTAATGCATGAAATGAAATGTTTAAGAAGGGTGCGCCCTTATAGCACTCCAATGCATTGGGTATAGTATAGTATCATGATACGTCATGTGTATTGAGTGTTCACTCATTATAATTCAAGTACAATGAGGGTTTACTCGTGCTTTAAGTGCAATGAGGGTTTACTCATGCTCCATGTGCAATGATCCTTGGCTCATGCTAATTCCATGATAAGTGTTGTTGCCACATCTCCATGTTCTGATTATCATGCTTTATAACGCCTTTATGTTCATGTTTATTTTATTCTCTATTGATTATGCCCATTGTCTAACATGTATTGTAGTCCTCATGTTATTCCATGTTTACTCCCTTACTGGGCTTTATAGCTCACCCTTTTCTTATGCATGTCCTCAAGTTATCCCATGCAATGATAAGTACGAGGGAATGTAGTGGTCATGTAAAGGATGTTTTCAATAAAGATGTTGTATTTCATGTTTTATGTTTTTATGTAATGATCCTAATCCCCAAATACAGTAAACCTCTCGATCTTCTTTGTTGTATCAAGTGATGTTTTACGTAATAAATCATGTTTAGGTAGTAATAAAAAGTAGGGTTATCATAGATCAGAATAACCAAAAAATAGAAATAAAACTTATATCATATGTAATAATGAAAATAGATTCTAGGAGATGGACTGATCAAGTTGAAGAATATGTTTATAGTCCAATGTAGCTGATAGATCATTAGGAACCTCATCAAAAGATATTTTAGTATGAACATGGATGAGAATTCTTGGATGTGATCTACATGGGGAGACACATTAGGAAAGGATAATTGGAAATATTTGTATGTTATTGTAAATATGTTTTTAGAAAATATCCACATATTTATATATAATTCAGTATATAAAAATAAATATTATCATATATTCAATATTGGTATGAATCATGTTCTATATGTTTTAGTGAAAATGATGACCCTATGAGAGATTACATGAATATAGATTAGGAAATGATTAGTATGATAATTTATATTGTAATCTGATTGGATTTTTATGTTTATAATCTTCATTACAAAGTGAAAATGATTATGTAAATAGGAGTTAATGAATATCCATTACTAAAAAGGTATCAGAGGATGTCATGAAAATGGAATCTAATGCTCTATTTACTAGTCAAGACATCAAAACCAATTGAGTTTCTTGAGTTCCAAAATAATTTTCGAATGGGATAAGTATCATTCATGTGATTTAAGAAGAAATTTTTTTCATCCAATGACATACAATATATATATTCAATAATGTTCTATAAAATTTATGTCCATGTATTATATGGTGGGTTTCTGATATCAAAACAATAATACTATCAGAAATACTGGTCATTGTTTGAAACATGTACATAGGGATCTAGACAAAACCACCTCACCGAAATGATTTATAGGAATATCTATTTAATTCGGTAACCAGATTGAGTTTTTTAAATATAATACATTAAGAACATATCCAGAATTCATGTTTTGTTTATATTATTTAATCAAAATCTATGAGAAAATTCTGTATGATTTTTACATGACAAAATTATATATTCTCTATTAAAAAAATATGCATGTATAATATAGAAATAAAACAACTGATATATGTTAAGGTGTAAGACAACATGATTATTGAATAACTCAATATATGTAATGGAAATAAATATGATTTATTTATTATTAGATAATTGATCCAAAATACCATCAATGCATTGATGGAAATAAAGGAGTTAGAGAAAGAATTATAAGTCCGTTATATGATAAAAGATATGCATGACATTGAAGGATATGATATGATGAACCAGTAACCATTCATATCTAGTATGGATTATCATATCAAATCAAATATGTAAAATATATTGTTTATTTGTTGTCTGAATTCAGATTTGGATGATTTGTGGATTTTTCTTCTACCCTATTTCATTTCATCTACATTGTTTTCTTCTATATCACTTATGATAACACTTTATGTCAATTATTACAGTATATGTTTAGTCAGATTCTCAATAAAGCTGCCCCCAGAGGCTTATATAGGGGACCTTCGACTATTTTGTGCAGATAAATGAATTTATAAATAAAATCTGTAATATTTCAGAAATCAACTTCAAGTCTCACTCGAATACATCATGATTTTTTTGAGAAAATATATTTCAAGAAAGTTCATGTCAGCCCAAGACAGGTACGGACCTTATCCTTTTTGTCAATATCATTGTGTTGTAGTTCATGTTAGTTATTTTTCAGTGTCTCTAGATCCCTTATGTGAATTTCTGTGAGACTATAAAGGATTGACCCACTAGTGGTATCACAAACATTGTCATAAATAATGTAACATTAGAATGAAAAAAAATAAATGTTTACAAGTATCTGTGTCCCACTAATATGGTTTTTATAAAAGGATTTGGTGAAGTCATAATACATCCATGACCCACAGTTTTCGATATAAAATGTCCATGAACATATATAAATTTATGAAATGGGGAATTTGGTGACTATAATTGGGGATAAAGAGTTATTATAGGTTATAAGAGCTATATATCACCTAATAATATTTTTTTCACTAACTATGACATATATATAGATATATATATATCTGACATGAAAGGATTACCCTGGTGTATGTCATGCAATAATAATGGGCAAGTGAATGTATTGAAAATAATTTATATTCCCACTATAGATATTTGGGAAGGGGATACATTGGGTTTTCTGGTATTGTAAAAAACATTATCAAGGGTTTTGATGGTTAGTTCTGACATGATAATATTTATTTATAGTAATCAATGGAATTGATATTTTACTAATTATTATATACCAATATCCAAAAAAAGGGATAAATAAATTCACATCATGAATTATGTTTGGGTTGAATCCAAAAAACACTCTTGACATGCTTCTCTACTTTATATTATCAATATTATATCCTCTTGTTATAAAATACATCATTAGATAACATTTTCATTATAATGACCCACCGATTCTCATTGGCTTGATAGTACAATGAGTCATCACTAGGCCTTAATCACCATCTCCATGACACCAAAGTATGGGAAAAACGCTAGAGGGTTTCAAATACAGGTGGGGGATGATTTACCCTTCCATAAATAAACCAATAAACCAACCAACCATAACCAAAAATTAAATATATGATGAATTATTGTATACAAGACAACTGAAAAACTTCATGTATCTCAAAACCACATCAAAGTAAGCAACAATGGAAGAATAACCAAGTATCAAATTACATAGTGGATAAAAAACACAAGACACTCCAAAGACCTCAAGAGTCCATTCTCTACAGGCTCCAAGACCTACAATCTCTGAAAAGCCCCAACATCTCAAGTTAGAGATAAAAACGTGTTAAACATATCCTTTTTCCTTGTCCTAGAAGATAGAATCTGTCAAAGCACCAATGTTCCAAATTAGGAATGGGTATAAAACTCAATAGGTTTCCCCCAATGACTTCTCTACTCATGCCACTAGGATAGTTGTGTTAGCCAAAATTATATAAAATAGTTGATACAAACAATTTCTCCAAAACATTTTATTGTTATAAATGAGTTTCTAAAACCATTCCACACCTAAATCATACATGTGCAATTAAAACAAATTTTCACTACGAGATACTTTTCCCGAAAAATAACTAAAATGCATTAAAATCATTTCCCAATATACCTTTCTTGGAATACACAACCATTACACAAACCCATGCAACCAACAATGCATGATACGTTAAGAATGTTCGATGCACATGAGAGGTTTCTCATCCATCTTCCAAGTTGTCACAAGGTAATTGTTTCCCATGTGCCATTAACCCTTTGGCACTGACCACAAGGTCATATTTTAGACAAGCTCCGTGTATGAAATTTCGTTATTCCAATAAACCTTTGTCACCGAGCGCAAGTTCATATTTCCACAAAGCCCTATATATGTAGAATGAACACACACCACTTATTCTAGATGATTAAGCCAAAACAAACCTGTCAATAAAAAATCCATTTTATTAAAAACTCTTTCTATCAAAATCATTCAATTCCAAACCATTTAAATTCCATCAATTTCAATAAAACTCTATTTTTATTGATAAACATTCCAATTGAACCCACATTTTTCATCAACCATTTACCAAAAATAGAAAATACATAATTTAAAATCATCATTTTAAATTTAGGAAACTAAACCCCTATTGTACAAATATTCACCAACATCACACAATTTCACAAAAACCACAAATCATCTACAATGATGATTTTTCCACGCATTTTGCAATCAATAAACCAATTTTAATCTAAGACAATCATTTCTAGAAAGTGGAGTCTAGAGAGAATCCTTATGCCTTGAAGGTTTTGATGAAACTCGACAACAAACGAGGAACACCCCAGAAGACAGGTCAATTCTCCAATAACAGCCTATGTTATCTTATCCTAGCAATATAAAGACTCAAAAATAAATTATGTAGCATACAAAAATGTTGATCTACCTACTATATGTTCATATGTGAGAAATAATTGATACCGAAGAAGTATATCTAATATGATCTATGAAAACATGACAAATTAGGAAAGAATGGTGACATACCACAAGAATCAGATCAAGATTCCAATAAAGCAACTTAGAAATCATGATATATCATGAAAAGAACCATATTTATCATTACATGATGTTCAATAATTTATATCTACACATAGGATGCATAGAGAAAAGAAAATTACAAGGAGGTAATGATGAGTTTGTAGAAAACATAGAAGAACAAAGTGGATCGGCACTTACCCCATGAATCATGATTGAAATCACCAAGGGATGGTGCTAGGTTTTCTTCAACATGTGTGGGTAGGGTTACACAGACATATAGGGGGAGTAATATCTATATAGCAGAGTTTTGATTCCAAAACAAAATATATAGTCCCAAAGCAAATATGTCCATTGAAAATAGGATCTAGATTGGACCTCTAGGCAAGGTTTGACCAAACGGTTTGGGCCAAACATGTAAGGATTATCTGACCTTACATTTGGTCTCAAAACCCCTTATAAACCACCCAAACTCCCCATCAATCACCTTTACAATTTTTATGGAAACAAATTTCTTATTTAAACATCCCACTTTATAGAAACAACTCACTTTATGGAAACACCCAACATTATGGAAACAAACCCCATTATAAAAACACCCAACATTATGGAAACTCTATATATTATGTAAACTATCTATTTTATGGAAACTATATATTTTATAGAAACTCTCTATTTTATAGAAAATATCTATTTTTTGGAAACACAGTTTTTTATGAAAACTCTCTATTTTATGGAAACTCTCTATTTTATGGAAACCCAATCAAAGACACACCATTTAAAAAACATGAGGAAAGGGGTTATATACTCGAAACCAGGGGTACTATATTTTCCACACCATTAGTCATACCATACTCAGAAAGTAGAAACCCCTTGCTGATCAAAAAGAGTGCTAGCCATAGTTCTTTCATTTCCTTCTCACATTCTAAAGTCTCTTCCTGAATCTGACCATGTTTTCATAAAACACGAACATGCCCAATTCATTTCCCACGCAATAATTTCTATTGTCTATCCACAATCTAAACCGCGATATGTACCAGTGATGCATCTGGTTCTAGGTCAACGTTATCCCATTTGATCACTTGTTCAGGATCAGAGTGATACTTTTTCAACTGGGATACATGGAACAGATTATGCACCAAACTAAATCGTGGTTGTAATGCCAACCAATATGCCACCACTCCAACCCATTCCATTATTTAAAATGGAACAATGTATCTAAAATAAAACTTTCCCTAATTCCCAATGTAATGATTTCCATTCCTTGGAGAGATCCTCATAAATACATGATCACCTACAACAAATGAAAACTGTCTTTGACGATGATATGCATAAGATTTCAGATGACTCTGGTCCATCCCCATAAACTGTATATTCTCCGATGTTTCATGGAAAAGGATTGGTATGACTAGTGATTTTTTGAAAATATCCACCCTACATGGTGGAGAAAGATATGGACACCCATACAATGCTTAAAACAAAGCCATGTGTATCAAGGCCTAATAGTTTTTATTGTATGAGAACTCCACTAAGGGTATATGATCCACCCATGAGCCACCAAAATCCATTAAACAAGACCAAACAATTCTTCCAACATTTTTATCATCCTTTTGGATTTCCCATCCATGTGAGGATGATATTCCATGGTCATAGTTAATTTAGTCCGAAGGGGTTTCTGTAGGGATTTCTAGAAACAAGAAAACAACTGTATATCTCTATCTGAGACTATTGACACTAGTACGTCATGCCTCTTTAGCACTTCTCAGTTATAAAATTTTGAAAGATCCTCCACCATATGAGTATCTTGAATAGGGATGAAATGGGCCGACTTGGTAAAACGATCCACTATCACCCAAATGGTATCATGTTTCTGGACCGTTCGTTGAAGACATATAACAAAATACTTGGATATCAGATCCCATTTCTATATGAGGTTGTGAAATGATAGTAACATACTAGCTAGTCTATGATGCAATGCTTTAACCTACTAACAAGTTAAGTACTGTGAGATGAACTCGACCACCTTTTTTTTCATGATGCTACACCAAAACTACTCCTTCAATTATTTATACATATTCTGTGTTCCTAGATGTATAGCCTATATCGAATGGAGGTAAGAATAAAGGAGTTGTTCTTAAAAAACAACAAGTACAACCATCAAATTATTAAAACACAAAATTGAACCCCCATCAGGTTTCCAACCCTCAATTGTATCCCCACCATTGAGTTTTGAACATATAACTATACATTCAACATCATATATTTGTGCATCCTAGATCTATTTTACTAAATCAGGAACAAGAATATCTAAAAAGAAAACAGTAACATCACACTGGTATTCTCATTCCACATGCATGTCGTCTAGGACCGACATCAACATCCATTCACCTGAAGCATCTTTCGCCGCTTGAGCATATTAATTTCTACTCAATGCATCCAATAATGATTTTTTTCCCTCATGTGTACATCAAGTCAAGTTCAATCATTTGGAGATAGTCCATATATCACCTTTTCCTCATATTCAAATCTCTCCAAGAGAAAATGTGTTTCAAGATTTCATGATCTATAAACACAATAAATTTATCACCAAAGAGATAATGCCTCCATGATTTCAAAGCCTAGATGACTCCAGCTAAATCCAAATCATGTGTTGGTTAATTCTTCTCATGCACCCTCAACTTCCTTGAACCATAAGCTACCACATGATCTCTTTGCATTAGAACAAAACCCAACCCTGATACCGAAGCATCATAATACACCACATACCCCTATCCATATTCTATAAAGTTTAAGATAGGTTCCAATGTATGCCGAATATTTAGTTCATGGTAAGACTTCTGGCATTTCTCTCTCCATTGGAATGGAGAATTATTCTTTTTGAGAGCTGTCATTGGAGAAGCTAGTCGTGAGAAATCACACACAATGCATCAGTAGTAACTAGATAGGCCAAGAAAAATTCATATCTGGAAAAAATTCTTCAGTGGTTGCAAAAGATAACAACTTCTATCTTTTCAGGATCAATAGTAATGAATTTATTAGAAATGACTATTCCAAGAAAATGTACTTCTTGTATCAAAAATTCACACTTTGATTATTTGGAAATAAAATCGTGATCTCTCAAGATTTGTAACACTATTTATAGGTGCACCTCATGATCAAAACTTGAATTTTAATAGAACAAAATGTCTTCCACAAAAACCACAACAAAAGAATCCAGATATTTCTGAAATATCTGATTCATCAATTCCATGAAGATTTTTGGTGCATTTGTTAGACTAAAAGGAATGACTACATAATCATATTGGCCATATATACTTATGAAATTATTATTTGGAATATCATATTTTAGAACTCTCAATTAGTGATATCTTGATCGAAATTCAATCTTGGAGAACCTCTCAGCTCACCTAAATTGTTTGAAAATATTAACAATTCATGGAATTGAATATTTGTTCTTTATAATAGCTTGGTTAAGATTACGATGAACATCACATACCTGAAGAGTTCCTTATTCCTTCTTCATGAACAAAATTGAAGCTGCCCAGAGAGACGTACTTGGTCGAATGAATTCATTATAGTCTAACTCCACTAACTGTACTTTCAATTCTGGTTACTCTATTTGTTCCATCCTATACGATGAAAGGGAAATAAGACTGGTCCACGAAAGAAGATCAATTGTAAACTCCACATCTCTTAGAGGTGGTATAAATGAAAATTTATTGGGAAACACATCTATAAATTGATCCAAAACTGCTAGAAAACTATTTTCCTCAATCTCTTACATTAAATCCAAATTAAAAGCTTTCAAATGATAATATATTGTTCCCACCGTTAGTGCTAACAATCTATTTTCACTATTCATTACAATCCTTTATCCTCTAAAGAGATGCTTGATGTCGTCCTCAATCATGAAACAAACTATTCTCCTATAATAGTTCACTTGAGCCTTGAATGTTTTTAACCAATACATACCCATGATTACATCAAAAACATTCATCTCCAACATCTATAAGTCCCATTTCAGCTTAGCTCCATCAACAGTTATAGCACTAGCTCTACACACGAAGGCTCGAAATTCTCTATCACATAGAAGATTTTAGAGTTTTATCAATGAAGGCATCCTTTCATGCTTTAAACTTAGTGAATAGGTTCCCCAAATACTTTTCAACTTAGTTCTAGAGTTCTTATCTTCTCTAGTGAAGAAAACTGTACTTCCTCCACATGGATTTCAAGATATGAAAAATATTGTAAATGGGGTATCCGGTTGCAGTCCCAACTTAGTAGTTTCAGCATCGTAAGAGATGTTTTGGAACAACTATAGGTTCAACGATGGCTTAGGTGCAACCATATTCTCAACATCCTATTCCAACTAGTTCATACAATGCCTAATGGGTTATATATGAAAACAAAAAACGACCTCTATCAATATAACTCTCTAGCAACTGTTGGTTTAGCATTTCAAATTCCATCACATCAACTATCTCAACATTTATTTCCAAAACAATTTTTTCCCCTTGATTGAAAAGTTTTGAAAAAATTTCACATGCTTTTGAAAATTAAACCATTTTCAAAATAATATAAGTGTTCGATCTTTCAAATTAATTCATTTTGAAAACCAATTCAATACTTTTTCGAAAATTAACAACTTTTTTTCACAACATGAATCATTACTCAAAATGATGTATGCACTTTTAGTGGGATGTAATTCCTCTACAATGTGTGTCATGCATGTCTCATTGGCTATACCCACGACATTGATATTTCAAAATCCTAGAAGTGTCTCCAAACTCTTATTTACCCAACTCCATGGTAACATGATGTTCAACATAAAAGTGATGGCTATGTCCTTTTATGCTATATATTTCAGGTTCTGACAATCCTACTCCTTTATAATATTCCCTCCCATGTAATAGACATTAAGGTATTTCCTCTCCCAAACCTGGAACATCGATGACTACTTGTTAGGAACTAACCGAAAAAGATGATACCATCTGTAATGACTCGCCAATTCACATTGGCATGAGAGTAAAACGAGTCATCACTAGGCCTTAAGAGACATCCCGAAGATGCCAAAGGCTGGCAATAAGTGTCGAAGTGTTTCAAATACAAGTGGGGGATGATTTACACTTTAAAAAATAAACTAATAAATTGAACAAAAATAATGAAACATTCACTATATGATGCATAAACTAATGAAAGACAACTCAACAACTTCAGGTATCTCAAAACCACATCAAAGTAAGAAATAACGAAAGAATATCCAAGTATCAAAGTACTCAACTGATAAACTACACAAGACTCTCCAAAGTCCTCATGAATCCATGCTCCACAAGCTCCAAGATCCACAATATCTAAACAACCCAAAAATCACAAGGTAGTGCTAAAAAGATGTGAAACCTTACCTTTTATGTTGTCCCAAAATAATGAATCTACAAAAGCACCAAAGTGCCAAAGCAAGGGTGAGTATAATACCCCATAGTTTTTCCCAAATTACTTCCCTACTCATGCCAATAATATAGAGGAGTTAGGGGAAATTAAATAAAACAGTATATATATTTTGTTTTTCTCAAAAATAGTTTATAATTGCATATAAACAAGTTTCTAGAACCATTAGTTACCAAAATCATACTAGTGCAATTGAAACCAATTTTCCCAGTGAGATATTTTTTCATAAAAATAACAAAACAAGCATGAAAATCATTTCACAATATCACTTTCTTGGCATACCCAACCATTCCACAAAACCATGAAACCAACCATGCATGCTACGTTATGATATTTCAACACTCCTAAGTGGTTTCTTGTTGATCTACCGAGTCATCACAAGGTTATTATTTTCCATGTGCCATTAACCCTTTGGCACCGAGCACATGGTCATATTTCTACCAATTCCTGTGTATGAAATTCACACGTGCCATTCACCCTTTGGAATCGATCACAAGGTCTTATTTTAACCAATACCCATATATGCAACATGATCACACAACACATATGCCCAACGATCAAGCCATGAAAAAAACATTTAATAAAAACTCCTTTTTATTGAAAACCATTTCCCACAAAACCATTTCAATGCCAAAAAATTTCTATAACAAACCATTTCAATAAAAATACATTTTTATTTAAAACCATCTCTATTGAAAACCCCTTTTTAATCAAACATTTAGAAATTCAAGAAAATCCATAATTTAAAATCATCAATTTTTAATCATGAAACTAAACCCCCTTTGCACAATTATTCACCAAGATCACGCAATTTCACAAAAACCATTAATCCTTACTATTGAAGATTTTCCCCTGAATTTAACAATAAATAATCCAATTTGAATCTAAGACAATAAATTATAGCAATAAGAGTCGAGAGAGAAGCCTCTTGCATCAAAGGTTTTGATGAAACACGACAATAGACGAGGAACACACAAGAAGACGAGTCAATGTCTAATAATGGCCTTAGTTATCTAATCCTAGAAAGATGACGACTCAAAAAGGAATTATTTAGAATCCAAAAACGTATATCTGCCCACTATAGGTTCAGATCTGAGAATAAATGGAGATCAGAGATATAGATCTAAGAGGATCTAAGATAAAGTGACAAATCATGAAAGAATGGTGACATACCTCAAGAATCAGATAAGGATTCCAAGAAAGCATCTTAGATCTCTTCCATTATCCTAAAAAAGCACCATATTTAGCCTTAAATGACTATAGAAACTAATATATACACACACAAGGTGTCGAGAAAAGGAAACGAGAAGGAGAGAAGAGGAGTTTGTAGAAAACAGAAAAGAACAGAAAAGATAGACACATACCCCAAGAATCAGGCTTGAAATCACCAAGGGAAGGCTCTAGGTCAGCTCCAACAAGTGTGGGGAGGGTTCTCTAGCCATTTAGGGAGTGTAATCTCAAAATATGGGGGATTTGAAGCCAAAAAGATTTATATAGATAAAAAACGAGTTAGATCTTAGAAAACAAGTTCTTGATTTAGCCTCTTTGCAAGTATTGACCACACGGTTTGGGCCAACCGTGTTTGGATAATGAGACCTTCCTTTTAGTCCCAAAACACGTTATAAAAACCTCAAACTCTCCCATCCTTCACATTTACACTTTTTATAGAAAATTGTTTTTAATGGAAACATCCCACCTTATAAAAAAACCCACTTTATGGAAACACCCAAATTTATAAAAGCAACCCACTTTTTGGAAACAACTAAAATTATGAAAACACCAAGCTTTATAGAAAACCCATATATTATGTAAACTCTCTTTTTTTATTGAAACTATATATTTTATTGAAACTCTCTATTTAATGGAAACTCTATATTTTATGAACACTCTATATTTTATGAAAACTCTATATTTTATAGAAACTCCCTATTTTTTAGAAATCCAACCGCATACACACCATTTTTAAAAACATGAGGAAAGGGGTTATATAATAAAAAATGGGGGTACTACAATTATCCTTTTATAAAATCATTCATAAGAATATCCATTCATTCAATCTCAATTATTTAGAAATATTCTATAAGATGGATTAAGTCTTCTTCTAGATTGATATATGGAATTAGTTGAATATATGTTTTCATTTAAAATGCATTCATTCACCCAAGGGTAGAAGAAAAATACCCTATGGGAATTTCATAAAAAATTGGGTATCATTTAAACAAATGATACATGTGATATGAAATTATGGAGAAGGGTAGGGATTTCGTGTATGGTTGAAACAAAATTACATGTTACCCTGAAATTTCAGTTTGAAAAGAGAGTCTTAATGCTTCCCTTAACCTTTTTATACAATATTTGAGATTTTAATTTCTAATTAGACTAATCAATATAAATTTAGAAGTATCCATATTATTTGAAATGGAGAAATGGTTAATGTAAAAACTAATCCATTATTCCAGATTCTTTTAATTTCATTAGATAACTTTTTATCAATTTCATTTTCTTCTCTATAATTATCCAAGTTATACACTATTTCCCCCATTCCATAGAGGGTATAAAATTTATGTTCAACCAAGTGAGAATAATAATTTATGTACATCACGAGTTCATAGTAGAATAATACTATTCTTTTTTTATTTCTATTTTATAATTTCTCATTTACGAGTTTTAGTGTAGTTTGATGGTTAGTAAAAATTACCCAAATCAAAACAGTATTATATTTTTTGATGACATAATTCACAATGTATGTTTTTCATTATATATCAAACATAATGTAGATATAAATGGTTATAATGATAGTTCTATGTGGTTATGGAAATCTATATTGGAGAATTATATATATACACAAAAATTTCATTATCATATCCTTTATTTGGGATTTTTGATTTAGTTATTTCAACGGTTTCAAAGGATTAATAAGTGGTTTTTATAGTAACCTGGTATTACCATACATTGATATTACATAATTTTTATGAATATTCATCAAATTTAAAAACATTATTCCTGAGGACCGTAACATTATATTTTATTTGGAAACAACGAAATAAAATACTCTAACTTATTAAAAGGTATTAAATGTTTCCCAAAAAGATCATCCCCTTTAGTTATTCTACTTAAATACATTCTTCATAACATGGGGATGAAAACCAAAATAATTGGTTGAGAAATAATTTTTAGTAATAGAAATTAAAGGAAATATGTAATCATAACGAACATATGGTAATGAGTTCAGGAACATATAATTTGAACATCATAACATGCCTATCAAATATCAGAAACATGATACATGGAATAAATATATGAATTTCATAAGATATTAATAATTAAATGATCAACAACATGTACCTTTTTACCAAATCATAGTCATAAGACATATAATTTGGAGAAAACACAAAAACATTTAATATCATTCTATATATTTGAAGGTCTATTTCCAAAATCATATTATCAAACTTCATGGTGACTACACATAATTTCTGGAAGACACAACGATCCCCAGTTTCAGTTTTTTTCTTTTAAGGGATTTGGTTTCCCCATCTTCCCATAATTTGTGTGGATTCCCCATTTCCCAATAGTGCATCAGTTTTCCTCCTCTTCCCATAGTAGATTGGGTTTCCTATTCTACCCATAGTAGATCTGGATTCCCTATCTTCCCATTGTGGATCACGACGCACCTATTTCCCATTGTGGATCAAGCCTATTAACTTGCTTCCTATCATTATATCAGGAGATATAAACCATTACATAATTAATTTGTGGGATCTATTTACCCCACCCATCTCATAATGAAATCATACACACATTTTCCACAAATTTAAAAATAATAATATCATAACCCATGAAAATAAATATGAATAATAACACTATAAAGAAATATTTTAAAAGATAAACCATTTTTAGAAACTTTTTCTTTTAAATTAGATTTGAAAACCTATAAATTAAGCTGGACAATATTTTAAACTTCTTTTTCATCGAAAACACCATGAAAAATCATAACGAAATATAAAAGACATTTGGAAAACATTTTTCATTATAAACACTTTGAAAACTCATAAATAAAGCATTAATTTTTTTAAAAACCTATTTATGTTAAAATAAATTTAATACTCATCAAAAAGACTTAAAAATATTTTGAAAACCTTTTTCTTTGAAAATAATTTGAAAAATCAATAATGATGGACATAAATAATTCCGAAAACCCTTTTATTTGATAAAAACATTAAATTTCACAAATTTTGTGAATATTAGGAAAATATTTTCTATAAAAATAACCATAAATTCCAACAAATGATTATTTATGAAAATATGGTCATGAAGATATGTAAGTATCTATATGCCGAATGTTCCTTTTACATCGTAAATGATTAGAAAAGTTCCCTGAATAGAAAATGATAAGAATATTCCTTTTAAAAATATTTGTTAAAATGGTAAAACATGGATAAAAATTTCATATAAACATATAATTAATAAGGATAATTATATTTTAATACAATTTTAGAAAAAATTGTTTTTAAAGAACATTGACTTCCAACCAAAATAATAAACATAGTAAATTTTTCATAAAAATAATTTATAATATGTCATATGTAACATAGAGTGAAATAATTTTAATAATAATTGAATATATAATGACTAAGTAGAGGAAAAAAACATATTTGAGTTTTCTTGAAATATATATCATAATGTTTCATCAATTAAAGTGTAATAGTAAACAATATTGAAAAACGGTGAGATTGTTACAATGAACTCTTTCCAAATGGTATCATTAAATCATATTACCCATGTATGAAAATGGAATTATATAATGCTTAAAATATCATGGAAATATAGATATTAATGAGATAACATATCTAATGTTTTTGTATACATCTTGTAGAAGAATATACATGCATAACATGGCATGTGTCTCTAATAATAAAAATTGTGACAAATTTGGTTTGTTGATTAGGTGACTTCTGAAACATAAACCCATAAAAAATGTTCCAAAAATAGATATATAAATATCCAAAAATTTATTAATAAATATAATATAAAATATCTATATTAATTATACACAGCAAACCTAAGAAATAGGAGGTAATCTTGACTTCTACCTCATAGAAAATAAAAGTGAGTTGAGAAACCCTAACCTTAAGTGTTGACTTCCTTTATACACCTTAAAAAATAATGTTTAATAAATATAAGTTTATTATAAATATACCAAAGAACCACATTCATATATTTGTTACCATATATTACTTTATAAGTGTTTATATTTCCCATTTATATATAATTTCATGGTAATGTTACATTTTGGGTAATATTCGTGTTGTTTTTCATATTTGTTTTGAATTGTCACTATTGATACATTTATTTAGATAATGGTTTAACTTTTTTTAATGTAAATAAGTAAATAAATGTCATATATATTCAGAAATTTATCTGACTTTAGATGCTTTATTTTATTAAAATAAAAAGTCCTTGAGTGCTCAAATACACCATTTATCGAGAAGGTAGGCCGTACAAACGCATGATTGTTGTTTTTGTTTTATTGTCGTATTGAATGAAAAAAAAGTAAATAACATATATTTATATATTTAATATCATTAAGGTATAATAATTATGTCATATATATAGCATATAATTCTACTCAATCAATACCTAATACATTACATGTAATGTGTGAATGAATCATATTTCTTTGAGGTGGCAGTAGTGCACTAGTCCACAAACAAGGTTATCATATTTAAAAAAAGGTAAAATGAAGGAATTTTTAATATAATAATAGAAAAATAATAAAATATCATAAATATCATAAATATAATATAAAAATAGTGTTTCTCTCATAATTTTCAACCAGGAGAGGTGGTAAAGGAACAACAGACAACATAGTTTAGTTAGGCCATAGTTTGCCATACAAAAGAATGGTTAGTTCCTTACCCATTAGATGTATGTGTGTGTAAGTGTAAAATTAAAACATAGAATAAAACAATATAATAATATTTATAATAAGGAGGCTAATATATAATCGTGGAATAATAATAGTTGAGTTTTTGGAGAATGAAATTAAAACAAAGTATCTTTAGAAAGATGTAACCTATTCTTTGGGTAACTCCTATTGGTTTTTACCAAAGGGATTACATGGATAGATTTATTCCAAAATGGGGGATTCTAGGGTTAAGGGATTTATTTTTGGAGATTATTTGGGAATATGTTTTGTTAGTATAAGGTATTTAAAGGTGTGAATAAGTGGGACAGTTGAGTGCCTTTTTATAGTAGAGGAATATTGGAATTCTTGTAAATTTTTGAAAAACGTATTCCACCCACATATCTATTGAAATGTGGCCCCAAAAATTTTAAAAATTAAAAAAAGGAGTATAGTTTCTAAATATTTCCATAGAATGGATTTTTGAAAAGAGAATTGGAAATTTCGTCCCTTTTGTTTATGGATTAGTCCTTTGTAATGCTAATTTTTGACTTAACAATTATAATAAATTTTAACTACTTTCACTAATATTTTATTCCAAAAAAAGATGAAATATCTGAAATTATAAATTATACTAATTACAATTGTGAGATCAATTTTTAAAAATTCTAACCAGATAAGTGAATGAAATTAATTTCAATTTAATATCACAGATGGGATGAAAAATCAGGTATTTAAAACAAAAATGTTCCAATGATTGATATTGTTTTATATCCAATTTCATTATGAATGTGATTAAAATGATCTAAATTGTATTTATTGATTTAAAATTGTTCTAATTAAAATTTAAAACCAAAAATATATAATTTATCTATATAAATTCATTAGATGAAAATTTAGGTCGAAATTAAAATTAATTTCTTTTAACTACTCATCAAAAAATGAAACATTTAAAAAAAACTATTCCCAAGGTATTAATTTCTATATATATATCCAAAAACAATATCTATTTTCTTAAGTAAAAAATATATATGTGAAAAAAATCATATATGAAAAGGGTTCACCGTTAAAAGGTTACAAAATTGCCTTTTTGAAAATAAAAACAACTTTTTATTCCGAAAAGTGGAGTTATTTTTATCTTATACCTTTGAATTATATTGGATGAGTATAAAAAATATTTATTAAATATATAATATATTAATTTAAATTAAAACAATAACAAATAGTGGATTGTTTAATTTATTGAAATAAAACTATGTTTGTACATTGAAAAAATTTCCTAGAGAAGTAATATGATTATTTCATAATTGTATTCACATTCTATTATACTAATGGATAACCAATGGATTCAATTTATATACATGTGTAAATAATTTTTTTTTCAATTTAGTTAAAATAGATGTAGAATTTAATTCCAATTGAAATATGGTTTCTATAATAATATTTGGAAAAATATGTTTATTGTATAATGTATTATGGTAAAACTCAACCTTGTGTGTTACAAAAGATAATGAAGGGACCAAATATTATGTGTAATTCAATTAAAACATAGTGTTGGGTGTGCAGAAACATAATCTATTTTTTCTGTATAGCACAATATTGACTTTTTGTCATGGATAATGCAACTCATACATAGGGATTTAATATAAAAAAATCTATATTCAATTTTCATTGAAATTAAAAATATCAAAAGATTAAATTATTTCAAAAAAATAAAAAAATCATGGTGTGTTACATTTTTCACCATAAAATGAATTTCACTATTAAAATTCATCTACGTTATTAAAATTTGGATACTTTAATGTTTCAATCATACAATTCCACATCAAATAGTTAATACTAAAGGTTCTATTAAAAAGGTAAATATGGAAACATAACAATCACCAAAATTAACACATAGCTTGGTTTCCACATATGATAATATATGCGGTAAATAAAAACATGTACCTGGTTAAAAAGTGTAAATTATCACAAAGATTGATAAAGGTCACTGATCACCAGAAATTTGGTGATCTAGAGGATGTTAACAATAAAAATACAATAAAGTGAAGAAGCATGAATGTGGTAAATGGTATCATCAAAAATAAATATTAATAAAAAATTATTTCTGTACTACTTTCCTTTTGTTGAATAATAATTTTTTTCATAAAAAAATATACTTATTTGGTTTCATTCCTTTTCAGAGGTAAAATATCACCCTTTTTCGTGTCTTGATCTATTTCAAAATCACCTATTTCTCTATAAAGGTAGGTTAATGTTTTATTCCTGAATCTCGAACAGTTCATGAGATCCATGATTAGTCCCCCCACATAGCTTTAGTTACCATCGATTATATAAAGTTAGATCATGATATCCAACATGCATAAATCCTCATGTGGTAAGATAATACTTTATTATCACAAACAACAATCTATTCTTAACTCAATATTTTATTAAATGTTTAATATTATCACACATTTTAATGATGAAAATCCAAAACATTAGAGATATGTTCATGAAACCATAAACAAATTTACCCCCCATACAACACATAGTATCTCTCGGTTGTCTCATTCCAAAAATGTGAATACCATCATCATATACTCTCTTAAAACATGGTAATAACCTGGATTACAAAAAATAATTTTAGAAAACATCTATGCTCCCTTATTTTTTAGATTACTTGATACATCCCTAAATCAATGAAGTTTTATACTCTATCCATAATGACAAAGACCACTTTTCAACAAATCAGAAATCTATTCCAGGGTAATTAGTAAAATCCAATTTACATTTTCCATATCAATCATTACTTTATTAAGGGAATTTTACCCTTCATTGGAATATAACATTTTATAATGATATATTTTGATGGAATTATCAACAATTTCCTCAAAATCAGGGACACACTAAGGTTTACATTCCCTTAATAAAAATATCATTTTTCTTTTAAATCCATTTTCTTTTTCTATAGAAACATTAACAATATTTTTCAAAATTATAAATTAAAAACATGTGCTTACTCATTCATATAACATTATTCTTGAATTTCTTTTAAATATACACTTCAATCATCTAACTTTGTTATTAAACCATTACTCAGGATTTATCATCTAATATCTTCATACCTCGTACCTAGAATATGAAATATTATTCATGTATTATGGTTCCTCAACCTAAATATAGTCATTATTCAATTGTTTAATATAAATAAAACTAGAAGAAAATCCTATAACATTAAAATTTCATGTATAGTCTATTTATATTCAGAAGTATAACTAAAACGTGTAGGCATTCCAGATTATCTACATGATATTTTCAATAATGAAATTGATTTTCATCATGTTTGTACATTTATCATCTATAAAATTCAATATTAACACTATTCTTTCTAGCTCCTACTATAGAATATAACCAGAATTAATAAGGTGAGAAACAAATATCATTGGATAAAACAATATAATGTAGAAAAAATACATATAGTTTTTCAAAAAAAATGAAACCTACTTTTTTAATATATTACACCATAGGTTTGACGTAGGTTATTCCGAGTCATGTTCTATTTAAATATTTTATGATGGTTCTTAAAGAGTTTTTGAATTTCCAAATCATATCCCCCATGAGTGTTAAACCAAGTGTGTAGAAAGGTATGTTGTTGTGCATCAGTTCACAATCGAGTATAGTGCAATACGATGTTTTTGGGATTGTTACCCCTATGTACATCTATTCCAGAGCCATATCTACTTATAGTGTCTATACCAATATGTATTTCTAGAAATATTCTCACTCATTCCTTTAATAAAATTCCATGAAATATTCATAAATATTATTACATTCTTACACTTTTCCAAATAGACATCCCTAGATATATATGTTTAAATATAACTAGGGATCTCACTAATGTTTTCTCATAAGTTTTTTTCAATGATTGAAAAAACCTTTACATTAATACCATCTATTACAACATGGTTTTAAGAAACGTATATATTACACCATTTTTTATGAATATTCATTACATTAAAAAAGTACATGCCCAATGACCATAATAGTTTAGTGTCTTTAGAAACATGGAATAAAATATTCTAACATGGTGAAAGGTCTTCAATGTTTCCCAAAAAAATCATCCACATTAGTACATCTACATAAAACCTTTCTTCATAACCTATGGAAATGAAAAACAAGAAATAGGGGCTCTCAAATGGTCAATAAGGGTAAATAAATTAAATATAATAGGATAGAATTAATATTAGAGTATGGGAACATGAGAATAAAATTTAATTATTATACCCTTAAAATCAATGATTAGAAACATGATACATGACATAAATATTTGTAGGTCATAACACATGAATCATAAGATAATCAGTATCACGAGCCATGTGATTATATTATAGGAATAATTCATATAAATTTTGGAAAACACATAAACATGTAATATATTTAACTATCGGTCAATGATATCTCCAAAACATTATTAAAGAAAATCACAGGGACTACAAGTATGGTGTAAGACAGACCGCAAACCCATGTCATAGTCCTTTACTTATAAGGGATTGGGTTTCACCATCATCCCATAATGTATCATGTTTCCCAATCTTCCCATAGTGGATCTGTTTCTCCAATATTCCTCTAGTGGATTGGTCGTCCCCATATTCCCATAGTGTATTAGGATGCAAAAGTTTCCTATTTTGGATCAAGCCCATCGACTTGTTTCCCATCATTATCTTATTTGATAGAATAATTTACCCTATGCATTGGAGGGGGTATAGTTACCACAAATCACATAATGAAACCATAAATACATGCCCCAAAAATTCATAAATAATAATATCATACCCGTGAAATGAAATGAGAATCAAAACATTTTATCACATCAATAAATATAGAAATGATATAGGATTTATAATCATTTCATAAAATAATAAACCGAAAAAAGAAACTAGTTTCAAAAGAAAATAACCCATAGAAGATGAATGAGTTTCATAAACATAATTCAATATAAAAATAAACAAATCCATAAAAAATATTAACAGAAATATTATATCATATTCCAAGTAAATAATAAAGCACAAAAATTAATGTCAACTTGGATGTGGAAAGATTTTGATTGATCATATCAAATATTTGTTATTGAAAATATCATTTCATTTAAAAACCCTTTTTATGAAACCATTTCAGAATAGGTTTCTTCTGTAGAAAATTTTAAAATATAATTTAAACATTTATTGAGGAAAGTATTTTTTCATTATGAAAATATGATATTTAAAACCTAATGTATTTTTGAAACCTTATTATTTTATAATATATTTAAAGACATATAAAAAATGATTGAAATTATTTTAAAAAAGTATTATTTTCAAACACCATAAAAACTTATAAATAAAGGATGAAAACAATTTTAAATCCTTTTTATTTATAAGAAATTTTAAAACACATAAATAAATATTTAAAACATTTTGAAAAAATATTTCTTTGAAAATAATTTGAACTCCTTAAAAGAAGTCTCAGAATCATTTTGAAAACCATTTTCTCTAAACAACATCTTTAAGTTAAAAATATTTATATAATATTATGAAAAATATTCTATAAAAATAACCTTCAAAACCTAAAAAGATATTTATAATTAAATTATGATCATTACAGCGAGTCAGTGTGTATATTCCAGACATTCATTTTACACAGTAAATGTTTAGAAGAGTTCCTTTATTGGGAAACAAGTTAGAGAGTATTTTTGAAACCATTTTATTAAAGGTAAATCATGGGTAAGAATTAATTTAAAATAAAAATTTATAATAGAAAAAAAATTTGAAAAAAATTTAGACAATAAGGTTTTGAAATACATATATATCTGACAGAAAATATATATAATGTTAGATTTCCAAAAAACCAATTTATTAATTTTATTATGTACCAAAGAGTTAAAAAATAACACTAGTACTTTAATATATATATAATAAATATATGATAATAAATTTTATAATTTTCATTGAAATAATTATTAAAAGGTTTCTTCAATGAAATCATTATCATAGACAATCCAGATAAACGAAGATATTGTTGTAATAAACTCTTACCACTTGTTAACTTGGAATCATAATGCACAAATAGGGAAATGAAATTACATGAAAATTAAGTTATCATTTGTATAAGGATACTAATTATATATCATTTCAAATTGGAATTTATACACCTCATAGAAGAATATATGTTCATCACATGGCATGTGTCTCAAAGAAGGCAAATTTAGACAAAATTACTTAATCGATTCGGTAACTTTTGAAACATAAACAACATTTAAGAAATATCACCATATTTATTTATAATTAAATGTAAATTTATATAGAAGAATCATATAATAAATCAATGGAAATTATAAAAACACATATAATAAATATTATTTTACTATGGCTTCTGTCTCATGGAAATCAAAAGTGAGATGAGAAAACTTGTACCTAAAGTCTTGACTTCCTTCATACATGTTAAATACCCCTTTATAATATATATTTCTTAATTATAAATCTAAAATATAACCATATTCATATATATATATATATTACCATATATGATTTTATTATGACTTTATATTACCTGCTTATTAAAAATTCAATATTAATGTTACTTTTCTGGTATTACACGCATTGTGTTTCATATATGTTTTTACTCATTGTTGTTGACACTATTTAATAGATAATGATTTAATTATTTATATAATTTAAAAAAAGATATAAATATCATATATTTTAGATATATATTTTTTATAATAAATAATGAAATCATATAATTATAAAATGGAATACATTGTTCATAGAAATTGTAGGTTGTAGGTATACATGGACGCTATTTACTTTTTATAATTTTATGGAAATAAAGGATGTTAATAAAATTTATATATATATATATATATATTAAAATTTTACCATAATTATTATGTTATATATATAATATATTTTCACTAAACCCATCCGTAATAAATTTCATGTAAAGTGTGAATGAATCACAACTCTTTGAGGAGGGGGTAATCGACATGTCCACAAATGAATTTTCATATATACAAAAATTTGAATGAATGAAGGAATGTCTTGTAAAATAATTAAATACGTATAAATAAATCCTAAATATTATATATATAATATAAAAACATGGTTTTTATAATAATTGAAAACCACGATAGGTGGTAAACGAATACTAAATAACATTTTTTTGTGAGGGAGTTGTTCATTGTACACAATAATAGTAAGTTCATTACCCATTGAATCGAAGTGTGTGTAAGTGTAGGTTAAAATCTTAGAATCAAATAGATCAGTGTATTTATGATACTAATGTTGTTATATAGTAATGGAATAAGAATATTTTAGTGGTTGGAGAATGAAAATAAAACAAAGGATCTTGAGGGAGGATGTTACATATTCTATGGGTAACTCATCATGGTTTGTACCATAGGGCTTCCATGGATGGATTTATATCAAAATGAAAATTTATTTTGTTAATTGATGGATGATGGGAGATTATTTTATCATATTTTTTCATGACAAAAGGATTGAGAGGTGTGAATAAGTATCTAGGATCAGTTCCTCTTTATAGTGGAGAAGGAATGGAATTCCTGTAAATTTTTGAAATGGGAAATCTAGACACTTTTTTTAATGTATAATGGCCAAAATAATGGTAAACATCAGATAAAATTGATTATAGGTTCTATATATGATCACATAGTGGATTTTGAACAAGTTTCTAGGTAATTTGGGCCCTAAATTTTCCTTTTTAGTAATTTGTTAAACTAATTTTTCTCTTAATAGATATAATTAATTTTAATCACTTTCATAATTCAATTTTGTTAAAATAAAATATGAACTTATTTGAGATTTTAAATTATCCTCATTCCAAATATAAAAAAATTCCAAATTCTAATTACATAAGTAAAAAAAATCAATTTAAATTTATTTCTGTAGACTGGAAAAAAAGTGGGGCTTTAAAGTTACAAATGTTCAAAAGATTGAAATGTTTTATATCTGATTTTATTTTGAAATTGATTATAATGATTTATATTATAATAATTGAATTAAAAGTGATCTAATTATGCTTAAAAATAATTTTAAAATATAAATTGTTTACAAGAAAATTGATCTTAGTATTAAAAATCAGTGTTTTTCATTATTCATATAAAATAAAACTTCTAAAAAAATCATTTGAAATTTAATTATGATATTCTTCTTCACAAAATGAAGTTCAATTTGGAATAAAGTAATTATAAAAGTTTCAAAAACCAAATTTAAAACGGGTTCCCCATTAAGAGGCTATAAAATTACCTTTCATAAAAATATATCTTTTTATTCAGAATATTAGATATTTTATTGTCTTATACTTATCAAATCTATTAGATGAGTATAAAAAATATTGATTTAATATATACAATATAAATTTTATTCAATGTTTTAATCAAATGTTTTTTGTTAGATTTATTGAGATAAAATTGTTTTTCATATAGAAAAATAGCTTTCCTTGAAAATTAATTTTTTATTATCATATTGTTCATAATTTCAATTATACTAATATATAAGAAAATTATTCATTTTGTATAATTTCATTACTCATATTTTCACAATTTATATTATATAATTCATATATTCTATTCCATGAGGTATGTGTTAGTTGTAATAATGTTTTAGTAATATTATTAATAGTATTTTATAGTCTGGAAAAACATCACCTTGTGTATAACACAAGATATTAGAGGGACTTGAATTTTTTTGAAATACCGACAAACATAGTTTTTTGGGTTCTATTAGATAATTTATGTGTATTTTTAGCACAATACTGACTTGGGGTTGTGGATAATGAAATCCAAAATTAGATGTTTTGTATAAAAAATTCTAAATTATGTGGTACTTGAAATAAAAAATATCAAAAGAATAAATTAATCTAAAAAATTTAATTTAACATATTGCATGGTGATACAGTTTTTGAGTGATCCAAAATTGAAGCTACAAGAATATAAAAAATGATCTACACTAAAGGATTGTTGTTCATGGATTTTTATAGGAGATAAATGGTGACAAACGACTCAATGAATTTTATTGAGTTTAGTTGATGAGTGGGAATTTAAATTGAAAAAAACTATAAATAATATTCAAGAAATCCAACTAATTATTTTTTAATATATCACTTTTTAAATAAATTTTATGTATTCTTTTAATTCACTTTTAACATTTATTTTTATGAAAAAAATAACTTCATTGACTATTTTTTATCGACTTATGAAAAAATAAAAAATATATTAGGTGAAAAATAAGGACAATGAGTGATTTTTAAACTCATTGAGATGAAACACTTGGTTTACAATATTACTATATGCTTTTGGGAAGTAAGAATATTATTGATGAGAACCTATGACAGGGTCATTCATCTATTCATCACCTCTAAATATAAATAGATACTTTGTTTTTATTATGTATATGAGGATGTCCTTCACTATTATATAAAAACTATTAATAGTGTTGGATTTTTAATTATAAATAAATATAAAATCCTATTATATATTATTATGAGTATAAAATCTGAGAAATATATGGGATCTGATTGATTAAACACAAGGTTTCGTATTATTGAACATCATTTCTAGCTCATTAGATTGAGAATAAAGCTTCATTTGACCAATTACATGTAACAATAATAAAGGATTTCTATAATCGAAACATATTTTGAAAACATCCAATTATTTTGTTTTGAACCAAAAAACCACTTACACGTCTATCTACATATATTCATACATAGTAAATAGGACAATTCACCCATGTTATTCATTTAAAATATATACCGAAATTTGAAATTATTGACTATAATGTTATGATTTCATTTTTCATGAGTATTATGTCATATATATAAAACATCTCCAATACCACATCACACCAAATAACTCACTGTAAAACCTAGGATTCACCCTTTTTCATTCTAAAAAAATAATTCCTCATTTCATTATAAAACTAGATGTTTCAACTCTAAAAATAATCATTCAATTTATAAATGCATCATTTAAACTTTCATACCTTTGAAATATGACATGGATTCTAAAAACTTATATGTTTTACCCTATATTTTCCCTTAATTAAATAAGATTAAGGATATATATATATTGAGATGAATTTTATTTATATCATAAGAAATATTTGTTATTATCGAAGGTAACATCCAAATGAACTTTATTACTCTAGCTGGGGAAAGTATCACTTCATAGTCAAAACCATGAGATTTTATGCAATGTTTTTTGACATGCAAGTTCAGTATTTGACACTCAACCATTCTTAAGAATTTTATCATTTAAAAACCCTTATATACAATGGTCTTGACACTTCTGATGTATTTACCATGTTCATAAATACATTTCATGTACAATGGGTGAAAATCATGTTTCATGGACTATAATGATTATTTGGATTCAGAAATATCAATGTACTCTTAGTGAGGTCCCACCAGAAGGTAACTGGATTTGGGATTGGTATTTTCATCCATAATCATTCCAAAAAAATACTTATAACATCCTATGCCTAGCCATTGGATTGTAATGAGCCTAGGTGCTACTATCATTAGGTGAAATCCTCAAGGCATAAATGGATGGAAATAAATTATATGGGATTACTGAAAGGTTGGAGGAAGAATTTTCTTTTTGACAACCACAACCTGTTAAGACAAAATAAATAAAATCAAACCAACTTATATGATTCATGTAGAATTAAAATATAACCCAAGTGAAATACCAATGAAACAATGATATCCATATTACATTTAAAATAATAAAATATAATAATAATTAACTAAAATAATTCATATATTAGACCCAATGGTGGCAATACTCTAGACTCTATGGACATAACCAACTAATGATTTTAATCTAGAAAACATCATTAGGAGTTACCAAGGGAGAAATACAAATTTTCCCCTTTCACATATCATGGAAAGAAATCTGTGTATATTAAATAAAGTGAATATACCTGAGGTGAGTTTCCATACCCAGTAGGATATCAAAAAAAAAATATTCTCTTACACACCACTAGGTCAATAACAAGTTATCTCATAGTTCAAAATACAATTTAAAACTAACTGAACGAACATAAAATAAATTTACCAATTCAAAATAATTTAAATAAAAAATGGTAACAATTTATCCATAACTTAGACTTGGAATACAAAAAACATTATCTTAATCACACACACATTCACTATATGTTATAGTCTCATTCACATGAGTGGTTACTCATTGACCGAACAAGTCATCACTAGGTGCACATTTTCTTGGTTCCTCTAATATGACACCTCTTATTAAGTACATAATTCCTATTCCACATACAAGGAAATGTTTAACATATTCCACCCTCATATGTTATGTTCATACTAAATTTAATATAAAAAACATATAAATCTCTTTTATTCATTAAATAATAAAAAAATCACTGGTCATCTTAAATGAAAAATTTAAAACATGGAACAATTTTTTTTCCAAAAACCATTCAAATATAAGATGTCAAAAATCATCAAGAAAATGGTTTTCCAAAGATCAATCAACATATGTTTCCTTAGAAATCGATATTTTTTTAAATTATTCTGTCAAGATCAAGAATTAGTAGAGGTTAGAGGGACACATCCTACTTATAAATTATCATTGAAAACAGATAGAAATAAGACACAATATATCGGATCAAGACTCTTTTTCTCATTCCATAAAAAATCACAAAAATAAATTTTCATAAAATGAAGGATCTATTATATCGTGAAACAGAAACCTTGATATGATTCTATTAAAACGAAAATGATATGAACATGTAAATAAATTAATAAAATTATCCAAAAATTGATATTTTACATCCAATTCACATTCATCTGATTAAAACAAGATTTAGATGGAGAAGATATAAAAAAATTACCTAGAAGAGTCTTCAAGATTTAGAGATTTGTTACATAGAAGAAAAATGGTGTTTTTGTTGAGAATATTAGTTAAAAACAATTTTTTATTTTCAATTATAACATATCATAGTTAAGATTTTTTTTACCAAACTCTGATCCAACAATGCTAGAACCACTTCCTCAAAGCCATTATGTACCACAGTTTGGTATCATAGTTGGAAAAAATGGTCCAACTATGAGAAAAACCTTTTTACAATATTTTATTTCTTCAATGTACATATTTATTATTTATACTAATGATGGAATAACTAGCTACATCCTCTTTAACCCTACTAATATGTTTTATGTTTTCTTATGAAATCGTCATGGTTCCCTGAAACCATGCACCCATAAAAACACTTATTTACACATTAAAACCATCCAGAAACTATAATCACTCAACCCAAATATTATAAAACATGAAAATAAATAAATTCTAGATGAATTCCCATAATTTAGGTGTGTTACATAGTCCCTTAATATTGTGTTTCCATATATGTATAGTCATATATTATTTTTGATTTGGGATTTTTTTAGACATTGTTTAATAACTTCTCTCTAATGTTCCCTTGTATCCGTTGGAATTTCACTATGTTCAAATAATAGTGAAAATTATTTGAATAAATTTTCCATGGAATAATTTATCATTTATATATATGATATGAATTCTCACATTATTATATGTATAATCTGTTTCAAAATAAATATAATCCCACCAACCATATTCGTTGGAACTGTTTGGTATTTACTCAAATGAGATACTTGACATAAATTGTGAAAAAAATGGAACTACGGCTACAAATCAAACCACAAATAAATATTACCAATTTATTAAATTTTCTAATTATTTCTAACATACTGTGGTGAAAGCATTCCTTTCTTATCAAATTTATGATATCAAGTACTTAGAGGTATTTTCAATGGCATGTGATGTCCTATGACAATAGATAAAGGTCAAGGATGAATATTCGCATAATATTTCTGATTGATTTGGGATAAGACATCCCTTTTCATATCAAAACTACTTTTCAATAATCTCATGAACAAAGAATTTTCGCACGAGTGAATTTTTTCAAGTCTCTACCAAATAAATGGAAGGGTGAAAAGGATGACCATAAAATGCCTAAAAAGAACCATCTATCAGGGGTTGGTAACCATCATCATATCGAACGTACACTAAGGTACAACGATCTTCTTATGAGACAGAAAAATATATAATAGAGTCTCAAATCATTTCATCCTCTCATTGAATTGTTCATTCCAATTTACCATAAGTTTGAGGATGATATGATGTGTTCATAGTTGATTGGGTAACCAAAGATTGCAGTTAAATCTCTAAAACCATGTGGTAAAATGAGGATCTCACTATGAAATTATTGAAACTAGAATTCCATTAAATTTTACCACATCCAAAATTTAGACCATTTTCATGTTGTAAAATATATTGGATTCATGAATAAAAATGAAGAGGGATGAATTTGATACTTGATCAATTATAACCCAGATTGAATCGTGCTTACAAATAGTTTTTAGTAAACATTTTATAATGTCCATAGTTATATAATATAATTACCATTTGCGTATAGGTAATTAATGGAATATTGTTGCTAGTCATTGATGATAATCCTTTACCTATTTCCATGTTAAGAATTTAGTAACATGATCAACCACATTTTATTTTATACATGACCACTAAAAATGTGTCCTTAGAAAAATGAAACTATTTTAAAATCTAGGATAAATTATGCAAAAATAATGGGACTAAGACGAAAGAAGTTGTTCATGAAAGAATTATGGAACAATAGTATGATATTGAAAAATAAACATCGTGTTAGCATATCATATTCATCCCTCAATGGTCTCCACTCCCTTATGTTTCGATGTAATTGCAAGGAGAAGAGTATAATTTTTATAGAATCCTTAATTTCCTCATCCAATCTGTGTATTAGTGTCACTATAAAGAAAATTTTAACAAAATTATACTTAAGTCATTACAAATACATACAACCAATCATACTCATCAATTTTGAATGATCAAAATACTCTTTAGAAATTTTTTTTGTTAATATATTGGTATATAGAATCAGCCAAAATTTTCCCATTTCTTGATTTATAAACCAATTCAAATTCAATAATCTAGAGTTATTTTGTCCATATTACTTATCATGGGTTGAAATACATTTGTGAAAATATAAATCTTTTAAGCTTATATAGTCTATGATCATAGTTAAATTTCATATAAAGAGATAATGAAACCATTTTTTAAAATAGTAAACCACCATATACAATAAGGCACGGGTCTATTAATTCATTTCCTGATCTCATCACTATAATCATCAATAAGAAACAACCTGATATCCATCTATCAGTACATAGTAATTTCCACATCCATATCCATCAAAATGGATGAAATATCCCTTCCTATATTTTCCAAGGAAAGAATTTATTCCAAAATGAATCTCTCCTTTAACTCAATAAATTATTGATAATAAAAATTACTCTTATGGAATGTAGTTAGCTTTATCATGAGAATTTTGATGTGGGAAACAATACATTAGAAGTCATGAAAAAAGCGATGATAGTAACTTGATAAACCCAAAAGCACGAGTATCTCAATTATTTCCGTCAATAGTTTGATTATTTATTTTTGAGATATATTGACACATATTTCTATGAAATGACAAGGATATGGAAGCATAATTATTATATATAATAATCAAATTTTTCTGATTTTCCATAAAATTTATGTTCTCATAATTTGTTCAATGTGATATCTAATTATTATTCACGGTTTTTTATTTTTTGATCACGGAAAAACATCATCCAACCATACCTAAAAGAATATTCCAATGTAACATTTAAATATAAAATTTTTCAATGTAATGAAAACTTTTAGTGAATTTGTTTAAAAAAATGAAAGACCTAATATTCATAATGACTATAAAAAATCTTCAAATATGTATTCATAGTATTTTATTTTTCTAACTCAGAGTTGGAGATTCCTGAAACACATATCAATTTCAGATAACAATTGAGATATTTTATACTAGTGAATGATATCATCAATTTCTATATGAGGATATATATTCATTATAATAACCAGATTCAAATTATGAGAATAAAAAAATTCCAAATGAACCAACTTTCTTCTTTATAAAATGTACTAAAGTAGACCAATGTGGAAAGCATGGTCTTATGAACACATTTCTTTTGAAATCATAAAATTAGATATAAAATTCACATAATTTTAATGGTGTCATTATATATTATGGGAATGAAATATTATTAGATTAAGGTAGAGGATCAATAAAAAATTAAACATCTCATTGATGTTTAAAACTATTGAATTTTCCATGAAAAACATCATAATGCTGATCTAAACTAGTAAGAAAATATATTTTATCAATTATATGTTTAGTCACCAAAGGGATCCCTGGTTATTAGTAGAAAATCGATCAAACCATTAATATTAAAATTGATTATTATTATTCCTTCACACCCCAATCTCATTTAAGGAGTTCAACTATCCCAACCTAAGATGTAAACATTAATCATCATGTATAATAATTTAGATGATCATTGATTGGAAATAAATGATGAATTTCCTGGATTATGTCAAATATATAAATGTATAATACTAAAAATTCCTAAAAAAACCAGCTTCCATTTATAGTTACATAAAAAGGATTCACATTTAAATCCTTGACACCGTCCCTACTAAAGAGGTCTATGGAGACGTATTGCATATGAAATCATCTCCACATTTAAATCTCATTGATTAACAACACATAATGAAATAAAATATTGATATAAAATAATATAAAATAATAACTATAAAATCATAAATTTAAATATAACGGATTCCCGTATTTTTAATGACATAATTGACCATCCATTTTCATCTACTAAACCATATGTCACTGTTTACTAAATCAATCGTATTCCTTGATTACCTAATATGGTTTTCTTTTAAGAGGCATTGATGTTTTCTTGGAATTTCTCTAGGTTAATCAATTATGAGGAGGATAATTGCAGTGAAATGATCTTCCAGTCAATGAAAAATATTTCAAAAAAAAACGTGAGATTTATTTTTCAGAACTGACAATCAATCATTAGGGAAATAATGATGATGATAACAAATTTGATTAAAATTGTGACATGAATTGGGTGGATACATAAAATATAGCTTCTTAGGTTTTGATTATATTCCTTAGAAACGTCATAGAATTATACTATGGAATGGAGTAATATTAATGGATTTAGTGGTTTGATTTTATGATTCTTTATCAACATATAATTAGGCTTCATTCTTCTATTTATTCACAAAATTAGTGATCCAATGTGTTCCTATATTGGAAAAAATATTTCCTACAGTTATTATATTGTAAGTCTTCATTTAAAACTCTATTAATTTATTTGAAATTTATTTATAATCATTAATAAAGAAATAATCGATCTTATAATATTTTTTTCTACATAGTTCATGCTCAAATATATGTTCCTTATAATAAATTATAACAAATACATGCATAGAAAAATTTTGGAAACAATGTAATATTATCTTCAAATTGAATCCCTGATATACTTAGATTCTTAAGAAAAATGAAATCCATATTGATGAATTTATTTAAAGAGTACATGAATAATTGTTTGTAGAAAAATTCCCAAAATCCCCCCCACTATGACCAAGATTAATTCTAACATAGATAGATAAATCTCATCATTAACCTATAAGTTCCTCCAGTATATATACTACTAACTTCTCTATTATTTAAGTTTGAGTTCCATGAAAATCAATGGTCTCACTCATTATGGTAATTCATTCTTATTCATTTTTATGTTCTTATTATACTTAAAATATTCGTGGATTCAATTTTTGAAACTGTAAAAAAATATCCACATTTCATGATTCATATTTTCAATTTCCCTTATCAAAAATTTAAAAATATGGAATAATTATCTATCTAAGATGTCATTACATAAGTGGATCAGGTGAAACTCTATTTTCTATGGCCTATTTGGAGGGTTTTTAGTTCATCCAATTGGTGTAAGGTTTCTAAAGACATAATGAAACACTAATTAATATTCCTTCATTATGAAACTAAAGGTTAATAAAATTGAATATAATAGATATAAATAACCATTTCAACAAATTTTAATAAATAATTAAGTATAATATTAATAGTGATATCATATTGGGAATTGTCACTACTATTGCGCAATACGTTGTGCTCATCAGCTAAACTCAAAATGATACAATGAAAAAAAACATTGATTTATTTTTTGACCACATTTTTTTCTAAGAACACCATAGAGAATTGAATTTTTGTATAATGAAGTTTGATGTTTCTTCAGTTTATATAAATTTTAATTTAAATAGTATCATATCTCCTTTCTATCATACCATTATTAAGGACTACCCATCGCCAATTTTATAATAAAAAAACATGACCCTAACTATTGACATGGATAAAAATGAGGTGTTACTAACCATAGGTGTTGTCCCCTACAAACCAAAGCTTGGAAACAATTGATATGTAATTAATGACATTTTTGGAGTGAATTTAACATTAAATAACCACATCATATCATGAAATCAAAAATAATCTAATCCAAACTATATTATGCATGAGTTATACATAATAAAATACAAATGAAAAAAATTGTATCATTGAAACATTTGAAATAATAAACTCGAAAAAATACGCTAAAATAATTCATGAATAGAGAAACAAAGCTGGACCACTATAGAATATATGTTTACAACCTACCCCAAAGATCTGACTCTAAATAACCCCATCGATAGGCACCACTAGATAAACAAAAAATAATCCCTTTTATAGCATCATGGAAAAAATAATCTGAATACGATCCAATGTGAATATGCAAATGTTGAGTAATCATACCAAGTAGGCAATTCACCAAAATATTCCAAAAAATTCCACTAGTATAATAAAAAGTATTCCTATTTTTTAAAAAAATAGAAGTAATGAATAGTAACATCATTTACCAATAAAAAATAATTTAAATAAAACAATTTATATGTTACTTCTAGTTTGAATTACCAAACCACATCCTCTTACTCGTGAATACCTACATGTCAGGTGAAAATATTTTACTCTAGAATGGTTTCTTGCCAACTCAAAAAGTCATCACTAGGTGTCCATTCTCTTAGATCCACTAATCTAGAACCTTGTTCTAAGTCTATAATTATAACACCATGTAAGATTTAATGTAAAACACACACCACCTATGTATGCCTAGTTCTCACACTAATTAATTTATTAAAATAATATTTCCTTTTAAAATAACTCAAATAACCATCATACATTCTTCATCCCGAATTCAAATTTATAATATCTAATAAAGGATATTTTACAAAAAACAATTCAAAAAAAGAATTTACAAATCATTAATAAAATGAGTTTCAAAAAAGAAATTAATATATGATTCATTTAAGATACAAGGAAAACAAATTAAAAAAACTAATACCTAATGGTTGGAATGTGCGGAGAATTGAAAAATAAATTAACTCACAAAAAGTCTCCAATAAAGATAAAAAAATAATTTATCTCGACAATACGAACTCCTCTTCCCATTTTTTTTATCGAACCATCAAAGGGAATTTTCAATAAATTAATGATACCTCAGATGAGGGCATAACAACATTGACCTACAGTTTAGTTCCATTGAAAAGGAGTTCAAAAAAATATGAAGAAATATTTGTTTGACTTTAATTTCCATGATCTAATTCAATTTGATATGATGAAATCAGGTTATAGTGGGAGTGTAGTTTCCAAAATATTCTACAAGAATCCTATTGTTATATATATTTTAAAAATGTATTAATAATGAAGGGTTTCAAGTGGTTATCATGGCTAAAATTAATTTAGTAGACTAAATTAACGACGTTGTGTAGTTATATAGCATGATTTAACAAACTTTGTTCCAACTGTGTGGGCCCCACTATCTCAAAACCCATGAGTCTCATGGTTTTGTTGCACAGTTAGAAAAAAATGCTCATCAAACAAGTGAAACAACTCTATATCATTTTGTAGACTATAACTCTAGGGGTTTGAAAACCATTCACCAAATGTGTAAATGTACTCTGTCTCATGTTCTATGATTTCCCCTATTAATGATCCACATTTCCATCCATAAAAACACATCTAAAATATAATAAATAAATAAGAAATCTCCTGGATATCAACTCCATCATTATGTACCATCAAAATACAACATAAAAAATGAGAGGATTCTCAATCTCAGTGTGTAAAAATCCATTTTGGATACCAACAATATTTTTCTGTTTTTCTTTATCCCAAATTAATGTTGTAGAAATTTCAATAATATTTTGTTGATGTTTATAAAATTCATCCCCATATTATATTCCATTTTATTTTACAAAAAACCACACACCCCCTAAAATTCCTTGACATTTCCACCTACGCACTCTCCAATTCCAGGATAAATTTTACGTCATTTTTTGCATTCAAATCTTATTAGTTGGTATAAACCGATGTTCTATTTTACCTATCTTCTGCTTCGGTGTTTCTTATAATCCTACCATAAATTAATAATTTGAGACATTTTCCCTTCAGATTGTCTTACTTGTCTTATTTGTGGATGAATCCACAGATGATAATTGAGTATATATTTTTAATGATTTTTGGTAGGCGGTCCATGAAAAATTAAGAAATATGTTTTTTTATGTAGAATGTGATCACATGTGTTTTGGTTGGGGAGAACTAAATGGGACCAAGTTATATCTGATTAATTTGATAAAATATCATAGTTCATGAGTGGAACTAAATTATTGATTTTTACATGACTATGTAATTTTGGGTTCACTAGGTCGTAATGTACTCTTATAAAATTATGAAACCTACCACATGATAGTGATATTAATTAATTAATTGAATTAAATTAATTTTCAACTGATTTGGGTACTCCACTTTCTTAATTGAACACGTTAAAATAAATAAGGGAGTAGGTGCTTCGAATGGTTAGGAGTATGTGTCCACCGACAATTAGTGAGGGGTATTTCCTTGAGAGTGACAGTTTTCATGATTCGGGCATGAAAGCTAAATAATGTTACATTTTAATGGGTAACCATGTAGGTTACATGTGCATGTAAAGTAGTGACATACAGATGGACACATGTTTCAAACCATGCATCAAAATCATGCACATTGTCCAATAATTTAAATGTTTTTTTATCTTTGTTCATTAATTATATTCTTCTATTTATCCCACCATCTCTCATCTCCTTTCAGTCGAATGACTATCCCCCTACCTCCCTCCATGTGGTTTTCCTATAACAATCTTGGAATTGTCTTTTATTACTATTTAAATTATATTTATTTAATATCTAGTGTCATTTCTATAAGGTATGGTATCTACTTCCCTCCTCTTCCCACTTTTCATTATTTTAATCTATATCACCTCCGCTCAATGTTTAGTCAGTCCCTAGGTTGATGGATTCAACCTGATTATTGTAATATCTAAATTGTCTAGGTATTTGATGGTCTCTTGGGTAGGGTTCTTTAATATTTTGACATATCCCACCAAATATGATGGATTTTAGACCATTTCAACATGACCATCACCATTTTTATGTACTTTTATATATGGATCCCCATTTAATTGATTCAAAATTCTTAATTTTGATAATTATGAACACTTTTTGGTTAATTGAGAATGGAGAGGGTGAAACAAACTGAGTGCATTCCTATGGGGACCCACTATTGAAAATAATAGTCAAACCAACCCAATCAAACACGAACAACAAGACATCGTGCCCAAAGGGATCCACCATTACAGACATGAGTTAGAGAAAACCCAAAACACCAAAAGAGAACCCCAACATATCTACCTTCCCTCAAGACACCAACACAATCCAAAACAGTGTGGGGTCTATCTCACCCATCCATGATGGGGTCATGCGTGAAGGGGCATAAATAAATGGAAGAGGAAACTATAAGAGGGGCATGACGCCACAAGATAGACTAGTAGAGAATTATTAATCGATTTAGTGAGGATAATAGAACCAAAGACACCTTGGATTCATGCGATGTCCATATGCATCAATGTTAAGGATCAATTTTTCAATGATAACGCTGCCAAAATTCAATTACAACAAAACTAAACTGGTCAGACAACAACAAGTTCAAAAAAATGCAACCAACAACTGTGACAAAGCACTAGATCTGAGACCAAGTGAGAACACTAGAGGAAACACATAGATATGATGTCGATGGATATCCAAACTAGTCTCCCTTGTGTGTGAAACATCGACACAGATAGGCGTCGGGGAAATACTAGGAGTGAGAACTAACTGAGGTGAGAATAAAAGAACACATCGAAAGTGAGTGTATATTTGAAAGATGATTTCAATGCGGCAACACATCTGACTTTGTGGGGGAGTCCAGTACACATCACCGGTAGGGGAAGATCGTGTGTTCTCTTCCTCTGGCCATTGATGCAAATAGCCTCGCAATGGTGGGGTCCAAGAAGGAGGTTGGAGTCGCTGGTCGTCTGTGTCGCACGAGGGGTAAGCCGGATGAGGACAGAAGAACAGGAGAAGAAGAACTGGGATAGAATCCCTAGACTATATGTGAAGTTATTGTGAAATTTCATGTAATATCATAATTGTTTTTCAAGCATCTGGGATATTTTCATGTGAAATTTAAGGGGTAAAAATTGATCATTTTATTTTCTAGTCTGTTTCAAAAGATTAAACAAATTTGGAATGGAAATTTGTTTCATGCCATGTGTTGGATTAAAATCATGCTTAACATTCATAGAGGGAAAAAATATATCAAAAAATGTTTTTTTAATTTTCTTTTCCTTTTGAAATGGATTTCATTATTTTTTAATGACTGTTTCATAAAAGTATTTCGGTGTGGTGGTTACCCATTTATTGAAATCAAATGGATATTATTTTGAGTTGTTTGGTTGTGATAATAATTGATTATGAGATCACTTGGACAGGTATTGGGAATACAATTTCTATTGTAAATATATTTAAAAATGAATATTTATTATAATTAATAATTAAAATTCTCAATTAGAACTTATGAAGTGATGTTATTTGGATTTATTTGATATTCCTTTATTGAGACCAATTCTGTTGTTATTATGGTTTTATATATCCATGTAATGGATTTTTCTTATTTTATTCATGTTGTGCTTATGGGTAGGGGATCATTATATGGGTAATGTTGGAAGTGGTAATGATGTGATTGTGGTGATAGAATTTTGGATTTATTATTTTCCTAGGATAAAATTCAGTTTGAGTGGGGCATAATACCTTTAGTAATTCCCTCAAGAATGAAAGGTTGCAAAGTGGGAGGTCATATGACTATGCTAGGATAGTTGAGATTATGAACTATAAAATTAACACTATTAGTACCTGATACCTTTCCATTGGTAGGTTCACCAATTAGACATGATAATAGTGTTTCAGTCGATGGGACGTGTGACCATTAACTTTCCATTAGTTGATCCACCTTTTTTTGTTATCCCATTAGTAACTCAATGATTTCCTCGTGATCTTTATTGTGTGTTATTCCATTCCTTATGTATTTTAATTTTTGTTTTTTATTAATTTTATAGACATGATATGAGTTATTGATATTGTATGATTTCATCTTGATAAAAAATAGTATTTTTCTATATATTTATTTTAATTAAATATGTTTATATATGGAGGTGGGATCATGATAGTATATTCTATTTTTCTTTTTACGTTTTATTTGGTTGTGTAAAATATTTTAATAGAAAAAGATGGATTTTATTTTCAATGTAATATTCATTTTTAGAAATTAAAATGAAATGTTTTGAATAATGGGAAGTTTTTTAATGTGTTGATTAAAAAAGGAATCCAATGGGCTAATCTATTTAATTAAGAGTTGGTATTTATAATGATAAAACATTATTTTTCAATTGTGAATAAATTATAAAAAACAATTAGCTCCTTGTTTTGTAAATGAAATTCTTTGATGAAGAACATGCTATTTTTTTATAAACAATTTTAAAAACATACATTATATGTTATGTTGAAACTACAATTTTATTAACATTAATACTAATGGATTTCTATAGTTTCAACTATTAGTGGTAGTCAAACTTGGGATAATGTGCTCATAGCTATATCAATTTCTCAATTAATGGTTCCCAGTTCAATTCACCATTCACTATTGCAAGTGTTGATATTTTGTGGTTAGTCATCACTTTAAAACATTTGGAAACGATTACAATTAATTCAATATATTAGGACATGATATAATATTCATTAATTCCAAATAGTTTTTTGTTAAATTTTTTACCTTATCCAACCATGAATTTTTGTATTTATATTATTTTTTTAGTTATATTCTGGGGGTTTATGAAAGGATTTTGGTGGCTGTTTATTCCATAAATGAGATCTAATTCACGGTGATGATGATATTTATTTTATCATTATTATTTACTAATATAATTATCATGCATTATATTTTTTTACATTTCTACTTTAATGAGGATCTGATATATACAGATGTGTCATTGTAGCACCCTAAAATTCTAACATTAGAACATTGTATTTGATAGTGTGTATTACCCGCAACACTAAGAACATATGGTAATGTAATATTCCAAGACATTATAAGATGTTTAAATTTAGTTATTAAATTAATCCCTGAAATACCTTGAAAATTAGGAAACATTGTGTTAGCGTTCTTCACACACAACAATGACTTTCTATAATTCCTTATGTTACAGGCAATACCAAGTTTTACCAAACAAAAATATAATATTAACCAATTACTACTTTTTAAAATAATATATAAAATATGAATTAGATTAGTAGTTATGAATATTATTAATTAACTTATGAAAATATATGGTTTATGAAAATGTAAAATGATTTCATTGATTACCAATTAATTATAAATGAAAATATAAATCGATTGATTATAAAGGAAATATTTAAATGCATGCAAAGTAATTTTCTCTTAATAAATTAAATTAATCAAAATTAGTGAATGATATTTAAGAAATATATATTTTTTATATTAAATGAAATATATTTTACATTAATCAAATTATATTTATTTGTAAAAAATAATAACAAACATTTTATTAAACATAAAAAAAAAAATATTTCTTTAAAGAAAACTTTACCACTTATTAATGGAGAATATATATTAAATCCAATTTTTGGAACATTCATAAATTTTATATTTTAAAATACAAATTCTTTTATAAATCATATAATCAAAATAATATTTCATTGATTATTTGGTATTTTTCTGTGAGGTTTCATTGTTTTCTTAATAGTAAAAAATAATAAATATTAAGTCAAAAAAGAATCCTTCATCAAATTTATTTATAAGGTTAAATAAAATTTTAAT
Source organism: Viscum album (assembly GCA_963277665.1). Taxonomy (NCBI): domain Eukaryota; kingdom Viridiplantae; phylum Streptophyta; class Magnoliopsida; order Santalales; family Viscaceae; genus Viscum; species Viscum album. The sequence continues at coordinate 561,757,768 of OY728139.1, forward strand.
TATTTTAAAAGTTCAATTAGATTGATTTTATATCATAAAAATCAACATGGGTAATTGTAATTAATTTCAATTTGAAATGGAATATAAAACATACAATCTTTTGAACATTTTTACTTTGAAAACACTATTTGTCATTCTATCTATGAGATTATATTTAAATTAATTTGATCCAGTTATATGATTGTAATTTTAAAAAATTTATTCCAAATTGGTAATTAGATTAATTTATAACATCCATTAAGTTCATCTTTTTTATTGACAAAAAATGATTGATAGTGAATAAAATTAATTACAATGATAAATATAAAAAAATTCTTAACAAGGAAAAAACATAATCTTATGTCTCAAAATTTCTTATAAAATTGTTCAGAAGATATCATATCTCCATATTTATAGCCTATATTCCATTATATATAATTATAATAATTATTTTATCCTCGTTGCATAGGGAAAAAGTGTGTTGAAATCCATTTTTATCAAATTTTTTGAATTTCCCACCTCCTCCACTATAAAAAGGCACTAATCCATCCTAATAATTAAAACCTACAAATAATTTTTATTTAAAGAATATTCTAAAGTAATATACCAATATACATAAAACTATCTTATAATCCTCAATTTGGACATAAATCAGACCATTGATATCTTTTTGTATCAACCAGAAAGAGTTGCCCAAAAAAGATGTAACGACCTTCCCAAACCCCCTTTTTTTATTTTCCTTCTCCACTAGTTAAAATATAATAATTCCATGATTTTATAATAAAACAAGTATCATACATATAATTATATGTTTTTATGTTAAGGGATAGACCTTCACTTTTAGACACATCGATCTGATGGGTAATGAATTTACCATATGTGTATGGAAAACTAGTTGCTCGTGAAACGATGACTGTTCAATATTCTATGACCACATCACATGGATGGTAATTATGATGTAAATTCTATTTATATATTTTAATTATGACATTAATAATTTATTTTTTCTTCTTTAATTTATATACAACACATACCTTTATTATTTTCATTATGTGGGAATATGATGACATTGTACTTGGAATCATAGACTACTACGTCCTTAAAGTGATGAGATATGTTCACCAAATAAATGAAAATTATAAAAGATTATATTAATAAATATATGTGACATGTATGAAATGAATAATATACTATTATTAATATATATATATATATATACATATATAACATTTACCTTTCATTTCGTTACAACGACAATGAAATGAAAGTAGTATTCATGTGTACGTACGACTGACTATGTTTATGAATGATGCATTTAATTTCATATATATAAATAATATGAATTATTTAAATTAATATATAATGATAATATATCATAGTAAAATCATTTAATACATTCTGGTTATGATGAAATCATGATTGACATAAGTAGAACAATAAATAATAAGTTAAAACATTCCCAAAAAACTACGCAATTAAAACTAGAAATAATTTAAATAATGAAAGATTGCTAAAAAACATGTAATGGTTTATTATTATAAGATAATATATTATGTTATTAATATTATTATGGTTATTTTATAGTTTATTAACATTCCTAAAACTATTATACTGGAGGTTAAAGGATGCTCACCCAAAATTAAACACAATTTATGTGTTTCTTGTCCCACTATTCTTTCTGTGAGGCATTAATAATTTTCAATAATTTTTTTATTTTTGGTTGTGTATATATTTACCCTATTTTATTATATATCATTAATAAAATAAAATTTACGGTTTTTAAAGTTTTATTTAAAATTTTTTTTTCATCGGTATTATGATTTAAAAGTTACCACGTAGTAATGGACATCCTCTAAATTTCTATTATTTGAGGCATACTTTGTTATTGTGCACCTAATTTGTTATATATTGTGTACATAATGACACATCAGAAGGTAATATAATGATTCATTGTTTTCCCCTGATATTTTTATTTTCAATTTTTATTATTTCATAAAAGTAGATTTAAGATTTATGATATTGATGTAATAGAGAAATTTGATAACTCAATTTATTTTAATTAGGTTATATTACTTCCTCATAAACAATATTGTTATATTTTCAGGAGATTAATGAATTTTAATATCTATTGATGTGTTTAAATTTTCTTTTCTAGATTAATAGTTTAAACATATAATAAAATCATTGATTAATTATCACTTTAATGTCATGGCCATTATAAGGTAAAATATCACAATCTCTTTCTAATAAAGATAACTTATTCCTAAAATTATGTTAAAAGAATTTATATGACCATTATTTAATAAATCCAAAAATTTACCTATCCAATTGTAATTCATTACATTTTAAAAATAATAGTAAAAGTTTTAAAATCTTCATAACTCAAAATGTTTTAGAATATGTATTTAAGATCATAGAAATTCATTTCCCTCATTAGTTAGAGAACATATTTTCTTATAAAATCACATTTATCTAAAGAGGTTTTCAAAATTTTGGTTATACTTTATAAAATTATTTATTTAATAAATGTTTACACTTTTTAACAAGTTTTTTCAATGGAATCATCTTATCAATTTTAAAATAAGGAATTTTCAAACCATTTTAACAAGCAAAAGGAATGTTGATTTTACCATGTATGACATGTATGGATTTACTTGCAACTATTTCATTGAAACTTCATTTACATGTATAAAATGATATTTCTTAAAGAAAGTGTTATCAAAAGTGATTTTCATGGAACATAATTTCAAAAAATATTTTCAATATAAAAATTTTAAAACCATAAAGAATGGTTTTGAAATATCTTTTTGTTGTATTTTTATTAATTAATGAAAAAATCCTTTATTTTTTACTATGCATTGGAAATGTTTTATTGATACCATATTTATTCTTCATATGGATGGTTTATGCTTAATTTGGCAAAGTATAGTATTGAAAATCAATTCCTTCATTACATTTAGTCCCTTTAAAATATTTAACATACTATGATAATTAAACATTGAATTCCCCCTACATATCCATATAATTTGTCATTGATATATTTATTACATACACCATATATCATTCTTACATATGGTGTTTATATTGTATTTTAGTTGATGATATATGGAAATATTGATTACTTTTTATTTTATATTCAATGTGGATATTCGATAAGGAATATAATCTGTTCATTAAATGTATTACTATATATAATAAATTCATTGTATATATAGTGACATGTTGGACCTAAATTTATATATCCCCTCTATGCATCTATTTTTTTCACGAAAAAAATTAGTATCACAAATTAAAAAAGTTTGTACCAATAGTTTTAAACAATATAAAGGATAGATCATGATAGTAGTTGTTCATGTTCTTGAGACATGGAGTCAAATAACTAATCATTGCTTTCATTTTGGTTTGGTATTAACTTTTCAAGATATTTTCACTATTAAAAAGTAAATTGATGCATTTTTTCTCATTTTATTAATTAAATGGAATGTTTTTTCATTTTCATTCTTTTACATAATGATTTTACCTTATCCAGTTATTTTAAAATCATTGGATTTTTGTTACATACCTTTATATATTATTTAAATTCTCCCTATCAATTTATAGATTATATTTCATTTGTCTTATGGTATTTACCTTTCTATGTTGAATTACTCTCATTGATTCATTATTGTTTATGAGGTAATTTAATCATATTGAGTATTTGAGATCACCCTTATTTCATTTCCATTCCCAAAGAATCTGTCATTTGTTCTGTGAAATATATATAAGGATATACTATATAAAATAAAGTTATTATCATTAGAAAAAATTATGTTATAATTTGAGTACTTATTTGTAAAACAGGACTCATGTATGTATCCAGTTTACCAAGACTAATAAAATTTTCATTCCTTTGGGATGCTATTTACATGTATCTTATTACAATATAATGGTTCCCCAACACCTTCAATAGGCTATAGTTGGTCGAGGGATATACTTGGTATCTAAGCATGTTTCGTAGAATCATTGGAAATTAAACATTGAAAAAATGTATTTGAGAACATAACCCAAAGATAGACTTTGAGGATAAGTAAAGAAGAACATCCTATATTTTTTCTAAGGTATATATTATAAGGGTCCTCCTAAAAATATATCAGTTTTGGATAATAAAGGTGTATGTATTTCTTGCACAGTTATACCTATGGATGAAAAATCCAAAAAGGTGTGTTGAGCTAGTCTTTAGTGTAACCTCATACATGAAAATCGGCCTTACTAGTCATCCAATTTTCCACTCTTTGGTGATATGATTAAGATAATCAATATTTTATTTTCAAATAATTATGATGGATACAGATAGATAAGGACAATGATTGACATAGGTTAAACCCTATACAATGTAAGGAACTATGTGTAAGTAAATGGATGAATAACTTCGGTATTTGGGTTGTATTGAAAACATTTGTTAAAATAAAATTTGTTGATAAATTGTATTTAAAGGATGTCCATCATATTTATTTTGGAAATTTTTTTAATATGGTTTTAGAAAATAAAATCTTCTATTTTGGGTGAAAACCTATCAATTTCGAATAGGTCATGAGTCTTGAAACCATGAATGAAGGATGATAAGGGTTTCATGCCTACCACTATCCTATGTGATTTCTCTGTTAATGTGTAATTATTTTTAGATAAACAATTTACTGAATATATATTAATGATGAATTAACATTTTTACATTTTTGGTTTATAGATTAATGTATTAAAAAATATATATTTGGAGTATAGTTAGAGATGAATGGAATGTTTTTTCATTTTTTATCGGTATTATGATTCTCTAGAAAAAAAATTAGGGCTTAAAAATAGGGGTTTAATTCTAGGATATCCATTTCATAGATTAAGGGATGAATTTTAATTTTATAAAAGCACAAACTATAAGGACCCGATTTTAAAACATTAATTAATCTTGAATTTTACAAAAGACCAAACATTATTTCACATTATGGATTGTTTTGGGTTTGGAATTTTAGAGAATTATGATGTCTTACATACATGACACACCACAATCATACATGAGGTTACTACTAATTTTTTTTTCCATTTTTTCATAATATAAAACATTAAAACATAAAATATTATTTCTTTGACAACACTTCATATCAAAACTCACGAATCCCGTCTTCATCTTATACATCCTTATATATAGTGAAAAACATTTTAAAAACATGTGATGAGTATAAACCTCATCAAGGGATATAAAGAATGAAAGTGTTAATCAAGTGATAACGTATAATCCAAAAAAACCCATAATCATAGAAACTCATATGCATAGAAATTTCATGTAGATACCTTGGGACATATTTAATATATCACTCTATGTAAGTACCCGACACCAGTTACCCAGAGCTGGTGCCTTATTTTATTACACTGGAATATGAGAAAGTAATATGCATCCTGAAGGATCACGTAGTTTAGTCTCTTTGGGAAAAAATATACATTAATAAGTTCAACTTTACATAATTAATGGAAATACATCACTAATTTATTCCATTATAAATATCCATTCCTTTGACATTATGCTTGCAAGTTATTCGAAATTTTCTTCTTCATATCTGGAGAAAATGAAACATAATAAAGGTTTAAGCTCAAATTCTCAGTAAGGGTAAGAAATATAGTGGAATATATTATAAACATAAGACATGGTGAATAATTGAAAACACATGCCTTTTAAAAAATATTCTTGAACATTATATTGTATGAATATGAGCAAAGTAAATAATGTCATAGTAAATCATAATCATTGGTATTATACTAGTAGAATAACCATATGAACATTAAATTACTAGCTTCATAATTAGGGAAGTTCATATTCAAGAAATTCTGAAATATTTTTTCAATGGATTAGCCAAGACGTCTAAAAATGATTTAGGCCTCAGCCAAATCCATATATCACATTGGGAATGTCCTCAGTCAATTCCACGTCTATTTGCCTAATGTGACCTACCAATGAGTAGAGGGGATATAGAATGCCCCACCAATCACATAACATGTCCAATTAATTTCTAATATTGGTGGTGATAGACATTAACAACATGTACACTCATATTGGAACTATTATGTGGAATGTAACTAACATTCCCCAAACATTAAGAATAAACACGATCCATTTGCAGTAAATTGGTGAATGGTATTGGGATAGGAAATCCACAAGAAATATAGTAATAAATCATCCAATAAATATTCTAGATGAAATAATAAAACATTAGTCCCATTTATACATAATAATCAATAAGAGTGTTGGAACAAATGAATATAATCGTATAAAATCATTGAGTAATACTTGAGAAACATAATCTTTTCTTTGAAAATAATAGTTCTTTTATAATAGTATTTTTATAAAACCCAAATTTAAGTAAGTTAGTATATTCATAATAAAATGAGATATTTTGTTAATATAATGTTTTATAAAAACATATTATAAATTGCCATTGAATATAGGTAAGAATTTGATAAATTCCATAGAATATGGCTTGTATTTTGGAAACAATTTTGAAAGTTCCTCTTAAAATGTGTAAATATTCATTAAATTAAAAAGGGTTATGTTTTGTAAACATATATATAATATTAGAACATATTATAGGAGGATTAAATAATAATATAAAAGAATTTAATTGAGGTAATTAGACAATAAAATTAATCGGAATGAAAATAGAGTTTCGAGGTGTGAAAGCTCTTACCTTAGGTCTCAATGTGTTCCCCTCATAAACAAAAGGTAATTGAATATGAAATTAGAATCAATAAAAAATTAATTCATAATATATTTGAAATTTATATATATTATCAAAAAAATTAGTTCATTTATATCCATTTTGATAAGTTATAATATCAAATTCTGTCGTTCTAGAGTGTTTATTTTCATGATTTATATAATCGGTTCTCCTATTTTTAAGTAATAGAGTACATGTGGAATGGTTGAAAATATCCAGAAATGAAATTTCTTATTATTTATTAACATCCATAATTTTTAATGGTCATTTCTTTCATTTGGTTACATGAAATTAGGATGATTCGTTAGATGACAACCACTTCGATTATTTGGCGGTATTTGGATTATTATGAACTAGTTTGTCATATAAATTAATAATAGGTACATATAGTAGTTACTGAATATTAATTAGTTTATAATACATATATTATTATCTGGTTAAACCATGAAAATGTTTAATGACCAGTAATGATTGATAATTTGGAGAATAAAAGTTGGTCTTCCATGAAAGTTAAAAATTGGAACCCCATAGATGTTGATTAAGTTTATAAAAATAAAAGTGAGGGAGTAAGAATATTGGTGATCATTCATCCATTAACAATATATGTTTTCAGTATATAGATGATATAGGAGTTATCAGGTTCCTTTGGATATAGGAGGTGAGGATAGGATAACAAAAGTAGATAAATTGAAATGTAACTAACTGAAAAAGAATAGTGCCTTACCTCTCGAAATAACATCTTTAAGGGAAGGGGTTTTGGTATTTTGGAAACACTAAGAGCATCATTGTTATGGGGAGTAACTAGGGAAGGAAAATTGGGCAGATCCTTGAGGAGAATCAAGCCATATATGAGTGAGATGAAGAGGGAGTGTGGGGGGGTTTTATAGTCAAGGAGAGTGGTAAATTTGGAATATTTTATTCATTATTTTATTATTTTCTACAAGACAACCAATAGTGTTGTTTTATGTGACACATAATAGTAATAAGTGCATGAAGGTTCGAACCAAAGGGCCTTAAAGCACTTATGATGTCATAAATAGTGTATTTAATGGATAATTTGAATACACGTTATTTTACTATATTTCACTCTTCATAAAAATACCTGAATTTCAGAAAAATCCAAAAAATACACACCTACCATTTTTCGATGTGTAAAAATTGAATATGAACTCCATCTTTTAAAAATAATTTTATAAATATTGTTAAATTAATTTTTAAATTAACTCATAGTTAATTCGAAATATAACTATTTTAATGGTGTAATTAGTTTTATATAACATTGAAAAAATAATTAAGATCTCATTATCTTATTACATTGTGAAAATAAAATAATATCATTATTTAATATTCATAAGTGTCGTATTACTATTCATATTACTATTCATAAGGGTATGTTACTATTCACATAATATCAAGATTGTTCTATCAGAACTCAAATGGCTTTCTGATCAAAACTCAGGATGTCCGTTTTTCAAAATTCAATACATTGTAGAAGATAATTTGTGTTTAATGGGTATAATATAAAAATGAAACTATTTCCAAAACCATGGGGTGTTACATTCTTCTCTCCTTACGAAAATATTGTTCTCGAAATTCTAGAAATTTTACCTAAAAATATTTAGGTATATATTCTACTTAAGCTCTTTAGGCCCCCATGTTGCTTCCTCCGTCTTTTGGTTCATCCAATGAACCTTTAACAGACGAGTCATCAGATTCCCAATACTTGTTCCCAAGTATCAATAATATTTATAGACACTTAAAAATAAGACACATTGGGCTCATGTTCTATTTCATCATAGGAGATTACATGTGTTGGGTCTAGCATGTATTTCCATAACATTGACATATGGAAAAGATTGTGAACATTGTAGGGACATAGAGACATTGCCAAATGGTATGATATGGCTCTAATTCTGTCTAGAATTTCAATTGTTCTGATGTACCAGGGACTTAATTTCCCCATCTTAAAGAATCGTATAATACCCTTCCATAGAGACACCTTTAAGAAAACGTCATGTCCTTCTTGAAATTCCATGTCCTTTCTTCTGTTATCAGTATAGATATTTTTCCTACATTGAGCTATTTTAATATGAGTTTGAATAATGTTCAATTTTTCTGTTGTTTCCTCAACACGTTATGGGACTATGAGATTTCTTTCACCAGCATCATCCCTACAAGATGGTTTAGGAAATCTCTTTCCATATAACGCTTCATCCAGTTCCATATAAATACTTTAATGGAAGCTGTTGTTATAGTAAAATTCTACGAGAGGTAAATAACGATCCCACATATATTGAAAGTCATGTGAAAAAGACCTCAACATGTCTTCCAATGTTTGAATAGTCCATTCTGATTTCCATTACTTTGTAGGTGGTAGGTACTGCTCAAATGTATATTAGTATCTTGGTCTTTCTGAATAATTTTCAAGAAATGTGATGTAAAATAGGGATCATGATAAAAAAACATTTGATAAAGGTATAACCTGAAGTCTTAAAACATTATTAATATATAATCGTTCTAAACGTTCAAGTGGTAAAATTCCTTTATAGAATGTAAATGTATTGATTTTTTAAGACGATCAACAATGACCCATTTGCTTCATTTTTAATTGGAGTCTTTGGTATCCCCCTGACAAATTCCATCGTAATATCATCATATTCACAGAAAGGAATAGGAAGGGGTAGCATGAATCCCCCATGATGTTGTCGTCCAACAATCACCTGTTGACAAACCAAACATCTCGACACATAATCATCAATTTTCATCTTCATGTTTTCCCACAAAAAATGTACATTTAGAACTCTATACATCATTGTGATAGAAGGGTGTATAGATAAATTAAAACTATGAGCATCGTCTAATAATTCCCTCTTTGGCTCAGGAATAGTGGGAACACAAAACCTCCATCTGAATTTCAAAAAATCATCTTCATATACGAAGTCAATCAACTTCCTATCATTTGTAGATTTAATTATCTTTTGTAAGACCTCATCCTCAGCCTAGGAACTTTTTATCCTTTTTCATAGATAAGATTTGGTAACCATTTGGAAAAGTAGTCACGTGTTACCTTCCTTGATAATTCCTATATCCATCTTTACTAGATCAATGAGCAAAGGATCCCTTTCAACTCTAATCTTCTTTAGAATTCCATGGTCCTTTCTACTCAATGTGTCTGCCGCGTTATTTTTCGCCCCTATGTGGTAGTGTATTGTGAAATCATAATCCTTGAGTAGCTCAATCCATATCATTTGTCTCATGTTGAGTTACTTTTGTGAGGATATATATTTAAAACTCTTATTATCTAATATATCTCACATTTTTTCCCATATAGGTAATGTATCCCAATATTCAGAGCAATGATTTACGCTACTAACTCAAGATCATGAGTTGGATAGTTTTGTTCAGGATTTTTTAGCTACCCAGATGCATAGGCAATCACTCTATCATCTACATAAGGACACAACAAAGTCCTTTAATTGATTCATCCCTAAAGATCCCAAATCCATCATTCCCTGATGGTAGAGTCAATATTGTGGAATTCACTAATTTTTTTATTAAATTCCTTAAAACATTATTAAAATTCCATTTTCCATACAAACATAACTCCTTTTCATGTCTTCTTGGTCATTGGGTCAGCTTAAACTATGATGTTCTGAAAGAAACGCTGATAATAACCTACTAATACAATAAAACAACATACCTCATTAATGTTCATTGGAGTAGTCCATTTTTTCACATCCATTTCCTTTACATGACCTACAGATATTCAATCCTTATAGAAAATGTGGCCCAAAAAGGAAAATGATTGGATCTAAAAATAACACATGTTAAACTTCCCATATAATTCATTACTTCTCATAGTCTTCAGAATAGTGCACAAGTGATTTTAATGATCTTCACAGATTTTAGAGTATACCAGGATATCATCAATAAACACCACCACAATGTCATCAAGATACTCCTTAAAAAATCTATTCATTATATTCACAAAATATAGATGGGGAATTAGTTAGTCTAAAGGGAATTACTGTAAACATGTAATTCCCATACCTCATTCAGAAAGCTATTTTTATAATGTATTACTTCCTCACAAGAAAATGATGATATCCAGATCAATGATCAATATTTGAAAAATATTGGTATCTATGAGGTTGATCAAATAAATTGTCCATGCGAGGAAGGGGATTCATGTTATTTACTTTTATAGCATTGATCTCCGTATAGTCGATGCACTACCTCACAGACCCATCTTTCTTCTTAACGAAAGGAATAAGGGATCCCCAGGGAGAAACACTTGAGCACATAAATCCTTTTATCACTCAATTCCTTTAGTTTTTTCTTTAGTTTTACTAACTGCACATTGGAAATTCAATAAGGGGTCTTTGATATGGGCCTTGAACTAGGAATAAAGTGAATGGAAAACTCAATTTCTCGCGATGGAGGATGTCTATGTATGTCCTCTAGAAATACTTCATCATATTCGAGAAAAATAGGTATATCGTCTATTTGAACAATATTTCCCTCACACATAGATATTGCATTCCCTTATTACTCTATAATTGAATTCATTAGAGCTAATGTGGGAGATCTAGATGGGAACCAGATGATGGGGTTCCTACTCTAAAGATAAAGGATTCTACACCATTATCAAAAATTGGAACTTATTTCTTCTTATAATAGATCTTCGCATCATAATTTGATATCCAATTCATACTAATAATTATATCAAATTAAATAACTGGTATGATCATAAGGTTATCAAATAAAGCATGATTATGTTCCATGAGTGGGACTGATCGACACACCATTTATTCAATGATAAATCTACAAGGAGTTTTGACTAGTAAATCCTTTATTAAATAAAATTTGAAATGTATAATTTTCATAGAAAACTAAGAAGATATAAATGAATGTGACAATCCAAAATCAAATATAGCATTGGAAAATTTTGAGCAAACGATTAATGTAACTGCCACGACATAATTCATAACCTCAGCCTCTGCAGTTGCGATCACATAAGCTTGGCGTTTCTCCCTTGGACTTTTCTATGAAATGTTTTCTTCTTTCTTTGGATAATCATTAGAATAGTGCCCATCAACCGATAATTATATCATTGAACATTGATATATTCTTTATTCCAATAGTAATAACCAACAAGTTGGAATTTCTGTCCAAATTTGTAGCATACTCCTTTTCCCTTTAATCACGAACCAGGGTGTTTCCTTCCAAAATTATCATAGGGTGGAAATTCCATTATTCCCATATTCCATGTTTCCATATTTTTCTTCCCATAGTTTTCAGCAGCCCTCTTCTTATATTTCTTTCCTTTAAAGTCATAAGAAATAGAGAATGGATTTGTTTTCTTGATAGAATATAAAACTATATCCTCATATGATGAAAATCTTTAGGAGAACAGTGCTTGTCGAATGAATAGATTTAGGCCATCCATGAATCAATAACTATATCTCTTAAAATTTCATATGTAGTTCACAAAGTTCCTTACTAAACATTTGAAGTTAGATTCATACTATGAAAAATTATCATCTTCCTTTTGATTCCAATTCAAGAAACTTTATTTCCATATATTTTTGCAGTTCATGAGGAAATTATTTCTCTAAAAATATTTCTTTAATGTCCCTTCATTGAATATTTTCTATATCATCGTCTTTCTTTGTGTTTTGGATTTATGACCACTACTAATATGAATCTCCTGATAGACGTTAAAATACTACGACGACCTTCTCTCTTTCATTATGTCCCAAATCAAGAAATGTCATCTCCAGGGAATATATCCACTGCTCAGCTACAAATGGGTTTGTAGTCCCATTGATTGATGGAGCCTTTTGTCGTAAAAACCGATCTAACATTTCTCCTCCATGTGGTGGATCTAGGTGATCCATATTGGTAAGGTTATTATTCATAACCATAGTAAGTTGTCCCAGTATAGTTATAAGTTTCTCAGCACCAGTCACACCACCAGAGCCGACATCATTATCTTTTATTAGAGGGAAATCCCTACATGGGACACAAATATTTGTGCGGTTTCGATTACTTACACTAGGAACCTTTTATAAATAAATTCTTACACATTATTACTATATAAATCCTAATATATAATAATATGTTAACAAAATACATAGAATATATTGAGATCTTACGCATGGATAATCCCATAATCACAAAAATGGTTTCTTGGAGGAAAAATTTACATTTAAATCCATCATAATGGCTTAAAAAGAAAATTTAAATTATCCATAGCACATCCCATGGGAGTGTCAGTACCAAAAATGTAGAATATCCCATAGTCAGGAACCAGGATACAATTGGTCAAGCCCGAAACTCCTTGTCAGTGCTTTCAGTTCTAGGTACATCTGTTCCACATCCACCTCAAATTGTTTGTATTTAGACAGGGATGTATTTTCAAGAAATATCTACATAATATATTCCTTACCAAAATACCAGGATGTTCTTGTCTCTTTGTCCTCAAATACTACCTTAGGGATTTTTTTCCCAAATCTTTATTTTCTAAATCTTGTTTTCTAGTTTTTCTACTAAACTTCCTTTGATAAAAACACTGAGGACCTGACCCGAGATTCCTAGAGTCGATGCCTTATATTACTACATTGGAATATAAATAATGAATATGCACCCCGAAGGACCATGTAGATTAGTAGATATTGGAAAAAATATAAATAAATATGTTCAAATTGAAATCATGATAGGAAATTCATCACTATTTTATTCCATTAGAAATATCCATGCCTCCTAGATTATGCTTGAATTTCATTAATACTTTACTCCTTCATATCCTGAGAAAATGAAACATAAGAAAGGGGTGATCTCAAATTCTAAGTAAGGGTAAGAAGTACAGTGGAAGATCTCATAAACTAAATACAGGGTGAATAATTGAAAACACATTAATTTAAAAAAAATAAACTTGACCACAATATGGAAAAAAATATGAGCTGAGTAAATAATTCCATAATAAAACAAAATCATGGGTATTATAGAAGTCAAAAAACCACAAGAACCTTAAATTAATAGCTTCATAATGAGGTATGTGCCAATCTCGGGAATTATGAAATATTTATTCAAGGCATTGACTAAGACATGAAATATTGATTTAGGCCTCGGCCAAATCCATATATCATATTTGGAAAGGCCTCGACCAATTCTACATCTATTTGTCTCATGAGACCTACCAATGCATCGAGGGGATATAGCCGGCCCCACATGCCATATTATAAGTCAAATGAATGCCACATATTAGTGGTGATTAAAATTGACAACATATACATTCATATTAAATCTATCATATGAAATGTAACTAACTTCCCAAAACATTATCCATAAACACTAACCATTCCGAGTAAATTGTTGAATGGTTTTAGGATAACACACCCACTATAAAACTAGTGGAAAAAAAAACCAATAAATATGGTATATGAAAACATAAAACATTATTCCCATTTATACAAAATAATCAATAATAATGTTGAATCAAATGAAAATTCTCTTATAAAATCACAGAGTAATAATTGAGATAAATAATCTTTTATCTGAAAAAAGAGTTATTTTGGAAAAGTATTTTTATAAAACAAGTCGTGAAGTATGATAGTATTTTCATTATCAAATGATTGATTTTAAAAATATAATTGTTTCCAAAAACATATTATATAGTTCCCTTGAAAATCGGTATAAATTTGACAAATTCCCATGAATTGGGCCTGTATTTTGGAAAACATTTTGGAATTTCCTTTTAACATGTTTAACTACCCATAAAATAATGAAGTTTTCAGGTTCGTAAATATATATAGAACACTAACATAGATCTTATGATTATTAAATAAAAATATATAAAAATTTCATTCCTGAAATTACACAATAAAAGCAACCTGAATGAAAATGGAGGTTCGGGAGAGAAAACCCATACCTTATGTCCGTATTTGTTCCCCAATTGACCTTATGGTACTAGAATATGAATTCAGACTAATTAAAAACATAATTCAGAACCTATTATAATTTTATTTAGATTATCATAATTATCTTTAGTTCATTTATTTCCTTATTGATAAGTTATAATATCATATTATGTCCTTCCTGAGTGTTCATTTTCAGTATTTTCATAATAAATTATTTTGTTTTTAAGTAATGGAGTTCATCTGGAAGGGTTGAAAGTCCCCATAATTGAAATTAAATATTAATTATGAACACATATAATAGTTAATGGCCATTTATATAATTTGGTAACATGAATGATGATGTTTTATTAGATGATAACCACTTTGATTATTTGGAAGTATTTAGATTATTTTGTATTAGTTTTCCATATAAATTAATACTACGTATATATATTGGTTCCTGAATTTTAATTAGTTTATAATAAATATATCATAGTGTGGTTATATTATAAAAATGGTTTTATGAATAGTAATGAAGGAGTAATCGAAGAACGAAACATCGTCGTCCAGAAAGGTTATAAATTAGAATATCATTGATGTTGATTTCATTTATAAAAATACAAGGTAGGGAGTAAGAATATTATTGAAGGTTCTTCCATTTAAATGATATTATTCTTGTATATAGATGATACTAGAGTTATAATGGTTATTTGAACATATTAGGTGATGATAGGATAACAAAAGAAGATAATTTGAAATGAAATGAAATAAAAAAGAAGGGTGCCTTACCTCTTGAAATAACCACCTTGAGAACCACCATAAGGGAAGGTGTTTTGGTCTTTTGGAAAGACCAGGAGCTTCTTTGAAGTGGGGAGTGACTAGGTAAGGGTAATTGGGTAGATAATTGCAGATCATCAAGTCTTAGAGGAGTAATGATAATAGAGAGTGAGGGGGATTTTTATAGTGGTGGAGAGGGGTAAATTTTGAATATTTTATTCATTATTTTATTATTTCCATCAAGAAAAATAATCATGTTGTTTCATGTTACGAATAATAGTATTAATTGAATGTGAGTTCGAACCAAGTGTCCCTACATCACTTATGAAGTAATAAATAGTGTATTTAACTGATAATTTGAATATACTATATTTTACGCTATTTCACTATTCATATGAAATTCAAGAATTTCAGAAAAATCCCAACAATTCACCTTACCATTTTTGAACGTGTATAATTCAAAAATGATCTCTATTTTTCAAAAATTATTTTTTAAATATTATTGATTTAATTTTTAAATGAATTCATAATTAATTTTAAAAATAACAATTTTAAGGTATAATTAGTTTTATATCACATTGAACAATTAATTAAGATATCATTATCATATTAGCTTAAGAAAATAAAATAATATCATTATATACTATTCTTAGTGGTCATATTACTAATAATATTACTATTCATAAGGGTATGTTACTATTCACAAATAATCATGTATGTTCTATCAGACTCCAAATGACGTACTGATCACAACTCTAGATGGACGTTCTTCGAAATTCAAAACATGGTAGAGGCAAATTTGTGTTTAAAGGATATATTATAAAAATGAAATTATTTTCAAAACCTTGGGGTGTAAAAATCTTACATTCACCCTTACACATGGAATAACCTTTTTTCCATCTTCCAACTCCAGAGTACCCAATGCATTAGAGAGCTGTATTGGGGATCACCTGTCATATCTTGAGCTATAATAGTAAGAAACCAACATATATGGAGCTATAATGGGCTCAAAACAACACAATTAATGTCCAAGGAACATTTAATATAAATAATGTATCTCTATAATCAGAAAAACCACCGCATTCCATAAAAACATTCATTTTGAAATTTATTAATGAGTGTTATAAAAGGATTTTTAATAGAAAGTCCCTTAAAATATAATTGGGTTGAGAATTTATAGCATGGAATAAATATGTGAATAAACTTAAAAAAATAATTTTAACAAAATATAAACAGAAAAATCATCACACCAATAATATTAAAACCACATAATTAATAAACAATAAGGATAACCCAATGAGTGAGAATTGGGTTAAGAATTCCCTTACCTTGGGTTCTTCTTACAGAAAAAGTGTTTAAAAATCATTTATAATGGTTAAAATAGAGATATTAATACACTAATGTAACATATTAATGTTTATAACACCTTATATGATCATTCTACAACTCCATTCAACACGTTTATTAGTAATATTTTGTGCTTTACATTGTGCTGAGTGTGCTATTTACATGGTTTCCATGATTGGTTCATGATGGATATTCTTGTCGATTAGTTGTGAAACTACAAAATTCGAATGGTATAGTATTTAAAAATTTCCAAAACTATAAACTATACCATTTATCATTTTTAATTCTTATGCTTGGATGATTCATAAGTTAAAACATCATTGATATTTGATCTTGTCATTTTGGCAATTCTTCGATCGTAATGAACTCATCTTGTATTATTAGTTAATCACATGAGTAAATAATGATTCTAGAACCTTATAGAAGATGTAATATATAAATTATAATCTGGTTCAACCATGAAAATGGTTTCATGACAAGACTTGAAATAAGAAAAATAAATTGAAATAACATCGTCCACATTGTTTGTAAATCGACACATCACGAACAATGTTTTCATTTCTCGAATAAGTGGGAGAGGATAATTATAATGTTGAATATTCCATAAACATGATGAAATTTAAAATCTATGATATGTTGTATCAATCAGTCCTCTTAAATAATTTTATATGTGGAAATAATAAGATGATAAAGAACCCGAAATAAATTAATAGTTGAGAAATCCCTAATGAAAATTCGGTAGTCTAATGACTATGCACATTTCTTTAAGAAAAGATTAAAAACAGGGGGAAAGGGGTAAACCATACCGAAATGAATCATAATACAGTGTAGAGAATGGATAAAATATAAAAAATAAAATGTTATGGAAACTATAAAATTATAAAACATAAAAGAAATCACGAATTAAACAAAAAATAAGTTGAGAATTATTTTACCATGTTGAGTAACTTGTATAACATGATGGTTGGGACCATTGGGGATTGAGGACAACTTTAGAAGAATACTAGAGTTTTGATAAGGTTAAATCCCCATTGGGAGGAATTTGGAATGAATGGAATGAAGAAATAGTTTGGTAGTTATTGAAAACATGTGGTAATATTTTATTAATCTAAAAGGGAAACTCATTAGTGGTATTTGAAAAAACATGGTATTGCCCATGGTATTATACACTTGGGAAACCCCATATATTATTTTACTATACATACATCTAGAAAAACTATTCCATCATTAATGATGTCATTAAACAAACAAAAAACTAAAAATTGTGTTTTAAATAGTCAATGAAAATTCATCTTTTCCATAAAAATATAAAAAATTCTCCATAACCATATTTTGACGTGTAGCATTCTAAAACTAATTCCATTTTTTGAAAATAACTTTCTAAAAATTATTAATTTAATTTTAAAATAAAATCAATCTTAATTCAAAAATTAACAATTTTAATTTTATAACTCTTTTTGTATCACATTGAAAAATTAACCAAAATGTCATTATATAAAGGCCATAAGAAAAAATAATAATACATGTACTATTAATTATGCTCAAATTCCTATTTATATAACTATTCATAAGGGTATATTACTATTCCCCAAAAAAACATGTTTGTTTTATCTGACTCCAAATAGCGTACTCAGCACAATTTTAGATAACCATTTTTTGAAATTCAATACATAGAAGAAGAAAAAAATGTTTAAAGGATAGTTATAAATATCAACATAAAACAGAGTTTCATGAATTAAATTTTTTTAACCTTGGGGTGTTTCATTATACCGAGCCTCTAGAAATTTCATTCTCCCAATTTTATTGACTGATTAAATAAGTGGGGGTATCTTTCTCGAGTAGCATTTTCATATTCCCATATTTATTCTTCATCTATGTGGTTTCTCCACAAATCCATTACCTAGTGGATTGTCATATTATGCAATACTTGATCCCATCAATCAAGAATCTGCACCGGTTTCTCTTCATCAGAAAGGTTCCCTTCCAGCGGAACAACTTCTGGGATTAAGACATATGATGATTCTGACATAAACTATCTCAATATAAAAACATGAAAAACATTATGTACAAATGATAAACTCAGAGGCAAAGCTACTTGGTATGGAATTGATCCATCATTCTCCAAAATTTCAAAAGGACTTATGAATTTTTATATTGGATTTCCTTTCATACCGATGCACATCACTATTTTCAAATGATGATTTTATAGAAAACATGCTCACCTACCTTGAATAATAAGTCCTTAATTCTGTTATCTTCATAACTTTTATTCCTTCTCTGAGCTGTCCTCACATGCTACTAGATCATATTCACTTTCTCATCCACAACATCTACTAATTTTCGTCCAAACAACCTCCTTTCGCTAACTTCATCCCATAAAATATGGAGATTGACACTGATTCCCATACAATGCCTCAAAAGGTGCCATCTGTATACAGGAATGAAAATATTTATTATATGAAAACTAAATTAATGAATGATGTTGATCCCAAATTCCTTGGTAGTCCATTAAACAAGCTCAATTCATATCCTCCAAAGTTGAAATCATTTGTTCTGACTTCCCATATGATTGAGGAAGAAAAGTTTTAATAAAATATAGTTCTATGGCCAAATATTTCTGAAGCCCATTCCAAAATTTAGCAGGGAACCTAGGATCCCAATTAGATACAACAGAAATGGGATCTCCTGGTAACTGGACAATTCTTTAGAGGTAAAATGGAGAAATCTTATCTAACAACATTATATATGGAATAGAAATGAAATATGTAGATTTTTTCACCCAATCAACATAAACTAAAATCATATTTTTACATCAATAAGTCTTAGGTAGTCCCACCACAATGTCCATGGATATATTCTTGCATTTCCTCTCTGAAACTAGTAGAGGGTAAAGCATCCCCTTTGGTAACTCTGACTCTACATTAACATGTTTACATGTCAAAAATTTCACAATAAATTCTGCAATATCCCGTTTCATTCCTTCCCACTAATAATACTCCCAAATGTCTTAGTACAACTTATTACATCCAGGATTAACTGAAAAAAGGATAATTATGAAATTCAGAAAACAAATATTTTTTTAAATTGTAATCACAAGTCATAGCTAAAATTTTTTCAAATCCTAAAACATTATCATTATTAATGTTGAATTATGGAAAATGACCCATTTTAACAAATTCATACATTTTCTTTACTAGACGGTCTTCCTTCTGCAATTTCTTAATTATGTATGATAATAATGACTGAATTGAAACATAAAACAAAGCATAATTATTCCCTACACCGACAACTTCTATGAAAAAATTCATCAAATCATTAATCAAGGGATCATGTTCGAAATATAACACAGTTAATGATGCATGATATTTTAGACTCAAGGAATTATCTACTTTGTTTTCTATTCCAGGATGGTAATTGATTATGTAATCATAATCTTTTATCAGCCCAATCCATATTTTCTGGCTCATGTTTAATTACTTGTGAGTTAATATTTGATTGAAAATATTATTGTCAGTATATATTTTACATTTTTATTATTATAAATGATTCCTCAAAATTTTCATAGCAAAAACCACAGATGCCAATTTCAAATCATGTGTGGGATAATTTAACTCAAGAGGTTTTTGTTTTCTTTAATCATAATCCATTATGTGATCATTCTCCATAATTACACAATCAATTTCCTTCAATAAAGCATCACAATTGATGAAAAAATCACCATTTCTAAAATGCAAGGCCAAATCTGGAGTATTCAAAAATCTCTACATCAGTACCTAAAAAGAAAAAAAAATTCTCCTTTCCAAAAAATGTATCCCCTTTTCGTGTTAACATAATGAGCAGACAAGATAACCGTGCAACGTTTTTATCAAACCACCAGTAATAACCTTCTAATCCATGAAAACTAAATATATATATAACATTTGTAGGTCTTGGACATCCATCAACCACATTTTTTTATAGGATCAACTTTTATTCCAACATTATTTACAATGTTCCAAAAAAATGAAATCGGTTTCAAACAAAAATCACACTTTCTAAATTTTCCATACTTTTATTTTATTTTATGGTTTGGAAAAAAAACCCTATGATGTTTTTCATTCTCTTATTTTCTTATATAGTATACCAAAACGTCATCAATAAACATAATGAAAAATATATCCATGAATTAATGAAACATTCTATTCATAAGATCCATGAATAGAGTAGGTGCATTAGTTAACCCAAAAGGCATAACTATAAATTCATAATGACCATATCTAGTACCAAAAGCATTCTTTAGGATGTATTCATCCTTTATTTTTAATTGATGGTAGCCCGACCTAAGGTGATCATTCTAATAATACTACACTCCCAGGAGCTGACCAAACAAATCATTGATATGAGGCCAATGATTCTTTTTTTATAATAATGTTATTCAAGGAACTATAATCAATTCAATGTCTCACCAAAAAATCATTTTTCTTAACAATCAACACAGGATCTCCCTATGGGGAAAATCTAGGTCAGACGAAGCCTTTATCTAATAATTCCCACAACATCCATTTTTAATTCAAGAAGTTTTATTTGGCTCATTATATTTGGGGGTTTAAAAATTATCTTAGCATCAGGAACTAATTAAATACTAAACACAACCTCTCTATTAGGAATAACACCTAGAAAATCAGTAAGAAAAACATCCAGGTATTCATTTACCACTCATAAATAATTAATCTAGAGACTTCCCTTTTCTTAAAAAATATGAGCAAGATAACATTCATTTAAATACATTATTGTTTTCCTAGATTCTGGATATATTATTAATGGTATGGGTTCATTCTTGTACACAATCTGGAATTCATTTTGAAAAAAACCTTCTTTATCTCTACAATCTATCTTAGCATGATAAAGGAAATCCAATACATGCCCAGAATAACATCAATCTCAAATAGAGGAAAAAAATATAATGTTTGCAGGTAAAATCTTTCCACAGACAAGGATAGTTATATTCTAATAATTTCTTTTTGCCACAATTTTTCCTGCATGTGATTTTACTATGATATAAACTATCATTTTATGAGGTTGAATTCCCAATTTTCAGAAAATTTCTCAGAAATTAAGGAATGTGTAGACCCTGAATCAAACCAAACATTTGAAAAATCTATAAAAACAAGAAATGTACTTGATACCACTACTTTGTATGGCTCAACAAAAATTAATGTGGTTGTAAAAGATTTTACAAAACCATTCTTCTTCCAATGTTGATGATTCCCTGCTTGAGTAACTAGCTTCATACCAACATTATCAAAAAGACCCAATTCATTTCAGTTAAAGCATCTCACCATATTCTTCCCATTAATTTTCAGAAAATTTCCCATTAAAACATGAGACATGTGTCCCAAAATTCCACATTGGTAGCATTTCCAATAATTTTTAACACAATCACCATGAAACTTTTTACCACACTTTTCACCTAAAGGGAAATTAATTTATTTACCTCTAAACTTCCTTAACGAGTTCTTACCCATTTCATTACAACCTAACCACATCTTATTCATGACATCAAGCGGTACATATGTGTAATAAAACTCTATATCAACATTTTCATCACAACGAACAGGCTTTTCATAGCTTTTAAACTCTCGTGAATCCAAAGATTATTGCCAAAATGGTTTCAAACCAGAGTAAAATATATTTTCTTTTCTATCCAAATCTTGATTAAAATCTTGTAAGTACCTAGAAATTCATGTAAAATTGGATTCATATGTTACCATTGAATCATCAACTTTCTGCCTCTGTTTCAAGAATTATTTCTACATTCTGAGTCGAACTGTTTTGGGAAAATATTTATCTAAATAAAGAATCTTAAAATATTTCAATTCCAAGCTACCAGAAAAATCTCTTTCTCTCGTATTATTAACTAGAGGCCACTATTGGTTGGATTCACCTTCAATATGTTAAATGGATTGTATTAGCTGTTGACATTCTTAAAATCCCCAGACATCAAATATATTTTTTAGAGTATTAATCATCCTTAGGCTATAACTAGATCTGTAGCCCCACTAAATACTAGAGGATGTTGCCTCATAAAATTCTCACCAAAATACATGTTTCACTGTGGTAGATCATGTTACTGTCTATCATGTATACGACATCCATTTTATTATTATTAATCTGAGCCATTTGCCTCACAAACTACTTGATTTCGATTCCCACCATTTCGGGCTTCAGATTCAGAAAGAAATCATCCTTTTAGTTCCTTCGTACTTCAGCTTCCCTATTTGTTCTATGAAAGCCAATTCTGTACCAACATAACATAGATGAAGTAACATGGTAATCCTTAAATTTTATAACATTTAAAATCACCATATACTATAAATCAGTTATGGAATTCTTTAAATATCATCGCATCCCCTAGTGTTGTCTAAAAAAATCCTCTGATACCAAATATAAAGACCGAACCTTAAAAAGTATTTTAATCTTAAAATTTACCGATGACCAGACATTATTACACATTTAGGATCTTTTGGGTTTATAGTTTTAAATAATTATGATATCGTATAGACATGATGTACCACATTCATACAATAGGATTATACTAAAACCGTATCCATTTTTACATAATATAAAAAAATAAAACATAAAACATGATTTGATTAACAAAACTCCATATAAAACATCATGACATCCTTCTTCCTCTCACCCATCCATATATCCTTTGAAAAAAACATTTTAAGAACATAGGATGACTGCAAAACTCAGAAAGGGATATAAATAAAGAAAGTGTTAGTCAAGTGATAACACAAAAACAAATAAAACACATATTATTAGAAACTAATATATATAGAAACATCATGTAGTTGTCTTGATACATATTTACTATATCACTCTTAAATTCACCCATTCACAAGAAATAACCATTTGGTCAACTTCTACCTCCGTAGTAACCAATACATTGGATATCAATAATGGGGATCACCCATCATATCTTGATCTATAATGGGATAAACCCAACATATATTCAGATATAATGGGATCAAAACAACATATATAATTTCCAATGAATGTATCATGGTAATAATTTATCATGAAAATAAGAAGAAACAACGCATTCCATTAAAATAGTCCGTTTGAAATTTATTAATGAGTATTTTAAATGGATTTTAAAAAGAAATAACATTAAAATAATATTATGAGTGAGAATTAATATAATGTAATGGACACAAGAACACACTATAAATACACATATTTAATCATAATATAAACAAAAAAAATCATCACAAAAATAATCATAATACCCTAAAATGAATAAAGAAGAAGGTTAACCCAATGAATGGGAGTGGGGTTAAGAATTCACATATGTTGGGTACTTTCTACTTAAAATGTGTTTAAATATCCTGTATAATGGATAAAAGATTTTTGTTAGTATTTTAATGAAACCGATTAATGTTTATAACACCATATATGATCATTTTACAACATCATTTGACACATTTATTAGTAATATTTTGTTCCTTTCATTTTGTCGGGTGCATTCTTTGCATCGTTTCTCTTATTGGTTCATTATGGATATTCTTCTCGATTGGAAGTGAAACTACAGAATTGGAATTAAATGGTATTTAAATATTTTAAGATCCATAAATTATATAATTTATGATTTTTAATTCTGAAATCATGATGATTCATAAGTTAAAACATTATTGATATTTGTTGCGGTCATTTTGGTGATTCTTCTATCATAATGATCTCATTTTGTGTTATAAATTAATCAGATGTGTACAAAATGATTCCATAACATTATATAAGATATAATAAATAAATTATAATCTTGTTCAACCATTAAAATTTATTAGTTTCCATCCTCTATATATGTAAAATAAATATAAATCACATCGTCCACTATGTCGGTAAATCAACACATCGTGAACGCTATTTTAATTTCTTAAATAAGTGGGAGAAGAGAAGTGTAATGGTGAATATTAAATAAACATGATGATATAAATATTATTTAAGATATTTGATCATTCATGCCTCTTAGATTAGAGTATATGAGGAAATAACATGAGTAGAATGGAACTCGAAATAAAAGAATGGTTGAGAAATCCCTTACAAAAATTCTGCAGCCAAACAGTTATGCAACATGGATTTAGACAACATTAAAAAGAGGGGAGACTAGGTTAACCCATATATAAATGAATCATAATACACTATATATAATAGATTAAATTAAAGTAAGAACATGGTATTGAAACTTGAAAGTTATACCACATAAAAGAAATCTTGAATGGAAAAAATAAAGGAGTTGAGAATTATCTTACCTTGTAGTGTAGCTCATATGACATGAAGGATGGGACCATGGGTTCTTGATGAAACATTTAGAGGACTAATAGGGAGGTTATGATCCCATATACTCATTTTGGTTGAATTTGTAATGAATAGAATCAAGGAATGGGTTGATATTTATAGGAAAAGTGAGAGAATATTTTAATAATTTCCTAGGGACACCTCATTAGTGGTATTTACAAAACCATGGTCTTGACCATCGTATTTTCCTTGTTATTAGCCACTTGGGACACCTCATATCTTATTTCACTTCATATAAGTCGACCAAAATTATTACAACATTATAACACCATAAATGATGTAATTAAACTTACCAAATACTCAAAACTGGTTTTTACTGTTCACCGAAAATCAACTGTTTTAGGAAAATCCCAAAAATACACCCAAATCATTTTTCGACCTATGATATTTGTAAATGAACTCTAGTTTTTGATAATAATTTTATAAATATTTTTAATATAATTTATAAATAAAATCATACTTAATTCAATAATTGTAAATTTTTATTATATAACTGTATTTATATATCATTGAAAAATTAACCATGAAGTCATCATATTGATTCATTAAAAAAATAAAATTATAATACACTTTTATATTAATTAGGGTCATATTAATATTCAAAATAATATTCATAATGATATATTACAATTCAACACACTAACATGTTGGTTCTATCATCCTCTTAATAACTGACTGAACATAATTTTAGATGCCCGTTTTTCAAAATTCAAAACATAGAATCATAAAAATTATTTTCAAAGGATAGTTAAAAATATCTACTTAAAACAAAGTATCATGAATTTAATTTATTTTTTAAAAACATTGCGGTGTTAAAAAAATAATATGTGGATTTTTTATATCATATTGGATCCTATCATGTAAGTATATTTCATTATATTTGTGGACACTAAAAGACATCCAAAACATTAGGAAAAGTTTATTATCATAAAATATTATCCAAATCCTTTATTTGTTGTTGGACCCATGTTCTATTAAATCATCATTGACTTTGGTCATTGAGGCCCCAAAATTTTAATTAATCATTCGATTTTTGTGATTGATGACCTGAGTCGCACCCATATAAATATAGAAGCTTTTCCTCCATGAATGTATCTCCAATTTCCACTAATGTTTTCCTACATGGAGACATAGTTACATGTCAGTTCATGTGACCTTTTTTTTTCCAATTATATCTTCTCAAGAGGATTTTTGTGAACCCTTCTCTTGATTTAGAATTTGACCATAATAAATATCAAGTGATCTATTACCAATATATAGTTTAAACTTTAAGAAATAGTTTATTTATGTGGATATAATATAATATTTTGAAATTTTAAATCTATAAAATTTTATCTGACAGCAAGTATGAAATTTAACACCTAGTGAAGAGGGGAATATAATATCCTATGTCTTTATAAAATAATAACTATTTTAAAAAATATTAATCAATGATATATCTTGCAATTCAAACGATACTGAGTTAGCATGTGTATCAATTCACAATGAGTTTCTTCAATCCACTACATTACCCATAAGAATGTGTTTTTCTGAAGAAAAATATATTATTAAAATGTTATTATTTAGTATAATATTATATAAACTAGAAAATAATTAATGTTTATGAATATTATTTTTTAACTTATAAAAATATTTGCAGTGACCCTGGTTTTTTCCATGCAATACATTGAAATATTTTCCTATATATTTCTAAGTAACATGTTAATAGGACGTGCGATTCTGAGGTAAGGTGTGCCCATAATTAATTTTTTTAAGATATAAATTATTGTTTTTACTATTCATGTACGGGGAGAAGGATAACCTTGTTATTGAATATTTGATCAGATGTCCAAGGACACAGTTGAGTCCATAGCATGGAATTTACCCTAGGTGAGACATAACTTTTGTCACTGGAAGTCTTCATTAGAAAAAATTCACCAAGATCATAACTTTATATTACATAATTAAATTAAAATATTTTATTTTGGACTTTGTTTCGAATAAATCATAAATGGGGACTCATATTGGAAATCAGATACCACCATTGAGTTCATAATGTAGTGTTTTACCAAGTGTGACCTAAAGCGAGGGGTGTGGGATGTTAAGATCCTATGAGTGTTTTTGGGTGACCTAATTAAATTCTATAATTAGGTAATTAGGGAAATTAATGAGGGTTTGACTCTTAAACCTACCACTCAAGGAAGATCTCTCTCCATTACTCCATTTGGAAAATCAACCACTAATCTGTGATAGATCGAGGTAGTGCTAAAGAACTGAGCAGAACAGAGCGTGAAAAAATCAAGGATTGTTTGTGGGTGTATTTATCATTGAAGAACAAATCCAAAACTAGGTAGGTTTATTTCAGTTGGATTCCCCATCCCCAATTAAAATTCTTGAATCATAAATTTTGTTCATTTTCAATTTGCATCATCAATGAACACCAATGAAGATGTCCAAACTAACACAACAATTGATCGATCACTCTTCTCCTCTTTGATTGCCTCATTATTCTTCATCTACTTTTTGATATGATTATATATAAGTAGATTATTGAGCAGGGAATGGATATTTGTAGATATTGGAACAAGGATTATAGATCTTTGTTCAGTTCTTTATTTTCAGTTGAACCAGAGGTGTAGTGGTGAGGGGAATCAGGAGGCATTCCGTGTGGGTCAACCAATGGCGGCCGCAACTTGCAAGGAAGTGGCGAGATGGATTAGTAGCGTGGTGGTTCGCAATGGGAATCTCTAGTGCTATGAAGGTCTCATGGATTGGGGTGCTCACAGGCAGATGCAGGATGCGGAAAAGCCACATGGGAAGACCAAGACATGACAAATGACCATGGTAGGTAGCCATAGAATGTAGAAGGTGGCAATGGGTGTCAGTGAAACCTGATGAGGCCATGGGGTAGCCAAGTGGGAAGATGTGGATGGGCCATCCAAGCTGACTGTCCAAGAGGCCCATGTGCGACCAAGCCCAATTGGGTCGGGCCCAGGTATGTGGGTCATGAATAGGTGGGAGTTGGTATAGGTTAAAGTTAGTGGTCTAGATGAGACGGACTCATGTCAGACCTATGTCAGACCTGTCGTGGATGGAGAAAAGTGTGTCCATGGTCAACCATGGTTGATCGAGCACCATGAGTGTAGAGATCGCAGACATTCCCAGGAGGTCGACCATAGCGGCCAGTCAACACGACAAGTGGAATGACTATGGTTGTCTGTCCATGGATGGCTGCACCATTAGAAGTCAACTGTAGTGGTAAGTGGGAAGACAAAGTGGTAGGTGGATGGACCATGAATGTCGGTCCATAGTCAGTCATAAGCGGGTCCAATAAGCTCTGTGGGATTTAGATCGAATGTTTATAACTCTTAAATTGATCGTCCAGTAGATGTGTCATATGAGGAAACATGATCATTATTTTGAGCCAACATTTTGATGGTAGTTTCTGAATTTAAGATCTGGATTGAGATTTGCGCCCCACGAATCCAGTTTCGGTGTGTTGCGATGAAAAGTTACTTTTTACTAGATGTGAATTTTGGTCAAATGAGTAGTTGATCTTCTGTTATTTTCTAAAAGGATAGTAGCGATGTGATTCTTTTAGTTATCTAAGGTCGTTCGTGGAGGCATGTCAATAAATCTGCATTTTTTGACATTAGACCCACAATGAGCATCATACTGTCATCAACCGTTTTAACAAGATGTTCCATGTACTATGGGAGTACACTGTCTTGCCTAGAGGTACTTTTTCATAGTTTAGTAACCGAGTATTTATAGGTACATAGATAGGCGATGAGCCATAGTAAAACGTTTTTTGGGCACTGTATGTGATGTTTACCTATTTATAAATCTTATACCTTTCATATCTCCATTTAGGATCACATTTTCCCTCGTGTGCCGCTTATCCTGAGTGTTTTTCAGTATGGTTTGGGATGGTACCCTCCATAGTGGATTTCAAGATATGATTTTTGTTGTTTTGGGGGTCAAACCTAACAAAAGAAATGCTCGACGATGGTTGTGATCCAGCAAAATCACCAAAAACATTTTATAGATTGAAACCCCAATCAGCAAGGGTACAATTACCCTATAGTTTCTTCCGAGTTGACCCTTACCCATACTGGGTAGGGTGTGGGTCCTTAGTGTTCTAGTGTAGAACCCCTTGTGATACAAAGTCATTAGTCTTATACCTTATGAGTGGAACCCCTATGAAACATCAGGGCTTGAATTCTTGATGCCCAGGGTGGAAGCCCTATATTTTTCTAGGGGCATGGGTCCCCATGATACTAGAGTGGAACCCTCCATCGTCTAGGGCGTGGGTCCTCTAAAACTATTGCTAGAGTGGAACCCCCCATATGCATGGGCACATGTCCTCTATAGTTACTACTAGAGTGGAACCCCCTATCAACATGGGAACCGGTCCACTATAGATACTGTTATAATGGAATATCCCTAACACACCAGGATGTAGGTCCTTTACTTCAATTTTAAACCATCTGGCTATACAAATCAATGGAGAGACATGGATTGAAGTACCATATGACTCACTAGAAAGAGAAATTATTTCCTCCTCTAGGACACATCCTTGTGAGGTGACCTAAAATAATGTAGGAATAAAAACTTCTCCCAAAGCAGACAATATCAGGGTGTGGTGATTGAATCTCTTTGACTTTTGTGTTCAGGGTCGACGTGTGGGATGCTGGGCATCATTGATGGATACTTCTGGAACTATGGGTAACTCTTCTTCGTGGGATGAGTTATGATATGGGTATCCCCTTAACTCTCTTGTTTGGGAATTTTTGACTATACACATATATATATTCATTCTTCTATATCCATTCTTTATACTTTTTTACTCTTCTTCCAGGAGATGTGAAGACATGTGGGGTATTTTACGTGCTTTCTATCTCTTTCTTATTGTTGTTTGATGAGTCTAATATCCTACTATAAGTAGATAAGACTTGAAAAAAAGTACATCTTCTCCACATTTTATGATATTTGGGTTTGTGTGAGTTTACTTTCACTCTCTTATTGGGTTGTGCTACACTATTTTAGGATACCATGTTTTATATACTAATTTCCCCTTTATTGTATCTCTTACTGCTCCCCCTACACCTTTTTGTAAAATCCTATTGAGAATTTTTATACTCACCCACACAAGGACTTTTCTAGAATGTATCATGATTTATGTAGATTATGGAGAAGTTGATTGTGGGTTTAGAAGTTCTTAGGGATATAGGTTCTTGCAACCTATATGGTGCTCAAATATTGGGATCTAGGTGTGGGAGTCTCTCATATACATTACATTTCTAATTTCTATCAAGTTGGGACACTTTCCAATTTGGGAAAATATTTTCCCCCATTTCATCTCAGTTTAAATTACTATACTCATACAATTTAGAAGTCCATGTATTCTTCGTTTATTTGATGTTTTTTAACTTTTTTTCCTTTATCCTCTACACTTTTTCATTGAGTTGGATATTTGTGTGTGTACAGGTAAGTAGTTACTGTTTTCCTAATTTTTTTATGCCTTTGGTTCTTTTATTAACTCATGGCCTATGAGGGAAGGCATAGTGTAGTTGGAGCTTGAGACCCGCCTTGGGTTGTGTCATAACAAATTGGTATTAAAGGTGGTTCATTACATGATAAATTTCCAAAACATTTTCAAAAAAAATTATGGGAAGTTATGGAAAAAATTTCAAATATTCTAGAGTGCGACTCCCAATCTAAGGATTCAGTTGGTACCATTGGTGGCTAACGTAACAATTTAATAAGACCCTGATTACCCACTTGTCGACTCAACATGGAGTGACATTTGTCGTAGAGATAAATGGTGCATGAATCATGTAGGATTGATTCCTTGAATTTATTTCATGATTATGATAACCATTTTTATTGATATATATATATATATATACATATCCTCTTATGATTTCTCTACACCTTGATGTATTTCAAGTTTCCTCTGTGATGATTCTTTGTGAGGATACCAGGTCTGGTTCATGATGACAACCAAGTGAGAGATGAGGCCTCATTTTAAAGTCAATCATGTGTTCCCATTCATCTAGGTTGGTAGGTAGCATCTCCTCCAATTTTTTGAGAAGTATATAGTCCCAAAACTTTATAATGAGGACATGAACAGGCCGAGCACAATCCATGAGTTCCAGCACCAGATAACACTGAGGTTTCAGGGTGAATCTGGTCCTCTAGTATGAGAGGATTGGATGGGGTTGGTGGCCTGCCACTTCAGGGTTGTTTAGATAGTGACGAATCATATTGTGTATTTGGCAACCGGTATTTTCCACGAAGCGGTTGAATGTTGGGGGATCTTGGTTACTCAGATGCACAGTGAGAGGAAACTCTGATGGGATGATTTCCAGTTGTTTTTCCCCAAAGAGTACTAGCCCTACTCATGATTTTTTAAATTAAGGAGCTTCTGGAGCATCATCAAAGAGGGATGGTGATGGCTGATTATGTGTCTCAGTTCAAATACCTAACTCGGTACACACGAGACATGATCTATGATGTCAACTTCCAGACATGGATGCTTGATAAAGGGTCAATAGAGAGATTTTTTCCATCATAGTACCCTAGTGCCTCCCCACCTATGTCGGGGTGCTATAGAGGGAACTGGTTACAAATGAATTTCTATCATAGTTTTGCAAGATATATGGTTTTGGTAATTGGAACAATTGAGCAGAGATGTCTGGTGCAACTAGTAGATGTCATTTGATACGTCCACGATGCAAGATGCCCCACCATGATTAGACTCATGAACATGGTGAGGTACAATGAAAATCCCCAGGATAGCCTGGGGAGTTCCGGTTCTATGCTTGTGATGGCAAAGGTTTGGTGGCCTGAGATTACCCAACCAAAAGTGTGGATCATCTCCGAAAAATAGAATATTGACCACCACGGTAGAGACTACACCCTGATCAGGGACCCCCAAGAGGGGACAAGGTGGTCCTCATGGATTCAGTGCATTCAATGGAGTAGGAGGAGCATCAGATGGAGGATGATTCTTTAAGATCCTTCCACCACCACCACTAATAATCCCATATTAGGCTCAAGGAGCTGGAAGCCAGGGTTGGAGAAGAAGCATGAAATGTTTGTCTATGATCCTACAACACACGATATGATAAATGGTACACTCTATGATTCTTCTACATCTTATAGTAGTTATTTTTAGACATTGTGTGAGGTACTCATTTCTCAATGCTTCATGATCTAGGATTTACATGGGTGATGTGGAAATTCTGTGTAACAACATGTTGGTGTTGTTCGACATAACTTTGAATGCACGAGAAAGAAGGGTTCTTCCCCCACTGAGATGAGTTTTTTCAGTGAGATAAAATCTTTGAGGGTGTGTAAATGTCTTCAAAATAAGATAATATCTATGTATTGTGGATGAGTCCCTCTTAATTATTTGTTCAGGGAATGGTTTTGTGATGGAGGGTCATAGTGGGTCCTCGATTTGATGGTGGAGTTTTCCAGCTTGATACTTTTTACTTGGGATGTCACTAGTGGGTGTGGTGAAGCATCTGGTTTTGGGGAACTGTCCTTCCAAAAGAGGTAAAGATGTAAGGGATATTCCACAATCTTTATAGGTAGAAATTATCCTGGTTGGATGATTTTACTCACCCACCTAACTCATTGGTACCTTTGTGTGCCCAATTTTAACCTTAATATTGTGAAAGGCAGTTGTTGAATAAAGTTTGAGGATGTTGAGACCCCATGAACAAAACTACTTAACCCCTACCTAGTGATAGAGGTGGTAGTCATTTCCCTGATATGGTAGAGACTCTATCATCTAGATGAGGACTTTTTGGTTATCATACCACCATAGTTGTATATATGAATCCACCAAGAGATACTTGAAACTTAGGTAGGAATGCAGGTCGGAGTTCCTATATGACTACTATTTCAAGATAGTCTATACTTCAAGAAAGGTCAAAATTGATGAAGATTACATTAGCTAGATGTCCTAGACTCACATAGTGTGGGATGTTTTATATAAATTAGCTTCCTTGTATCATTCCTCGGTGGAGTATGATGGTATAGGTTTTCTTCAGTCTATGGTGTGTACTCCTTCACTTCTCGAGTGTGTGAGAGAGTATCAATTATGGGACATAAACTGTGAGACATTGTGTGACCGTATATTCTTAGAAGACTCACCTAATTTAATTTTTATTAATGGAACCATTTCATACTTTTTGGGGATGAAATGTGATTCTAGAAATGATGTGACACAAGATGATGATGTATTTTCCCACATATCCTTTGTCTAGGCATCTTAGTGTATCGAAGAGATATGTGCAGGATCAGGGTCCCCACAACATTTAATAGTGTGTGATGTTCAGGTGAAAATTTCTTGGAAGAGGGGAATGGTGTGGTGATTTATTTTCATCCTTCTCAGACATTGAAATATTTTTTCAATATATTTCTAGAGCTTGGCACTAATACGATGTGAGATTCTAAGGATTTATGTTCCTAAAATTATCAATTTTAAATATTATGTATATTTTAATATATAAAATTGATGGTATGGGGATAAATCACAAACAAGCGTTCATATTAGAAAGTTGACACCACAGTTGAATCTGAAATGTGGTATGTACTCTATGAGAGACAAAATAGTTGTCAGCATGGGTCTTCTGTTGAAAAAGTAAATTAGTATGTAACCGTAAAAAATAATTAAATTATTTTATATTATTTAGGATCTTTTTGAATAACTCTTGAACTAGAACTCTTATTGGATATATAATTATACCTTTGAGTTCATAGGGATGAGTTTTTCCAATACGTGATTGAATGTGAGAGGGTGTAGGATGTTCAGATCCCACAACTATTGGAATGTGGCCCAATTAAATGCTATAAGTAGGTAATTGTAGAAATGACCTAGGGTTTGGTCCCTAAACCTCCAACCTATGGGAAATAACTCTCCTTTCCTCCCATTGGAATATCAATATCATATAATTGAATGATCGTGGAGGCACAAAAGATCTGAGAAAATCAATGTACGAGAAACACAGTGATTGCTGTTGGGCGTTTTCTTCAATGATGAATGGATCCAAATCAAGATAGGATTATTTCTTATGGATTCTGTATCTTAGATTGAAATTCATCAATCTTAAGTTTTTTATATCATATTTTTTTATCCTTGAACACTAATGATGATATTTAAATAAACACGACCATTATTTGATCCCTATTTTCCACCTTTCTTTGTGTGTTCTTCATCGTCTACCTTTTTTTATGACAAAATAGAAACTTGACATTATTTTGAGAATGGGTATTTATATATCTGGTCCCATGGATTATAGATCTACATTCATTTATTTGTTTCGAGATGAATCAGCAGTGTCGTGGCGAGCAGAAGCAAGAGGTGGTCTTTGCGGGTCAATAGGTGGAAGTCCGGCAAGGCGGCAGTGGTCTTGGTGTGTGAGGTGGTGGTGATATGTATTGGCAGAGAGGTGGAATGTGGAAGGAAACTTCCATGTGGCAGAATTTGTGTGGTGTGGGGAATTCCTGGGCAGACGTGGAGGAGTTGTGGTAGGCATCTGTGGTATTTTATGAAGCCATGTGGGTCGCCGAGATGAATTATGTAGTCGCAGAAAGCGGTGGGTGGCCACATGTGTCTTCGGATCATGGTGAGGTCGTGGGGTAGCCATGTGGGAGGTTGCAGACGAGCTGTCTAAGAGGGACATGTGAGAGTGGGCACATGTTTTGGGGTCCCAGAATGGTGGGTGGGGCATTGGAAGGAGTTGGGATCGGTTTAGGATGGTGGGGAAAAAGATATGGACTCTGGTTAGACTCGTTTAAGCATGACGCAATGAGGGTGAAACGTGGTTGTGATCTATTGTGATGATATGACAACTTTAGATTTTATTGGAATAGTAACCATGACCGGACCCGAGGGGCCCACTCTATTAGTATATTTGCATGGAAAGTGGGCCAACCATTATGGACGGTCCACATTCGGTCATACATGGGCCCCAGCTGCTCCATAGGCAGCTGTTTAAATGATTATAACTCATAAACAAAGAATCCAATTGAAAATAATTCTATGGGAATGTAAGCTCTCTTTTGAGTCGGGACTTTTGAGGATATTTTGGAAATCTAAAATTAGGATCTATATGCTATCCCCATGAAGCTGATTTGAGTGTGTTGTGATGAAATGTGACTTTTCCACTAGATTTCAGATATGGAAAACTAAATTGTTGATCATTTGTTCTATTACACATGAATTACAATGTATTGATATATTTGGATATCAAGTTCCATTTGAGGAGGCATGTTACTAAAACCATTTTTTTTCTTTCAGACCAATGAAGAGCATAGTGCAATTTTCAACCATTATGGATAGAGGTACCATGTGCACTAAGACTACATTAGCACACTTAATGTAACTTTTTCATAGTTCAGTACACGAGTATGTCTAGGTACCCATCCATGTGATGACGTGGGGTAACCTGTTGTGTGGGACCCTTATGCATCGTGTACCTCATTATAAATCTTCTACCTTCTGTATCTTCTTCTTTTGGACTGGTATTTTTCCACGTCACTATCCAATCTTGAGTATTTTCAAACATTGAATGTTATGGTTCCCTATATAGTTACATTAGATATATTGTGTGAGATGTTCTGGGTATGACGCATATCTGAAGCGAGGCTCAGTGAGGGATGTGATCAGGCTGAATCACCACAGGATTTTTCAATAGTGGATCCCCCAATCATCGTGGGTGTAGGTCCTAAACAGTGTCTTCTGAGTGAAACCCCATAAATAGGTAGGGTGTAGGTCCTCAATGGTTTAGAGTGGAACGCCGTGGTGATACCAAGGTGTGGCTCCACTTCATTCTGATTGGAACCCCCCGACTCATTAGGGAATAGGTCCTTGATGACCAGGGTGGATCCCCTATTGAACTTGGGATCGGGTCCCCGTGTTACTAGAGTGGAACCCCCATTTAATGAGGGTGGGTCCTCTAATGCTACTACTAGTGTGGAACCCCTCACCAGCATGGGCATGTGTCATCTACAACTCTACATGCCTGGACCCCCTCACCCCACCATCATCATGGTCACATGTCTTCAACACCTACAATTAGAATGGAACCCCTAGATGCACTAGGTTTCGAATCATATTCCTCGATTTTTCACAATCCTACTAGAGGCTGAGTGGAGAGACGTGGATTGAAGTAACTTTTGACTCACTAGAATGAGGGGTACAATACCCTATGAGACACTTCCTTGGGATTCAACCTAAAACTATTTGGGTGAGATAGTACCACTCAAAGAGGATAGTATAAAGGTGTGGTTATTGATCCCATTTGACTTGAGTTCTCAAGGAAGATGTGTGGGATGATGGGCAATGATGATGGATATTCTTAAACTATTGGCAACTCATATTCTTGGGTGGCGTATGAGATGGATATCCTCATAATCCCCCAAATGGGATTCATTAACTAAGAATATATATATATATATATATTGTTTCTTCTAGATCCACTCCTTGGAAATTGTAACTCTCCCACCAGGATAAACCAAGATTTACAGGGTATTACATGTGATTTTAGTGTCTAGTTTCTTGTGGTTGGATGATTCTAATCTTCTGATATATATATATATAGAATATTCGATGAGGACATCATTGCCCCACAATTTTGAGCTCATTGTTTTTGGATGAGTTTACTTTTACTCTCATATTTTCTTGAGATGCTCTCTAATACCATACATTTTTCTATATACTACATTCCTTTTATGCATATCTCTTACCCCCTTCTCCTTTTTTGGTTCTCCTACTAAGTATTTTTATACTCACCCATGCATGGGATTTACCTACATGTATCATGATTTATACAGACATCATACATGTTGATTGTGAATTCAGATGAGCTTAGGGATAATGGTGGTTAGACCTCTTATAATTGTCATAGAATGGGATCTAGGAGTTGGGCTTTCTCTATAAATTTAATTTTCTTGATTTTATCAGGTTGGGACACTTTTCTAGATGGACGTGTATTTTTAACCATTTTACATTCTGTTTATATTATCATAAATTTACTTAATACCCTTATTGGTTTATTTATAATAGTGTTTCCTCTTTTATTCTTTTTTCCTAAGAACATTTTCATTGAGTTGGTTTTGTGCGTGTGTATTGGTACTTAAGAAAATTTGTCCTTGAGTTTTTTGTGCCTTCGACACATGTCTCCACCCCCTGGCCTATAGAGGAGGGATTGTGGTATTAGCGGATCGATCCCCGGTTTGGGTCAGGTCATAAAAATATATCTTGCATAAAATTTTGAATTTAATTAATTTGATTCCAATTAATTAGAACTGGAAATATAAACTAATGGAATATAAAGGAAATGCTTTTTTTTCTTGAAAAGCAGTGTTAAATTAATAATTTATTTTAATTTAAATTATAAAATTATATTAATTATATATAAATATTATATATTCAATAAAATATTTGTTACATTTCCAATTTTATTTTATAAGAATAATATAATAACGATGCTAGAATTAGGTTTAAAAAGAAATATTTTTTCAAAATGAAATTTTACCGCATTTTAATTTGGATTTGGAAAATCTAATCCATATTTGGAATCTTTATAATTTATAATTTATTATAATTTCAACATATTTTTTGAATAAAAAATAGTTAAAATCATTAATATTAATTACAGTGATTAAAATAAAAAATTGCATAATAGGGGACTAAAATTTAACCATAATTCCAAAAATTTCCTTAAAACATTTCCAAAATCTTTAAGATGGAACTTTTTTGATCCTATATTACCTTGGATATAATTTTCACCATTATTAGATCCACTTTTCATATGAAAAACCTGTGCGTATTTCAATTTTGAATAATTTGAAATTTTTTTACTCCTCCTACACTATAAAAAGGGACACAACCATCCAAATAAAATATAATAAATATAATTATATGCGTTTATGTTTAAGATTCTACCTAAAATTACTCAAACATCCATTTAATGGGTCACGAATATACCTTTCATGTATGTCGAACTACTACCACACAAAATGATGACTTTTTTTCCTTTAATTACCACATTTCATGTTTGATAATTATGATGAAAAAATAATTATATATAAAATATATGATATTTTTAATATATTTATTCTTTGGTAATTTCTTTACAATACATAATTTTATTCATTCTATTTTGTGGGAATACAATAACATCATTTTTGAAAGTGTGGACTACCGCCTCCCAAAATAGATGTGATTCATTCACCCTATAACTGGAACATATAAAGGATGCTTTAATAAATCATTGTCACATAAATAATATTCGTTTCATATAATAATTATAATATAAATATACTAATATATTATTTATTTTTTGTTCTTTTAATATGATACTGAAATGAAAGTAGTGTACATACGTACGACCTATAGTCTCCATGAATGGGGAATTTAATTTACTATCTCCCATACTAAGGATTATTATAATGAAATATATAATAAATATAAATTATAATTCAATAATTTATTACATTCTTGAGGTTATGAAATTAGGAACTAAATAATAATAACAACATGTAACCAGTCAAAACATACTCGAAGAACTAGAATGTTAACACCCAAAATAGTGAAATTATTTAACGGTTGTCAATAAATAGTTAATGAGATTATATTAGAAGTTAATATATGATATAATAAATATTATAATTATATATTATTTATATTCATAAAACCATTATATGAGAGGATAATGGATTTTGAACCAAAAGGAAATGCTAGGTATATATTCCTTTCTCACTATTCATTCTGGGAGGTATAAAACATTTTAACCACCTTTTAGTTTTGTAGGGTGTATATACTGCTCCTTTTTATTTTAAATGATGAATAAATTTTTCTTTATTTTATTTATGGTTTCCTTAAAAATTATTTATTTAATGGGTATTATAATACAAAAGTTCACATATAGTAACATACATCGCCTAAATTTCCATTCTTTATGGGATATATTAGAATTATATGCCTAATTTCATATATATTGTGTGTATAACGCCACATTCAAATGTGATATCATGATTCATTAATTATACATGATAGTTGTATTTGTCATCTAAATAGTTTCATCGAAGGGGATTTATGATTCATGGTTCCAAAGTGATAGAGAAAATTCATAACTCAATTCCTTTAAACAGGGTCATAATACTACCTCATTGTTGATAAAATTATATATTTATGGGTGTAGTTTTTTTAATATATATGGATGTATTTACACAATTTTGGATTTATATTTGAAACACATAATCAATTCAATGATTATTTCTCAATTAAATGTTATAACCATTTTAAGGGTTTATTTTAAAATCTTATTCTAATCGAGAGTGCTTAATCTTGAAATTACATTAAAGGGATTTATATGAAAGTTTTTAATTAATACCATTCCTTTTCATTCACTATAGATATTCATGAGAAATTCCAAATAATAGTACAGTTTTACAACTCTTTTTTAATCAAATTGTTTTAGAATTTGTTTTTATGAAAACCTGACTTCATTTTCATCTTTAAATGGAGAACCTCATTTCTTCTATAAACCTATATTTCTATAGATATTTTTATAGTTTTTTTAAACCTTTACAATATTATTTATTAATTTTTCTACCCTTTCTATATTTTATAAGAGTTTTCAATAGAATATTATCATCACTTCTAGAACAAGATATCTTCAATACATTTTACCGTAAAAGGTAAGATTTTTCATTTCTAAGACATGTACAAATTTAACATTAATCTCCTTTTGAAGCTTTATATGCATGTAAAATAGATAAAATTTTAATGAAAATGTTATAAGAAGTTATTTTCTGAGATAATTGTTTTTAAAATATTAATATTATATTTTCCTTAATAATGTTTTTAGAAGACATTTTTATAGTCTTGAAATTCATCAACCACAACTACCCTTTATTTTCACTTCACTTGAGATATGGGGTATTGATACCATCTATATCCTCTTCCTGATGGTTTATGGTTTATTTGGAAAATTATAGTTTTATATTACAAGTCCATTATTACTTTTAGTACCTTTAATACATACAGTTTCATATGATCATTGAAAAATGAATTTACCCTAATTATACATATCATTTATAATAGATACTTTTATTTCTAAACTGTATATCATTTTTACATATGGTGTTTGCATTGATAGTTATTTAATGATCTTGGGAAATATTGTTTAATCAATATTCTTTATTAAATATGGATATTTATAATCGTTAGTGTTTATTAATTATATCAATTACTCGATATGATAATTGATTTTGACATGTCGTGATGAGTGGGGTCTGAATTTATATTTCCCTTCAATGCATTGTTTGTTTCTCATTAGACAATTTAGATGCACAAATTAAACATTTTATTACCTTTAGTTTTAAACTATATAGAGGATAGATCTTGATAGTAGAGGTTTTCATGTTAATGAAATATGACATAAAATAATTAATTAATGCCTTCATATAAATTCAGTATTCATTTTCAAATATATTTTCAAAACGATAATGTCTATCAATTCATTTAATTTTCATTTTAATGATTAAATATAATTTTTTTAGATTATTACCATTACATAAATAATTTTTAATTATTAATTTACTTACAAGGCATGTGTTTTATAATATATAACATTCCATATTGATTACTCACTAC
Organism: Viscum album; assembly: GCA_963277665.1. Taxonomy (NCBI): domain Eukaryota; kingdom Viridiplantae; phylum Streptophyta; class Magnoliopsida; order Santalales; family Viscaceae; genus Viscum; species Viscum album. The sequence continues at coordinate 561,798,510 of OY728139.1, forward strand.
TTCATAGTTTATTGATTACATGGAATGTGTGTTCAATTATTTTGATTCGTTATTTCATCCATTGTTATTTACTCTTAATAAGAATTTGATCTCAACCTTATTTTTATTCCATTCCCAATGAAACAAAGATGTGTAAGATGAAAAATATAAAAGGATATACTTGATGGAAGAAATTTATTATCCTTGTAAAAATCACATTGGAATTTGTGTATTCATTTATAAAACAAGACATGTGTATATAAATTAATTTCAAAGACAAATAAACGTTTTTGGTCCATTAGGATATCAATTATGTAACACCCCGATATTTTATGAAAAATATTCTTTTTAATTTCATTAATGGCTTGTGTTGTATGCTACACCAAAAGGAGATTGCACAACATACATCCTTGACTTGCCTTGCATTACACGCAATCACGACCTTCCTCGATAGCGTGTATAGTATGCAATACCGAGTTTCACTAAACAACGATATGCTATTAAAATATTATTAAAACTAGCTGTTATGAATAATAACAACCACTTTTTCAAATTTTGTAAATTTTATTTTTTAAAATGGACTTCATTTTTGGATTCGGAATATTGAAATTAGATTAGGGCGAAATTTTGGTACTTTTCGGATAACTTTCATTTACTGATGAATAGTGAAAATTACTAAATTTTAATTAAAAACAACCATTTTAATCAAAATAATTAATAGAGATAAATTATTAATTTGAGTGGTTTTAAAGTATATTTAGAATATCTTATTACAATTTAATACAATTTTGGTCATTGGATGTAATTTCACATTTAAACCAGACATAAACAAGTGTCAATCTTTTGATAGTTATTATCTCTTAAGAACACGCTATTTGTTTTGACGACGAGAATTAATTTTTAAATTAATTAATGAAATTGATATGTTTTTAATTTGGTAAAATAGAAATCATTTTTCAGTTCATAATATCAAATATATCTTAGGCCTATTTTTTGGTATTTTTCTGGAAACTTTAATTTTTTGATGAATACTGAAACCACTAAGTGGTACTTAAAAACCTGAATTTTTCATAAAACTTAATTTTACCACTTCTGTGAGTGGAATTTATAAAATCCTAGAGACGCGGTTAATATCAAAGAATAAAATGTGGTTCAATGAGATGAAAATAATTTTTGGTGAATAGTAACTTTTTACTTTTTTTACCACGGTTAAAAGTTAATAGGGTAATTAAGGGTAAAAATGATATTATTATTACCCTAACACATGTCCTAATTCTATTGGATAAGTGTTATTCGACCAAAAACAACCTTAGAAATAAAATATGACCATTTAGTCCCACTTGGATTAGATTAGGACATTTATTATTAATTTATTTAAAGAAGGGTTAAAATAGTTAAAATCAATGTTTAATAAGTAGATAATTTTTAATATAGGGTTATAAATAAGATAAATTCGACAATAAATATTCATTAGAAAGATAATGATATTTCATACATAATGGTATTTTATTTTAAATTTTTAGACATTAAATAATTTAATTTATTTATAACACAACGATGATGCAGTAATTATCTTATTAATTAAATATTGACATAATTTATGTTATAAATACCCAAATAAATGTAATTTGAGACTTTTTATGCATTCCAATAATTTTATAGGTAAATATGACATGTTAATATTGATTTAAGTAGATGTTTTATAACTAATCATTCTGTTTTTAGTTTCAAAAAAATCAATTACTAAATAGTGTCAAAAGTGACATAAAATAGTTTTTAAAACAAGTATTACATTATTAATTGATATTTTATTCCTAAAAATACAAGGTTCGGACAAATGACTTATATAAAGTTATATATATTAATAATAAACAACTTGGGTCCGTTTGGATTGTTATAGTAAGTTTATTAACCCTATAGTGTAGGAACACAAAAAGACACGGTAAAAGTAAAATTATCTAACTTAAAGATAAAACTAAATGATAAGGTTAAAATAGTAAACTAAACTTGTCCAAATGCTATTGTATGAGAGGATTTCGACCCACCCCCACCGTATCTTAGAAATAAATCAATTTGGTGCTATTTAAAACCGAATATTGCTTTATAATAAAATAATATGTTTAGTTATTCCAAAGGTGCCCCTCTCCTCCCTTATAAAAGGGAACCTCCTCCCTCTCTTGCTCACACCACTTTGAGCCTTCATGATCGGCCAAACCATGACAAATTCCCTTCTCCACTTTCCTAGAGTCATCCTAGAGATACTGGTCTTCTTCAAAGACCAATTTTAGTGTCCTGAAAGGAAGTCTCAAAGAGGAGCTTCAAAGAAGAGGTAATGTCTGTTACCAATTCTTTCAACTTTATTACTTCTTCCACATCTTCGTCTTAGGTTGTTTCATTATTAAGTAATACCATAAGTATCACTCATATACTGATATGTTATTATAATTATTAAACAACCATATTTCAACATCTATCCATCCTACGGAAAATGAAATCACCACGCGTGTGTACATACGGAATACCGTCTCTACGCCGTTGTGTAATCTATTTTCCATCACCACCTTACTTGGATGGGTATAATGGTTCAAATAAATATCTATATATAATTATTGTAAAGTTATATTGATTCTGAAATAGTATACATACACTCCAATACAATTCCACGATCTTGGGAATGATATCATCACTCGTGCGTACGTACGGACTACCGTCTCCACGACGCGATGAGATTCACTCTCCATGTTAACCATTCATGAATGATTATAAAGTATATATAATGAATAATAATGAAATATATGACATAATAATGATACTGGAATTATGTGTATATATATATATATGTATTTCATTTACTTAATTCCATTCAATTCAAAAGGGAAACTAAAACAGCGTTCATGCGTACGTAGGACCTACCATCTCCATGAACGATGTATTTCATTCCTTTTATCGATATATAATATATATGAATATGATGAATATATATTATATATAAATCATTTTCTACATTATGTAATTATTTAAATCAGGATATAAGTAATAATATCATGAACGACAAGTCGAAACACATAAGATAAATAAAATGATTTTACCCAAAACGCTGCTTTAACATGGAATTTACAAAATAACGGGTAATATAAAGTCATAAGTGAAACATATATGATATAATAACAATGAATATGATTCTTTAATAAGTCAATGACATTATTTAAATCATTATACATGAGTTTTGGATACGTACGAAGCATATCGAACCTAAGGTAAGGGATAATTTTTCAAATCTCATTTTTTATCAGAGATTTCTTATACGTATGTATTTTTTGGGGTTATTGTTATCATCCATGACAATGTTTTCTAAAAGTTTTTTTATGTTTTTTTAATGTCATTTTTATCTATTTTGAATTTTACTACATGGTATGTAAGGAATCTTTCTTTTGTTTATGTTACGAGGTACTTTTTTGACTTTTTCGACAAAAGTACGAGGAGAATGTTATTTTTAACTTATACGGAGTGAATGGATTTTTTACGGTTTAATAACGCCTCATTTTCATGAAACATACTATACCTGATTTTATGAATATTTTCAACAAAATACTTTTATTTTAAAAGTGCATGGCATTTTTTGAAAATAAAATAATTTTGACGAAGAAAAGATATTTTCATCAATAATTCATTTCAAATGTTTTATCAAAACCATTTTCCATCCAAGATGACATTATTTGATATGTGTATGTTTCAAGTTTAATGTCTCTATGATTTACATGGTTCACTTTTCTTATGATGAAATTTCCATTTGTTTTATATGGATTATGAAATGATGGGATGATGTTTATGAAACCCATTTTATTCATTGGGTTATGATGAATGTTTTATGTTTATTTTGTGGAACAAGTAATAATTATTTCATTATGAGATGGGTGGGTCCAATATATCCCTCCAATGCATTGGGTAATGATTTATATCTCATGAGATAGACATGGCTGGAATGACAGGTTAAACCGGTTCAGTAAAACAGGACTAAAATGAGGAGTGAACTCGATTCAGAAAGGGACTTTGTCCACTAAGATTGTCTTGGCAGCAATGCCTTGACTACTATGGAAATCATTACATGTGATTAATGGATGCTACAATTAAATGTTTTAATCCCATGCTATTTTATCATGATTTATGTTCCATTGTGATCCATGCCTTATGTTCTTCCATGTTTTATGTCGTTGCTCAAGATTTTTAATGTTCATGTTTATTTTAAGTTCAAATGTGTATGGTATGTTTTATTTTATCCATGCTTACCCTTACTAAGCATTTAATCTCACCCTTTTTATGTTTTCTTTTCCCCCAGGATTAAAAGAAAGGTTTTAGGTAAGAAAAAAAGGGGGAGATCATTATGGGAGACTTTGAAGATCTTTCACCATGATTAGAAGATTATATTCCAAGTTTCCAAAGACACTAAACTATTATGCTCCTTGTGTGTGTGTTTTTGTTATGTACTAAGTATTCCGCAAAAGAAATGTAATATCCATGTATTTCAAGCTTCATGTCTCTACAAATTAACTATAACATATGCTAATGTAATGGTATTAGGTCACTGACTCTGGGCTCCCTGTGGTTGGGGTGATATTGTTTTTATGAGATAATGTTTTATATCATCCTAGGAATGTATATTAACAAAAAAATAGATTAGAGAACATAACCCTAAGAAGGAAAATGAGAATAAGTATAGAAGAATATCCTAAAATGTTGGTTAGGTATAGATTATGTGGTTCTTCAAAGAAATACATCCCTATCTCCAAACTAAATGCATAAGTGGTTTTGGAACAGATGTACCAAGAGGTAACAACTCTAAAAAGGGTCGTCAGGCCTGACCTGAGTATATCCCTGCAAATGAAAATGAGACATACTACGCACATGGTTATGCAATGTCAGGGGATATTAATTGGATAATTCACATTTTCATTACAAACCATTTTAAAGGATTTGAATAGATAATAATAATTAATGACCCAAGCTAAACCTAAGAGAACGAAAAGACCTATGTGGAAATAAATAGATGAAATATTTTAATATTGGGGTTGTATTGAAAACCATAGTAAAAAATTTTGTTTAGTGAATAAACATATATCAAGGATTTCCATAATATATATTTTGGTAATTATATTAATAATGTTTTAATAAAACGAAAAATTGTATGTCGGGTGACATCCCATCGAGTCTGGAAATGTCGCCAGACATGAACACATGTTTGAAGGATGATAAGGGTTTCACACCTACAACTAGCCAATATGATGTTTGGATTAATGTGTGATTATTTTTAGTTCCAAATTTTGGTGATTATATATTAATGATTGATGATTTGTGTTACTTTTTTGGTTAAGATATTAATTTATTAACAATACTGGCTAGGAAGAGTAGTAATAGGATAATGGAAGGATTTTCTACTCTTTTATGTGTATTACTATCTGTCAAAATAAAATTTTAGTGCACCAAAAAATAGGGTTCATTCGAGGATATCCATTTAATTGAATAAAATATGAATTATAATTTTATCAATGAATAACCAGAATATGCAATGGTTATTATGAAATTAAAACCTATCAAGTAAGTATATTTCCATTTATTCTTGGCCAACAAATTAATTCCTCAACATTAGGAAACATTTGTTAGCTGTAAAATGTTATCCTAGTCCCTTATGTTTTGTGGAAACCATGGTATTTTCAATCATAATAGATTTAGGTATTTTAGGGCAACATATTTCCATTTGTCATAAAATTGTTTTGGATTGATTAATTCAATCAATCACTTATAATATTTACTCTTTTCCTCCATGTTCAGTTCTCTAATTTCCACTTATGTTCCCCTACTTTGAGAGATGTTTACGTGTTATTCTATGTGACCATTTTAATTATAATTCTCTATTTTTTATATGATGTTTTATAAATACTTTTCACGATGTGTGATTTCAACATATAAATTAAAAAAAAATATTACAAATATTGAGTTTAAATTGTTAGGACACAATTTATTAATGGTGGAGGCAATGTAACGTGTTGAAATTATGATGTATGAATATTTTATTTGATATTGTGTATAAAACGAAACACCCAGATCGTTAAGGAATATAAAATCTCAATAACTAACAATATATTTACTATTTTTTAAAATATTAATCCATTATATATATTGAAATTAATGTGATACTAAGTTATCATGTATCGCACAAAATAATGAGTTTCTTTAATTGATTACGATACATGCAAAACCATGTTTTACCAAATACCAATGTATTATTAAAATATTATTTTTTATTATAATAAGATATAAGATAACCATTAAATTGGTTTTGATTAATAATATTAAATATATTATAAAAATATATGGTATATAAAAATATATAATGAATTCATTGGGTACCTATTAATTAAAAATTAATTCATAAACCAATTGAATATAAAAGAATTATTTTTTTCTCTAAAAACATTTGAATTAATAAAATAAATTAAATTAAATTACTAAAGGATATTTATGTGATATATTATTTATACATTCAATGAAATATTTTTTTTTTCATTAATACAATATATTAGATAAGAATAATATATGAATATACCCACTATTATGAAAAAAATTAATATTATAGTAAATGCTATTTTACCACATTTTAATGGAGAACCTATTTTTAATCTAATTATTAGAAATTTTATAAATTTTATATAACTAGTTAAGTGACCAATCATTAATTGTAACACAAAAATCATAAAAGTGTTATTTTTTTGGTATTTTTATTGAAGGTATCATTGCTTGATGAGTAGTAAAAATTCTGAATTTTAATTCAAAAATTCATTTCCACCAATTTTATTTATATAGATAAATTATATTTTTTTGGATTCATAGTTCAATTAGATCAATTTTATTTCAAGAAATCCATTTTATGTTATTTCAATAAATTTCAATTTGAAATTGGATAAAAAACATAATAATATTTTGAACCGATTACTTTAAAAACAAGAATTCTCATCCCATTTGTGAGATTAAATTTGAATTAATATTTTCCATTTATGTGACTTGAATTTGGAAAAATGGATTCTATATTTGGAATAGAAATAATTTCTAATTTATTATGAGATAAAATTAGTTTGTTACCAAAAATAATAGTGAATGTTTATAAGTATCATTTTTTATTTTTTGTTTCCCTTTCTCGATGTGGAGCACGAGATGACATCTTTTTTTTATGATGGACATGGGTATAACCGTAGGTGCATCATTGGCTAAATGGGGAATATTTTTGTTTATATGTTGGATATATTTGGAAAAAGGATATATTTTCATTCAAAATTTATTGTAAATGTTATTTAGTGGTGATAGATTTAAAACCCCCTTACATGCCTATTGGGACCCATAGGTTATAGTCATGTAAATACAAAACAAGAAAAATTTTCTATTTCAGAGATCCTAGTTTAGTTTTATTATTCATGGTGATATAATTTTTTATACATTTTTATATTTATGATGGTAGTAATCTCTTTGTTGTTTTTCTTTTGTTAACATGTCCACTAATTTTTTGTAATTCCCTTTGATGATTTCAGAAATGTGGCTACACGATGATGTTATCTTGTTCTGAGAAAATATTTTTTGGGAGTCTGTCTATTTTATAATTAATTTAAATGGTGGGTAGATATATGGTTAATCTCTATTTTATTAGTGATTTTCCTTGATCAATATTTTTTCTAGTCTTCTTGAGGAATTATCAATTTTATGGATCTTGTCTTAGAATTCATTTAATTTTTTAACATCCAAAAATAAATCAAACTTTTTGGGGAAAGAAAGTTCCATTATGGGGAGTTTTTCACCGAATAATTTTCATGGTGGTTCATATTAATTAAAAATGAAATTAATAATATTTTCTTGTATATTCACAAGAATTTTTGGATGAATTATTTAAAAATTTATAAATTAGGTGTCATGTATGGTTCACGCACCGTTAAGAGTAACGATGCACTTACTATTTATGAGGTAATTTCCCATCATATAGATGATTTATTTTTTTAGTCATTTTATTATCTCCATATTAGTTACCTTGGGGTAAAAATGTTTTTTCCTTTTTCTTGACTAGTTGGGACTACAAATATGGATCATGGTTTGGAACAATGAAGGCCTTAACCATGCACAATATCCGTCATTTTTTTAATATTTCATCCCTTTCCATTATTTTCCCCACCCTCCCATATCATTTAAGTTATATGAAAATTCCTTCCCTCAAACTATAAATAATGAATATATACCTCCCTTAAATTTTTTATGGTCACTGGTTTCACCATATTATTTACACATTCAGGATTAATTCTCTAAGGATATGTCCCTGATTCCCCCACCTCCCTTCGTTTGTTTTTTCAATCTCTCATGTCACCCCTCACAGCTTAGTCGAACCATCAGAAAAATAAAATTACCCATTTTTTTATAATTGAATAATTTAAAAGTTTTTATTTTTTAATATAGGTTTTTATTCTTGTATTTCTATCACTACAAGTAGTGCATTTTTGACAATATTGGCTCGCCCGATGCCATTTTGAGGAAGGTGTCTCTACGAAACCCTCTAGTAATTAATGTTATTATTTTTTTACATTATAAAGTAATTAAAATAAATTTATATGATATTTATATACAACAATAGTGTTTTTTTTGTCACACATTTCTTTTCCATTTGGTATGGCCCGAGGATACATGCTTTGTGCTTGAAAAATTTACCAAAAGGATCCTTAAAATTGTTTCATGAATTTGAAATATTTTCCTATGATATTACAAGGGTATTGAATTAATATTTTGATCATCATGATTGTTTCTAATGATAAAAACACTTAGTATGGTACTTGGTCACATTCCATGTTTTGGATTAAATGCTCATTTTTCATTTCATAGGGTATTTTGATATTTTTAACATATAATTTGATGATAGTCATCCATTTGGATTGGGTTCTATTTTTTTTGTATTATTTTATTTTAAATATTTTTTGTAGTTACATTCTAAAATAAAATGGATTTTACTCTCATTTTTATGGTTGTAATGATTATTGATTGTGATTTCCTTTTAATTAGTGTAAGGATTCAAAATTATTTTTTAAATAAATATCCAAATGTATATATATTTTATGTGATATGTAAATGGAATAGTTAGTGCCTATGAACTATGGTTTTATTGAATAAATGATTCCCTTATTAATAACCATTGTGTTTGTTGATTATAATTATCTGTATCCATATAATGGATGTTTGTAATATGACTCATCATATTCTTATGGGATGGTTCTATTTCTAATAAAAATATAGCAGGGGGAAGGATGTTATAAGAATGATATGTGTTGGGATTTATTAATTTCATGTGATTAATTTTGATTTGAATGTGAATAAATACATTTAGTTATTCTATAATGAACCATAGGAAACTTTTTGGAAGGTCATGATACATTTCTATAGTCGTTGATAGAATGAACTAAGTATTTTCCAATAGTCGTATACAATACTATATTTTTGGTAGGTCCATCTATTAGACTAGGAAATAGCTGTGAGTGACAATTAACTACCAAAAGTAAGCCTACCTATATTTTTATTATACATGTATCATTTGTATGTCAGGTTTCACCTCATATGTATCAAATGAAATTCTTTTGATTATTTATTTTCACAAGTGTTACTTTTTCCATGGATGAAAATTAATTTAGGTATTGATCCTTGTGTGATTTCTTTATGATTTTGGCTATTATTGTTTCATTTATATATTGTCATTGCTTTGGATTTTCTATGGATCTGGACCCATAATAGTTTATCATATATTTATTCTTAAATTTTAGTTAGGGTTGTTTTATATTTCAAAGGAAAAATAGGGATGTTGATTTCATGAAGAAAGTATATGTTTGAAATTATTTTGAAATTATTTTCAACAATATGGGTGTTTATTTTAAAAAGTGATGTTTTAGATAGGAATGTAATAGAAACATTGTTTATTTTATAGTGTAATGTTCTAATGATAGATGATTTATTTTTAGGTGGAAATTAGTTGGAAAAAATTCTTTATGTTATGTCTTGTATAGGGAATAATTCGAGAAATCACCTAAGATTTAGTTTTATAAATCTTATAGACACCTATATTGTACCATATGTTTAATCTAAGATTTTATAATGTGTCTTACTAAGTGGTGTCTATAGTTTTGGTGGGTACTGGTATCCAAGTGAGTGATTATGATCAAACACCAATATTATTATCACATTGGTAAGCTTGTGGTTTAGTTTCATTACTATTATTAAGTGTATTTTTCTTTTGTGGTTAGTCTTCATTTTAAATCATTCAGATAACTGTACCTATTAAATCCTTATAATAAAACTTTTTTTCCTTAATATAATTTCTAATAATATTTATTTGAATAATCATCATTATTCAACAAGTAATTTATTTAATTCTATGACTGGATGTGGAGAGATATTCTTTTGGAAAAAGATAAGAATTTGGAGGTTTCCATTTCCATAGAATAATGTTATTTGAGGTTTGTGAGTGTGGTTTTTGGTGAACATTTTTGTTTAATACATTACATATCAATTTTTTTCATTGTATAAATTTTATGTAAATGTGGATTCTTGATATAAATATATATATTTTTAGATTGTTATTATATTTATTTTATATTGTTTCTGATCAACTGTGAAAACATTTTCAAATTGTGGTCATATCATTCAAATGAACTAGTTTCTAGGCCATATGGATCTCAGCCGCCCATCCTGCCAATAATAGTATAGTTTAGGAAAAAATTTTGATGGATGTAATAGAATAGTTCATTAAATACATGTGTTCTAGTTAGTTTTTATAACCCCAGTATTGTCTATAGGAGTTAGATAAATTATTACGGGTCAATGACGATCCTTTATGATAGAGTAAAAAGTGTTGAGTATATAGGGAATTGGGAAATTGGGTTTATGAGTTGTTTATATTGTTATTTTCTTAGGTAACTAAGTGTTTATAATCCATGAAAAATGGAATATCCCTAGTGGCTGATTTTATTGAATGGAATTTATTGGTAAGGTGCAACACAGAGGATTGGTTTTTTGACCCAAGGTGGTATGCCATTGTTCTTAGGTGAGCCTCCTTATACTACTAAGGTTTTTGATTATAGGTGAGGTTCTAATACTAATTTTAATATATCCTAACCTTGATATATCAATGAAATATAAAAGATAAATAATAAAAAATCATCCACTAATGAATATCAAGATACAAAAATAGAATTACTATAATCTAAAAACAATAATAAAAATAAACATACTCTCATTCAATAAGAAATTTTATTATCAAAGTATAATTTCACATTCATAAATATTAATAACCACAGGATAGTTCAATCAAAATATAAATTAAAGAAGGACTATAATAATAAAAAATGATTCCAAAATGAAACATATAGATCCGCCCCCAGTAATATATCATCATAATGCCCTATCACAATATTCTAGACTGATCTCCTCTATAACATATTCTGAAACATGCATATTAATAAAAAGAAATTCACATTCCCAAGTTATCACAAATAGGGTGAGACAATAAATCTTAATAGGATACAAATAATGGTTCCCAGACATAGGTTGTGGTATATATGTGTATATATGAGTACAATTCATTCTTTTCTAACCAATATCATTCCAACAACGAAGGTGGGTGGTCAGGTTCTAACTATGTCACCGAGACTCTCGATTATAGCCAAATTTACATATTCCAATAAATCAAACTCATAAAGCATAGAGAAACCCCATCTAATGTCAAGAACATTACCCAGTTCATCCATCATAATAATGAAATTTCCAGATAGAAGATCATGATACACATTCCAAAAGGGATAATGTTGTAAAAGTACAAAATGAATGCTGATTAACTAATATCCAAAATAATTGAATGTGAATAAATAATAAAAGGGATAATCTATTTCCTAAATAATGATATTCATATTCATAATAATGAGAATAAACTAGGTCAAGATAACAATAGGTTCATCTATAATATTGGGGAGAACATATGTTCGTTATAATGATTTGTGTGTGTGTAACAATGTAAATTACATTAACAATAATAACCAGATGTGGAACTATAATATTACAGATAACCTAGAAATAAAATAATTGAAACAGATTGTACCATAGTTTTAATAATCCATGTCTACGATGAATGTGTTTATATATATTATAAAGAACCATCTTATAACCATCCAACTCCATAAAAGAAAAGTTATGGAAGGCACAATAACAAATCCCATCAATTCCAATCAATAAATAAAATAAGGAATATTTCATATCACATGAACAATACTCTAAACCAATGTCATTATAATAAAGAAAATAATCACTTGATATCCAACAACCCATGTACTAGAACATTATTTCATTAGCATTACCCATGATGTTCATATCATTATTCAAAATACATGATCTAGTCATACCTGAATAAGAATTATTTATTAATAACACAAATAATTCCACAAAAATATGTATAATTATTACATGTTTTATATTGGATATTTTATGTAATCCTTATTTTAAATAATTCTTTCAATTCACAAGAAATTCCATGTAAAATTTCATTTTCATGGTTTTAATTTTTAATGGCTTATAAATGAATACAATAAAAATAAATTGTTTTTAGACATTAATGTTAATAAAGGAAATGTAATTTAAATAAATGAAATTGAAATATATCAAATATATTAATACTAATAATAATTTTAATATTAAATTCAATATTATATATGTTCATGTGTTTAAAACAATGATATACACCCTCTTACACTTAGAATTTAATTATGAATTTTTTTAAAAAAAATCAATGTGTTCAATGTTTATGGAATCTCATAAATTTATATCAAAATAATGATGTGTACAATTTTAATATTTATCAGAGAAATCCATAAAATATATTTTTTGTATTTCAAATATGAGTATATTTTTTATTGTAAATGTTCAATTTTATAATTCCCTTTTGAATTTTATTTTTCATAATTAATTTATTTTTTTCTATTAAAGATATAATCCTTATCTTGTCGCCCAAATAATTTTACCAGGTAGACATGTTTGGATTAGAGGCATGTTTCAATTTCTTAGGTATTTGAAATCATGTTTTTTTGGATATTAACAGAAGGGTGGTTTAGATTGTAAGCACTAGAGGTACCATACAACATGTAATTGATTTTCTATAGTCAATGTGGAGGAATACATTAAGGGTGATGTTTGATGTTCTATATTTGGTGTGTTGATATGTTCATGTGAGTAGTCCTATCAATGCTAGATCAATAAGGAACAGTATATGTTGTTTAATAGAGTAGAGGTCTTCCACAAAAAAACTAATAGGTTAGTTTATAGGAGAAGAGTTCTAACCATGTTATATTCAGTAATAGAGGCCAGAGTGAATCAGACAATAGAATATGTTATTTTCATTATTTAATTAATTATTTCAAATCTTATATCAAAATATATGTATGGATAATTATTTACCCTTGATAGGGTTGATGTGATGATTAATGTTAATATTAGTTTTGGGGAGATATATAGGGTTGATCATGGTATGAAAATGGGGTTCTAAACACTAATGATTGGTGCGTTCATGAGGTAGTATTGGTTAAGGTTAATACATAGATTTTTCTTATTTGTGATATTCTAAAATACTCCATGATTAGTTTTATGTTCTCTAGAGTGATATCATGAAGGCATTTTTTGAATTTATATTTTTTTTGAAAATTGTTGTTTATCAGTTCAATTTAGGAGGCCACATTAGGTCATTAGGAGTCTATTCCTACCCATTATGCCAAAAGTATTCTCCCCTGAAAATACATACTATATATTTCATTAAATACATAGAAAAATAAATCTAAGAATAATAAAAAACATCAAAAACATGACCTAGATTCCTCCCTATTATACCTCCAATATATGTCACTCCAATCATGTGTAGAAGCCCAAAAATTAGCACTGTGAGAATGAAAAATTATTACCCAAACACAAGAATAATTGATACCAATTTTATTGGAATTCCCTTATCCCACATCAAAATATCCATTTGAAATTGACTCTAGTGTGATACCAAGGCCATTCTAAAACATTCAAACTCGGGTCATCCCACCTCATAAAAATTATGAACCACCCATAATCCCTTCATGAACACATTTATGCATACCATCATGCCCTAAAAACCAATATTCTATTACTCTTATCATCTAATAATAACATTAAATTCAAACGAACCCACCATATCTTCCAAGAGAAAAACAATGACTCATAAAACCATATTGAAGTATAAGAGAAAGATAGAGAAATTGTTGGTTTTTTTTGTTATTTAATTAGTATATTTCATCCATAATTGTCAATACAATGAAGGCATGTCATTTTAATTTCATTTATTATTACATTTTATATTTAAAATATTAAATAAAAAATAAATCCAAAATTTTCACTTTTTGTTTTGAATATATAATGTAATTAGATATAGGGTTGAAAAAACTTATGTTTTGTTATAAAATTTTATTTGAATGATAAATGAATTTTGGTCATTGTGGTAATTTTTTGTTGTTTTTTATTGATTAAATAATTACCCTTATGTATTTTTCATTTATGGGCCAATTACGATAATATTTTCATTTTATATCAACATTATTGGCCCATAATGTGTAAAAAATATTGATGTCATTGTAATTGTCGAATAGTTAACTATGGATTTTAATTAAATGATACGGGTGAAAAAATACGAAAATATTGCACAAATATTATTGGATGATATTACATCAACTCATTATGTTATTATAATATAACTATATCAATTTTATCCATTTCTCTCAGAATATACATTTTTATTAATTTAATACATTAAGTAATTCCAAGATTTCACATCACCCAACATAAAACAAGAAACCTCATATACTTCATTATTAATATTGTTTTATTATCATCGATTATACAATACGTACCAAAATAAAAACCTATATTAAGGTTTTAGACCCTATATCATCTGCTATTTTAAAAAATATATGCTTTCAAGCATTAACGTGTAATCCAATTAACGTTTCTCCATGAAGATGTGAAACTATTAACCAAGTGCTTTCAATTTTGTTAATTTTATATCACTTTTAAATTTATGCTGTAAACATTAAAATAATGATTTTTTATCTTATATTTGCTAAATTATTATTACATTGATCTATGAACCCATATCAAGTTTTTTAAATCGGTTGGAAAATCCTAATTTCTCTTGTGCATATGTGTGGCCTACCCGCCCCACAAATCAATGTGATTCATTTTTCAATTCTAATTTACATGGATGGTAATAGGGGTAAATATAATATAATATATATATATATATATTACTTATATTATATAATATTTGTTCTATAATGTTGAATTATTATTTTCCTTTAGTTCATTCTATCCATAAAAAAATTAAACATTACTTTTGTATATATACAGACTAATGTCTCCACAATGTGATATAAAACATTTATAATAACAACATTAAATTAATTGCTATAAAAGTATATATAATGATTAAATTTTATACTCTTAAAATGGTTAAAATTATTTATATTATGTAACCTTGTTGAATGTACAAATTTTTGGACATCCATACCAAAACATACATCAAAAGATCAATTATCTCCTTGAATAGTGATTTTAATAACAAATTGTAAATAAATGGGTAATAAGATATCATAAGAAAATAATATATGGTTTTATATATAAGATTATTGTTTATTAATAACATTATAATGAACCAATAAATATTATACAAAAGGTTTTAATGTGTACAAAAAAGTAGGAGTGTTAAGGTAAGGTATTTTCATCTCAATCTATTTTTATAATCGTTGCCTCTACATGAATTTTCATTCAGAAAATAATATGACACTTACATGAAATAAATAATTAATTTTTTTATATATTGTTTATTTTTTTAAAATATATGCTTCCATTTATTTTTCCATCCTTAATTATTGATGATACCGAAGGAATTTCATAATTAAAACATATTACATTTTGCAATTTAGAAAGGAATATTGTTTATACATGAACATTTTTTCTCTTAAAATCATCAATACTATTTTTTACAATTATCACATTATTTTAAAATTATTTTTTTAAAAGTGATAATTTATATAAAAAGTTGAAATGTAATATTCATTTCATTTTCTAAATTTCTTATTTTGGAGAATTTACAAAAAATGATTTTAATCTTGATTTTAACGTATGTCTAATGAAAAAAATTTATCACCTTCTTTACTGCCCAAGGATTCAAATACTCAATTACAAGTATCCACGGTTATTTTCCAAGAAATTGTTTTTATAGTAAAATTTTAATATATTTAATTTCAATTAGTGATATCAAAATAAAATATGTATTTTACAGAATAAACACTCCAGTGATGTTTTAATGGAATTTTCATCATTGATAACATCCTCTGATGTTAATTATGATTTTCATGGAATACAACATAAAGATACTATCCTTATTATTTATCTTCATTGTTTTTAGTGAGGATGATGAAAATATTTTTGTAAAAAATATTAATATTAAATGGGTTATGTAATGAAAAATTTATGAATTTATTATAATACCAATTTTATTTTCATGGGTTATGAAATGTTGATATGATTAGTGATTTATGGGTTTGTGTTAGGCAAATGTTTTTTGTTTATTGTGTTATTGGTGGGGGAAAAATAATTCCTACTTATAATATACTATGAAATATTATATATAACATGATACAATAATAGTTTGTGAGTTTATGTGATTGATTCACTATAGGAAATACTTAGGGATGTCTAACCAGCTTTAGGAAATAGGTCGCAAATCCTAATCCACTAGGGGAAACATGTTAGGATTAATGATATGTTGTGGTATTGGAAACTTATATTGAAATATGATCTATTAAATTTTATAGTCTGGGTATTTAACCATTATATAAGAAATTCCAATGATGGTGATACACATTTAGGACATAATTAGGTTATGAACTTCTGGTTTGTGATTAATTTATAATTATTTCTCAGAAATATGATTCGTGTATTCAAAAATGGATAATTTATGTGATATGAATCATGATTTTGATTCATTATAGATTTTCTATTAGGTTTGTATATTATGATCAAGATATCATAAACATATACTTATCTTATTAATTATTATTATCAGCAATTGATATATACCATTTATACTGTTACTGATCATTTGAGATCATAATTTTTATGTTTACAACCCCTATGTCATAATAACTAATTTTATGTATGGAATATCAATAATGGTAAAAACTAAAAATAAATTGATAAGAGGTGTTTAATAATATTGCAAAATAACAATTAAATTTACATAATATTAAAAGCATCTAAACCATTGTGGTTCTTGGTGGGATTCTAATGTAATTAATTTAATACTGAACTAAAATTATGTAATATTTATGAATGAAATTAAGGGTCTCTATAGTTTGTATTAGAGTAGTGTTTAATTAATATTTGTAGATTAGGGTTGTAAACTTTTAGTGAAAATGTTTAGAATAATTCTATGAATACAAAATAATTCTAATGTTTTGGTGATGACCATGTACATACATGGTTAAACCTAAGGTTTCATTGATTGAGAAGTTAGTGTCATTATTTAAAATCCTACGAATGATATTTAATTATTATATATGTCATTCTGGTTATTATATCTTTATTCTTGCTTTTATTTTTTATCTTAGTCAAATGATGGAACTCTAAGGCAATGGGATAAAAATGAATGTGGTGGGAAATGTGATTATTTTGCATCTAAGAAACAAAATTCTAATTGAATTTGATTAAAAATTCTTTTTTATATGATAAAATAAATTTATCAGGAAAATAGTCATATGGTGATTAAAAATGGTCATTGAAGATAATAAAAAACTATTGAGTCTTTAATGAGGTAATATCCACCTTATTTTATATGTCCTTTTGATCCACTAGTGGTTCAGTGATGGATCAACAACATTGATAAATTATTTTATGTTCATAAATTCATGGAGAATCAAAAATTGTCCAAAAAAGTTTATCATTTATATTGAAAATTAAATAAAGAGATAAATTTTTTCAAGAATACATGGTAATATGAATAAATTAAATCTATGATGTGAGATGAGTTTTTGAGGATATTGTTTAGTAAGTAATTTAATAATATAATACATACAAAAATGAGGACGGAATTATTTTATCTTATGAAAATTAATGATGAATCCATCGATAAATATGAAGAAAATCATACTAGTATTATATATTTTTCTTATGGTTTAGTCATCCCTCATTGAAAAAATTAGTAGTTATTTGGTGTCTTAAATAGATGTCTCTAAAATACTTTATCAATTATAAAATTTAGTAGATATTAATAAATCAATATATGTTCACACAACTGATAAATAGAAATTATATATTCACAAAATTTCAATGATTATGATAAGATAATAAAGATTAAGTATCAGAAAAACTAAAATAAATCACATGGTTTAAGCTAATTCTATCCATATACATGCCATAAATATGGTAGGAAGCATCATGATAATTTCTTAAAAAGAAATGAGAGGCTATTGAATTGTGGGATGTATGGTTTTAAATCTATTCAATAATGAATGTCCAAGTAAATAGTAGTCAATGCAATGGATGAAATAATGATTTTAACTAATTCCCCATATACACTCTAAGGATTCATGTGCATGTAATATATGAATTAATACAATTAGTGCATGAAATTAATGTATTTTGATGATAATATTCATAAAAAACTTCTTAATCCAAATCATAAAGGGAGATATCATATGACCATAACTCATGAAGTGGGTTTAGTGAATTATGTGGGAAAATATACACTTATCATACACTCAATAAAATCCACTCTCTAATTTTATTTATAATCATCCCACCATTTTATATTTAAGTAATTTTAAAATTTTATCTAATTACCATCTTACTCTTTATGTTATGTTATCGTTGAAGACAACTAATGGTATGATGGTTCGACCTAAAGTCTACAGTCCCTCTCTAATTTATTTTTTTATTTACATCCTATAAATATTATGATACACTATTTAGTTAAATTTGATTTGATTATATGGAGGGATTTGATATATTTATATGAATCCCTTCAAATTTACATGGATGGGGTGTCACTTTTCATATTATGAATGATCCTACAATCCTTTATGATACAAGTATTAGTATGAAAATATAGTAGAAATTAATTCTATATTTTGGTTTTTAATTCCTATCGATTAAGTGTATATTTATCATAAAGTATGTGAGAAACTAAACATTTAGGATATTCATGTTCTATGGAATTATATTTATGTATTTTTAGAAGTGTTTCCCAGTCTATGTTCAATTTGTGATATCATGTTTTCAATAAAATTTATACCTTGTGATACACTAATTTTAAACAATATATATAAAATGGACCTGATTGAGTTTCAATAATTGATGTAGAAACTATAAAATAATATTGATACTTGATTCATATGGACTAGTGAATCCCTATGGACTACACTTGTTCTTCATTTTAAGAAAAATGATGTGTAAAATTCATCTTGATTGATTATTGAGAACATGACATGATAGTTATCAAGAATATGTACCATCTGCCCCATATTGATGCTTTTTTTGATGAGTATTGGTGAAAACCATATTTCTACATGATTAAAATTCACACAGGATATCATAAATTAGTCATTAAGAAGGATGATATACACAATACACCATTTTGTATAAGTTATATGCATTATGAATTTATAGTTATTTTGTTTGGACTTACTAGTACCACTTCTACCTTCATGGATTTAATGATTATATTATTTAGAGATTACTATGGACAATTTTTGGCTATATTTAATGATGATATTACTCTATATTCCTTGATTAAGTATAAGAATAGAGTTCAGTTGAGAATTATACTAAAGAACCAAATGAATGGTTATTTTTATGAAAAATTTTCAAAATTTTAATTCTGTTTTCAGAATGTTACATTCATGGCTTATATAGTATCAAGTTAAGGTTTTTTAGTGGAATATTTAATGATGTAAGTTATAATTAAATGTCCCAAACAAGACACAATTACAAATATACATTGTTCTCTTGGTTTTTTGGGATATTACCAATTCCATGAGACCTATTTTTATGGAAATATTATCCATCCACCAAGTATACATGGAAGGTGGTTATGTTCTTTGGAACAAATGGTTTGGAATTGAATTTTAGGATAATAAAGATATATTTCATCAGTACACATATTCACACACTACCATAGAGTTTATAATAATTAGCGATTTATATGGATTTGTTAAATAATATAATGTGATGTTTCCTTATTAACAATTATATGGTGATAGAATATTGCTTACACCAATATAAAATACAATGTAAAAATTACTTGAGTCGAGATTTGGATATAACTACTATAATTTTTCAATTGATAAGAAGAAGGCATCATATTAATTATACAATTTTTGATGAATATTTGGATCATAATTGTATGAATTATATAATTTCCTAGAATGTGTTGAATAGACATCATAGAAAATTGATGGAATAGGTTAATGATTATGAGAGCTCAATACATTATCACATTTGTAAAGTGATCAAGGTGGATGATTCTTTAAGTCAAAAATATCACGAATGATTATATATGATAAGGATAAAAACATGATCTAGTATTTCTATATTTTTAAATATTTGATAATGAAATCATGAATGAAGGGGGTTAATCTTAATTTTCTCAAATGATTTTTCAACCATCTGTCCATGTAAAGATTAAAGAATCATAGAAGAAGAATGTAGAACTATTAAAGAAAATGAACATTGTTACGAAATTCAACCATGACTATGCCATAATGATAAGACTCAGGAACATTGTATATATACCATCAATACTAGACATGATAAATTCAACATCCCTATGTTTTCTGAATTAGTGTTTTTGGAATTATTTTAACCTTTGTGATATTATTTATTTCATGTTACACTAAAAATAGTTTATTTAATATTAAAACACAATGTTTGGATTGTGTTATTTGAAAAACCATGTTATTCATTAAAAAAACAGAACATAAATTTTAATTTCACTACCACGGACACCTAGTTTATCTAATGAATTGGCATATGTTACCCACAACACTAACTTGAAGTACACAACACACAATACTGGCTTTCTACGAAGAGTCTTTTTATCATTATATTTATTTAAATGATATAATTATAATTCAATCATTAAACATATTAATATGAATAGTTATAAAAACTTTTATTATATGTTTTATAATGTTTTTAAATAAATAACATATTGATGATGATATATATAATTTTTTGTAAAGTCTTTAGATGTTTAAAAATTCAATTTTCTCAAATAAATTACTTTTAATGCCCTTTGGTTAAAAATAAATAAATAATTTTACACACATTTACAAATAAAATTTGGAAAAATAAACTTAATTTTTGAATTTATAATATTGAAATCAGCTTAGGGATTATTTTGGGTATTTTTATGAAAAATATCATTTTTAGATGAAGATTGAAAAATGCCGGATTTTAATTAAAAATGATTTTTTATATAATTATTTAAATTTTTATATTATTTTTTAAATTGGTATCAAAGTTTATTGTATAATATTTTTATAAATTAATCTAATTTAGGTTATTATAATAAATTTCACTTTTATATTAGGTATAAAAACATAACAAAATTTGGGACGTTTTAACTTTAAAAACCAGCAATGCCACCCCATTAGTAGGATTAATGTTATATTAAATTCAACCACTTAGGTGATTAGAAAATAAAAAAATTTATTCTATATTTTTAATAAGAATAATTTATAATATATAATAAGGAAAACATAGTTTTTTACCAGAAATATTATTGAAATTAATTAAAAATAATTACATTGATTCGGGTAAAATTAATCATAACTAAGCACTGAACATTAAATTTAAGACCCAAAAAGAATTATAAACATTTCCAAAACCAATTTTATAGCCCTAATCTGTGCATTATATATAAATTATTTTGTTTCATCATTTTTTATGCCACTTTTCGGTAAAAAATGTGGTACAGCAAATTTTTTTTCAAAAATGCCACATATATCCTTTCCCTTCCCAATAAAAGGCCACCAATTATCCCTCTTCTTAACACCAAGAAAAAATAGGTTTGGCCATTATATTCTTAATACACATAAAAAAAATATCTCACTTCCCACTTAAATCATCCCATTGGGTAGAATACATTCCAATGAAGCATTTTGGCAGAAACCAAAAAGTGTTACTTGATAAAGAGGTAATGTCTTTTCTCCAGATCCGTTATTTTAGTTTCATAATATATACGCTCCAAATAACTTCTTCACAAACCTTTATAACCACACCAGTATCCTAAATATACTATATGTTTTATATTCTTTGGTTTTTAACAACACATACACACAACTCTGTCTAATGGGTAATGAACATACTCTTTACATTTATGGCGAACTACAACCTCACTAAACAATGATAGTTCATTTTTCATTTACCACTTCTATTTGTGAAAATTATTAAAGAATATATATTTATATAAAATATATATTATATTTAATTCATATTTAATATTATTTTATCTTTTAACAGCATATATATTTATACTTTCTATTATGTTAATACGATAATTTCATTTCGGGAAGTGTAGACTAATACCCACTCAATGTGATGTGAATTGTTTATACACTACACAGAATGTATTAAATATAGATATAGTTAATATATGTTAAATATATGATATAATAAATCTACTATAATAATGATATATATACACACACATGCACTTTTATATATATATATGTCTTTTAATTTATTCAAATCAATATGATAATTAAATGGAAATAGCGTTCTTTTTGTACATATGGATTGACATCTCAACGAACTCTGTTTTTTGTTTTATACTTATATATAACAGATAGATTGTAATATTTCACATATAATGTATATAAATTATATTTAAATCATGGTTTTGGTTATGAAAATCATTATACAAAAATAAATATCAATGAGAAGATAAATTAAGACACATGCGAAAAAAGTGGATATAACACGACGTGAAACCATAAAATAGAATTGATAACAAGGAGGCGATATAAATCAATAATAAAACCAGGTACACTATTAGATGTAATAATATGGTAATTTGATAAATTTATAACAAATTTATACTTATTATACCTGAGGTTTGAATGATTATGATGAGATTCAAGATGCAAGGTAAGGGGATTTCAAACCACTCTTTATTTACATGATATACAAGCTTTATTCACCACCCAATCAATTTTTGGGGTATATATATTGACCATTAATTTAATAAATTATTCTAATAGTAAACTTTATTGGTATTTACATATCTATTATATGTCCTTCCTTCCATTGCATTTATGTTTCAAAAGTTACAAAATCACGAAAATAGTTTTCGGTAAATTTACCTTTTTTCAGACTCATGCATTCGTATGTACCTCAATTAATTTTGAAGCTTATATAATTCAATTTTATATGTTATATAATGAATCTACACATATTAATGATATTATATGTTACATTTAATTTCCTTTTCTTACATAGAGTGTGTGATCTGAAGTTACCAATTGATATGAATTTATTGAAACAATCTCATAACTTTACTATATTATTTATGTCTATAAATTCTTTGAGGAAATATTATAACCCATATCACAATTGAATTCATAAATTTTATTATCCTCAGGTTATGTATGATATATTCATTTATTGGTATAATCCTTATACTATTTTCTTACATAATATTGTTTATTTAGTGTTTTACGAAATAATGGCTTTACCCTCTCTTTGTTGGATATCTATGTTCCAAAAAAAACAAGTTTTATAAAAATGATTTTAAAGAATAATTTATTAATATTATATTTCAATTAAAATAAATTTTTAACCTTTTTTCCTTTTACTAATGATTGTAAAGTAATTTTCATTTCTCTTTTTAATGAGGCATTTTTGTAACCTTTTTTACCATAATAAAATGAAATTTTTACCTTCTGTGGAATATATGGATTTATCCTCTGTCATTTCGTTGAAGAAAACTTTACATTTTTTACATGGTTAATTTTTATGGTTTTTTTAAAAATTTAATTTTCAGGGAAATTTTTTTTCAAAACAGATTCAAGATCCATTTTTATTATTTTAAAGATATTTGTTTCAAAATATTATAAAGCCTTATTTATATGTTTTCAATGTATTTTCAAAAAAATGTTGCTATAAATAGTTTCAAGATTATTTCATTTGTTTTAAATTAAAAAAAATTTCAAGTACTTATTTATAGTTTATCAAATTGTTTTCAATGAAAATGGGTTATCGAATATTTTAAAAAATATTTTATAAGTTCCCAAGAAAAATGATTATAAAATTATTTCAATTCCTCTTTATGAACATTAAATGTAATTTCTAAAAAAATTATTTAAACAGAATTTATGTATTAAAAATAAATTTTCATCGAATAAATTATATTTACCCAAAAAAAATTTAAAATATATTTCAAAATCATTTTCCATATAAGATAACATCCATTGATATTACTCGTTCACTTATATGAAATGGTCTATATGATCCATTAATATTCCTTCTATTAATATGGTATGATTAATGTCAGGGTCTTTATTAAAAAAAATTCTTGTAGAGGTTATGTGTTCCTAAAATCCATTTCTCTTTTGCAATTAATGATTTTGATGAGATTATTGTGAAACTTATATCGTTTTCTATTTGTTATGATATGTTTATTTGTTTATGATACAAATTTCATTTCAAGGGTTAATAAGTTATTGTTTATGATTTTGTGGTCATGTATTTATGATTTAATTTGACATTGGTGGGACCTATATCACCGTCCAATGCATTGGTTAATGATTTATATCTCATGAGATGAACATGGATTGAATAAAAAATGAACATGATTCAGTATTACAGGGTTTAAATAAAAAATGAACTTGTTTCAGTAATATTTAACTAGAATCAGGAATGAAATTGGATCAGTAATACAATGATGAAATGAGTAGTGATCTTGGTTCATTAATACAGGTCTGGAATGATGATTGAACTCAGTTCAGAAAAATGAGGTTGGAATGAGGAGTGAACTCAATTTAGTAATATATGGATTGAAATCAATGTGAACCCAGTTTAGTAAAATAATTTATCCACTATGATGTCCTTGGTAGGGATTCGTTGACTATTGGAGAAATAATTATATATTCATATGTGTCTACCACAATTCCATGTTTCATTCCTATATTACATTTATAGATTATGTTCCTTATTTCCTTATGATTCATATGTTATTAGAAGCCATGATTTATTCCATTATTAACTTATATGATCTTTGACATTCAAGGTATAATTTTATGTTTTCATTATCATGTTTATAGAGACCAAAAATTAACATATATAGACATTAAATTACATTTGATAAATACTTAATACATTAAAAAAAACATACACCAAAGGAACATAATAGTTTAGTGTGTTTGGAAACTTGGAGCATAATCTTATAATCATGGTGAAAGATCTTAAAAATTCTCAATAAAGATCTTCCCCTTTTATTTCTTACCTAACACCTTTATTCATATCATGGGGAAAGGAAAACATATAAAGGGTGAGCTCAAATTCTCAGTAAGGGTAAGTATGGAGAAAATAAAACAAACCATATACATTTGAATTTCAAAACAAGAACATAATGTTTAAACATAAAAATCATGAGTTGCGAAATAAATCTTCGCAGTACGTAAGGCATAGATCATAAAGAAACATCAATAATGATAAAATAAGATGGGAATAAAACATTTAATTATGGAAAACCATTAATAACATGATATTATTTCCATAGTAGCCAAGGCATTGCTGCCAAGACCATCTTAGTGGAAAAAGTCCCTTTCTGAATCGAGTTCACTCCTCGTTCCAGTCCTGTATCACTATACCAGATTAACTTATCATTCTAGAGGTTTCTATCTAATGAGATATATGTATTTACCCAATGAATTTCATGGAGATATAGGTCTCACCCATCTCATAAAGAAATAATTTTTACGTGTGCCATAACATAAACATAAATCATTCATCATAACCCAAAGAATAAAATGGGTTTCATAAACATTATCCCATCACAACATAATCAATATAAAGAAAATGGATATAATTTCAACATAAGAAATTTGAAACCATGTAAATCATAGAGTCATTATACTTGAAACATACACATATGAAAATAATTTCATCTTAGATGGAAAATGGTTTTGATAAAACACTTGAAATGAATTCTTGAAGAAAATATCCTTTCTTCTTCAAAATAATTTTCTTTTCACAAAATTGAATTAATTTTTAAAATAAAAGGATTTTTTGGAAAATTTTCATGAAATATTGTAGAGTAAGATTAATGAAAATAATGTGTTATAAAACTGTAAAAATCTGTTCATGCCATATATGTTAAAAAACATTCTTCCCGTACTTTTGCCGGAAAAATCAAAAAGTACCTCATATGGAAAGCAAAATAAAGATTCCTTACATACCATGTAGTAAAAGTCAAAAATGGGTAAAAAATACATTAATAATACATGAATCCATTTTTGGAAAACAGGGACATGGATGATAAATATAACCCCAGTAAATACTTATAAATAAACAATCTCGAATAAAAACGTGGTTGGAAAAGTTATCCTGTACCTTACGTATGATATGATTCGTACGTATTCTAACCTCCTGTATAATGATTTAAATAATGTCATTTACTTATTATAGAATCATATTAACTATCATGATATCATATATGGTTCACTTATGACTTTATATTACCCATTTTGTTTTGTAAATTGAATGTTAAAGCAGCGTTTTGGGTAAAATCGTTTCATTTATCTTATGTGTTTCGACTTGTTGTACTTGATATTATTACTTATATAGTGGTTTACTAAATTCCAGAATTTAAAAAATGATTTATATTTAATATATATTCATCATATAAATATATATGATAGATCAATAAATGGAATGAAATACACCGTTCATGTAGACGGTAGGTCATACGTACGCATGAACGTTGTTTTCGTTTCCGTATTGAATTGAATAGAATTATATAAATGAAATGTATATGTACATAAATCCAATATCATTATTATGTAATATATTTCATGATTATTTATTACATATACTTTATACTCATACTTTAATGGTTAATCATGGAAAATGAATCTCATCGCAATCATGGAGACGGAAGTTCGTATGTACACACAAGTGATGACATCGTTCACATAATTATTGAATAGGATTGGAGTAGATGATATAATATCTCAGAATAAGTATGATTTTATAAAAACCATACATAGTTATTCTTTACACCTATATACCCATCCAAGTAGGGTGATACTGGAAAACTGATTACACCACGGCGTGGAGACGGTATTTCGTACGTACGCACGCACAATGATTTCATTTTCCATGGGATGGATAGAAGGTGAAATGGGGTTTTTTCATATTTATAATAACATATAATTATATTACTGATACTTATATTATTACTTTATAATGAAACAACTAATGAATAAGATGTTGAAGAAGAACGAAGACTTGAAAGAATCGGTAGAAGAGATTACCTCCTCTTCGACACACCTCTTTTAAGCTACCTCTTATGGCACCAACGTTGTACATTGGAAGGGAAACAAACCTCTATAATGTTTCTAGGGAAGTTTATAAGGTAAATGGGAAGGGTTTGGCTGAGCTTTAAATCTCAAAATTGTGTAAAGAGAAGAGGGAGTAGGTGCCCTTTTATAAGGGAGGAGAGATGCACCTTAGAAAAAACATAAAATATTATTTTATAATAAAGTACTATTTGGTTTATAATAGATACAAAGTGATTTATTTCAAAGATAAAGTGGGTATGGGTATAAATCCTCTCAACCAATAGGTTTTATAGACGTTTAGGTTACTATTTTAACTTTATCATTTAGATTTATCTCTAAGTTAAATAATTTAACTTTTACTGTGTCTTCTTGTATTCTTACAGTATATGGTTGATAAACATTCTATAACAAGCCAGAAGAACCAAAATTGGTTCCTTATTAATATATATAACCTTTTATATTTTATTTGGCCGATCCTTAGTTATTTAGGAATAGAATAACAATTAATAATATAATATTTGTTTTAAAAACTATTTTATGTTAATTTTGACACTATTTGGTAATTGATTTTTGTGAAACTCATAACAGCTTGATTAGTTCGAAAAAATTTAATTAAATAAATAATAACATGTCATATTAACCTATAAAATTATTTTAATTCATTAAAAGTTCAAATTACATGTATTTGAGTATTTATAATATCAATTATTTTAATATTTCATTAATTAGTTAATTACTGCATCACCATTGTGTCATAAATAAATTAAATTATTTAATGTCTAAAAATTATAACTAAAATACGATTAGGTAGGAAATATTTTTATATTAATAATAAATATTTAAAGTATAATTTATATTATTAATAACCCTATATTGAAAATGTTTTAGTTATTACACTTTAATTTTAACTCTTTTAACTCTCCATTAAATAAAAAAATAACTAGTGTCCTAATCTAATCCAAGTGGACCTAAAGGGTAATAATTTACTCCTAAGTTTTTTTTTCTAATTACACTTATACAATCGAATTTTTACTTGTGATATATAAATAATAATATCAATTTTACCCTTAATTACTATATTTACTTTTAACTGTGGTAAATAAAAGTAAAAAGTTACTATTCACTAAAAAATATTTTTATCTTATTGAACCAAATTTTACTGCTTGATATTAACCGTGTCTCTCGGATTTTCAAAATTAAAATCACAGAAGCGGTAAAATTATGTTTTATATACAACTCCAAATGCTCCTATGAGGTGTGTAAAAGACGGTGAAAAGTTCAATACAATTTTTTTATATCTAAAATTATTAAAAAATGAATCCAATGAATTAAATTGAAATTATATAATTATTATGTATCTACTTTGACCTAAAATAAATTTTAATAATATAAATGATTATTTATGTAAAAAATCAGTTTTTACCAATAACTCAGTGTTTTCACTATTTGTCAAAATTTGATAGTTTTCAGAATAAAACCAAAATTTCACCCTTAGCTAATTTTGATATTCCGAATCTTAAAATCATGTCCATTTTGAATGATAAAATTTATAAAATTTCAAAAAGTGGGTATTACTATTCATAACGGCTAGTTTATATAATATTTTATTAACATATTGTTGTTTAGTGAAACTCGGTATTGCGTACAACACACGCTATCGTGGAAGGTCACGATTGTGTGTAAAGCAAGCCAAGTCAGGGTTGCATGTAGTGAAAGATTATTTTATTGTTTTTTATAATAGAATCCAACCATATTTAATTTATATGTTGAATATATATATATATATATATATACACTCTCAATTTTTCATATAATAACTTATATCAAACGAACTTGAATTTTTGTGTAACACGATCCAAGAATAGTGTTGCCTATATTAAAAGCTAATAAGGTGTTGAGTATAGTGCAAGATAATCTTGGTGTAGCATAAAACACAGGAAATCAAATAGATTAAAAATAATACTTCTCATAAAATCACGGTGTGTTACATTCTACCCCCCTTAAAATGAATTTCTTTCTAGAAATTCGTCGGGGTTATAAATCATTTACTATTTGAAAGTTTCATTCACAGAAACCCACATCAAAAAAAGAAATACTAAAACATACTTTTAAAAATGAAGTATGAAACATAATGGTTACCCAAATTAACTCATCACTGGGTTTCCACATAGAAGAACATTGGTGAAATATGGTTATGGGATAGAAATATAACCATTATGTTTGGATGAATAGTGGTAAAGAACATGGCTATGAAAAATCCAAAAATCATAAATCCATAAATTTGTGAAAATATAAGGCACCATTTGATTCATCAGATATGAGAGAACTAAGACAACATTTTTGGTTTTCAATATCATTTCCCTAATGTTGAAGAATTTTTGAATTAAAATAAATACTTACTTGATTTTGGTACAATATCACTGTTGTTTGTGTCTTGAACAATTTTCACATTATATCTTAAAGAAATGAAGTTGAATTTGACTTCCGTGAAGTGTTATCCAATCATGAGATAGAATGATAGTTCATTCCATCTGTCTCAAACATAGGGTTAGCAAAAGTTATATACATAAGTCCATCTATGGTGAGATTTATCGTATATGGTTCCAAAAATGGACTTATATTTCATCTATTATACCTCTTAATAAAATAAAACTAGTTTATACTAACCAGTGACATCCTGTAGGCCAGAGGTAGGCAATAAAGGCCTATCACACTTTGGTTGTGGGTTTGATTCCCGCAACCTTGTCCAACGCAACGGGTTGTCACTCGTCCGGAAGGTTGTCACTTTTTCTAAAACTACACTATTATAACATTCCAGAAATAATATCAAAAAGTTCTAGCCTTAAACAGTACTATCTGATGTCTAACATAATCTATTGCAATCATTACGTATACCCAAAGTCACAGTATAAGGAAAAATATTGATACAGAGGTCATCTACCAAGCACATAAATACCGTCATTTATCCCCATTTATCATAAGATATGTCTTGTTGGTCACATTCCAAACATTTGAATTCCTTAATCATGTATTCTCTTGAAAAATGAATACCCATTCAACCATAGTGAAAACATGAATGCAGTTAAAAGTTAACTCTTTCCACATACCAAAATCCCAAAAATTCTATATACTCAAACCATGATATCACTTAGTCCTTATATCAATCATTAGTTCATGAATAAAATCAAACATATTATTTTCTCCTTATACATTCATTATGCACATATCATCTACTTTTCAAATATATTTCAATCACTTTTCATGGTTACTTGTACCATATAATTAACAAAAACCACAATAAACCATTACATAGATATTCCAATGTTCCACAATACTATAAATGAGATCCCTTTACATAAACACATAATAATTCCTCCACATCATTGTCATACTCAACATTAATAGTGATGGCCTATGACTTCCCCTTTTTCCCTTGACATAAATGGTTGTTTATGTCTATCATCATTGAACCTTGTATTAGGTCATTGGTTAGCATAATTCCCCATTTCCTTGCACTTGTATCATTGAAGTTTTGGTGGACCATTCTCTATAGTATTTTCTCTATCCACGTCATTATTAAACATTTTCCCATTACTTTGGCACTCAGCTGCTTGATGACCTTCTATTCCACACTTGAAACATTTTATAATAACTTTTAGACAATCTCCACCATTCTTCTTTCCACACATTGAGAATAAACAAAAATTCATCTTCATTTCACCATTGATCTGATATTTCTCCTTGACCTCCATCTTTTGATTCTTGTCAAAACCATGAGATGGATATGTAACACCAACTTCATGTTCTACCTTGATAGCACAACGCACAATTTCTTCATAGCTATTAATGTATAATATTGCTAATGCCCTTCGAATACTTGGTTTTATGCCATTGAAGAATCGATCAACTTTACTTTCAAGTTGGATGATAAATCCAAAAGAATACTTTGCAAGCCTTGTAAAATTCGCTTGGTATATACCAATAGATTCATCATCCTTTTGCATTATCTCAAGGAACTCATTCTCCATCTTTGTTCAAAGAATACAAGGGATGTACTTATTGAAAAACAAGTTCATAAACTCATTCCATTCCATGGATTAAATTTCATCTTGGGGCCATGTATTCTTAACTAGATTCAACCACTAGTCTGCTTCACATTCGAAACGCTAAACAGCTAAAATGGATTTTTCATGTTCTGAACAGCGAATTATGGAAAATATCTTTTCAATGGTACTAATCCATTTTTCAGCAACAAGTGGATCAGAAGACCCATTGAATGTAGGTGGAGATTCCCTCATGAAGGACGCAACAAAATATTGTTCCCTTCTCTGATCATTTGGATGTCCAGAATGATTCATAGCTTGTGTAAGTATAGCAATATTATTTTTCACTCCATCTCCCATAACGTTGGTTTGTTTAGGAAGAAAATCATTGCATATTCCATTACATTGATTGACACGGATCCTTCGGGTTCTATCCATCATCTAAAACCCAAAAAGAATAGTGTGGGAGCCAAAATCATGATAGGAAAACAACACAATAAAGGGGGAGTACCTTAAATATATAACATCTTAGGTTTAATTATGATATTGTTACCTTAATTCTAGTACTATAACCGATACTTATACTTAACCTAAAGGACATCCCTAGACATACCTTATAAATATCTCTAAAAATCTCACTAAAGTTTTTCCATTATAGATTCCAAAGGTTAACTAAACATTTTTTCCGATACCAACTGTAGAGACCCCAAATTGACATACATAGACATTACATTACTTTTGCAGATACATAACACATAAAAAAATAGACACCAAAGGACCGTAATAGCTTAGTGTCTTTGGAAACTTGGAGCATAATCTTCTTATCTTGTTGAAATATCTTCAACATCACCCATTAATATCTTCCCCTTTTTTTCTTACCTAAAACCTTTCTCTGTATCCTAGGGAAAAGATAACATATAAAGGGTGAGATCAAATGCTCAATAAGTGTATGCATGGATAAAATAAAACAAACCATATACATTTGAACTTCAAAACTTGAACATAATGTTTAAACATCAAAACCGTCAGTTGTGAAATAAATCTTCAGAGTACGTAAGGCATAGATCATAAAGGAACATAAATAATGATAAAATATCATGGGAATAAAACATTTATTTTTGGAAAACCATTGAGAACATGATATGATTTCCATAGTAACCAAGGCATTACTGCCAAAACCATCTTAGTGGACAATGTCCCTTTCGGAATCGAGTTCACTCCTCGTTCTAGTCCTGTATCACTGAGCTGGATTAACTTATCATTCCAGACATGTCTATCTCCTAAGATATAAATCTATAACCAATGCATTGCAGGGAGATTTCAGTCCCCCCCATCTCATAATGAAATCATTCTTACGTGTGTGACAACATAAACATAAATCATTCATCATAACCCAATGAATAAAATTGGGTTCATAAACATCATCCCCCCATAAAATAATCCATATAAAAAAATGGATATCATTTCATCATAAGAAAATTGAAACCATTTAAATCATAGAGACATTATACTTGAAACATACACATATGAAAATAATGTCATCTTATATGGAAAGTGGTTTTGATAAAACACTTGAAATGAATTCTTGAGGAAAATATCCTTTCTTCTTCAAAATCATTTTCTTGTCACAAAATTCAATGAAATTTTAAAGGAAAAGGATTTTGTGGAAAATAGTCCTGAAATCTTGTAGATTAAGCTTCCTGAAAATAAGGTTTTATAAAACCGTATAAATCAGTTCATGCTATATAAGTTTAAAAAACATTCTTCTCATACTTTTTCCAGAAAAGTCAAAAAGTACCTCGTTTGGAAAACATAATAAAGATTGCTTACATAACTAGTAAAAGTAAAAAATGGATAAAAAGGACATTAATCATCCACGAAACCATTTTTATAAAACCGATACATGGATGATAAATATAACCCTAGTAAGTACTTATGAATAAACAATCTCAGATAAAAACGAGATTGAAAAAGGTATCCCTTACCTTATGTCCGATATGCTTTGTATTTATATGATCCTTCTATATAATGATTTAAATAATGTCATTGTCTTATTACATAATCATATTAATTTTCATGATATCATATATATTTCACTTATGACTTTATATTACCTGTTTTTTTGTAATTTCCATGTTAAAGTAGGGTTTTGGGTAAAATCATTTCATTTATCGTACGTGTTTCTACTTGTTGTTCATTATATTATTACTTATATCCTGATTTAATTAATTCCAGAATGTAAAAAATGATTTATATATAATATATATTAAGCATATAAATATATATTATAGATCGATAAATTGAATCAAATACACTGTTCATGGAGACAGTAGGTCGTACGTACGCATGAACGCTGTTTTCGTTTCCGTATTGAATTGAATGAAATGAAGCTAATGAAACGTATATGTACATAAATAAAGTATCATTATTATGTAATATATTTCATGATTATTTATTACATATACTTTATAATTATAATTTAATGGTTAATCATGTAAAATGAATCTCCTTGTGTTCGTGGAGACGATAGATTGTACGCACGAACGAGCGATGATATCGTTCCCATAATTATTGAATAGGTTTGGAGTTGATGATATAATATCTCATAATCAGTATGAAGTTATAATAGCCATATATATCTATTATTCACACCAATATACACATCCAAGTAAGCTGATAGTGGAAAAACTGATTACACCACGGTGTGGAGACGATATTTCGTACGTACGCACGCACAATGATTTCATTATCTGTAGGATAAATAGAAGGTGAAATGGGGTTGTTTAATATTTATAATAACATATCAGTATATTAGTGATACTTATGTTATCACTTTATAATGAAACTACAAATGAAGAAGAAGTTGAAGAAGAAAGAAAACTTGAAAGAATCGGTAGAAGTGATTACCTCCACTTCGACGCACCTCTTTTAAGCAACCTCTTAAGACACTAGATATGGTCTTTAGAGGAGACTATAACGTCTATAATGTTTCTAGGGAAGTTTAGAAGGGAAATGGTCAGGGTTTGGAAGAGAATTAAAGGTCATAATTGTGTTAAGAGAAGAGGGATTAGGTTCCCTTTTATAAGGGAGGAGAGGGGCACCTTATGAAAAAACATAAAATATTATTTTACAATAAAGTCATATTCGGTTTATAATAGCTCCAAATTGATTTATTTTGAATATAATGTGGGGATCGGTCGAAATCCTCTCAAAACATAGGTTTTAGACAAGTTTAGGTGTCTATTTTAACCTTATCATTTATATTTAACTCTAAGTTATATAATTTATCTTTTACTATGTCTTCTTGTATTCTGACAATATATGGTTAATAAACATAATATAACAAGAAAAAAAACACCAATTTGTTCCTTATTAATATATATATAATCTTATCTAAGTAATTTTTGTTAACCATAGATTTTTATTAATAGAATAACAATTAATAATATAATATTTGTATTAAAAACTATTTTATGTCAATGTTGACACTATTTGGTAATTGATTTTTGTGAAACTCATAATAGCATGATTAGTTATAAAAAATTTAAATAAATCAATAATAACATGTCATATTAACCAATAAAATTAGATTAATTCCTAAAATGTCTCAATTTACATTTATTTGGGTATTTATAATAACAATTATTTTTACATTTTATTAATTAGATAATTACTGCATCACTATTGTGTCATAAATAAAATAAATTATTTAATTTCTAAAAATTATAAATAAAATACCATTAGGTAGGAAATATGTTTATATTTTTAATGAATTTTTATAGTCGAATTTATGTTATGTATAATCCTATATTATAAATGTTTTTGTTATTAAACTTTGATTTTAACTCTTTTAACTCTTTTTTAAATAAAATAATAATAAGTGGCCTAATCTAATCCATGTGGAACTAAAGGGTAATATTTTATTACTAAGGTGGTTTTTGTTCAAATTAGACTTATCCAATACAATTTGGAAATGTTTTAGGGTAATAATAATATCATTTGTACCCTTAATTACCTTATTTACTTTTAACAATGGTAAATAAAAGTAAAAAGTAACTATTCATAAGAAAATATTTCTATATTATTGAAAAACATTTTACTCCTTGATATTAACCGTGTCTCTTGTATTTTTGAAGTTCAACTCACATAAGCTGTAAAAGTATGTTTTATGTACAATTGAAAATGCTCTTAAGAGGTGGGTAAAAGACGGTGAAAAGTTCAATAAAATTTTTATATATCTAAAATTATTGTAAAATGAATCCAATGAATTACATTGAACTTATATAAGTATTATGTATCTATTTTGACCTAAAATAAATTGAAATAAAATAAATGATTATTTAAGTAAAAATTCGGTTTTAACCAATAACTAAGTGTTTTCACTATTCATTAAAAATTGAAAGTTTTCAGAAAAAACCAAAATTCCACCCTTGGTTAATTTTGATATTCTAAATC
This sequence comes from Viscum album, assembly GCA_963277665.1. NCBI lineage: Eukaryota > Viridiplantae > Streptophyta > Magnoliopsida > Santalales > Viscaceae > Viscum > Viscum album. The sequence continues at coordinate 561,834,679 of OY728139.1, forward strand.
AAAAAATGAAGTCCATTTTGAATGATAAAATTTATAAAATTTTAAAAAGTTGATATTACTATTCATAATGGCTAGTTTATATAATATTTTAATAACATATCGTTGTTTAGTGGAACTCGGTATTGCATACAACACATGCTATCGTGGAAGGTCGTGAATCCGTGTAAAGAAAGTTAAGTCAGGGTTGTGTGTAGTGAAAGATTCCTTTATTATTGTGTATAATAGAATCCAACCATATTTAATTTATACATTTAATATATATATATATATACACTCAATGTTGCGTAAAATAACTTCTATCAAACGAACTTGAAATTTTGTGTAACATGATTAAAGAATATTGTTGTGTATACTGCAATCTAATACGGTGTGGGTATAGATGAAGATAATATTGGTGCGTCATACAACACAAGAAATCGAATAAATTAACAAGAATAATTCTCATAAAATCTTGGGGTGTTACAATGTTATCATACCCTTAATCTCATGATTATTCTTAAAAATCTCTCCTTTTTTACAATTACCAGTCATTTGACCTCACCCATTTTTATGTTTCTTCCCCAAGATATGAAGATATATAATGTTTTTGATGTGTCTGAGAAGGGTTATAGCCATGAAAATCATAGTGGCATATATTATAGATCATTTATGTAAGATTTGTTTTTGTTTTCATGTTTCCAAAGGCAATAGACTAGTATGATATTTTATTTTCCGTATTTGTATAAGGAGTTAAGAATTACGAAAACCTTATGTAATATTTATGATTGAAAAGTGGGTGTATCTATATTTGGTATCAGAGTAATATTTTAGATTATATTTGGAATCAAGGATGATAAAACATTAGTGAGGACCCTAAGGACAAGTCTGAGGATAAGTATATGGATTAAGAAAAGCATAAGAAATTTTCCAAAAAACGTTCTTAATGAAAGAGTGAGTGGTTTCCTAGAAGGTCATAATTTTATGGATTCTACTAGTGGATGTGGCTCTAGAATAGATATACATAGGATTAACAACATCGATAAGATGATTCATTCCAATCATAGGAAAATCTGATGTAGGATAATGGGCCTCACTACACACCTAGTTTGACACTACCTGGGGATATTCTTTTGGAATTCACAAACACATCAAGAATCATTATGAAGGATTTAAATATAAGTTAGCTATTAATAACCACTGATGAAGGTTGGGTTTCATAGATTAAGGTAGGAGTCGTTATTTATACATCTTATAAGTAATTATTTTCATGACTATGTGGTTTTCTGCTAGGATATGTAATACTCAAACTATGATTCTAGTTTTAGTCAATGGAAGGAACTGGATTAACAATGAATGTGATGGATGATTTGTTAATGAGAAATATTGTGGGATGATCTCTGGAGTGACTAATTTTTTATCATTCCTAATTAGATTACACAGAACATGGAAAATAATGTGAACCTTAAAAAACTATTAGACTCACCGTGGAAGAGAAACAAAGAGTTTACTGATATTTTAGGTAATGGAGACCACAAAGGAAAAAATATTTGGTTTCCTTTGTGTCAAGAATGTGGAAAGAATAAATTAAGTGAATGTCATAGAGGAACTAGAAGTTGTTTTATATAAGGAAAAAAAGACACAAAGTAAGTGACTCGATTGCAAAATGTTCAGTTTGGTCAACAAAATGGATGAGAATATTAGTCACCCTAAGGCATCATTGATGGTTAAGTTCATTAAATGTAGAAGAAACTATCATTATAAATTTCAATGACCTGAGAGGAAATCTCTTAAAGAGGATAAAAATGGTGGTACGGGTAATGGTTATATTGACGATGATGATGAGACAATAGATTAAATATGAAAAGAAATAAGTATTGTAATATAGGATGAGGTAGACATGTTAATTAAATAAGGCAAAAGTGGGATATTTTTTTATTTATTTGGATTCAATATTTATGTTATATTAATGGTGTAATATATTAGTATAGTTCAGTTAATGTTTTTTTCTATAGATTTAAAAGAACACAATGAATGGTTTCCATAGAAAAGAAAAGTGATGTACTGTCATGGGGATGTCCCTAGAAAACAAATTATTAAGGAAAAAATAAACCTTATTATGCTCAATATGTGATGAAAATGTTTTTTGTATAATTATATGTGGGATATAAATAAGTAAATTGGATGGTAACTATTACCTTGGAAATAATAATGGGAATGTTGACAAGTGGTTCATGATATCATGGATGAATTTTAAAAATTCTTGGATTTTTGGAATATATCTACAAATTTATGGAATATGGAATAATCCATGATTTCCAAAATGATTTATGGGAATTCAGGTTGTTAGCATGTTCTTAGATAATTTACCATGAGGTTATTCCCATGTTTGGAATGTAATAACCAAGAGCTACTTTGAGATATATGGGAGATCAATGTTAACCTATTTTCATGGAATTATTTCAAATGTTTTGGATTTTTATATTTTAGAGGGTTTATAAGGTTAACCATTAATGAAAATTTTATGTTAAACATCAGAATAATTATTTATGTATTTTGATTTTATTGAAAACCATGGTTAAAAGGAAATTGGGTGATTAAACATATTTCATAGATGCCCATATATTTTGAAAATTATATTATTTTTGTTTTAGAAAAGGACGTCATGTATGTTAGTTGATAAATAAACATGATCGGCATGCCTGCGGGTCTTGAACCCATAACCGAAGAATTATACAAGTTTCTCAGTTACTATTGGCCTAAGTGAAATCCTTCCTAATCTATAAATATTTTTTTATTAATAATTATTTATGATGAAACAATAGTGTTACTTATTAGGTTTAGATTTTAATATGTTAACCATATTTATTTATCAAAATATTTATAATTAAATAGTTATAATTTTTATTCTTTTATTGGACTTAAAATATTCTAATAGTGTATTTTAGTGCATCAGGCATCAATGTTAATTTATAGAATTCAATTTAATGAAGTAATGTATGAATTTGAAATAGTGAAAAGAACATATTAAATAAATTTGGATTATAGAAATAAATTATGTATGTATATTTCCTAATATTACAGTTCAAAAAATAAATTTCACATCGATAGGATAATGATAAAAAAATATGTTATCATAATAACTTAATTTTTATTGAACCTATGGTCTTAAAAATCATAAAAAATTTATGAAATTGATGATCTCAAATTTTCATTTATCATTCAATTTTTTGTGACTAATGACGTCAATCAATCCCTATAATTATTTATAATTTTTAACAATGTAAATCATTCACTCCAAACCTATGTTCTCTTATATGTAAACCTAGTTATATGTTACTTTGGGTAACTATTGTGGTTATAACTTTCCCAATTTAAAAGAAGTAATAGTATCAATTTTTACATATGGATTTCTATAAATGAAACATTCAATTATTAAACCTTTGATAACCCATATAATTTTTTAACACCCCAATATTCCTTGGCACGCTTTTTTTAAATAGTTTAATGGCTTTCTCTACACGCAACATCGAGTTCGAGCGCACAATGACTTTCAAACTAGTTGTTTAAAAAAGAAGTTATGATTATTATTAACCAAATTATGAAATTTATAATGTTTAATTTTTAAAATATACTTTATTTATAAATTCATAATATAAAATATATCTTAGTGTGAAATTTTAGTAATTTTTTGAAAAGATTCAATTTTTGATGAATAGTTAAAAATTGTACATTATTATTAAAACCCGACTATTTAATTTAAATAATTATTTTACTATAAATTTATTTTTATGTAAAATATAATATAAAAATACATATTTTATTCCAATATAGTTATTTTTAATCATTTGATAAAATAATTAGATTCAAAAAATTTATTAAACAATTGAAAGCCTCTTTTAACCACCATTTAGCCACATCAACAACATTTTAATTAAACATAATTTCACCACATCTATGTATTGAATTTAGGAAAATGTACATACATGGTTGTAATAGGTTTGAAAAATGTGGTCTAATAAGATCATAATAATTATTGGTGAATAATAAGATTTGGATTTTATTTTCTATGATTAAAGGAAAATAGGGAAATTTAAGGTAAAATTAATATTATAATAATTTAATATTACCATAACACTTGTCCTAATTTCAGTAGATATTTGTGTTTTGACCATAATAAACCTTAGGTAGAAAATTGTTTTCATTTATATGAAACATTTAATATATGAGGACATTTATTATATTTTATTTAATGAATAGTTAAAAATGTCAGATTCAAATTTTATTAAATATATCAATTTTAATATGAGGATATATAAGTGATATGGTCACCTATATATAATTTTTACAAAGAAAAAATTATTCTATAAAATATATTAGTTGTGTTTATTTTTTTATGAAATAAATAATTTAATTTAATGGTGACATAATAGTGATGCTATATTTAAATATTGAAAGAAGAAATCAATTAAATGCTACTCTAAATATTAAATCAAATATAACTTTACCTCATTAATGAAATTTACAAATTTTTTAGACAAAAATGATATTTTATTGACATATTATATGTATTGGTTCAGTGTTATCATACTATTTTGATATTTTTCAAAAAATAAAATTTTGAATTTTATTAAAATTGTCAAAAATGATACATTAAAAAACAATTAATTAATTGTTATAAACATCATAAAAATATCATGTTCATACAAAAAACTATTAAGTGTTAAATATATCATAAATTATCCAATTAGGGTTTGTTTGGAATTTTATAGTTACTATATAAACCCTATAGTGTTAAAATACAAGAAGACACGGTAAGAGTTAAACTCTTTAACTAAGGGTTTACCCAAAAGATAAGGATACTTTTGTAATGTAAACTAGTCTAAAATTATTTTGTTGATATAATTTAGACCCATAAAAATATGATACACAAAATAAACCATGTTTTAGTTATTTTAAACCGAAATTTAGTTTATAATAAATTAATATATTATGATCTTCCCAAATTTCTCCTCAACTCTCTTATAAAAGGGAAATTCTATTTATCTTTCATTCACACCTCTAAAGTACATTGTCTCAGAAAAGGGTTTATAATTTCCACTCCTACCTTCCCTAACTACATTCCAGAGGCCAAAAAATGGTCTTAATGCCAACCTAATGAGTCCTTTTATGCAAACCAAAAGGAGGCACCCGAAAAAGAGGTAATAGTTTTATCACCTCTTTAAAAGATCATTTCTTCTTCAACATACTTTTTCAATGTTGTTTCCACATAAAAATTATAACTATGATATCATCTATATACTGATATTTTATTACAATCATGGGAATGTTATATTCCTCATTTAACAATAATTTTAATGACAATATCATCATTCATTCGTATATACATCTTGTCATCTACCCGCTGTGGTGTAATTTGTTATTCAAAAATAATTTATTTTATGGGTATAAAGATAATTATAATGGATCTAAATAATGGAAATAACATGATAATGATTCTGTATAATTAATGTATCATTCAATTCAATACCATTCAACCACCAACGGAATGATATCGTCACATGTGTGTACGTACGACCTATCGTCTCAAAGATGCTGTGAGATTATTCCTCATTGTTAACCATTCAAGAATTATTATGAAATTAATATGATGAGTAAAAATAAAAATTATGAACATAATTTCGTCCTTTATATTAATATAATATATATTATTCCAAAATAACATGACTTACATGACAAATCAGGAATGGGGAAACAATGCAGTTAACAGCCGAAACATTAGTAGCACTAAAATATTATTACCATAATGATATAAAAGGATCATAAATGAAAACCTAAATAGGGATATGGTCTATATATAATTTAATAAAAAAAATTAACCATTATATATGAGTCTAACACACCCTCAACTAATAGAAATTATAAGGTAATAGTTAATTTTATAATCTCATTATTATCTGAGATTATTTATTTGTAATTATCTACTAGGTAATCCTTATCATACCTATCCATATTTATTTAACTGTAATTAAAAACGTTTTCGATAATTGTTTTAAGTATTTTAAACCATTTTTTACTTTATAAAGAATGTTTTGAAAGGTTGTCTATTTTCAAATGAGGTACTTTATAACCTTTTTGAAAAATTAAGGAAAGCATATTTTTTAACTTATACTGCACGAGCAGATATTTTCTTCATTTATGACACATTGAAATTTTGATGCCTTCCATAAAATATTATAAGGTTATTTTCAAAAGAAATTTTTTCTTTTATAATTATGAATCTAACAAATAATTTCAAAGTAAAAAAGGAATATTTCCCTCAAATAGTTTTGATGAATTTATAAAATTATTTTCATCTTGGTCAACATCCTTTTTTTCATTTAACGCATATTTGAGGATGAATTATAATGATACAATATTCTATATTGTATTGAAGTTTGTATGAAATACTTAACTTTAGATGTTCTATATGTATACTATTAATGGTTTGTGGTTAAAGTATTAACATTTCGTAAGATTGTTTTAATACAAATTTTTACATTTTCCTTCACCCTTTTCATAAGACGAATAAATTGGACATAGTATGTGATGGGAGGGACCTGATATAACCCGTTGATTTATTGAAATGTCTCATGATAGAAACTAGTCTCTTAAAATAAGGCCTTGATAGTATGGAAATGTTTTTGGAATGAGGCCTTGATAATATGGTTATGATGTTCGAGATTATGAACTTCCTCATCATGAGATTAGTTATTAATATTTAATGTTATTATTAAACTACTATAATATCCATGTGAAGGTCTAAATTTCATTATTTGATTTATTATTTCTATATTATGTTTAATATTATTTTGAAAAGGATTCTGTTTCATATTTATACCTTGACATAAAAATTTGTGCTTATTTATGGTAGGATACTTTATATTGTTTACCCTTTCTGAGCATTTGAACTCACCCATTTCTTATGTTTAATTTTTACATAGGATACAAATATGTATATTATGTTTGACATGATGGGATTGTCTAGTAGATATGAGCTTCTTCAATGGGAATAATATGTGTTCTTTTAGAGGAAATGTAAAAAATTTGTTTATATCTAGTATTTACAAGGCTATTAAACCGATCTTCCCATTATGATTTGATTTTATTATGATCATCCCAATGTAATAAAATAATCCACCGACTCTGGGAAACATTGGTGGGACATTATAGTTGGTATCATAGGATGTTTATTACAAAACATTGGAAATAGGTTTAGAAAAAACATGATTATAGAATATTCCCATAAGATGTACTTCGAGGATAAGTATAGAAGAACATCCAAGAGTTTTAGTATTATAGATATTATATGGTAATTTCTTTGAAATAAATCCATTCCTAGAAACTACAAGTGGACGTGGTTCTGGAATAGATATACCTAGGAGTAATAACTCTGACATTTTTGTCAGGGCTTGTCTCAGGATAACCAAGTACGTAACGATCGGCCTTACAGTGTACCTCATTTGAAACACTTGTGGGATATTAATATGATAATTAATATTTTAATTACAATCCATTTTTTATGGATTTATGATAAACTATGTCCTCCAAAAACATGTTTTTATGATTATGCATTAGATATGCATAAAATTTTAATTTATTTTAATTATCTGTCTAGAAATGAATTATAAATTATGATTTATAACATAATCTAGTTTATTTCATTTTTAAGAAATGACTCAAATTGGAAGAAATGGAAATGGTTTCAACCCACGTAATCCATGTAGGGATTTCAATCCTATGGATGAGAATTAAAGTGGATCTAGTGATGAGACTTCTACATAATAGATTAAAACAATACTGGGATAGCTAACTCATGTAATGAATAATAACATTACCCTTATGGTGTGTCCCTATCGAAAATGTGTTGTATCATTGTTTGACCACTTTAGGAGACATTAACATCCCAAAATCAATAGTACTATAAATCCATTTTTAGGTGAGAAATGGATAAATTTCTTAAATAATATATTTTTTTCATTGTGGAGTAACAAAAGGCAACATGTTTTTGGGGAAGGTTATTGTGTCTCAAGATATGTGGATCATTTTTGGTCATTAATTCAAAACAGAAATGAGCATAATGAAGTATAAAATACTGAATGGATGGAGTTTAATGAACATTTCATAAAAAAATAACTTCCTCATGAACAATGAGATAATATAGAAAGGAAATTTTTGTTTCTTAGGAAAAAAATGAATGATAATTTTGAAATGTATGAGGATAACATCACAAGGTTATCAAGCCATGTAGAAGACTACATACGTAAACAAATAAGTAAAGTTTTTCGATTATGTTAGGGGTTGAAATAATTCCTCTGACATACATTAGTCTCAAAATAATTTTCGTCATACAAATATATAGTATCATGTTCTATCATAATTTAAAAAACAATTATCTATGTCTTATGTCATTAAAGGGAATAATGAGAAGAAGAGGGCAACTGAACACCCAGTGAAAGGAAAAAATGGGAAGAATGATATAGTTGACATTCTACTCGACAGTAATTGTCGGAAGAAACACCATAATACATGCCTAAATGAGATGGGAATTCATTACTAGTGTGAAGAAAAAGGCCACCAAGCTTATTATTTTAAGGGTAAGAAAGAAGTTGAAAATGTTCAATTGTATAATTGATATGAAATGGGGATTTATGCAAATCATTTACCTAAGCATCATGGAAACTTTATTTAAAAAAGGACAAGGGATCATGGCCAGGATTTTGAGATCACAACATATGAGGTATAAACTATTAATGATGTTGTGGAAGGTTCTGTAATTATCTCACCAAATTTATGAAAAGATTTATTCGATTTTGGATCACTGAAATCTTTTATATCTTCACTATTTTATTTAAAAATTATAAATTTCTAATTCACATTAACAAGGGAGTTGTCCGTCAAAACCATGATGGGAAGTCCTATTGAAATAAATATGTGTTAGAAAGTTCCCATTAGGAAATATGAATGGGAATTATCTACTAACATTAATAACGTAAAGATGGTTGACTGTGATATAATCCTTGATGAGGATTAGTAATAAAAATATGAAGAAAATATTTACTACATCAAAAAAGATGTTACAATTTTTGAGGATGATGTATTATCAATTATCTTTAGAGAAGAAACTTCAATAGATAATTATTATCAAAATCAATCTAAAGTAGCTTTAATGAATGATTTTCATGGGTATGATGTGCAAATCACATCTTGGGATGAAGAAAAAATTCAAATTGAGGATATACCTATTATAAAATAAAACATTAATGTTGCCCAAATAATTACCTTGACATCCCCCAGAGTGTAAAGTGGTTTTTTAATTGATTTAATACCTAATTGAATACCAATATCAAATATTGTTTATAGAATGGACACAATGGAATTAGTAGAGAAAAAAAACTTTAGGAGTTGAGTAACAAGGGGTTGATTCACCATAGTGATTCTCCATGGGTCCCCTAGTTCTTTTGGTTAAGGAGAAATATTGATCAATGAGGTTATGAATTGACTATATAAAAATCAATTCTATTAAATTAAAAAAAATGTATTCCCTACCTAACATTGATTATTTTTTGATCAACTTCAAGGATCTCAATATTTTCTGAAAATTGAACTTTTTTCTAGATATCATCAATTGTGTGTAAAGAATGAAGATATTAAAATGATAGCATTCTGAATGATGTGTGCTCATTATGAATTTATGGTAATTCCATTTGGACTGACTAATGAACTCTATGATTACGTGGATCTAATAAAAAATTGTTCAAGGAATATCATGATTATTTTTTCATTGTATTTATTGTTGATATCTTGGTATACTCCATGTAACGATTTAAAATTTTATTCATGAAAATTACTATTTATCTAATTAAATGTTTTATTATGTAAAATGTCTTTATAAAACATATTCACTTACTTGAATTTATTTTTTTGGGTTTTAAAATATGTTTATGAATTGTTACCGTTGCTAATATAGTCGTTGTAATGTGATGTCGTGATTAATATAAATATAGGGCTTGAACAGAACTAATTTACTCAAACAAAGGAAGTGATAGCCTAATCCAATATAATTTCTCTATACATATCCCAATGTTATGAGCTCTAAAAGGAGGTAGCATCATTGGGACTTTCTCTTGACCATGCCCAAGTCGAGCTTCAACACGTGAAGCCTGAACAGAACTGCCTATGGGAGAAGTGGAAGTTAATAGAGATTACCACCCGAGCGATGTTATCAGAGCTTCCCCAAGAGTCTATTACCATCACACACCTTACCTTTAAGTCCTATAAAGGTATTATAAGGGTTTATTTTACAAGAACCTAGAACTAGGATTGTGGAAATTATTTTTTAATAAATAATATACTTTTATTGTATTATTATTACGTTGTAAATGATTTTTAAAACACAAATAGTATTTTTAATTAATATATAAATTAAATTAAGAAATATATTTAAATGCATTAATGGATTTTTGAATTAAATAATATTTTATTAAAATATTATTACTAATTTTATTTTTATTAAATTTAAATTATCTTCTAATTTTTATGAATACATTTATAATTTTTGTTATGGTTTGAAAATTATTTTTGTCAAAAAACCATGAATTTTTAATAAATGTCTGTTTTTATTTTAAAAGTGAAAATTCAAGTATTTAAATAATCAATTTGATAAAATGAATATAAATTTTGGATTCAGGATGTTGAAATTATCTGATGGTGAATTTTTCATAATTTTTTTAGACTTTCAAATGTTTGGGTAAAAATAAAATACCGTTGAAATATATAATGTCATTTATAACACAATAATTACCCAAAATTGATTTAATAAAATAATATGATATTTATATTCGGCCAATATTTGTTTTACATTAAAAATAATTTGATTTCCGATTTGATTGATTAATTTTAGGGTGACTTACTGGACCCTACAAGACTTTTAAAATATATTAACTTTATAAAATGATTTCCTTATAGAGTGTGACTCGACTCCATATATGAAAGACTAATATTTTAAAAAAATTGGCCATTGGACATATAAAATAACTTATTCCAATCCCATATTGAAAAAAACTATTTTCCAAAACCATGGGTTGGTTTGTGGTTTTTAATATTTAATTATATAGATTCCAAAACCTGTGTTTGTGAAATTTTATAGAATTGCACTCTCATTTTCTATATAAATCCCCTCAAGCACCCACTAATCTTCACTAAAAACCACTAAATCACATCCCTAATTAAGAATCCTCTCACTATAATCTGCTAAAGGTTCCCAAATCTCTATAGAAACCCCTCCTCAATCTCTTGAAGTCACACACTTATATAAGTGATCCTCACTTTCTTTCCTTCATTATTTATGTCCAAGTGTCCTTTTACTGTTATTCCAGTATATTTTAAATTAAAAATGTTTGGGTCTTATTTTAAACCTCTAATATACTTTCCAAAATATTTTTCAATTAGGATATACCCCTTTGTCTCTCATTAATTCCTCCCATGTATACCCATTACCATGCCGAAATTCCGTAAGGGATTTCTCTCTCATTATTTACTTTCAAAAAATTCTTTCGTATTATGCATCTAAATTCTATTAAATATGTTGTTATATTATGTTCCATGACCCCCTTAATATCCATTTTATGTATAAATGATGGGATACCCCTTTCTCTCTCATCATCCCATTTAACGATTTCTATTTGAGGTCGTTATGTCGTCGATGTTCCACCAAACATTCCCATGCAAATCGTAGTGTATGTGAATACCATAATCATTTCTCTATCAATGTTATTCACCTTTATGAACAAATATGAATGTCATGGTACTCATTTGTATTTATTCCACATTACTTAATCATGGAATAACTTTTGATGTTGAATGATTCCATGTTCTATGATCCATGGCACACTAATTCTTGAAATGAAGTGATTAAGAAGGGTGCACCATAATAGCGCTCCAATGTATTGGGTAAACAAAAGTATCATGATGCACGATGTGAAATGAGGGTCTACTCAAGGTAATTCAAGTTCAAAGGGGGTTTACTCATTCTAATTCATGTGCAATGAGGGTTTACTCATTCTCCATGTTCAATAAGACTTGGCTCAGGATAATTTCATATAAAATGTTTTTATACATCCCCATGTTATGATAATCATGCTATATCATGCCTTTAAGTTTATGTTTCTATTATACTCCGTGGATATTACTATTGGATAACATATATTGTATTATTAATGTTTTTCTAGTTTCCTCCCAAATTGGGATTTAAAGATAACCCTTTTTTACGTATGTCCTCAGGTTATCCCATACAATGTTAAGTACGTAAGAAAATTGTGGTCATGAAAAAGAAGTTTTCAATAAAGATGTTGAATTTATGTATCATGTTATTATGTAATGCTCTTAATTTCCCAAGACACTATACCTCTTGATCCTTGGAGTGGTTTTAAGTGAATGTTTATGTAATAAATTATGTTAAAGTGTTTAATAAAGAGTAGTGTTTTAATAGTTGGAATTAGAGGATAGGTTTTGTTATATTTGGTATTAGGAATAGAAAACCCTACTGAATGACATAAGGATAAGACTGAGTGTAATAAGAAATCCCTAAATTATTGTGGGTATAGATTAAGTGGTTTATCTAGAAAATACTTCCCTATATAGATACGAACAAGTAGAGGATGCTCTCGCACATATGTATCTAGGGTTAAATCCCAAAACACCTCTTTGAGCTAGACTCAAATGGGAACTAGTGCACAACAATGGGCCTTTTTACACTCTTGGTTCGACACTCCAAATGAATATACTTTGGTAAATTCTTAATCATAGTAAAAAAAATTATTAAGGGAAAAAATTCCCCTAAGAATATATGTAGGGAAGTAGATCATGGATAACATAGATTGAGGCCTATAAATTAGTATTTTGATGAAATAAAATTAATTTATAAATTATCCAATTTAATCAATGGATTACCCTTTATGTGTTACCCATAACATACATTTTATTCCATATATGGACTAGTATTAGGAGGACTCAATATAACAACTAATGCAATGATCAATATGATGATTGTGCTAATGAGATGTTGAATCTGATGGGAGTGGGAATCACAAACTTTATCATGATAAACTCTTATTTAACACCTGTTTTGAACAGAATCATGGGTCAAGATAAATGTTTAACCCCCTAAGATAGAAGAAGCCACAATCAAGAGATTCATGAGACACAGGATTCCTATATTCAATGGATCATCTGATCCCTCAATCACCAAACAATGTATCACCTACATTGAAAAGATATTTTCCATCCTCAATGTTCCGAACAAGAGAAGGTTATTTTGGCTTCTTATCGTATGGAGGGTGATGCTGATCAACGGTGTAAATTGATAAAAAATATGAAACCTAAGGAGGTGATCGAGGCATTGGAATAGAATTATTTCTAAAAAATGTTTTTCGATAAATATTTTCCACGCACCCTCCTACTAATGAAGGAAGTGACTTCTTTTCCCTAAAAAAGACGAAGAATCCATCAGAGCATATAAAAAAACACAACAAGACATGTAGGATATACCTTTGGCTTTGTCGTTACCCCCAAATGCAATGTTGGTCACTTTTTTGTGGGATAAATCCTAGCCTTTGTAAAGACCTAGAAAACTATGACTTCAATAGCTGTGATGAAATTTTTTGATGTTCCCTCAATGTATAAATGGAGATTGGTGAATCTTAGGGGTATCAAAGGTATACAAGGGGGAAGTGGACTTTAATTATGAGAGTCTGATGGATAAATCCAATAGTGATATAAAATTCTAGTACCCCACATGCCAAAGGTATGTAATGAAGAACCAATGAAATTTCCTAAATAGGGACCGTTAATTGCTGACAAGATAAACTAGCTACTGCGACAGAGGAGAGGAACACATCTTTTGATCCTCAATGCATTGTTCATATTATTGACTAAAAATAACTAGGGCACTTTGGAAACCAATTCCATGGGATAGCGGTTTTTTGAGTAAACCTACAACCTCCATGGCAGCTAGGGAGATCTTTGTCCATCACTACTGTCGAAGCGAACCCTGGCAACAATGTGGTGACAGGTACGATAGTAATTTGTTCCAGAATAGTGAACATAATATTTGATTATATTTATACACATTCTTTTATACCAAATTTTATTTTTACAATAATCCCAACACCACCACGAATCATGAATTAGATATGTCAGTGAGATTGTAAAATGGGGAATTATTGCTTTCCATGAATATAACTCCTCCCCTATCACAATTTTATGATTGAAACCTCTTTGGAGAGAACTGTGACATATATACGGATCAACAATACTCAACTATATATTCACACTAAAAGAGTATAACATGAACCAATGAATATGGGTAGATCTGATCAAGGACTATGACTGCTCAATCCATTACCACCATGGGAAATTGAACAAGGTGACATATGCTCCTTTTTCAAAGGACCCGTCTATTATATCATTAATGTGAATTTAAAAGAATCAAATATTCTTATATTTGACTAATATGGACTTGTGAATCAAAAATAAGGGAAAATAATCAATCATTTCACAAATTATTTCTCATCTGTCTCTTTTGGAATGGTTAAATGATGCCTAAAAGGATGATTTGGGAATTCAGAAGAGAGTGTAAACTATCAGAAAAGGGAAGTCCTCAGAGTTTAATTTTAATTAACATGTTATTGTGATTTTTTTTCAAGACTATGTGTTCCATCAAATGATGAGATAAGTAATGATCTTTTGGTCGATGCACAGAGTTTGAATGTCTCCACTCACCCAAGAAACACATGGATGTATCGAGATATCTAAGGGCATTTTTTGGTGGGATAACATGAAGAAAGAGATTGATGAATATACATCAATGTGCCTGATATGTCTGTAAGTGATGGTTTATAAGAAGAATTCTAATGGTATGATGCAACAATTACTCATACTAACATGAAAATGGGAAAACAACACCATGGACTTTCTCATTGGACTTCTGAAGAAACCCAAAGGAAAAATGTTATCTGCGTAGTTTTGGATCATCTCAAAAAGATGGGACACTTCATTGCTTTTCAGGAGTATTCTCATTAGATCAACTAGCATAGATATAGCTCAGATAAGTGGTAAGGTAGTATGGAGTACAACTATTTATTGTATCTGATCGAGATCCAAGATTCAAATCTATGTTCTAGAAAAGTCTCCAATACACTCTGAATAATGAACTGAGCTTCAATATGACTTATCATCTTGAAAATGAAGACCAATCTGAGATGACAATACAAAAACATGAATACATGTTGATAGAGTTCTCAACAGACTTCAAAGGAGGATGGGATCATCAACATTCTCTGGTTGAGTTTTCAAACAATAACAGTTTCCACTCAAGAATCCAATTGGATCCTTATGAAGCACTTTATGGGAAGAGGTCCAAGAATAATGACATGTTGGGATGGTGTTGGGGAGTGAAAACTACAATATTTATAAATGGTCAAAAAATGTAGAGTAGGATAAGACCATCCAACATCACACTAAAGCTACTCAGAGTCGGCAAAAGAGTTATGTTGATAATCATCGATGAGACCTAGAGTTTGATGTTGTGGACATGATATTCTTCGGCATATCACCGTGGAAGAGTGTTATTTTAATGGGTATGAATATAAAGGGACATCAGCATTTATGAGATCATTGATCACATTATAGCAGTAGCTTATCAACATCACTCCCATCAAACCTATCTCAAGTACATTATCTATTCCATGTATCACTATTGAAGAATTACATACTTGACCCAGTGTATGTACTCAATCCAGATGTGGTACCATTGAAGAATGACCCGTCATATTATGATAATTCGGTGAAGATATTAGATCGTAGGGAAAATGATCTATAATATAAGATAATCCCTATCATCATAGTGTGGTTGTGAAATGAAAATCTTGAAGAAGCAATGTTGGAATCAGAAGAAGTGACCAAGTAGAGTTACCCTCATCTTTTTTAGTGAGGGAAAATGAAATTTTGAGGGTGAAATTTCTTAAGGTTGGAAGGTTGTGATGACCAAAATTTTTATGAATGAAAATTTCTCTCGATATAATTAAATGTATTATTTTGTTAAATTGTTATATAAAACATATGAACTTCCTTGGTTTTATGTTTTTTTATTTTTAAATATCTTTAATAATTGTTAACGTTACTAATATATCTGTTGAACACTGATCACATGATTATTATAAATATAGGGTTTTGAAAAATCAATCTTACTATGACCAAGGAAGTGATGGCCTTAGCTAGTAGAACTGTTGTATACAAATCCCATTTGTCAGAGCTAGAAATTGAGGTAGCATCACTAGGCTTCACTCTTGATCAAGCCCAAGCCAAGCTTCAACATGTTAATCTTGAATGGAACCTCAGACAGTAGAAGTGTATGATAATAGAGATTACGACGTGAGCAATGTTATCTGAGCTGCCCCAACAGCCCGTCACCATCACACACCATACCCTTAGGTCTTATGTGTGTATTATAAGGGGTTATGTAACAAGAACCTAAAACTATGATTTTGTCAGTTATTTTAGTATCATGAATATACATTCATTTTATTATTGTTTCTTCATAAATGAGTTTTAAAGCTCAAATAGAAATTTTATTTAATATTTAAATTCAATTAAGAAATCTGTTTTGAAAAATAAATAGTTTTTTCAATTAAATAATAATTTAAGAAATTATTATTACTAAATTACTTTTTATTATATATAATTGATTTTATAATTTTTATGAATTCAATTGTAATTTTTATTAAGGTTATATTTTTTTTTTCAGAACCCATGAATTTTTAATAAATATAATATTTTATTTAAAAAGTCAAAATTCAAATATTTAGAAAAATATTTATATAAAATGAATATTATTTTTGGATTCAGGAAGTTGAAATTATCTAACAGTTATTTATTCATAACTTTATGAAATAATCAATTTTTTGTTAAAAATTAAATTCTGTTTAAATATATAATGTATTTTAAGACATCATAATGACCAAATAGTGATGTAATAAAATACTATAAAATGATATTCTACTAATATTGGGTTACCTTTAAAAAAATGTGATTTTTTATTTTTCATTTTTGTTATGTTTATGGTTCCCTAGTGAACCCTCCAGATCTTATAAAATATTATGACTTTTTAAAATGATTTCTTTGAGAGTTTGACTCACCTCCACATAAGAAGGCCTAATATATTAATAGTTTCATCCATTGGCCATATAATTTTTTTACACTCCCCTTTGGAAATTACTAAGGGAAAAACCATGGTCTGTTTTCTGGTTTTGAATATTTAATTATATTGATTCTAAAACCAATGCCTGCGAAATATTAACGAATTCCCTCTCTTTTCCTATATAAACCCACCCAAGCTCCCACTTCTCTTCACTAAAAACCCTTGGATCACATACCAACTCATAAATCATCTATCTGAAATCCTTTCAAGGCTCCCTAACCAATCATGAAGCCCCTACTCATTCTCTTGAAGTCACACACTCAAGTAAAATATCCCCACTATCCTTCCATATTTATGTCCTAGTTTCCTTATATTTCCATGCCCAAATATTTTCAATTAAAAATATTGGGGTATGATTTTTCACCTCTCATATACATACCACCTTATTTTGGGATTAATAAAGACCCCTTTACCTCTCCTTAATTACCCCAATGTACATATATTACCATGAAAAAATTCCTTAAGTTATTTCTCTCTCCTTGATTACTTTCAATCTATTTTTTTATATTATGCATCTAAATTAAATTAAATATTATAGGATATTATGTTTCATAACCCCCTTAATGTTCATATGATGTATAAATTAATAGAAACTAATTTTACTCTAATCAACCCATTTTATGATTTTTATTTGATGTCGTTATGTAGTCGATGATACACCAATTGTTCTCATGCCAAAATCATTATGTATGTGAATACCATGCCCATTTCTCTATAAAAGGTATTAAATATTTTAATATATACATAGTTAATGGTACTTACATGTATGAGTTACGCATTCCTTAATCATGTAATAACTTATAATGTTGAATGATTTCATGTTATAAGATCCATCTGGCACAATTTTGCATGAAATGAAATGATTAAGAAGGGTACACCCTGATAGTGATCCAATAAATTCGCTAAAGAATATTATAATGACACGACATGTTAAATGATGATTTAATCATGATAATTCAAGTGAAATAATGGTTTAATCTTGCTAATTCACGTGAAATTAGGGTTTACTCATGCTCCATGTGAAATGAACCTTAGATCATGTTACTATCATGTTAAATGTTTTTTCCACATCTCTATTTTATGATAATCATGATATATAATTCCTTTATACTCATGTTTCTCTTATACTCCATTAATATTCCTATTTCCTAACATATATTGTATTTCTCATGTTATGCCTTGTTTACTCCCTTATTGGGCTTTACAGCTCACCCTTTTTATGTATGTCCTTATGTTATCCCATGAAATGATATGTATGATGGAATGTAGTGGTCATATAAAATAATATTTCAATAAATATTTTACACTTTATGTTTCAAGTTGTTATATAATGCTCCTACTTTACAAAAAAGCTATACCTATAGATCTTTAGAGTTTTCCTATGTGCATGTTTATCTAATAAATCGTGTGAAAATCTATAATAAAGAGAAGGGTTTTAATACTCCAAAATCTACAAAGACAATGAGAACCACTTACAGATTGTTTTGTAGACTCTTAGAATAAATGAACTATTTGGGATGTTTAGAAAGTGTGAATTGGGGCTTCAAGATATTTATTTTCTTATCCACATTGTCTCTAATGATATAATCTTTATTGATCCTATAAACAAAACCATATAATAATGGCCAACACCAATGTGTATAACCTACGTATAATATTTTATTGGATTAGTAGGTTATTATAGGAATTTTTTCCAAAATGATTCTAGATTGGATAACACATTATGAAAGTTCACTCGAATTGTTATTAAATTCATGTGTAAAATATATTGTGAAGAATATTTTGATGAGTTGAAAAAAATATTTTTCAATGCTTCAATATTTACTCTACCATCTGGGAATGTTGGGTTTGTGATTTATAGTGATGCATCAAGGAAAGGACTCAGTTGTGTCCTTCTGCACAGTGATAGGGTTATTTATTCTCCAACAAGGAAATTAAAAATTCATTAGAAAAACTATCCAACTCTTGATCTGGAGTTATCAGCAATAATATTTTCTCTAAAGATATGGGGATACAATCTATATAGTGAAATATGTGAGATATATACCGATCATAAGATTCTAAAATATATATTCTCATAGAAATAACTCAATATGAGATAATGTAGATGGATATATATACTAAAGGATTATAATTTCACAGTACACTACCACCTAAGAATGGAAAATAATGTGGTTGATTCTTTAATTAGAAAACACTATGGAATTCAAAACAAACTGATATTAGAATGGGATCCTATATTTATGGATTCAATAAAGACCGATATGGGAAATATCATCGAAGTTGTAGCCTCACTACTTTTTTAAATGGTTGTAATATCTTATTTACTAGAAAGGATAAAATGGTCTATGTTTGATGATGAGGATTTTTAACAGTAAATTGAAGCAGTGAATGATGGGATACTATTTGAATTCGTGCATAAAAATGGTATATCAATATTTAAGAAGGGAATTTTTATTCCTGATATACCTGATCTAAAAATAGAATTATTGGATGATGCTCATAGCTCCAATTTCACTATACATCATGTTAGAACTTAGATGTATAAAGATTTGATAGATCATTTTTTGGGGCAACATGAAGAGGGATATTACTGATTATGTTTTGTTAAGTTTGGTTTTACAATAGGTGAGGGCTGGAAGAAAACACAACTGAGGTGTCATGAAACCTCTTATTATACCTATGTGGGAATGTGATGATATTGCGATGTATTTTTTTATCAGGCTACCAAAGAATCCCATAAAGATGGATAAGATATGTGTTATTATTGAAAATATTAAAAAATAATATCATTTTCGTTTTATAAGAGAATATTTACCACATTAACCTTTAACAGTACTATATATTAATGAATTTTTAATTCTTAATTGTGTACCATTATCAATTATTTATGACAGTGATCCATGTTTTATATCACTGTTCTAAAAAAGTCTTATGAAGGCCCTAGATAATAAGCTTGGATTGAGAACTACCTACCACCATAAAATTGGTGGTCAATTAGAATGGACAATTTAAATATTTGAAGACATGTTGAGATCTTGATCTCCATGCATTAATGGTATTTAGGATCAAAATTTACCTCTAGAATAATTCTCTCATAACAATAACCTCAATTTAGGTATACAGATGGCACCATAAAAAGCATTATATAGAAATACATACATTCAACAAGTTGTTGGGATGATGGTGGTAAAATAAAACACATATGCCCAAAACAACTTTGTGGAAATGATGGAAAAGGTAAAAACTATTCATACACATATCAAAACAACTCAAGTTAAGAAAAAGAGCATCGATGATAACCGAAAATGGATTTGTAATTTCAAGAGGAAGATTAAGGTTTTTTGAAGGTATCTCCTTGGAAGGGTGTTATAGGATTCAATAAGAAGGTTAAATTTATTCCTATGTACAACAAATATTTTGAAATTCTAGAATGAATTGGATTTTTAGCATACTGTTTGGTATGATGCCAAGTCTCTCCAAAGTTCATTGTGTGTTCTATGTGTCAATGTTAAAGAAATACATGATAGGCCCAATGCATGTAATCACATATGAAGGAATATAACTAGAACCTGATCTATCTAATTATACTGATTCAATCAAGATTCTTGATTCTAGAGAATATGTGCTAAGAAATCATACAAATCTTCTAGTAAAAGGTTCTTTGCAGGAACTATAAAATGGAATAGGTGGTGCAGGAAACTGAAGTACATATGATGAAGAACCAACAGAATATTTTTATTAAGTGATATTATATAAATTACGATGAAGAAAATATTTTAATTATGTAATAATATAACACCCCAATATTCCATGGTACACTTCCTTTTAAATAATTCAATAGATTTTTTTGCATGCATCATTCAGTTTGAGCGCACCAATACCATTTAAACTAGCACTTTAAAAAAGTGGTTTCAAATAATATTAACCAAATTATAAAATTTCTAAAGTTTATTTTCCAAAATAGGATTCATTTTGGAATTAGGAATAAAAAATTAACTTGGGGTCAAATTTTAGTAATTTTATGAAATGTTTTAATTTTTGATGAATTTTGAAAAATACTACATTGTTGTTAAAAACTGACAATTTCATTTTAATAATTATTTTAAGGTAATTGATTTTAAATTTAAAATTGATAAATAATAAATATATTAATCCAATATAGTTTATTGGAATCATTTTATAATAGAATTTGGTATAATTATTTATTAAACATCTGAATGTCTCTTTTACCTGCCTTCTACCACATCAATGATATTTGCATTAAATGAAATTTTACCACTTCTGTGAATTGAATTTCGAAAAATGGATTTACATGGTTATAATCACTACGAAAAAATTAGTGTAATAATATGAAAATAAATGTTTTTGAATACTATCTTTTGTAATTAATTTACCATGATTTAATGAAAATAATGCAATTAAATGTAATATTAATATTATATTAATCAAATATTACCCTAAAACTTTTCCTAATGTCATTGGATATGTTTTTTTCGACCAAAATCCATATTATGTTTAAATGATGATACTTTTTATGTCACATGTGTTAAATTATGAAATTTATTATATTTTATTTATTGAATAGTTAGAAATGTCACATTCCAATTTTATTAACTATTTCATTTTTCATAGGAGGTTATATATAAGTGATACGGTAGAAAAAAAATTTATTTAGAAATATAAATTTTTTATCTAAATAATTTTAATTTATTTATAATTTTAGAAAATAAATAATTAAATTAAATTGGGACACACTAATGATGATGTAATTGAATTATTAAAGAAAGAATCAATTAAATGTTATCAAAAATATTAAAATATATATAATTTTACTTAATTAATGACATAAATTTTTTTGATAGAAAATATAGACATTTTATTGAAATATTATATGTTTTTTTCTATGTTATCATGTAGGTTTGATATTTTTTACAAATTGAAATTTTGAATAGTTTCAAAAATGAAAAAAATAATCCTTTATAATAAATAATATTTAATTAAATGTCATAAATTTCATAAAAATCTCAGGTTTCACATAATAACTATGATAGAGTTAAAAATTTTACAAATGGTCCCATTGGGGTTCTTTTTTCAGTTAATTGTAACTATGATAACCCTATACTGTGAAAATACAAGAAGACACAGTAAGAGTTAAACTATTTAACTAAGGGGTAAACCCAAAAGATAAGTTTAATTTTATGACCTATAAATGTATAAAAATAATTGGATAAGAGTATTTAGACCCATTATAATATTATCATCTAAATAAATAACTTTTTATCTTTTTTAAACTAAAAATAAATATTTATTAATTTAATATTTTAAGATCTTCTAAAAGTGCCTCTCGACTCTATTATAAAACAGAACTTCTACTTCTAATTAATTAAAACTTCCAATTCAATTTTCTTGTAAAAAACCTTCCCATTTCCTCTCCCAAATTAAATCAATTAATATTATAGTATACACATTTGGCAGAAATCCTTCCTTAGAAGTCCTTTTGTGAAAACCAAAAGGAGACACCTGAAAATGTGGTTATTGTTTTATCACGTCTTTCAATGTTCATTTATTCTTCTATTACTATTTGTATATTTAATCAATATTGAAATAATAAATAATATATAATAAACATACTGATATGTTATTAAAATTATGATACAACCATATTCCTCATTTTATCTTTTATATGAATAATAATATCACCATGCTGCGTAGGTACTATTTACATTCTTCACGACGTGGTGTAATTTTTTATTCAACACTAATTTATTTGGAATGGTATAATGATGAGTATAATGGAAATAAATAATTATTATAACAAGAAATTTATTTTATATCATTAATATACCATCCAATTACATTTCATTTAAACATCAAAAAATGATATTTTTGCTATTTCGTATGTATGGCCTATCGTCTCCACAATATGGTGAGATTCATTCTCCAAGTTAACCATTCCAGAATGATTTTAAAATTTATATGATGAGTAAAAATAATAATTTGTAACATTGTTTAATTATGGATATGAAGAAAATATATCATATGCCTAAAAAACATTACTTACATGATAAAATAAGAATGAGAAAATGAAACAGTTAACACTCGAAACAATTGTAATACTTATATATTGTTACCAAATGATATAAAAGGATCATATATGATATCATAAATGAAGATATGGACCGAGTATAATTAAATAACATGTTTTATCAATTGTAAAAGATGCTATAGTACCCTCTACTAAAGGAAAAAATAACATGTTTGTTAATTTCCCAATCAATTTTTTATCTGTGATTTCTTATATGTAAGTATCTATTGGGACATCCTTATCATCCATGTAAACTTTTCTTAAAAACTAATTCAAAATACTATCAAGAAATTAAGTAATATTTACACATGATTTATTTTTTACAAAATTGTTTTGAAAGGAATCATTCCACTGTTTTCTAAACGAGGTACTTTATAACCATTTAAAAAAATTAACGAAAGAATGTTTTTTATCTTATAAGGTGTAAGCGACTATTTTCCACCATTATGACACCATAACAGTATAAATTTTTCCTTATGTGATTATAAATTTATTTTAAAAATAAGGATGTTTGTTTATATTTTTAGGTCTTGTAAAAGATTTTAGTGTTAAAAATGGATATTTCTCTCAAAGTGTTTTAATGAATTTATTAAATTATTTCCATCCATGTCAAAATCCTTTGTTATATTTTATTAGTATTTTCAGATGAATTATTATTATAAAATATTCCATATTTTATTGAAGGTTATATGTTATATTTTAATGTAGAAGAGCAATGTTTATACGATTAATAGTTTATGGTTAAAGTATTAACAATTCGTTTTCTAGTTTAAATATGAATGTAAATGTTATATTTCACCATTTTCATAAGAGGAATGAATTTGAAAAAATAACTGACTGGAAAGGCATGTTATGGCCCAACTATGCATCTTTAGGAATTACGAGACAAACTAGTTTCTTTGAACAAGGCCCTGATGGTATGGTAACAGTCTTGCCAAATGGCCTTGATATTATGGTTATAATGTCTGACATTATGCAATTCCTCATTATGAGAATAGTAATTGATATTGCATGTGATTATTCAACTAGTATATTATCCATGTAAAATATTAAATGGAATTATTTTATGTATTCTTTCCAAATTATATTGAATAATATGTTTAAAAGTATTTTGTGTCAGTTTTATAATATACCATACATATTTATTCTTATTTGTGACAACTTCATGTATATTATTATTCCTTACTGATCATCTGAGCTAACCCCTTTCTTATGTTTTATTTTTCCCCAAGATGTGGTTAAGTATATTATGTTTGACCTATATGGATTGTCTAGGGGAGATGATAGTTTTACAAGAATATAATATGTTTTTATATGTAATGTAAAACATATTTTTATATCTAGTATTTCTAAGGATACAAAACCAATCGGCCCTTCTAGATTTGATTTTCATTTTATCATGCTAATGTAATATAATAATTCATGATATATGGGAAACTGGGGTTGATGTGTTACAAATTTTGATGGTGAAATTCATTTTAATTGGTGTATAATGTAACACCATGAGATTTTGTGAATTATTATTTTGAATTAATTTACCATTTATTGTATTTTGAATTTCATGTACGACAAAAATATTTTATTTTATATTAAATCAATATGTTTGAATTGCATTATTTGAAACACTATGTTAATTGTGAAACACACCAATCATTAATTTTATACTGACTTCATTGAAAACTGATGTTAACTTACAATATGGTGTACATTATAAGCAACACCGACTTGGTGTTTGGATCGCATATCAGTAGGTTTCAACGAAATGCCTTTTTATTATTATATTTATTTAAATTATATAATTATAATACAGATGTTAATATTAGTAATATGAATTTTGTTAAATTCTTTTCAAATATATTTTAAAATGTTTTTATATAAATAAAACATATTGATAATGAATGATAAAATCTTCATGAATGTCATCCCATCAACCAGATAAGGTATATATTAATTTATGAAACTTTTTTATTGTAATTTGTAAAAATGGGCTACATATTTGGAATAAGAATAATTTATATTGTAAAATAATTCCATCATTTTATTTTTCCAAAAATAATATTGAATGTTAAAAAAATTAATTACATTGATTAATGTTAAATAATTCTTAACAACGGAATAATCCACAACTTGATGAACCTAAAATAGTTATAAAGTTTCCCAAAACTTATTTTATTGAAATTATTAGTCCATAACCTTCAATTACTGAGTTTTGTTTCTTTTTTATGACTTTTTCAAGATGAATAAATGTGTACACCTATCTTGTTTTTAAAAATTCTATGTGTGCCATTTCCCTTCTCTATAAAAGGCCCCCACCACTCCCACATCTTAAAACCTATAAAACAACATAATATCATAAATTATATGACCAATACACTTCCCAAAATCCATTCCTTCATTGTTTAAGCCTCTATTTTGGAATAAATAAATCCAATGATTCCTTTTTTCTCAAACCAAAAGGAGTTACCCTATTAAGGGGTATCATATTTTCTCATGATCCATTCATTTATTTTCTTTCTATACCACCTATAATATCAGTATTCTGTGATTTTATAAAAAAAAATTTATATTAAATATATTAATATTTTTTATTCTTTTTTTTAGTCCTAAACGTTCAAACACCTACATCTAATGGGTAACGAATAAACTATTTACACGTATGGTGAAATTATGCCTCACTAAATTATGATTATTAATTTTCACATTAGAACAAATCTTGGTGGAAATTATGATGAATAATATATTTATATATATTATATATTATATTTATTATGTCTTTATGCTACCTTAATATTTTTAAAATACACATATTTATAGTGTTCATTATGTGTTAACCCCATAATTTTGTTTGAGAAAGTGTGGACTAATGCCCCATAAAAGTGATATGATTCATTAATACAAAACATTGAATGTATTAAGAATGGATTTAGTGAATATATATTAAATATATGATATAATAAAACTAATTTCATAATAATATATATATACCCATATATACATAAATTTCTTTTAATTACCTTTTTCAACATGACAATTAAACAGAAATAGCATTCATGCGTAAGTATGACTCACATTCTTCCAGAATGGGGTATTCCATTTCATTATTATATTTAATATGAATTATTATAATTCACATATAATGAATTTATATTATATTTAAATAATGTTATACATTCCTGAACTCATGAAATAAATATAATGACAAAAGTTATAACAAATTAAGAACATGCAAAAACCAAATCAAATATTACCCGAAGTGAAACATTAACATAGATTTTTTACTAGAGGAAAATATAAAGAAATATTAAAACCATGTATGGTATTATAATTAATAATATGACTTTTTATATATTTATAATAAATTTATATATATTATACCATAGGTTTGTATGAGTATGAAGAGAGTCAAAGAACAAGGTAAGAGGATTTCATATTACTTTTGAATTATATGAGATACATGTTTTATTCAACACCCATTTCATTTGTATGGTGTGTATAATTACCAGGGATGTAATAAATTATTCTAATATTTGATTTTTTGTATTTAAATATCCATTCTATGACCTTTATCTCACAGGGTTTAAGATTCAAAATTTACCAACTCAGTAAAATATTTTTGTCTCAATTTTAATTTTATGAGGCACATGGTATGTTACACAACTAAATTAATTTTGAGGTGTATATAATTCAATTTTACATGATATATCAGGAATATAAATATTTTTGTGATATTATATGCATCATTTAACTGAATTTTCTTATATGAATAGTATGATCCCAAGTTACCAAGTGATAGGCGCTTAATAGAATATTGTCATTACTTATCAAGATTCGTTATGTTTATGATTCCATTGATGAAATATTATAAACCATATCTCAAGAACATTAATGAATTTTTTTCATTTTTTTATTAATGATATATTCATATATTGGTAACAAATTTATACAATTTTGTAGATAATAAAGTTAAGAATGGTTTTTTATGAAGTCTTAACATTACCATATCTACAGTCAGAAATCTACATTCGTTCAAAACCTTGTTTTCTAAAAACATTTTCCAAGAATATTATAGAAATCTCAAATGATCATTAAAAGAAATTTTTAACTTTTTTTATTTTTACAGTGAATTCAAATAGATATTTTTATTTCATTAAAAATGGAAAAAATATCAATTCTTTTTACCATGAAAAAAGAATGAATTTTTACATCATACAACATGTAAGAATTTACCCAACACCATTTATTTGAATGTTAATTTACAATCTTAAAAAGTTAATTATTAAGTAAAAAATTTTAAAAATAATTTTTAAGGAAATTTTTTTTCAAAAAGTTTTCATGCTTCTTCTATAGGGTTTTAATTTTTTTTGAAAATATCTTCATGCCTTATTTTTATGTTTTCAATATATTATCTAGGAAATGGTTTTTTACAATACATTCAAGCATCTTTCATATATTTCCATTTAAAATATTTTTTAAAAAAAATTATTCATTCTTTATAAGGTATCAAAGTGATTTTAATGAACATGTATTTTTAAATATTTTAAATATTATTTTATATGTTTTCAAAGAAAAATGTTTTCATAATTTTTTCAATTATTCTTTATAATATTTAAAGGTATTTTCTAAGATAATTATTTTCAAATGTTTTTTGTTATTAAAAATCTATTTTCGAATAAGAAAGGATATTTTACTAAAGCCATATTTTAAGGATATTTTTAAATTATTTTCCATCTAAGAGAAAATATGATGATGCAACTCATTACCATTAAATAAATGATCTAACGGTTCCATTCATATTATTTCTAGGAATGTGTTATGCTCAATGTAATAGTATTTATGAAACCATGTTATCGTTATTGTTTAATATGTTTTTGAAATATATTTCTCATTCCTGGTTTATGATTTTGATGAAATGATTATGAAACTTGTATCTTTATTCATAGGTTATGATATGTTTATATGTTTATGATAACCATTTGATTACTTAGTATAAGACATGATTATTTTTTGTTTTTTAAAATATGTATATATTATTTCATTATGATATAGATGGAACCTATATCTCCAAAAAATTTATTATTTATTGATTTAGATCGCATGATATATGCATTTAAAGACAACAAATGAACTCAGTTTAGTATTAATGGTTTGGAATGAGAAATTAACCTTGATCTATAATAAAGGGCTGGAATAAGGAGTGAACTTGGTTCAGAAATACAGAGTAGTAACATGGAGTGAACTAGGTTCAGTAATATATGGTTGGAATGAGGAGTGAACTCGATTGAATAATACATGGATGGAATGAGGAGTTGGCTCATTTTAGTAGTACAAGGTTTTAACAGGGTGTGAATTCCATTTAGTAATTGATATTTTCAAATAAGATGACATTGGTAAGAATTCCTTTTCTGTTATATAATTCATTATATATTCATAGGTTAATGACATAAGTCTATCGTTCATTCCTATGTAATGCTTTCATGGATTATGTTATTTATTTATTTATTATTTATATCTTATGAACTACCATGACTTATGTCGTAATTCATGTACTAGATCATAGATATGTCGGGAATAATATTCTATTTACTTGTTTATGTTCTCTTCCCTTTTGTTCATGATCATGCTTATATATCAACATTATTTACCATTACTGGGAATTTCATTTCATCCCTTTTTATGTTTCCTTCCCCAGGTTATGAAGATATGTATAATTTTTTTGGTGTCTAAGAAGGGTGATATTCAAGGAGAACCTACTGGGAGATAATGTATCTCATTTTTACACCGATGATTATGCTTCCATGTTTTTAAAGGAACAAAACTAGTATGGTCTTTGGGTATCTATTTGTATAATGTTTAAATATTCCCAAAAGTTATCTAGTGTCTATTTACAAAAAAGGATGGTTGATATAAAAAAAGTGCTCTTGGAAAAAGCTCATAGTACATTATTATCTATTCATCGAAGAAGTATGAAGATTCAGAGATATCTAAAATATTACTTCTTTAGTGACATAATTGAAAATGATTTTCCAGATTAAGTATATCGACTCATGGAATATTAGTCAGTAATGGTTTAGAGAATGAACTTTAAGGGTCAGTTTCAACAATTTCCAATACCTGAATGGAAATTGGAAGACTTTACCATGGCTATCATTTTTGGAAACCCAAAAACATATAGAGGGAACATTTTTATTTGGCTTGTAATCGACCATCTTATGATGTCATCATAAATTATTTTCAATATAGAATACATCATTATTGATATACATAACATGTTATACATTAAGGATGTGGTGATATTTAATGGATTTGAATATTTTATTTTTGATAATCAAGTTCAAGGATTACCAAGAAATTATTGATAAGTACTGAGATGGTTATTTATTAAATGTTGGGTTTTAACACTAGTTATCATCCTCAAAATGGTGGTTGTTCTATAACAAACTAGGAATTCCATAAATAAATATTACATCTTTTTATGAATATTAAATACATTTCAAAAATACAATTTTGAGGACCACATAGGTTTACTGTTATTTGATACTATATATATAATCATCTTATTTCATGAATAATCTTCAACATATCCCACAATAATCTACCCACATAGAACTCTTCATATGTATACCCTACCTAAAACAATGAGTCGTGAAATATATAATGAAAAAATAAGAATGGGTGATCTTGAATTATTATTAAGGTTTTGAAAGGTGGATATCAGTAATCACTTAAACATAACATATGAAAATTTTTATGAGAACATAGGATTTACATTTTAAAACTGTACCCTAGATAACATAGATCATAAACTTGATTTATGAAATAATGACTTGTAGTTTGTATAACATGAATCATGAATTGAATCAATGGATAAAATCTATGATATTATAACATAGATGTATGAGTGTTGAAAAAATGCGATATTATAAAATTTATAACATGTATGTATAGAAATTACATCACTAATTAAGTTAGGGTAATTTTATCATGTCCTCGTATATACACATTGAAATGAAACCAGGTATATGTATAACCTCCTAGACATGAAACATGATCCATAAATAACCATGTATACATGAAACTAGGTCTACAAAAAACCTCCATGATGTGAAATATAAGTCATTTCATAAACTTATGGACATCGGACTATGTCTACATATAAACATGTGAACACGAAATTAGGTTCACACATAACATATTTAGCTCATGGGATATCATATTTACCCAATGTACTATAGGGAAATATAGATTGGTCCGCTCACATTAGTAAAATCCTATATATGTGTCTCACAATATCATTGAATATTCGACATCTCATAACTCATGCAAAGAAATGAGTTTTTTAAGTATTTCATTTAATTGTTTTGTCATAACTTGTGGAAGCTAAATTGGTTTTATAATAACATTTTAATTGTTTTATAAATAACAACTAAATAGAACATGGATCGCATCATTGTATCATATCTCCTATAAATATTTTGTAATATTAATGGATTTCACATGATATGTAATATGATTTTGAATGATCAATTAGAAATTTTCATGAGAAAAATATAATTTCAACATTGAAAAAATATATTTATAATATAATAACATAACAAATAATAAATGAAATTTTTTATTTTAAATTCATATAGAAAACATGTAATTTAAGTTTTAAATTATTAAGAGGTAATGATGGTGTAAATACCATTCATATAATTCACATTAAAAAAATAATCATTTCTGGTTTTCAGAAAACATTCAGAAATTTTTTTTTCGGAAAATAAAAAGGTCAATAATTTAAATTTTTTTAATGAAAACATCTATATAAATTTATTGAATCCATCATAAGATAATTTTAAAATCATTTTTCAAATAAATTTTATAATAAATAGACATGAATGAAAAAGGATTATTGACTAATGTAATAAATATATAAAATTTGTAATAAAAGAATTCATTTGATCTCTTGTGTATAAAAAGAGAATTAATTGGATTCCAAAATAGTATTGTTGGACTCCTCATGTGTTAATCATGTTTTAATGATCACAAATCTCATTACTGTTAATTAATCTTGATCTTTAGTGCACATCTTGCTAATGCTCTTCAAACTCAACAATAGGTGCACATCATGTTTTTATAATAACAAATATTATGGATTTTAATTACACTCTATAAGTATTATGCATGATCACAATTATCTCATATATTATCTCTAATGATTAACCTTAACCCATATTCTGTATATCACTGTCTTAGTCCAAATATAGATATTCGTCTAAGTATGGACTCTCGGTGACCCAGACACCGTGAAGGACTCACCGTGACCCAGACACCGTGAAGGACTCACTGTGACCTAGACATTGTGAAGGACTCACCGTGACTAGACACTATGACCAGACATCGTTACCAGACACCGTGACACAGACACCGTGAAGGACTCACCGTGACCAGACACCGTGACCAGACACTATGACCAGACACCATTTCCATTATCAATATGACACCGTTTCTTAAGCTTTTGTCAATATTATTTTAAATAATTCTAACGGTCATAGTTGTAGTTTTTAATGCAATTAATGTTATTTAATGTTAGTTTTTGGATTGACAGGAAATAGTATATCGTACCTATGAGAAGGGAATCATTCCTACTTCCAGAACTCATGGAATATAAAGAATATAGAGCTACATTAGAGAACACACGCGCGCTTGACACGTCTCGACACATATACTACAATACATGCGAGCTCTATACAGAACAGAAGAACAATCTGGAGAACAACTGTGAAGAACACATTGCATGATTCTCAAAGATGTTCCATACATGCAATCCTACATTTTTTAATAACACGCGACGAATCAAGAGACTGTAGAACACAAGCTGAACTACGACACTCTGTTTTTCAACAGAAAAACTAGAGAAGGACTCTGAAGCATTCCTACTCAATCCAATGAGTCTAGAGCTACATTGAAAATCACTAGAGCCATTTCTAAACTCTACATCTCTTCTTTGTGATTCATTATTTACTTTTCAAGCAGTGTGTGTCATCTGCTGTATTTTTACTCACACACGGTCTTCTGAACTTTAACTGGAGGATCTGAAAATCCTCACTCAAACTCTTACATATTTTATTTCCCACTGAGATAGTGGTAGAGGTCGTGTGTGACCTGAACAGCTAGTTTGATGTTGTTTTGTTTCCCACGAATAATAGTGGTAGAGGTATTGGACCTGGAGAATTTTTGTAAAATTGTTGTCAACCCCGATCCAGTGTGTGGATCAAATTTATATATATATTTGAGAGGACTAAGTCTCGGCTTGAGACTGAACCTCTTGTTATATCAACTGTGCATCTTTTATTTATGTTTAATGTATACAACATATATCATATTTATTCCACTGCTATTACTTTAAAATAAAAATTTGTTTAAGCTACTTTGATAGTTACATTAGCAAGTGTTTAAACTTATTGTAAATCAGTAGATTAGTGTCAAAAGTTAGTTTGATCTTGTGGTTAAACTAACTGAGATCTAATTAATCTTTGAGAAGCTAAGTGAACATTTACAATCTGTATAAATTCACTACAGTTTAACTTATTTTATAAATCGGGGGATTTTAACTAGACAATATTTTTAATAGAAATTTTATTTGGAACTCAATTCACCCCCCTCTTAAGTGTCCACTCCGACCAAAATTTGGTATCAGAGGGTTAGTTTAGTTTTTTTTTTGTTCAATGATTTTTTGAAATACTCTGTTTTTCAACTGTGATTTTAGTTGCATCTTTAAAGATCTTAAATTTCTGTTAGTTCTAAATTTTTATTTTATCTCTTTAAATTGTCGTTCTGAAATCTAGTTATGGATAATAGACTAGAGGGTGCTGCTACTAATAGGCCACCTTTCTTAAATGGTACCAACTATGCTCAGTGGAAACTTAAAATGAAAATTCATTTAGAAAGAATAGGTTTTGATATTTGGACTGCCATAGAATCAGAAAATAAACCTCCCACTACTGCAAGATCCACTTGGGATGAACGTACAAGGTCTTCTTACAATAATAATCGTAAAGCCATGAATTCCTTGTACTGTGCTTTAGGAGATGAAGAGTTTAAAATAACTTCTTCTTGTAAAACTGCATTTGAAATTTAGGATGCCTTGGGCGTTTCTCATGAAGGAAAAACCAATGTTAAGGAAATGAGACTAAATACTTATACTATTAAATATGATAATTTTAAAATGAAAACTGATGAACCTATATCTAACATGTATCGCAGGTTTAATGAGATAGTCAATACAATGAATTCACTTAGAAAACTACTTCCATCAATGAAACAAATTATGAGAATCTTGAGATGTTTACCAGACCGATGGAGAGGCATATTTGTTTCCATCAGAGGGTCATGTGACATTGCTGCTCTACCTGTTAAAGAACTCATTGGTAAACTTATGATGTATGAGGAAGAACTCAAGGTGAACAATGAAGAAGAAGATGAACATAGAAGAAAGTCTGTTGCTTTCAAATCTTCAACTTCAATGAACAAGGATAAAGAGAAACTTCAAGCTATAAATGATAGTTCAAGCTGTGAAGATAGTGAAAGTACTTCTGATAGTGATGCTGAAATGGCTCGCTTTTCCAGAAGGTTTAATAAGTTTTATATGAAAAAGAAATTATTCAGAAAATCAAATTACAAAGGAATGTATGACAATAAGGAACATTGGAAAAGGATTGTAAAAATCCAGATAAAAGTAATGAAGTTGTCTGTTATGAGTGAAAAAGAAATGGACATATTAAAGCAGACTGCCCAATGCTCAAAATCAAGCAGATATATGATTACAGGTACAGTAAGTACAAAAAGGCTATGAAGGATACTTGGAGCGCTTCTGAGGATAGCTCCACTGAATCTGATGTTTCTGAAACTGAACACAGAAATAAGGGAAACATGTGTTTTATGACAAACACTTCTGAGGTAACATCTGAAACTCCTGCTTTAAATTCTTATTATTATGGAGATGATACTGACTCTGATAACACATCAAAATCTGAACTATTTGGATATTGTGATATGTTAGAAGAAATCTATAATGAGATGAAAGACAAATACAATGGTTTAAAGAAACAGTATGCTTTAACTATTAAACATAAATCTGATCTTGATATTGAAATGGAAATGAATGCTCCGTTTCTTAAAGAAAACACTGAACTGAAATTATCTAATGAGAAACTCAGAAAGGATGTAGAGAAATTCCAAAATGGGAAGGATACACTAACTCAAATGCTAGGAAAGCAAGTTGCACCAAAATACACTACTGGAATAGGCTACAAACCTGGACAGGGAAAGTTTACTAAGAATAGATTTATTCCTAAATCTGGACAGAATGCTGCTAATTCTAGTTCTGGACATTTATATGCTTTAACTAGTTATATTCTTAGTTATGGATTTAATAAGGTTTATCCTTCAATGTCTATTGATTCTATAACTTTCATGAGACCCATAAGACAAATTTGGGTACCAAAAGCATTGATTGCTAACCTGTCTGGACCCAAGAAGATCTGGGTACCAAAATCATTTCCTATCTAAATCTGTTTTGTAGGAAACCTGCTTAAAGAGCTCCTGTAGGAATACCTGGTACCTGGACAGTGGATTTTCAAGACATATGTATGGATACTTCTCATGATTTAAAAGCATAGTCAGGATTGATGGAGGCTTTGTCACCTTTGGTGATAATTCTAATGGGAAAATCATCTGCTTAGGCCAGATTGGTAACACTGCCTCAGTATTAATTTCCAAAGATTTTTTTGTTGATGGACTTAGATATAATCTGTTATGTATTTCTCAGTTATCTGATTATGGTTTTAATTTTAAATTTGAAAATGATTCTTGCAATGTTTTTAATTCAAAATTCTTTAGTATTTTTTGCCCTGCGAAATGAAAATGTTAATGCTGTCGATTTAAAATCTTTTGCTAAGAAGAATATTACTTAATTGAATTCCTTTCATAAAGAGTCTTGGCTTTGGCACAGAAGATTAGGACACTACAATATACACTCACTTAGAAAACTTACTTGGAAGAACTTAGTTAGAGACATACCCAAACTTGAGTTTCCAAATGACAAAGTTTGTAATCCTTGTCAAAAGGGAAAGCAACACAAAATCTCTTTCAAACCAAAGAAAGAAGTCTCAACTTCTCAACCTCTCGGGTTGGTTCACATGGATTTGTTTGGACCATCTATAGTTTCTAGCTTAAATGGGAATCACTATGTCTAGGTCTTAGTAGATGACTTTTCTAGATATACTTGGGTATATTTTCTAGCTCAAAAAGTGAAGCTTGTTCTTACTTTGTTAAATACTCCAAATCTATAGAAAACCTTATTGGACTTAAAATTAAAACTCTGAGAAGTGATCATGTCCCTCAGTTTGAAAATCATGAATTTGAATCTTACTGCTCACACAATGGCTATAGTAACAATTTCTCTGCCCCTATGACACCTCAAAAAAATGGTGTAGTAGAAAGAAGGAATAAAACCCTGTAAGAAATTTCTAGAACTATGCTTAATGATTATGACCTGCCTCTTTATTTTTGGGCTGAAGCTGTAAATACAGCTTGTTATATTATCAATAGAGTCTTAATCAGACATGTTCTTAAGAGGACCCCTTATGAGTTGTGGAACCATAGGAAACCTAAGGTTAACTACTTTAGAGTTTTTGGCTGCAAAGTCTTCATTCTTAATACCAAAGATAATCTTGACAAGTTTGAATCCAAGAGTGATGAAGGAATTATCCTAGGTTATTCTATCTCTAGTATAGACTATAGAGTTTTCAATAAGAGAACCAAGTGTGTGGAAGAATCTATTCACATCAAGTTTGATGAAACTAATCCACATGAGCCTAAAAACTATCTTGAAAATCATGAAGATGATCTCTCTGTTTTGAACCATAATGATAAAGACAATGGACTTATAGTTAAAACGTCCAGTTCTGGAAATTTTCCAGAACCTGATTCTGTTGATTCCCAACCTGTTGATTAACCTGAAATTTCCAGCCCTACCTTTACTAGATCAACTAGAATTCTAAAGAATCATCCTTTAGATGCTGTTGTATTAAATCTTGATAGAGGGACACAGACTAGAGCTTCTCTTAGAAATCATGTTGAACATCAAGCCTTCTTGTCACAGCTTGAACCTAAAAACATTGATGATTCTATTAATGATGAATTTTGGGTAATTTCTATGCAAGAAGAACTAAATCAGTATGAAAGAAATAAAGTTTGGAATCATGTTGAAATACCTAAGGACACTTTCACAATAGGAACAAAATGGGTGTTTAGAAATAAAGTAGATGAATCCGGAAACATAGTTAGAAATATATCTAGACTAGTTGCATAAGGCTATAGTCAAGAAGAAGGTATTGATAATGAGGAGACTTTTGATCCAGTAGCCAAATTAGAAGCTATTAGGATTTTTCATGCTTATGCTGCACATCTAAACTTCAAATTATATCAAACGGATGTCAAGAGTGCATTCTTAAATAGATATATTGATGAGGATGTTTTTGTTGAACAACCACCTGGGTTTTCAAACCCTCATTTTCCAAATCATATTTTCAAACTATCATATGCTTTATATGGTTTAATGCAAGCTCCAAGAGCATGGTATGATAGATTATGTACTTTTCTAATTTCTAAAGGTTTTACAAAAGGAATATCTAATCCTACTCTTTTTATAAAACGAATTTCTAAAGATGTTTTAGTACTACAAATTTATGTTGATGATATTATCTTTGGATCTTCTAAAAATTCTTTATGTACTGATTTTTCAAAAATGATGCAAATTGAATTTGAAATGCGTTTAATGGGTGAACATAAATTCCTTCTTGGTTTTCGAATTTTTCAAAATGATGATGGAATTATTTTAACTCAAAGTAAATATACTAGAGATCTTTTGAAAAGTTTTGTATTAGATAACACAAAAAGTAGTGACACTCCCATGAGTACCACCTGTAAGATGGATCTTGATGAAAATGGTAAATCTGTTGATCAAACCACTTATAGAGGAATGATTAGAAGTCTACTTTACCTGACTGCTAGTCGTCCTGATATTATGTTTAGTGTGTGTATGTGTGCTCGTTTTCATGAAAACCCTAAAGAGTCACATTTAAATGTTGTAAAGAGAATTTTCAAATACCTCAAGCATACTCCCAATTTAGGGTTGTTCTATCCTAAAGTACAATAATTTGAACTAGTTAGTTATTCTGATGCTGACTTTGCTGGATGTAAGCTAGATAGAAAAATCTCCTCTGGAACATTTCATCTTTTAGGCAAGTCACTAGTATCATGGTGTAGTATGAAACAAAATTTTGTTGCATTGTCAACTGCAGAAGCTGAATACATAGCTGCTGGAAGTTGTTGTGCACAAATTTTGTGGTTGGAACACACATTACTATACTATGGATATCAATTCAGACATGTCTCAATAAATTGTGACAACACAAGTTCTATTAATATTTCAAAGAATCATGTTTCTCATTCTAGGACAAAACATATTGATGTAAGACATCACTTTTTGAGGGATCATTATCAAAAAGGTGATATCACATTGAAATTCATTGGTACTGAATATCAACTTGCTGATATATTCACTAAACCATTAAATTATGAAAGATTAGACTACATCATACATGATCTTGGTATGATTAATAGTAAATGACTATCTTAATGATATAAATGTTTATTACTTTTTGGTACTTTACTTTACGGTTTTATACTTACTGTTTCTAAGTTACTGTTTTATGCTCACGGTCTGACAACTCACTGTCTCACCGTGACTATATAAACTGCTCACAGTTTCACCGTGATAACTATAAACTGTCTCACTGTGATGGCTAGTTTTCTGTCTCACCGTGAGAAGTATGATAATTTTTTTTATTTTATTTTTACCCGTATCGCGGTAATTTTTATTTCACTGCTATTTGATTTCCCGCGTTTGTGTTTTTATGACGTTTTAAATTCCCAAATGATAAAACTTAAGGGTTTCATTCGACTCCTTACCCTAATTCTCTCCTGAACCTTCTCTTCCCTCTTGCTCGAACCTTTAGTGATTGCCAAGGATGAAGCGTCCATCTTCACCCTCGTCTGAGAAGCGCTGCTCTAAGAAACAAAGGAGGATACCGAGGATAGCTCCCGAAGGACCTCTAAACCCCAACATAGTAAGTCGTACCGTTGTACCTGAAAAAGAGGTTTGCCCTGAATGGTTGTTGTCTAGATGATCATTAGTTTTGAAAGTTTTAAAAGAACAAGGATGTCTTGAATGGTTCACTGGACAGAATAGACCGATTTACCCTAGGCTTGTATCTCAATTCTATCAGTATGTGAAGTTATCTTTTCAGTTTGGAAAAATCTTTTTGGTGACCAGCTGGATCGATGGGCAGAAGTGCGCTTTCTCTTCAATGTTGTGGGTTGCATGCCTAACAATTCCACATGAAAGAGTGTGTGAAGATTACCAGAGAGACCCTCCTCCGACAACTGACATCATTGAAGTAGAAACCTCTTTGGAAAATCTAACTGGAAATAGAACCAAGCAAAGGTCCATAACTACTGAACTGAATGGGGAGACAAGACTTTTTTTCAAGTTTGTTCAGAATTTGGTTAGTCCAAGAAAAAGAGATTTTTCTGTGATGAAGTATCAGGATGTGTTCATGATTCACCTGTTGAAAAATGGACAAAAGATCAATCTGTGTAAGTATGTTATCAACCATATCTCTGAGCTGATTAAAGTAACTTCCAAATCCACCTCCCTATTTTATTCAAGGATGATTTCATCCATGTTAGTCTCAAAAGGAATGGTTGACCGAATGAAGAAAAATTAGACGACTTTGATTTATGCCTATCCATGCCTATCATCAAAAGGATGAAGATTAGCTGGAATCCCTGGAAAAAGAAATGGGTTGAGGACAGTGATCAACTATATAAAAAGTTTAATCCTGTTGACTATCCAAGAAGGCCTAAGAACCTAGCTGATCCTGGTTTGGAAACAGATGAAGTGGATGAGTACTCAGAAGAAGAAGATCATGAAGAAGTAATAGATGAAGTTCAATCTAGAGAAGAATCGGTAATACCTCCAATGGAAACAGTTACTGTTGAAGAGTAAAGGGGTGTTATCACTGCTGAAATATTCAAGGAGAGGAATTTGTTGTTGAAAAGTCTCTTTCTGTTGAGAAAGAAGCAAGTCTAGATGCTTATCCAGTGGAACAATCAGTTCCTGAGATTATTCCATCTGCTGAAGAAATAATAGAAATTTCCTTTCAACTGGAAAGGAAAGAGTTTGCTGAAGAGCTTAGGGATGATCCTGTGGATCTTGTCCATGTTCCTGAACCTCAAGAATCTGAAAGGGAAGCACAAGTTGAGGGGGAGGAAACTCGAAATCTTGATATTGTGGAAGCTAGATCTGGTGAAGCTTCTCAACCGTCTATCACTTTCTTTGTACACTCTCTGTATGAGTTCCCATGTTTCATGATGTGAATGAGTCACAGCAAGTGACTGCAACTGGAATGGATCTTTCTTCTCTATTTCAACTGAAGTCCTTAGCTCATTCAGAACCAGAACCAGGGCCCCAACCTCAATCTGAATCAAAATCCAGGTTTGAAGATGTCTCTGATCCTCAACCAGAATCTGAACCTCTACCTTTACCAGCATCCTTACCTGAGCTTCATTCCTTTGTAACCAAAGATGGTCTGAAATTTTTTGGTGAGACTTTGTTAGTTGGTTTTGAGAAACTTTTCTCCACTCAACCTCGCCCAGTGACTCAATTAAGTCAAGAAGATGCATAAATTTTATAGGAAAATATTATCTTGCATATTCAACCAAGGATGATCCGAGAAATTCAAGATGTACGAGTAGAGAATAAGCTGCTGAGTGCTGATGTTGCAAATCTGAAAAGTATGGTCGCAAGTCTGCAGAATGAGCTATCTGTGAGATCAGAGCCTACTCATGTTTCTGCCCCTGCACCTGCTGCTGTTTCACATGAGTCTTCTGATTCCCTCCTTGATAGGGAGATTGTGTCTCAAGTTCAACTCTACCTACTATATTTTTATGAAAAGATTGGAAAAAGGCACACGAAGATGCTGGAACGCATGAGAGATCTTGTGGAAACTTAGAATAAGCATACAGATGAATACACTGGATGTCTGCAAAAAGTTCTGAAACAACTCAAAGTTCTAACCGAAGCTGTCAAGGCTTCACCTTCTTATGGTCAGACCTCCACACCTGCTTTGGATGATTCTCTGATGATATCCATAATTAATGAATAATTACAGAATGCCTTCAGTGGCTTGAATCTATTCTCTTTATCAGAAGTGATTACGAACAGTGATAAAGCATTGGACTTGGTTAGGATCCATTCAAAGATACCCAATGATGCTCAACAAGATATCTCCAAGAAAATATATTTATATCTTTCCCGGATTTTCTCTAAAAATGACATGACAGATCACTTTAAATATCTTGTAGAAAATCTGAGAATCCCTCCGGTGACTCAAGCTTTTAAATCTCATGTTTAGAAACATTCATAGGTCACCAGATTTTTGGACAGATTTCTAGAGAATTAAGATGATTTTGAAAAGGCTATGCAGTATGGTGGTGAAATCATTACTGATTTCATTAAACTTTTGAAGTCGTATCTTCATGTGCAGAGTACTTCTATAGTTGCTCTAACTGCTGCACCCCTTAGACCTGGACTTTCTTCCTTAGCATCAACTACCATGTCAGTTAGCCAATCCCTTTCTCAGATCCGGCCAGTCATTATTGACCAACCTAAGCCTATATCTTCTACTGCTCCTACTTTGGATCCATCTGTTTTTGAAGGTCTACCCTTACCCTCATTGTCTACCTCTTCTATGCCTTCTTCTACTTCAACACCAGCTCTTGCTGCTGATAAAGGCAAGACAAAAATGGATCCCTAAAGAGTTTACCGACTTTTTTTCTTTTTGAGGGGATGTTATTTCTTGTTTACAGTTTGTACTTTGTATTATGAATCCTTTGTTTAATGACAACTGCCGAGTTTCATTTCCTTTTCTCTAATTTTTGATAATCCCAAAAGGGGGAGAAAAACCTACATGTATTAGTTCTATAATAGTATAAATGGGGGAGAAAAACTGCAAGTATCTATTCTATAATGTTTTTGCTATGATAGTATCTTTAATATTACATGTCTTTTATATTCTGCCTATATATGATTTGTGATAATCCAAAAGGGGGATATTGTTGGACTCCTCATGTGTAAATAATGTTTTAATGATCACAAATCTCATTACTGTTGATTAATCATGATCTGAAGTGCACATCTTGTTAATTCTTTTCAAACTCAACAATAGGTGCACATCATGTTCTTATAATAACAAATCTTATGGATGTTAATTACTCTCTACAAGTCTTATGCATGATCACAATTCTCTCATATATTATCTCTAATGATTAATCTTAACCCATATTCTGTATATCACTGTCTTAGTCCAAATATAGATATTTGTCTAAGTATGGACTCACCATGACCCAGACACCGTAAAGCACTCACCATAAACCAGACACCATGAAGGAATCACGGTGACCCAGACACCATGAAGGACTCACCGTGACCAGACACCATGAACAGACACCGTGACTAGACACTGTGACACAGACACCGTGAAGGACTCACCGTGACCAGACACTGTGACTAGACACCGTTACCAGACACCGTTTCCATGATCACTGTGACACCGTTTCTTAAGCTTTTGTCAATATTATTTTAAATAATGCTAACGGTCATATTTTTTTTAATGCAATTAAAGTTATTTAATGTTAGTTGTCGGGTTGACAGGAAACCGTATCTCATACCTATGAGAAGGGAATCATTCCTACTGCAAGAACTCGTGGAATATAAAGATGATTGAGCTGAATTAGAGAACATGCGCGTGCTTGAAACGTCTCGAAACATATACTACATTACATGCGAGATCTGTACTAAACAGAAGAACAATCCAGAGCACAACTGTGAAGAACACATTGCATGGTTCTCAAAGAAGTTCCATACATGCAATCCTACATTTCGGAAGAACACACGATGAATCAAGAGACTGTAGAACACAAGCTGAACTACGACACTGTATTTTTCACCAGAAAAACAAGAGGACTCTGAAGCATTCCTGCTCAATCCAACGAGTCCAGAGCTACATTGACAATCACTAGAGTCATTTCTAAACTCTACATCTCTGCTCTGTGATTCATTATTTACTTTTCGAGCAGTGTGTGTCATCTGCCGTATTTTTACTCACACACTGTCTCCTGAACATTAACTAGAGGATCTATAAATCCTCACTCAAACTCTAACATCTTTTATTTCCCACTGAGATAGTGGTAGAGGTTGTGTGTGACCTGAACATCTGGTTTGTTGTTGTTTTGTTTCCCACAAATAACAGTGGTAGAGGTCTTGGACCTGGACAGTTTTTGTAAAACTGTTGTTAACCCCGATCAAGGGTGTGGATCAAATTTATATATATATTTGAGAGGACTAAGTCTCAGCCTGAGACTGAACCTCTTGTTATATCTTTTGTGAATATTTTATTTAAGTTTAATGTATACGACATATATCATATTTATTCCGCTTCTATTACTTTAAAATACAAAATTATTTTGAAGCTACTTTGATAGTTAAATTAGCAAGTGTTTACACTTATTGTAAATCAGTAGATTAGTTTCAAAAGTTAGTTTGATCTTGTGGATAAACTAACTGAGATCTAATCAATATTTGAGAAGCTAAGTGAACATTTACAATCTGTATAAATTCACTATAGTTTAACTTATTTTATAATTCGGGGGATTTTAACTAGACAGTATTTTTAACGTAAATTTTAATTGGAACTCAATTCACCCCCTCTTAAGTGTCCACTTCGACCAACAACTATTTTCTTGAAAAACATATATCGAAAAATAATTCATGATTTTATTGGGAATATTTATCTTATTATTTCATAATAAAAAAATATAAACATAAAAAATCATGATTAACAATGACATTATAACATAAAATGTTTCCACTAAGGTAAAATTTGAGTCATAAGATCCATAAAAAAGATAAATATTGATGGATATGTATAACAAAAAATTTAATAATAATAAAAATATTATTTATTTCATGGCACGTAAATTTATAACTGAAAATAAACAAGTGGTTAATGTGTAATTTCCTCTAATGAAATAATAGTGAGACTAGAAATATCTTACCTCATGTAAAAAATTTATCTATACACATTAAATAATCATATAAAATAAATTTAGTTTTTATATATAACTATTATATAACCATTATCATATATATAATAGAATATATTATTTACCCATATCCTTTTTCACTAGATTATTAATAATTACTTGTTAAAATCATATTTTGGGTAATAAATACCTGACCTTTAATGCATGTTTGGGTTTGATAGTTTCATTAATTTTACATTGATCGTTCTTATATCCTATAAATACTATATTAAATTATATAAATATCATGTATATTCATTATATACACTTT
This sequence comes from Viscum album, assembly GCA_963277665.1. Taxonomy (NCBI): domain Eukaryota; kingdom Viridiplantae; phylum Streptophyta; class Magnoliopsida; order Santalales; family Viscaceae; genus Viscum; species Viscum album. The sequence continues at coordinate 561,878,560 of OY728139.1, forward strand.
TGGATATATCCATAAAATATAAATATTAGAAATTAATTACAATATTTGTGGAGATGGTAGGTAGTATGTATGCAACAACATTGATTCCATTTTATCATTGGATAGAATGAAGGGAAATTAAATATTAATTCTCATTTATAGATTCATTATTATATAATATATATCATTTATATATGAAAATTTTTCTTTATTTCCATCCATGTGAAAAAATAATGAAAAATGACTCGCATCACTTCATAGAGGTTATAGCTCATACATACACATATGAAATGTTATCATTTTCCAAATTCTTTGAAATAAAGAATTAATATGTATTATTATAATTAAATAACTTTAATAATTTCATAAATATATTATATAAGTATTAAATAGTTAATTATTTCAAACCGTGAGTGGTGGGGATTGAAAATTAAGTACATTAACTTATGAGTCTATAGTCCACTGTACACACAATCAAATACTTTATTTCCCATTAGATTGAACATAATTCACATATAGGTTATTAAATTAACATAATAAAATATAATTATAAGATACTTAAAGGAGATAATTTATCTTAGTATTTGGAAAAAAAATATGGATTTTGATGAATAAATTAAACAAAAAATAACAAATATGAATTTTACTTCTTCTTCAGAGAGACTCTTTAGGTTTATAGCTAATTCCTGTATAGAAGGGATTAATAACAAAAATATGTCTTATAATATATAATGATGTAATTAATTAATTTATATATGTAGTAATTTTTGTATCCAAAAGGATTTTTAAGTTTTAAATGGGGAGAAGAGAGGGTGGCCTTTTAGAGGTAGGGGAGAGGACATAGTAGGAATATTTAAAATGAAAACATTATATCTACATTGTACACATTCCAAAATACTGAAAATAGATCATTATCAAATGATATATGATATAAGGTCAAAATACAGCCAAAATAGTATTTTCATAGACTTTTACTTAATTTTCACACTTATCGTTGTAGTTTGATTACCAGTAAAAGCGTTTTAACATAGCCATGATAATTATGGTTTAATGTTTACTCTATTACATTGACTAAAAATTAATTTGAAAATAATATTATAATATATGTTATTATTGCTTCAAATATGGAATATATATCCCCCAATTAAATTCACACATGTGAAATAAATTAAATTAAAACTAAACCCACAGACTTGGTAAATCGGATTTTATAATGAAAAAATTGAAACTTTTAAAAAAATTTAATGTAAATATTAAACATCATTACCAATGTTGGTTTAAAAAATATTCAACAGATCTAATTTTAGTTTTTAATAAAACATAATACAAAATTTATCTTTTAAATTCTTTAAATCATTCCAAAATTTGTAATAAAAATATAAATTTTTACAATTCATCCTCAAATTAATCTTTAGTGAAAATTATCAAAAAGTAACCCAAAAATAATTCTTAAATTTATGTTTCAAGAAATGAAGTTTAATTTTTCAAATAATTTTTATAAAAATTTTAAAAATTACTTTTACAATTTTTTCAAAAAAAATAAACAGAAAACATATTTTTGAGAACAAATTATTTTCAACAAATATAATAGTTTTATTAAAAATTATGTACTTTTTTATCAATATTTTTTATTTATATAAAAATATTATATTTTATTTTTAAAATTAAATTATTACAATTCATATAGACATGTTTAACATCAATGTTAAAATTTTCATGATAAACATAATAATATAAGTTGTATATTTTTAATTATTTATAACTCTGTGTGGCATGTAACACAAGCTATTAAAAAAATTAAATTAAATTGAGAATTTTATTTCATAAAATCTAAAGGTGTTAAATTTTACCCCAATTAAATAAATTTTACTATAAAAATTACATCACTTTTATATAAATAATTAAGGATATTTTTTCCTCATAATATCTTCAGGTTCTCATATAGCTTTCTCATGGAGGTGGTATTGAAACAAAAATTTACATGGTGTGTGTTCTTATTTCATAGCACTATCTCTCTACAGGCTATAAACACCATATTCTGTTATTCGTAGGAAAATCTAGTTCTTGTGGTATGAAATATGAGTTCAGTACATGTTCTGTATTTGGTATATTCTACCATAGGCGAGATACATAGAACACATCCTCGAATTTGGTAGTTATTTAATGGAAGTGCCATGAGATAAGTAGTTTCACTTACATGATCGAGAATATCTAATAGGAAAATATACTTTTGTATTAGAATTAATTTCCCTAAAAATAAAATACCTTTATTCCTGATAGAAATATTAATAAATTACTTAACAATTTCACCAACATCCATATGACATAGATGATTATCATGATAACTTTCCTGTAATCTTTTTTATTCCATTTTGTATTATAGAATGGATAAAATCATATATAATATTTCATTAGATAAAAAATTAATAATATATTTATATCCCCATATCCATCCCAGAACTATGAAATTATACACTTCTTTATATATAGATATTTATAAGGATCAATATAAATTCTTAAGTAAAAACTATTATTGTAAAGTAAATCAACTAAAGGAAGGTGTTGATTCCAAAATCATTTGAAAAACGTAGAAAAATATCATAAGACATACTATAGGGTTGGAATTATTCTCTCATTTTTAGAAAAATATCCATGAATGATAAGCTATTTTGAAACGTTATTCCATATCCAAAACCTGTTGCAGACTTTTCTAGAATATCAATACAATTCTTAGATCCTTCTCATATTTATAGGAATGTATTACTCCACGAAACCATACAAAATCCATGATTTATATCATAGAAATATAGTGAAGTGATTAATATACTCTGATAATAATAATAATTTCGAGATCATTAATTTGATCAAATACAAAACAGTTAAAATTTACCTTGGGGAGTCCCACTACAAAATCCATGGTGATATTTTACCCATTTATAATCTAGAATAGATAATGTATATAGAATCCTCTTTGGAATTTTTTTCCCATAACCATAACTCCAAAACATAACTAGTAATGAGATACTCATCAATATCAATCATCCTGATGTCCCACCAGAATTAATCTTTCTATTAGGTTATTGGTAGGTGATATACCAATGTCACCCTTCAGTTTTGGTTTCAAGCCCCATTATATTACTTAATTAGACAGGTTGTCTCCTGACATGTGGATCAACATTTATCCAAAACTATATTAAGATAATTCTTATAACATTCCAAAATTTCATTAACCACAATTACCACAAAACAAATGTTTAGGTACACCATAATAGTTACCAATAACATTAATCCCATGACGATAAAAGTAAAATAATTCCTCTTCAAATAATATTTTTAGTAAAACATATAAAAATATAATGGGTTTTATTATTGAAAATATCTCCCTAAATATAAAAAATTTCAATAAACTACCATAAAAATAATCCAGAAAATGGTGTCTAAGACATTGAATTGATGAACAAACATAAAATCAAGAACACATTTTGTTATCCACAATTCTTATTTTAATATTATAGTGAGATATATATGCATCCAAAATATATTCACTATTCATTACATAAATTACATCATATCATTGAAAAACAATTTTACATTCAAATCTAGGTTTTATCTCTCCATCGATAGAATATGAAATCTAATTTAATTTAACTATAATCTATGTAAAGGGAGACAATTAATGCTCATAATCACATAAAATTTCACTAAATGATGATAAAATAATTTTAGTAGGTATCATTTACAAAAAAATTCCAAACAAAATAGTGGAGGATATATGTAACCTTATTACAATTAATCACATTAACTAATTTGATTACAAAATCTCTCATTTGGTACCTTGTAGTCAGATGTGGTTAGGGATTATTATAATAATTATCACTTGGATTATATCATTGATTGGTAAAATTACCAAATCCTTGAAAATATAATATTAATACTATCTTAGTGGTGTATTCTATTGATCCCCCTCTTTATTCGTTTAAATTAATAGATTTTTCAAATCACTTATGTTTCTTTCATTATGGATAAGGATCCCACACATGAAACACCTTCTTCTTTATTTTATAAATTATCTTGTGTGCACCGTCTCACATTTTTGGAAAAAGGGAGGTTGGGAATTTTTCTTCTCTCCATGGAAAATAACATTGGACCTTCCATGAAACCCCATCTTTATATTCATTTCATAGGAAAAATTGGGGCTTCAACCTCTTATTTACACTTTGAGTTCACACCAATCTATTTCTTCATATCTTCCTAGGTCATGTAAGGATACTTCCTTTAGATTATTTGGTTTCACCCCACTATTGAATTGATCCAATTTTATTTTATGGATGATGATTTAACCTAAATAATAACATTAATTCTTGTAAATGTTTCATAACAGGAACTAATGGAATCATCATTCTCATACATAACCTTATGCAACAACTTCTTAGTTTTTGTATATAAGGGGTGTATATACTGAAAAATATCATGTTAAACTCATTATATTCCTTGAATTAATATTCATCTAGTGACCTCATATTCATACTAAAATTATACCATTTATATTTTTCACCTAAAAAATGATAAAATGATTTTAAAACCATTTTATGGTCCCAAAACAGAATAATGGAAAATATAATAACAATCAACTAATCTATTTTCAGAATCTAGTGAATTAAAACTCCCATATATAGTGGGAGTAATTTTTCACATAAAAGGGTCGATGAATTTTGTATCCTTATTCAGTAAATGCATATGTTCATTACGTATCATTTTACCACATATAACTTGAGAGAGTTCTGTGAGCATAGTAACAAGTTACTGAATCATAGATTCTAATCCATGCGGTTTCTTATGTGGATGGCTATTATAATAGACATCAATTTCATTGTACCCATGATTCCTCTTAGTTCCATTCATTGACAAATAAATCATATCATGGGATAAAATAATCATATTATAAAAACACATAATCATGAAGTACTCCATGGATTTCTAAATCATGAATCGTTATATTTGAATATTGAAATATAATTTTTGACCTATGAAATTCATGGTTATAATTTATTAAAATACTTCTTAATTGTTAATAAATAAAATTTCCATTAAGAAACACTCATATGTAGTGTGAAACCTGGTGTGCAACACGACCCATTATCACGCTCTAGGCTATGACCAATAAAAATACCAATTCACAATTTAAAGAGTTATTAATCCTTGGTAAAACAGTTCCAGATCAAATCCAAATTTTAGTATCTATATTTGACATCCTCATAATCACTTCCATGCAAAAACATTAATAAGTTTCCATATGAAAAACTTATCTATATGGTTTTCACCAATGTTGTTTATCCCTATTATACTATGGTTAACTAAACAATAGTTGTGATACATATTATAATGACCTAGGATTTCTATACAAAAATATTACATTTTTAATGATTACTATCCAATACATTTCACAATTAAAGACAGGAGGACCATAAGGGATTAGTGTATTTATATACTGCTTACAAAATATTTTTATTCAATGAATGATATTCTATACCTCCCACAATGATATCCTGATATAGTATTATTTATTGTAATACCTATATATAATAATTTATCATGACCATAGTAAAGAAACCATAAGAAAGAGTTACCATAGTTTATCAGTAAGGAATAATAAGGTGGATATCAACAATCACTTAAAAACATTAGCATAAGGGAATTAGAATATAAGATTAACATTTGAAAACCATGCCAATCCAAACATTTATCATAATATTGAGTCAGGAGGTTAATCATTGAAATTCATGTGACATGAATTATAAACAGAATAAATATACATAATTATTGAGAATGTTACAATGCCACATAAATGTAGACAAAATTTAAGATAATAACACTGTGAACATTTATAAATATAAATAGGTTCACTAATTATGTTAAGGACATGTGATTATATCCTCACGTAAAGTTATGAATATGAATATAGGTACATGCATAATCATATGTAAATGAAAACTTGTCCACAAATATTCTTATATACATGAATTTCGGTCCAAACATAATGTTATGGATATAAAATCTAGGTCCCCTTGGAATCTTATAGACATGAAACCTGGTCAACACATAAACTTGTGAACACTAAATAAGGTTGAAACATAAAATATTTAGATCAGATAATTTCAATATTCAGAAGATAAATCATAGAAATGTAGAGGTAACACCAGTTATAAAATTATAATCATACAAATACCACAAAAATATCATAAATCATTCATCATATCATTACTTGTAGATAGAAATGTCTTCCATATTGTTTTAATCTATTCATCACGTCATAACCCCTGAAACAAAATGAGATATACAAACATCTTGTCATCATAATATTATTTTATTTTTAGAAAGAAAATTTATGGTATAATGGTATCTTAACCTTAGAAGATCATATGTAACATCAACAGATGTCCTCTTAGATGGAAATAGATTTTGAAAATTAACCTAGAACATTTCATTAGGAAAATATCCTCCCCATAATAAAATCAATTATTTAAAAAATTATAACATATTAAAATACTAAATAAATTAGATTATTTAAAAATAACCTTTTAATAATATATATAATTCTTTAAATAATTGAGAGGTAATGACTCCAAAAAATAACAATTATCACATTCATGTTAAAATGAATATTCCTTTAATATATCTATAACAAGTCAATGGATACCATTTTATGAAAATAAAAATATTATTCCATTTATTCAATTGTTTGAATCATAAAATGGGGAAAAAGTATTTAGAAAATCATTTGTGAATTATAAATTTTTTATTTAGATCATTTTATGAAATCATGGACATGGAAGGAAATTGATTTTCAATTGAAGAGAGAAATAAGGATTATTTTTCATAAAAACATTATTTTGGTATAATAAGTATATAAAGATTTAAAAATTAAAGGCAGAAATGTATTACCCATAAATAATTATAATATAAGATAAATAATGAATTCTGTTTGATATAACATATGATTTAATCATCAAAAACGTAATCTTAAACAATACTGATAAATAATGAGATTGAAATACAAAACAATTACCACGTTGGTAACATTTGAGTCAAAAGGTCATTTAAAGAGAGAACCTTAAATGGATATAAATATAAGTAAATTTGTGTATTAATAATAATAAATAGGTATTTGTATGAATTATATACATCATATTACATAAATAAGTAGTGAACATGGAATGTGCCCCGTGAAAATAAAAATGTGACAAACCTGCCTAATCTCATGTCTTGATATTACTCATACACCTTAAATACTCATGAAAAATAAATTTTGGTCTTTTATAAATTAATTCGTGAACTATATTCATAAACCATAAACCATATATTATTTTTTTATAACAATTTATCACCCATTTATTAATGATTCCTTTTTAAAATCATATTTTTTATAATAACCGCTTTTCTTTTGTGTATAATCTAGATTGGAAGTTTATGTACTTTTAATATGATCATGGTTCATTAAAATAAATAATTTTCAACATGATATATATATCATATAATTTCATTATATATAAATTTAGATTCATCCATAAATGTTATAGATAGAAAAATAATTACAATATTCATGAAAATGGAAAGTCGTACGTATATACGACTCTTGTTTACATTTTATTGTTGGATGGAAAAAAATAAAAGTAAATGTTAATTCACCCTTTAAAAAATATTATGTCATAAATTTCGTGAATATTAATTTAATTCATATTTATTACGATCCATGTAAAAATAAAATGAAAAACACTTCACATCGCATCGTGGAGGTGGTAGTCCATACATACCAAAGAGATGCGTTATCATTTTCCAAAGGATTGGATGGTAAGAAGGTATATGATATATTATAATTACATATTTTTAAAAATTTCTCAAGTATAATATGTAAAAATTAAATCCATTATTATTTCAAATAGTGATATGTGGTGATTGAAAATAAATTGCATTGGTTCATGAGGTGACAGTCCTCTGTAAACACAATTGATGGATTTTTTTCTAATTTTAGGAAAGTGGATATGAATATTGGTTATTAAATTAACAGAATATAATATCATTAAATGGGTTACACTAGTTTTATTTTATCTTCATACATGATTATTATTTCGAGGATGTGGAATTAAAAATGAAAGCAAATTGCAAGGTTCGTAATGTTATCTCTTCTTTGGAGAACCTATTTAGGTTTATAAATAATTTCATGACAGGTGTTCTAAATAATACAAATAAGGAATCTAGGATGTGTTTAGGTATTAATGTTATTTATTTTGGTCAGTATTTTCTGATTCAACACATATTGTATGTGTGAATAAGAGATAAAAATGGGGACCTTTAGTAATTTGTGGAGTGGACAAATATGGAATTATTAAAATTGAAAAGTTATCTCTATGTTTTAAATTTTACAAAAGGAGAGAAATAAATCATTATAAAACATTATATGTCATAATTTCTAAATATGTCCATAAAATATGAATTGGACATTTTTTAGGTCATTTAACACAGATATTTTTAGTTTAACCCCTAGTAATGTTGTTTTATCCCTGATCGTAGAAATTTCTTTTATCTTCTTTCACTAAATATTACGAAACAATATGTTAACATTGTTTTAAAATAAAAATTATGATTGTAAAAAAATTTAATCCATTTTTCAAAATTCAATCCATATAAATTGTATAATTTAATTTTAAATTAAAAGGTGAGTCATGGTGAAAAAATTATTTTCCAAAGAAAACATATTCAAATGAAATAAATTTTCAAATAAGACAATCATTATAAAATTAATTTTAATGACCAAAATTGGTTTTTTGAATATATTATTGGACTAATGTTGTTGTTAAAACCATCATAAAATAAAATTGATCTTCTAAATTCATTAAATGAAATGACTGGTTTAATAAAAATCATTATTTGTTACGATTTAAAGATAAATTAATATTTGTAGAAAATTATCAAATATTTACTCAAAGATAATAATGAATTGAATATTTATAAAATTAGTTTTAATTTTAAAACATTATTTTATAAATGAGTAAGAAAAATACTTTTAGTATTTTTTCACAAAAAAAATAAATAATATTTTTTGAGAGAATCAATTTTCCTTGAGTATAAATGCTTAACTAATAATAAAGTATTTTTTTATCGATATGTTATCTTTATATAAATTCATTATAAATAATTTCAAAAATATTATATTTCATATTCATACCTCCATGTTAAATATCATAGTAATGACAATCATGTTTAAATAATAGTACATATAGTAGATCAATATTCATTATAACTCGATTGTGCATGTAACATTAATATTGAAAGAATTAAGTTTATCTGGTAAGAATAGTCTAACAATTCTATGTCTCATATTGTATAAGAGAAAAATTCAAAATGTGGATGAGATTTTATGTCCATGTTCACTATATATCAAAGTAGGTTGAGATCAACATTTTCCTCTATTTGAAATTCCATACAATAGTACATTTCACATAGGATTTTAGATGTCTTATAATGAATCCCTCAATGGGATGGTGTTTCTAAAATTAAAAATTTCGTATTCTGTTAGGGATATAAATCTATTGTGACCTAAGTTAGGATATTTGGTGGAAGAAAAAGATAAATCTATTCAATATTACATAAGGCCAACCGAGAGTCAATAGAAATGTTATGCTAATAATCATCGCTGAGATATTGAGTTAAAATTTTGGGACAATGTATTTAATCAAATATATATATATATATATATATATATTAATTTTACTAAATTAATAAAAATATGAAATATTATCCCTAGATCTATCAACCCATTTAAGATTCTTGATTACATCTAGTTGGTTGTTTATCATTTGATGTTTCACCTAATATCTCTTAATCTCATGATGCATTCTATATTTCAATTCTAAGGAAGAAAATATCTAATAGTTGAAATGTAATAAACTCATAAGATATACTAATAAATTATGATTTCTATTGTGTGGAATAATTGATGGGTTTTTTTGGATCAAAGAGGGGATGTTCTAAGAAACCATACCACTAACCTAGTAAATATTATGAGGCAAAACCATATATTAGTGTAAATACATTAGAATGTGAGGATGAAATGAAATTATGATATCCTAATGTTTTTATATTATTGTGATTTATTTTAAACAGAGAAAATAATTTTAATAGGGTTATAATATGACACCCAAAATCATTATAAAATATTTCTCAACAAATAAATTTAATTTTATTGACAGCTTATTTTAAATGTTACACTAAGATTAAAAGAACCATGACAAATTAGTTTTTGGATTGTAATATCTGAATAATATGAGAAAAATTAGGACAAATTTATTTCCTATAAATAAATATCATGAATTAAATGTTTATTAATTTATAAGAAAATAAAATATAATGATTTTAATCTAAATGATACACATTTTAAAAAAAACTTTTTTAAATCCTGAAATTTATTTATATTTCTAATAAATTTAATTAATCACTTTTTAAAATTTATTTTAGAAATTTTTTTTGAATATTTATTATATATAATGTTTCAATTTTTTTAATGGTTTTATAGTACATAGAATAAAAATAAATGACGTTTTATTCATAAATAATATTTTTATTAAAAAATAGTTTTCATCTCATTTTTCATGCTTATTTAAAAATTTATTTATACAACATATAGATATTTAATATTGAAAAATGGATTTAATATTTTTTTAAGGGCCTAATTTGGTAAATAGTTGCCTTTTTTTTTTGGTTAAAACGATTAGTGTCTATAGTAGGTTTTATTACCCCGATAAAGGTATATTGGTATAATTATCATTAAAACTAAGGTGATATGGGTTCAGATTGATTGAAAAACATTAATCTTAACAATTTTATGAGTCTATTTCGTCCATAATAATCCAAAAACTGAAAATATTTCCCCTTGTTTACTTTTAAATATTATTTTTATCATTATAATATTTTAGCAAAAGAGAAAGTATGAAATGTAATTTTTTTATTAATATATAAACTCTATGATGATGGGGATAAAAAACATATATTCAGTTCAGAAATATCATTTTGTATGTTACTGAATTTATTTTTTATGCTATTTTTTTGTTTATATTTATGAAATAGTTGACATAATTTTTTATGTAACCCAACCACATTTTTTGTACAAGGAGTATAGTATCAACTTAATGGTTTTTAAAACTACAAATGTTTTTTTTGAGATATCTATATTTTCCCATAAAGATTAAACAAAAATAAAACATAATAACTTTTTTGAATGTTTTTTTTTCAAATTTTGTTCTTATAATTATGTTTTCAATGTCATATTAAATGAATAGTTTCCAACGTAATATTTATGGTTTTTTCAATAAACAACAATGTATTAAATGATTAAAAATGCATATAAATAATACATTCAGATAATTGATTTTTATATTGTTTAAAATATCAACAATGATCTACATATGAGTAAAATTTTCTATCATAATAATTTTATTTATCTCTAAAGAGTAAAAATAATTTATATAAAAAATATTCAAAAAGGTTAACTTGGGATTAAAAAAATAGTAAAGGTTGAGAAAATAAAGATAAATATACTTAATTTTATTTTATGAAATTATATTGACTCAAACACATATTTTATTATAATTATTTTAGTTTATATGTTTTTTAAAAGAAATATTAGTTTATATTAATTTAATATTTTTAGTAATTCTGAGAGTTCAAATTACCTCACTTATAAAGGGAATCAAATCTCCTTCATTATTCATAATGTTTTTCCTTTAGATAATCCAAGTAACATAAGAATATCATCCTATATTCCTTCACCACATTCTATAGATTATTGTATTTCTCCAATTTTATCCATTCCATGCATATGGTGTAATCAAAATAAGGTTTCTCAATAAATAGATATAACTATTAATCGAGTGTTTTCAGTTATATTCATTATTATTACTCATCCAAAAAGTGGTATCCATTTTAAAATAATTAATTTAATATCCTAAATATATTTAATTATTATTATGATGTGATTCGTTTTTTACTTCTATATTATATATATGTTAATAAGGATAATATTAATTAAAATATATGATATATATATATAATATAAAATTAATTTTTTAATGGTGAATTATTAATTAGCTTCTTTTAATTCCATCCATCGAAAAATGGAATCATCACATGTTTGTCTATATAGACTATAATCTCAATGAAGGAGTGTAATTTACTATTCATCAAAACTTTATAGAAATAGTTTTAAAACTATAAATAATTATCACATATTATTCTCCAGAAATAGTTATAATTCTATATATTATAGAACTATAATAATTGTATAATAATGGATACTTCTGAAAGAAATCATGCATGAGAAATGCAATAGTTATCACATGAAATATAGATGTTAATAACAAACTCTTAATAAAGAGGTGATAAACATGATTCAAGTAAATCATAAATTTTATGACATAAATGATTAAGGTTCCAGAATAAAATTATAAATAAACTATGTTTATTATGATGGGGGATAAAACATGTATAAATGAAGATGAAACTCAAGGTGTGGGATTTACATCTCGATCCCATTTTATTTGGGATTATTAATGCTTAAATTTCCAATGTGGAACGTATATGATCTTTATCAAATAAACCCCATTAATTTTATTAACCTCTAGTTATTTATATTGATTTCAATTTTTCATTTCAACTTCCATGGATTATGTACAATATATACCAGTGGAACATTTTTAATGAAAACTGACTATGTTTTACTATTTAATCAAGAATCATTTACTTCCATGAGAAATTTCATTTTAACTGTTTTCAAGAATGTCTTTTAATATTTCCATTAACTAGTTAATTTCAATTTTCCTTTATTCTAATTAATATGAAATTATTTCAAAGGAATCTTCTTTGTCATTTTCCAAATGGGGGACTTTAATTTTTTTTACCAAAATTGTGAATGGAATATTTGTTTCAACATAGTGGGATTGAAAAAAATAATTCACTTCCATCATGAAATATAAATGATGTGAATCATCATTTTCCAATTTCCATTTTTTATTATAATTAATCATTTTTTATAATATTTTATAAATATTCATATTTAAAATATGTGGTTCCCAAATTAATATTATATTTTCCTCGTGAAATTTTCCAGTGATATTTTAAAGGAATATTCAAACATGATAAATTCATTTGAAGTTAATTATTAATAACCAGGGATAAGATATAATTATCCCATCCTTATTAATTATCTAAATGATTTATGATTATGATCATGTCATGTATATAATACATATTAATCATATATAGGTTATGTTATGATGATTTTCTGAACTTTTTTTGTAACATTTTTCATTACATGATTTATTTTATGGTTATATTTTCAATGTTTTATATTTTTTGAATAACATATATATGGTTTTCATAATTATATGGGTGGTCTTAGAATTAATATCCCTCAAATTAATTGGGTGACAATTTATATAATGTGATATAATTTTCGGTTGCGTGTTGATTTTATCAATTTAATATCTGAAATAGGTATGGATATCAGATATAGTAATGGAAACAAGTTGAAATGTATGTTCAACTATGTGAAACATATGATTATTCCTAATCTATTATTTCATTGGATGTTGGTTTTCATTTATCATCCATTGTGGTGTGACAGTCTCGGTAGTTAACCTTGATATTTGAAATGGTTTGTATACCTATGTTTGGGACACACTTTTATGATATGATCTCATGGTTCAAGATTTCTTTATAAGGATTTCATAATCTTATGACTCATTCCCTTTGAAATTATAAATCCAATTTCTATAGATAATTATTTTTATCCATGATTGTTTGGGTTTGATATTTTTCAAGTAATGACCTTGAACTCATGCCATTATACTTATCATAGACTTGCTAATTATAATTGATTGATATATCCCATGTTTATACCTATTGAGAATTTTGACTCACCCTTTATTAGATTAAAATTCCACAGGTTATGAAAAATGGCATTCAGTTTATTTTATTAAAAATGGTATAAATTGAGAATATTTTTATTAGAGTCATTGAAGAATTTACCTAAATAAGATGTTCATGTATCTAATAAATAAAAGCACAAAACCTTTATGCTTATTTCATGGTTCATTGTGTTATATTCTAAATATTACAGAAAAATGATTTAATATTTATGTGACAAATTGTTGGGTCGCAATATATATCATAATCAAAATGAAAGAATGAAACAATATTATTTTAAACAAGAAACACAAGTTTCATCTTTTCTACATTTTTATTGAAAATTTGGATACCTCTCTAGAAATTGATATTTGAGTTCATGAAACATAGTATAACATAGAATAAAATAAATATGACGGAGAAAAAAAGAAAATAAGAAAATAAAAACCCAAATAAGAGATAAAAATAAAAGGGTTTACCAAAAAATAGGCACTTAAATCAAAAAGAGGGGGAGTAGAACCCTCACCATTCCAAGTTGCTTTTCAAATATTGCGAGGAGTTATTAGAACCTTTTTAACTCCTTTGGGAGATTAATAGATGTGGTTGAATGTAAATTTTTTTTATCAACATTTATAGGGTTGAGTTGAATAATATAAAAGGTGGGATTGATCGCCTTTTATAGGATATAAATTGAGAATGTTTTGTGGAAATATCAAGTTAGGTAAGAGATATAAATGAAATCACATGGGTGTTATGTGGGTTTGGGAAGTTAACAGAATTGTGTGTGGAAATAGATAGTAATACACAAGGGAATAAATTTATTACATAACATTTCATAATGTTTATTTTAAATTTTAATTACTAAAAATACGAGATTCATTATTTTTCAATTTTACAATTATTATTATTAATTAATAATTAACCATGTTAATTATTTTATTATGGGAAATATAAGATATAACTTATTAATTTTTTTGGAAACCCTAAATAATTTTTTTTGATGTATTTAACTTATAATATTTTAAAAATATAATTAAAATAAATTTTAAGTTACAATATATCATATGGGAATGAAATTAAATTAACAACCACTTTAAGTATTTAGGTGTTTTGTTATTATTTCATTTTAATAATTACCTAAATGTGTGTTTATATATATATATATATATTAAATAATATAAGAGTAATATTTTGTAGTATATCAATCATACTTACTTAGATAAAAATTATATAACAATTATAAAATTAATAATATAAAACAAACCATATTAATTTTTTGTGTTTTTAAAATTCATCATATTAAATTTGTTTTCAATGAACCAATATTATTTTTGAAGAGATACATAATTTTAAACTAATTAATATATGTATAAATTAAATTTTATCAATAAAATCAATATTTTTATGGAAAATTTAATATAAAATTTTCATGCATACTACCCATTTTTAGAAAAATACGTAAAATTCAAATTAAGATAATATATATATGAAATTTTTTCAAAAAAAATTTAAATAAGTTTCTATATATCTTAAATTGAAGAATAAAATTTATTTATAATTAAATGTTCTTTACTTTTGATATTGTGTGATTATTTAGGACTTGGTATTTACATCGTATAATAGCTTCTGAGTTAATACATAACCCCCACCAAAATAGTTCCATCCATTAAATTGGAGTATTAATAACCAATTTGAAAAAATGTTAGTACTCATTATGTATTGGTTCTTCCTTGTTCTAGGTTTTCTCATCAAACATTTGGTTTCTATAAAATATATCGACCAATAAAGTTGTCTAATTCTATAAAACATTCTCTATGTGTTCAGGATTCTTTATTGGTCACTCATTATAAGAGATATAATAATTCTACTCCATTACCTCACATGTGATCACTTGAGTTTGATATGACATGTATTTCCTTTATAATGAAACATGTAAGACATTGTGTAATTTTTAAAGTTTGGGTGGGATATCCAATCAATTAACTATAACTCTAATTATTTCTATAATTTCAAATGGTACAATATACCAGTGGATTAACATTCACTTTCTAGCAACTCATAAAACACCATTCCTTGTAAAATATTTATATAATACAAGATATCCAATATGAGATTTCATGTATTTCCCCCAATTAAAAGTAAGTATATTTTGTTTGATTTAGACTTCTTCAATATAATCCATAAAAACTAATACCATAACAGTCATCTACACTATAATCAATGGTATAAATAACATTCTTTCTCTGACATCATCCCAATATTTTGGAGTATGAAACCTCTTCTAATACAATGATTCTAATGGAGAAATATGTATCCTCGAAAAGATGATATTGTAGTTTGAAAATTCATTAAACGGTAATTATTGATCCAACATACCTTGTAAATCAAGAGACCGTGATCTCAATATGTCTTCTAATGTTTTTATTTTCCATTGAGACTACTGATCAGACTGGGGATGATAGGAGGTCCTAATATTTAACATAGTATCAAGATCCATTTGAATAATCTTAAAGAGATTCAATGTGAACTAAGGGTCTCAATTTAATACAATTTATGTATATTCCCCATGAATCCATAAGATATCATTGATAGAGAGTCGACAAAGACACTCAATGGTTATATTTTCTCTTATCCCATTAAAATCAGAATGCATAGTAAGATTATTTACATTGACCCAAATAGAAACATGCATCATTTTTATCATTGGGAGTGTAGATAAAAATTACATTATAATGTTGAAAAAAATCAATATAGGTAGAGGTAACAGTTTCATGACTCCCTTGGGATATTTTCTATTATCCATCTCCAGTTTTCATACTATGCATATAAGAACATAGTCTATAGTTCCATACTTCATACCATACCCCTAGAAATATTATCATAAATCCATAAACACATTTGTTCTACCATGGTGTATAGTGAAATTTGAGATATTTTTTTATCTACAAGTTCCCTCTTATATTATGATATAAACAGGACACATAACCTCTTCCAAAATGCCAATACTTCACCTCTATAGATAGTGTTCATCAAAATTCTATGATTCATTTCTGTGAATTTTTTGTTTACATAGTGAGTCCTTTATATATTTTCTATAATGTGTTCATTAAAAATTGATTTGAAGAGGAGTGATGAATTCACTCTCTTAGAAATAACTTTATTCATATTTTCCTGATCTGTAAATATTGTGTCTCTATTAATCATCATCATGGTTAAAGCACCATGGTTTATCCTAATAAATGAATCTTCCATTTAGTTTTACTTTAAAACATGCTATTTTATTGTGTAATAATATTTTCTGGGTAGTTACAACCATTTAATTTTCATTATAGATAATTACATCAAATAACATATATACATCAATCTTTTATAGTCAGTATATATATCAGATCATAAATCCTAGAGGAAGTGTCTTAAAATTTTCATATAAAACATTACAAATTACAACTCAAGGTCATGAGTTGAATTTATTTAATCATGAATTTTTAATATCTATTAACCAAAAGAAATGAAATAAATCATTCAATATAATAGAAGAATTAATTTATTCACCAAAAAATTCTATACATTAAAGTTAATTCCTTACTAGATGGTAGATTTAATACTCATGCATTAATCAGTATCCCCAAAAAACATCATCAATATATTTACATTCTATTGACCATGTTAATTTATCCCCTTTGAATGTTAACTAGGTTAATGGGTAGTCCAAAAACGAAAATAATTGAAAAAACCATGGATAATAATCTTTTAAGCCCATGAAATGGAAAACATTAGTTATGTTCTTCAGTTTATTCCATTACTTGACTATAATTCCCTTTGAAGTGTTAGTAAACATTCCATCCTTATAAAAAATATGTCAAAGAAAAAAAACATTACCCAAAATAAACACTTAATAAATTTCCTATATATTTAATTTTTTTAAGGAATTCAAAATTATTTGAATATGAATCTAATCCACTTTATATCTCATAGAGTATATCAATAAATTTTATTTAATAACACAAAAATGTTATCATGTTAATCCTTGAATACTCTATTCATTTGATCTATGTGGTAGAATGTTCATTAGTGAATCCATAATTCATTACCATAAACTCATAGTGTTTATATGTAGTTTCAAATTCCATTTTCACATGTCATCCATCATCACACAAAACTAATGATAACCGAAGAAATGTTTAAAATAGTAAATGTATTTCTCTCCATGAAGTAGATAAAATAATTTATCAATATGTATTATAGGATATTTATAATTAATATTAATGATATTTATCACCCTATAATAAATGCATAGTATCAATGACCCACCATATTTTTAAAATAAGACAAGGTCTCCTCATAGTAAAATAGTAGGGTGTACAAATCCCTTCTTACTGAACTCCAGCTAGTATTTCTTCCACTCCACCAACATCACTTGTTCCATTCAAGACAATATTTAAATGATGAGTTTTCCCCTCAAAAGAAAATATATTCCACCTCACCTTCATTAATCATAATCTTATATTGGATATAAATTTTATCATTAAAATTTGAATTGTAATCCAAACTAAGGACCATATCAATCTCAAACCTGTCTATTGTTATGATTTTTTTAATATGGTATTCCCATGCATTATAATTTTTTCTTCAAGACATATTTTTTTAATAAGACTTAAATTTGTGCCTTAATTTATAATTCCCTTACTAGATTGCTTGGGAAATATCTAACGTTTTTTAAAACTAGGAAGTCATAAAAGAGTGTGATGATCCAAAATCAAATAAAACATTAGATAACATAGAAAAAATGATCAATGTAGCTTCCATAATTTCATTGTAATGTTTACTTCAATAATGGTTATAGAACAATATTATACTTGATCCCTTGTCATTTCTTGTGGAAAATTCTAATGACATTTTGGTTAGTGGATTAAATAATGTCCATTCTCCCAATACATACATAATTTAATTTAAAAAAATATTTTTGTTACCTATGAATTGATACACTTCACAACTTTTTTATCCACAGTGGAAACAAACTCATGTTCCCTTCCTATAATCCCTATGGTGTTTCCTACCATGTTTATCAAATATGGTAAATCCCTTCATTCAATTCTTTCACTTTGGGGAATTTTTAACCCCATGATTCTCATCTCGTAACATCTCGTCCAAATTCCCCTTGAATACATATTTCATTGAGATATAATTTTTTATATTAATATATCTTGATAATATATCCTCATATGATGAATAAGATTGAGATACAAATAACCTTCAAAACCATGACATTATCACATCAATGAAACGATCAATATTTCTTTTTCAACTACGTACGTAGTTTGAAACATCCCTAGCTAACCCTATATGGTTTTTCTTTATACTCAATAACATTTTCAAATTCATTTTCTATATGATTAAGGGACTTCCATTCAATTTTTTTTCATTTCTTGTGAGGATATTATATTTCACATATCACCTCCTTGAGAGTTCCAATTTCTATGCACATGATCACAAGCTCCTCATTAGTTGTTTTAATTAGTGAACATCATGGGTCGGTATCTACCTTTATATAATTCAACTTCATGATGAATTTATCCATTTCAATACTTCCCAAGGTCATAATTGTATTATTTTGGACATTATCCATTGTTCAATGACATATGGAATATAAGTTTCAATAAATGATGGAGTTTTTCGTTGCAAGATGTCATCCATCAGAGTTACACCATGTAGTGGATCAGTGTGTCACTCTATGATGGTGATACTATTTTTCACTAGAAAGGTCAAATTACCAATCACAATTATGAACTGATTAGCCTCAAATATTTCTTGTCAAAATTTTACATGTTAAATATCCCTACATTGACTCTGAGTGATGATATGATTCCCTTTCCTATCGTTAGTCTCTATCTTTATACAATTTTATACACATAATTATATCATGATATAAAATTATAAAATAAAATTCATATATTATTTTATATAGTGTTCCTTATAAATATTTTATATTATTTGTCGTACTAATGCTATCATTCTTGGTTCATATAAATCTAGTCCCCAAGGATGCTATTAGAATTTCCCTAGACCAATACAATTTCGTAGACATTAGAAATACAAATATAGTATTTATATTAAAATATTTTTATAGATGAAAATAATCCATGTAGGATCAAACACCATTATTGTCTTGTAATACTAAAAATATATATACATGACATGTTAAAAAATAAGGTATAAATTGAAAAAATTATGAGAACATTATTATCCCTTCAACCATGCCCCGGAAAATTATACATAGTATAATTCTAGGTTTCTCAATGAAATGGAAAAATTAAAGGGGATATTATATGATCATTGAGAGTTACATAAAAAATAATACATATAAATTTAACATGAAATACCTGATATATAAATTAAAAGATGAAAAAATAGAGACATAATCAACTAAACACTAAGTGAATGTTGTATCCCGGATAACAAATTAAAACATGGATTACAATATTACATGATATCATATTGTTGGAATGAATAATGATGAACAAAAAAACACTCATTCACATACTTGTGTTCAGATATTTTACATGTCATTAAGTCAAAATTCATTATATATTTTTAAATGGGTTCATATACACAAAATAACTAAAACTACTTGGTCTCGTGATACATATTAGTGCTTCGAGTGGCTATATAATTTCCAGACCACCTTTCACTTTATCACTTCAAATTTATTCTTCATAGGATTCATATAGACCATTTGTATCATTACCATTGGAAATGATTCCTAAAAAACATTTTTATCCATATAATTAGTTATATAAAAAACATAACAATATTTATTCCAAAGAATATTGTACATGTCTGGGAGAACATCCCTAAATCAACTTATAATCTATAATGACTATCAATATAACAAGAAGTACCCAATTCAATGAAATATCATGGCGATGTCACATAAAATGTATATATTTATCCATAATGATAGTAATTTGGTTGAATATTATGTTTTAGAAGTAGGTCAGGGAAACAGTAGGAGAAAAAAATTATTCACTGTAGTTCAATTTGGGCTTATGAATAATAGAAAACATGCCACCCAAGAGTGCATCTGTAATTGTGTTTTCTTTGGACCACTTTTTGGAATTGGGGTGATGATTGTTCCAGTAATCAACAAAATCTATTTAGTGACTTCCACATTTTTAATTTGATCCAAATTTGTGTCCAATTTCAACTGTCCTAAATGGAATGTTGTTTTTAAGATACTTCCCACACTTGTAGATTACTTAATAGTAGGGTAGAACTTAAACCATCTAAATGATTGAGTTTTATAATTATATTGGTAAATATTAAATCAATATTCAATGATATAGTGATAGAAATATTAACCTGTAAATCTATTATGTTTTATGAGTATTATTGTAATAATTAATTATTGGAAATTAATTCATAACACAAAATAAATTCATTGGTGATTATAATATGAGTCCCAAATAATGAAAATTAGTCTAAAAATAGCAGTAATGGGTTGAGTATAAATTCACTCATAACATGAGGTGGTATTAAAAATGATCTTCAAATAACATTAATAATGACATTTCATGATATAACATCTCAAATTGCAACGTACTAATATGAAATCCACTCAACCCAAGCCCCAAGATGGTGGGTGACATGTACTCAAGAACACCTCCACATATGAAATAGGCTTTTGACTTTTAGAGAGTGTCATAGGTGGTATAGTGGAGATAATATACCCTCTATCATTGTGGATCATCTAATAAAAAGATGAAATATACAACATTGAAATCATATATAAGAAGACGCTATGAAAAGTTGACCAGTAACCTGCCTTAGAATAAGCAGAGTATAAAAGATATAATAAAAAAATATTGAATCATAAATTATCATGTAACTATAATAATATAAATAAAAATAGGCTATGAAAAATAAATTATGTTTCCATTTAATTATAATATAAAAAATGGAAGTATGGGATATTGGGAATAAGAATATTCAACAATCAATACAAAAAAACTAAAAAAGGAAAAAAATATTAATCCAATATAAAATTGGTAATAGGATCTATCCTCTTTTCCCATGGTTATTAAAATATGTATTATTAATCATTAATATATAGAAGGGTGATTTACCTTATAAATAACTATAGAATAGTAATATACACGGGTACGAAAGACATCCTGATTACGGTGTGAGATAAAATGCTATCAGGCCACCACTAATAGTGTCCTCAAACAATATAAAATATTTACATAAAAACAAAAGTGTGAAGTTATAATAATAATAAATAATGCAGAAATAAATAAATACCAAATTCTTAGGTTCTTATAGGACACATGGCTGCCTCCTACTTTCGAAAAGTATGGTAACTTTTATACCAGAAACCATATATATAGTAATAATATATTTAGAATAGTTAAATACTATATCCACCAATGTAAAATAATTATGTGAGGTTTTTAGTATTCATATACCTATATACTGGCTGCTAGCAAGACTAGGGGGACAACTCTAGCATCCGTGACCAGTCTAACAAGATATAGGCTCATGAAAAGGGAACATGTCCTGAATCTCATAATGAATGTGAGAAATCACACTCAACAATCAATATAGGAGGGTGAGTCAACATGACCAACACCCTAAAAAAGAAGAATATGTATCCTTATGATCATCACATAGTTAATATTATAATAGTGACATATGTTATGCTCAACCCCCGATGTATGTTAGAGTGATTATTCATGCTCAACAAGGTCCTTAACCAATTCTCCACAACCAATTTCAATATAGAAAAAATAATATTAATATGCAATTTAGGGATTTCCTCATAGGAATCATAATCATCAAAACCAATATTAACATGGGTGTAACAACTAATTGGATCCATATATAAAACATTTATTAATTATAATATTCTTTATTTGAAGTATAATTCATTTTAAATAAATCTATCTAATTCATTCAGGAAAAGAAATTCAAAATTAATCTAATAAATTAAATTTAAAAGTTATGTAAAACCTATATCATGAGAATATAATCACTATGGAGGTCATTTTGTTAATTATACATTTATATTAAATGGGAAAAATAAGCTGAGACACTCAAATTGGTGGCTATGATTGAGGTTGGCATACTGTAACTACATATAACGTGGCCACGGGAGTATAAAGTCATTCATATATTTATTTAAAAAGGAATAAACTCAATTTAGGGAAATGTATGAAAATTTCAATGATGTGGAAAAAAGAAATAGATATGGAAACACAAAACAAATTGAGAATTAATTCTAGACCACCAACCATAAGGCCATAAATGACTCTTCATCCAATATCAGATTTGAATTTTAAGTAGATCGTGAGAAAAAAGAAAAACGGACCAACAACCAAAAAAAGTGTGATTGACCTCTCACCTAAATAGTGAAATAGATAAGAATGGAAATGTATATACGAATCATGAATATTGTAGATATCAAAGACATGGGACCAAATCTTATGAACTAATTTGATTTGGAGAATAAATGATGAACTTATTAAGATCACCCATTTAGGCGTGTGAGATTATAATTGGGAGAAAAGAGGGGTTCATCCAATGTTAAGGGTAATATAAAAATATATGTCTATATTTTAGGTTCATTATAGTAATTTTAGAAAATTTACCCATCCCACAATGGATCCATAATTTGTCTGCATGGTTGTCCAAATTGTGTGCCGACCTTTGGCCATATTATTACATAAAGAGGGACCCCACAATGTCTAGTCACATAGTTTGTCCTACCATGCACAAGTCATCTAATGATCACTATTCCAAGTCCGTCTAAATCTGAAATGGGAATGATCTTGGGCACACATTGTTATATAAAAATTTAACGGTGTCCTAATCCCTTATAGAATTCCCCGTACAATTTTTAAAACCATGCAGGCTAGGAGGCACAATTTTCTGTAACTGTGATGACCAGCCACATTCTCCAAAATCTAGGGCATCCGTCTCCAAAATATCCTTGGACACCCTCTCAACCTCTGTTACTCCACTAGGTAAAATTATAAGATCCACATTGAATAATTTATTATAAAAAACATATAATTTGTACTACTAAGAAACATTAATTCATTCCAACCTACTATATTTAAAGAAACTCATTCCCGAGATGGCCTTATGAGGGTAAAGAGGTATCATCTACGAAATGTTACATCCACAACACTAATTTATGAGCCTCTTTCTCCTAAGTCTTTTCTTTTACTTGGACATGTTGACATATAACATGTACCAATGAACTAAAAATTCTCATCGTGCCTTCATGATCTGATCTAATATACACACTAAATACTGAATGAAGAAAACATCCAAATCAAAATCAACATCATCAGGTTGGAATAAATGAAATAGGATTAGATAATATTGGTGAATATAAAATATGTGAAGGATATTATGCATATATTGGTATCTCTATGGAATTATTCCTCAGTAAGGCACTTGTCTCGTCTATTTCAAAATGTCAAAGGGTCCAATGTATTGAGGAAAGATCACCCTACCCCTGATTACATAGGTGACCTGACATGGGTGATACTCATGAGACAACCTAATATCTAACCTCAAACTCAAAATTTCATCAACATCCATTATAAAATTAATACTCTCTAGATTGAGTCATCATATTGTACCTTTTTATCAACTAGACCTACTCTGAAGTCTCCTAGATGACACATGGTCAATGAAAATATGTCTCCCTTACCTATAGAAATTAAAAAGGTGATTAGAAAGGCCTAACGTGTAAGGCTTCAAAAATATCTATCTCGATGATATACTGAATGAAGTTATTATAAGAGAACCCAACATGGGTAAATGTTTCTCCCAAAAACCCATAACATCAAGGAAATAGGCATAAAACATATCATCTATCACTAGACTCATAAGATCCATATATAAATAGGTCTTAGGGTGAGAGGACGCACTCATAACCACCTATGTCAATAAGGCCTTCGTAGCACATTCTAGAACATAGATGTGAAGTATGAATCCCATTCAAATATGATAGAATGAGGATATCTATGGAAACATACTAAATCTATAATATATTTCCTACCCAGATCATCTACTGTGATGGTATCATGAACCGGAATGATGTGTGAAACCATCCTAAAATGATCAAGGTAAACCCACAATATATCATTTCCTTGAGTTGATCTAGGTAAAATAGTCATGAAATCCATAAAAAATCATCCCACTTCCACTCAGGAATGGAAAATAGCTGTAACGGTCTTTTCGATCACTGATGTGTTGCCTTCCCATACTGATAGGTGAAACACTGAGTGATAAAACTACTTACATCCCATTTTATAATAGGAAACCAATACTTGAAAAACATATCTCAAAACATATTAGTGACACCAGAATGTACAACCTAAGTATATGCATTAAATTTCAACAAAAGGTCCTCTATGATGTCTACTGGGACCATTCACACCCATCAATGTTTAATGTATAATCATCATCCATTGTATGACCTGAATATGAATCTTCCTCTAAGTTATTATCCCTCTTGAATAAGACCTCGAGATTAGAGAGTTTCCCCATTTTCACCTATAACATTGAGGTATCTTTCCCTTTAAAAGCTATGAAGTTAGACTACCGTTGCGCCTCTTGAACCTCAACAGGTATCCTTGAAAACAAAGCACTCATCATATACTCTCTACTGGAATCTTGAACTAATTTTTTCTACGTATTCTATCTTATCACATCAGCTACAAAATTTCCCTTTCCATGCATATAGGATATCAAAATATTTTAGATACCCAACACGTCTTCACTATATGAAAATTATATCTTTTCTAGTGAATATGTACTTAATTATTTTTCAGTCCATGAATACCCTAAAACACTTTCGAAATACATAGTGTATCCAATAGTATGAATTCTAAACTATAGTAGTCGGATTTAGGTCATGCATTGGGTAATTCCACTCATGAGGCCACACCAAATGAAACCTGTATCTGATGACTCAATTTTCCTGCCTCCAAATTATTCCTAAACTAAAACGTAAAGTATTTATAGAACCATTATATTTTATACCTATCTCTTCATGAATCAGTATTGGAGCATAAGTGAATCTTCCCTTCAACTCCTAAAATTATTCTTTATAAGATTTTTTCCATATGAATTTAACACCATTTTCAGTCAAACTCATAAGCAGTGCTACAAGGCATGAGAAATCAGGGATAAAACATATATTATACTCGGATATCCATAAGAAACTACATATGTAAAAGATTAATTTTTTGGTGGTATTAAGAATGTATATTTTCCACTTTCTTAGGGTCTACTGAAACTCCGAAAACTGAGGTGATATGAAGTAAGAAGAGAACATTGTCAATATTGAAGTGGCATTAACTTATCTTAGAATAATAAAAACTCTATCTCAGTGTATTCAGTATGATATCATGATGGTATACCAGGTCATATAAAGAGTTTTAATACAATAATATTAAATCAGAAAATAATACCGCAAGTGAATACAGATTCAGGAGGGGAACCTGATTCATTTGAGGCATACAAACTACATGTGTGTTCATGAAACTTAACAACATAACCTAGTACTCATAAAGACCATACCATCTCCTAAATTACTTGTGATGTGTGTCTATTCACCAGAAACATAATTAATGATATCATGACCTCAAATCAATCTTTAGAAACACTATTTCTCCTAATATATAATCAATCTGGTCCTATAATTGGGTCATTGTATAATGATTATTTATCTTCTGTTTTGTCAATCAATGGTTATCCAATAAAATCTTGAAGGTATGATCCTCCTTTTAAATTAAATGAACCATTAAAACCCACATAGAAGTTGTCTGGTCTATGAATTGTTTATCCTCCAGATAATCAAACTATTTATTGGTCTCTAGAAGATCAATATCTATCATAATTGAAGGAGGAATAAACACCAATGTCTCTCAAATAACTGTATCAATTTCTAGTTCTACCTCATATAATTGAGGTATTTTAGAAATTTCATTACGAAATAAGTCCCTAAAATGATCCACTATAAGAGGGAAAACAACATGTCGTAACCCTTATTTATCAATGGAATTATAAGAAATTAGGTCTGTGAATATTCCCAGCCTATTCTTCTTTAGTACCGATCATGTATCATTGATATCAAATTATCTCTTATACACATGTCTACTTTCATATGGTGATTTAAATGTCACCCTCTAGAGATAACAGTCAATATGGGCTCAATAGTAAACTATCTAATCCATCCTAGTAATTGTTGTGAACCCTATCATGTTGAACATGAAAAGGACCCATATGGATTTATATATTCTATCTCATGGGGAAAATACCTATAATTATGTAAAATATATTATTGGATTCATAATGGGGTATCAAGTGTCATTAAACTAAAAATAATTCTATCTCGAGGCCCAGACACTCCATTGTCAACTCAATTATAATAGAATGTGATGATCCAGTGTCAAATAAACAAAATACTAAAGTAGATGATTTTAAAATAGTACCTTGAAGAGTATAAGTTCTGACACTCTATTCCTATCGAATAGAAAAAACTCTGGGTATTTTCTTGTACCATGACCTCGTGCCACATACTAACTTCTCTAAGAAAGCCTTCTTTATTACCATATGTAATCATAATTCTGATTGTACTTCCCTATACCAATTCCACAGCCTGAGTGGCCATTGGTATTCCATCTAACTATATGGAGAGATACTACTTTACCTAGTCTAGAAAATGGGTTAGGTGTAGATTCCTACTCGCAAATTACTGAAGGAAATGTCCTTCAGAATCACCAGACATTCCCCATATTGTAGTAGCCACTACATTGAACAATATCAGGCATAGACTATGGTTTTTTATTTCCAAGGTTCCTTCATAGATACCAGATAAGAATACTAGTATCATGAACTACCTTACTTCTAATAACCCAGCAACTAACATTGAATTTATGATTTCTTCAACTTAATACACAATATGATGTTTTGGCACTAAACTACCCTGGTTCCCACAATTAGCCCCCCTAGACTCCTCTTAGTAATGAAAGACTAATTTTATATGTCAAAAATGGTTGTTATCCTAAAAATATTGAACTTTTATTGGATGGTGTAAACCATACCATCCTATAATATACAAACAATCATGTGGTAATCAACCTATAAAAAGTTAAAAATTGTATTATCTTAGTTAAATGAGCAGAACACTGTAAGACAGACCTGAATCCCTTCTACAGGTTCGTAAAATCTTTATTTTGGTCATACGCTAGAGTCTATGGAAGGATGTTTTCATAAAATATCATTTATATGTACTCTAATATCATATATCGTTGTCAAGATTCTGGGGTAATTATATCCCACAATCTCAGGGTAGAATCACATAGTATATATGTTTCATTCTGGTCCATCTACTATGGAGGCATATCTAGATTATCAATGATAGTAAGCATGGTCTTCTTCTAGGACATGGTAGCATGTGTTTGTCTATCCCCTAAAAATTTGGATGATGATGCTACTCAAACTCCCAAATAAACTTATCCATAGTCTGAGAAGGTCAAGAAACAGCATGTATATTTTTGATCATATAAAAAAAATCCTTCTCCAAAAATGAATGTTAGTGACCATATAAGGTGTAGAAGATTGTTCCATAAGAGGAAATGTATGATGACTAACAAGAGACTTGGGGCCCACCACCTTATGTGCATAATGATCAGTTTCTTCTGGGTGTAAAACATGGGGTTGTCAGGGTGGAATGATTCTACAAGGAAAAATGAATGCCTCAGAATAGAATTTAATAGTTGAATAATTTTGTATATATAGATGGGATAGACACATTGTCTTCCTAGGAATTGATCACCCATCTCTTCTTACTTGAGAATCAGTGCCTAATGGAAAGTAAAATACCATAACAAGCCATAATAATGTAAGAAACCACCAACCACCCACTACTAACACTGATTCAAGCTCTAGGTCTCATATAAGTTGATAGAGGCTTCAGTAAATAGAGTGGAAATTCTACGGCATAGAGGAAAACCTCCTTTAATTTTAAATTTTAATCCCATTTAGTGTTAACCATTTTTATTTCAGGATTTAAATTTGTCTATGTTCATAATATTTTATATATGTGTGCATACATATATATCACATGGTCTATGCCTAGTAGGTCTAAAAGACACAATAGGGTATAACATCCTAATTAAGTTTTCCTCACACATCTATTTTTGAAAACAACATTTACATTGATGTAAGCACTTCAAGTAGTCCAATTATATTCTCCCTACAAGTATTTTAATCATATGTCAATATATAATCATGAATCACTAAATATATTCAGCATGAAAATGAATGAAAAAAAATTAAATTCATCATATAATAAGGCATGGTATATTAGTTATGTTGTGCAGATAATGACGCATGTAATGAATGACCTCATTTCATTGGGATGAAATAAATGATAGATTTTTGAAATAATATCAATATTAATAACATTATAAGACATGTGTGTCACCCAACAGTGAAATCTTATCCACCATACAAGGCCTAAATAATAACATCAATTACTCATATTATGAAATTTATGTTTCCCCTATACATGAGTTAGTTATTCCAAGGCATAGACTCATTACTAAATTAAATTAACTCTTTGTCTCCTATATAATTCTCAAATAGCATGAAAAAAAGAAATGATACTTTGATACCACTTTTTAATGTCCCATAACATGATCCATTTAACCCATGACTCAAGATGGTGGTTCAAATGGCCTCAAGAGTACCTCCACGTATGTGAGAGGTTTCTAAAAAGAATTTCGGTTCTAAGGTGGTATAGTGGGGAGACTATAACCTCATAGAAGAGTGGAACAATGAATAAGATGAAAAAACAAATATAAATGGAAGAATATATAGGAATATAATAAAAAATTGAAGAGTAACATGTAGTAGCAGAAGTAGAGTACAATAGATATAATAAACTACAATGTAATTCTAAATTAAGAATAAACTATAATAATATCAAAATATATCAATATGGGTCATATACATGTGTTTTCATGGAATATTAAAATTCAAAAAAGGGAAATGGGGATATAAGGAACCTGTGTATGAAACATTATATTAAAAAAATACAAAATGGGACAAAATACTCATACACTATCATCTCAAGTATAATCTCATCCATATACATCATTTCTCAAAATGATAAGTACAATAAAATTGAGAATCTATATCAGGGCACTTAACCTTATCCATATCTACATAAAAATAATATACTTTTGTACCAAAGGTGACCCATGTAGGATATGATATAAAATTCTAGTTGGCCACCATGAACGATTTCTAGAATTAGTCCATCATATGTACATATAAATTAATGTGTGCAGATATAAGAACAATAAAAGATGTCAAACTAAATATATACAAGCCTGGCCAGGATTCTACAAAACACTCGGTTGGTACCACCAGCATCGACTTAAGATGGTATGAGTCTAAAAAATTACCATATATATATAGTAATAATATTTATATGTATATACTATATTTATATATTGTAATCACCTACATTCACTAACTATGGGATTACCTAAATAGCTTTATACCTAGATACATGGTGCTAGAAAGACCATAGGTGTAACTCATGCATCCATAACTAGTCTAATAAGTAATAGGATCAATAAAAGGATACATTACATGAATCTAATAATGAATCTGAGACATCACACTCAACACTCTAAATAGGTTGGGATATTATTTATTCCCAACACCCTAAATAGAGGAATGTGGAACATCATGTCCATGAAACCGATTATGGTATAATGGAAAGAGATGGCATCCTCAACACCCAACATAAGGGAGTGGAAATATTCATTCTCAATGATTCCTTTATCCATCATTCCACATCAAATGTAAATTTATTAATAATAATAGTAATAATAAAATGAGGATGACCTCATAAGCATCATAATCATCAATCCATATTTAAACATTGTTGTCAGAATTCATAGAATCCATATATAAAAAAATGTATCAATTGGAATGGATTTTCAAACCACTGATATTCATTTTAAATAATTAAATTAAATTCATTCATCGAATGAAAATAATCTTGACATTATGCCACTAAATTAAAAAGGTATGGAAACCAAAATTTTTGACAAGAAAAAAATTGTGGGATGTGCTCTGGTCAATTTATTTTTTATATTAAAGGAGAGACTAAGACATTACATCTAAAGGTGTTTCTATGGTTGATGTTATAATACTATTACTACAAGGTAATGGTCCATGAGAATATAACATCATCCATATAGTTATTTCAATTTGACAGAACTATATATTTTGGAAAATAATCGAAATGAACAACGTGTTCTATAATAGTTGGGATATAAAAACACCAAAAAATTGGGTATAAATCAATACTACCTACCATAGGATTGTATATGACTCCTCATCCTATATTAACATTAGATTTCAATTTTATTCGGTGACCTATAAATTATGGGATAGTTCATTGAAAATATGGCGAATGAGATCACACCTCAATAATTCATGAGATAAAAAGTGAAAATTATATTGGAAGAAAGAGGAATTTTGATATCTCTGACAAGAATCCAAAGGCACTAATTCCAATTTATTAGGATAACTAGGTAAGGCTTTAGAAAATCTTCACGAGATAGGGGAGGATATCGTCCTCTTGACAACTATAGAGGATAAGAGATGTTTTGAAAATAGCTTCATGAAGTAAATTTCCGAAATTATTCCATCCCGGTAGGGTCACACTATTGGTTCACATGGTTAGACTAAATATGGCCAAATATTCTCCATAATACTACATAGGATGATACCCTAAGGATTCTAGGTGAATGATTTGGCTAACAATGCACATGTTTTTACAAAGCTCACTATTCCAAGACCCACAACAATCAGAACATGAATGCGTGTAGTCTTGATTGGTTTCACAAAAACCATGAGTACTCCAGATCCCTTCCTAAAAGGATATAATTTTATGGAATCATTATTGGTTGTATTTAATGGTTTCTCCTAACCATGAATCCCAATATGTTTCTAAAAAATAAGAGGTTATGGTCTCTAAACAAGTCATAGACATGCTCATGGCCATTGGGACTACGTTAAGAAACATTATAGGGGCCACATTGAGGAATTTAAACTAAAAAACCATCCACACCATTAATAAACGTCACATAATCATAGAAATTGGTTGTATATACACAAAATATTGTAAATTACGTTCATATAACAATATAGGACTCAATGAGATAAATTTGGTATAGAAAACCCATACCTCTTATCCTGAAATCCACGAACATGAACTATCCACATATACCACAAACATAGATGACATAATCACATAATTTAGACTCATTTTAACACATATAAACCATTATGATCTTCATTTATGTGGATAAATAGTAATGATATTATATATTTATATTTGTAACATCAAGAAAAAAATCAAGGAATGATTTTGGCAACATGATTACTATACAAAAGCAATCATAAAACGAGTTAAATGAAAAAGAAAGATATAATTCCACAAATATGATATCTTTTGGATTTTAAATGATTTATTATGAACATTTAGATTCATAAACAAATGTAAACCTTATGTATTATAAAAATGGAATCCCTTTAATTGAACAGTGGAGTGAGATATTGAAGGAGTGATTTTAAAAACATAACAGCTATTTAAAAGTCAATATAGAATGGGTTTAATGAGAGATAAGTATGGTATCACAATAATTGGGAAACATTGGACTATAATGGGTTTATTATTAACATATTAATGAATAATTAATTTAAACTAAAAAGGTATTGTGAAAAAATAAATAATAAATCAACAAGAGGAGGAGGATAACCATTACCATTCCATGTAAGTTATTAATTATTAGTAGGATTTCATATAACTTTAGTAACTCCTTCGAAGGTTTTTATAGAGGGGGATATAATGGAACATTATAATCAAGGAATTTGGGGGTGGAGTGGGACGGGATATTTGTTGGGAATGCTCTCCTTTTATATGTGAAAAGAGGGGACATCATAGGGAAAACTAGCGTTAGGTAAGGGGTAAGAATGGAATAACATGTGTAAGGTGAGTTTAGTGTAGAAATGTTAGGTGATACATGTGGTTAAGAACTTATTATGTAAAAAAAATATTTGCATGGTGTGTAAGACAGTTTTATTATTAAACATTAAGATTCATTATTTACTAATGTTACTCTTAATAATCCTATGTGGAAGTGACATATTAAGATTACGTAGTGCTAAGAGTTAGAAAAATTATTCATTCTATGATATCTCACACTTAATTTTCCTATAAAGAAGACTCTGCCATATGTTTATTTTCATTCAACAACACAAAAATACCATTCATCCCGTTTATATCAATATAGATTCAGTTATACATCCATATCACACTTTATCCCATAACTTTTATTCCCCATAATGTATTTGAGATTTCCTTTTTCATCCATGATATGTTACAATTATGGTGAACATTAAAATCTAGTACAAACTATAATCACATAATCTTGGTCTAGTATAGTGTCTATTAATTACATTAGTATTCCATCTAATTTCAAAATTCATTGAGATAAAAATCATTTCCAACACCATATGAAAAAAACTATCCTAATTGATATATGTGTGTAAATAGATTTTCAATCTCCTTTTCCAAATACTATTAGTATCACATTGTCTTATTTATCTTGTGATAGGAAAATATGACTCTTTTCTTGTGATATTTTCATGAAAATAAATTACCATGTTAATCCTACAATAGATATATCAAATAGACTATTCTACTCTTTGGAATAATTTTTTCAAACAACTTCATTATTGATAAAAAATATTTCTTCATAATTATAAAAAGTAATAATGAGAGAAACCTATTTATTTTATTTTATTTCAAGGCTAATTTCCACACTTCCCAGAAAGAAGTAAATATTCCTTAAGCATGAATTGATATTGTAATTGTATGATTTCTGTTGTATCCTATATAATGAATTAATATGTTTATATGAAAAATTATCTTATTTTACAGGAGAGAATGAACTTTTATACTCATGATAGACTTATTCTTCAAAATCTCCATTAGTAAAAAAATACATAAAATATATTTGAAATCCCATATTGTAATGTCTCAAATTTTCCGTGTGTTATTTTTTAAATATTATTTTGAATTATTTTGAGATCGGGTGGAAATACGGCTCATCATTCTGAGGCCTAGTTAGCCCATAATGGTAGTTTGAACTTATTTTAAGTTAGGTGAGTCGGTACTTGTACGCTGTTGTGGAAGTGTCAAAACGGACACCTGGATTACAAATCTATGGGCACAGTTGCATCTGTGATGACGACTTTACCTATGAATGAGCCTAGCCTCGATCAGCCCAGTTTGAGGAAAAAAGTTAATTTTCAAAAGTTTTAATTAAAATAAAATAAAATAAATTCGCAAAGTTTATTTTATTTCTCTTTGGAAATACCCAATATTGCACAACAATGGGTCAGCTGTTTCAGTCATTAATTTCATGTCATAATGACTCGGAAATAGAAACACTGACTCATTAATGCCGCAACATGATGGGATTTCAAATATGTTTCTCTTTTTATTAAGATAATCTATTTTTCTCGTTGGTGATGATTGAGAAAAATCTCTGGAGAATCCATGGAGCATTGGAGTAAATTCTCAGCAACGAACGAGGATGGATCGAAGTTGAGAGTCATTGCACCAAGGAAGTTGAAGGATTCTGACGACGGCGGTAGAACAACCCTTTCATCAACGATTGAACGTTCCTTAAAGGTAGGGGTTGTTATTTCAAATCTCTTTTTCCCCTCTTTTAATTTTAAACGACGAACGCGGATGAACCACGAACTAGTTGATCCGCGGATTCATTTGTTATTGTAGGAGGGTTTTATTGGGATGATTCAAGAAATTGATCCATGTTTAATTGTGGTTGATTTCTACTCTGCTTAAGCATATTAATGGGAGCAGATCAACACCTTGACGAACGACAGCGGAGGTTCGTTCCTCAATTTTTTCGCTTGGTTTTCCATCCCCCTTTTTTTTCTCATATGTTCTTCGTGTTCTTCATGTTCTTTGTAGGGGGAAAAACAACGTATCGTTACACACCCGTCTTGCAACACAACGATCCCAAGCTCAAGATCTGACATCACAACGACCCTACGGAGGTGCGACGACCATGACAGATGATGAATTGGCTCGGATCAAAAGAGGTCGTTCTTCAAGCGTTCTTCGCGTAGGATGATAAAAAAAAATTCGGAGGCGATAGGATGTCCGAAAAAAATAGAAGTGGCTTCGTGGTGTTGGGGAGACCGGAACCTAGGTGTTACCTGGTGATCAAATGACCGGATCGATGAACGAGACATCATCGGAGGCGCGACGGTGGAGGTTTACGTTACGTAAAATTTCCAAATTATGTGGTGTGTACTTTCGAAGAACATATCCTGTAGTACTAGAGGTGACGTTTAGGGTTTCAGGGGACATAGAGGAATCACATGTCGTGTGACCCTTGTCACACGACATGTTTGAATTTCCTCGAAGCTCGATGTGTATCTTGGGAAGTACACAGACACATGATGATCAAATTGGCATTAGAACATGGCGTATACATCATGGAAGAGGCAGCTATGCGGGAATCGACCTGTATCCAGGGGTAAACGGACAAGGTATGGAGTACATGAATGTGTACTCCATCACACGGCCAGGCAAGGCCAGTAACGCGGGTCACCCTGTGAACCTATTACACTGGATGGAGTACACGGGTTGATGACCGCGTACGAGCACATGGACAATGTACACAGAACCAACCTCTGTCACTCAAA
The DNA here is from genome assembly GCA_963277665.1 of Viscum album. Classification (NCBI taxonomy): domain Eukaryota; kingdom Viridiplantae; phylum Streptophyta; class Magnoliopsida; order Santalales; family Viscaceae; genus Viscum; species Viscum album. Next base: position 561,914,344 of record OY728139.1, read on the forward strand.
CTTGGCGTGTACACCATACTACACGCGGTGTAATCCGTTTTATAAATGAGCAGCGTTACGACTCGAGCCTTTGTACACGGGCAGTACCTGAGGTCAGACAACACGGCGTGTAACTTTTCTACACACTGTGTACTTTTTGGAAAACTGCATGGTCCTCTGGTTCACCATAACATTGAAATCTTTTGGTTGGGTTAGTTCCCCTTCTTCTTATTCCCCTGAATGTCAGGCATCATTTCCTTTTACAAGTTTATGATCACTTAAGCAGAATGTTCTATAATAGAGTCAGGAATTCATCCGAGAGGCCCAGATTGAGATCCTCTATCCATTCATGACCCAAGGTAGAGTCCGGTATCGACGTGACCAACTCCACCGGGTGTCGTTCCTCTACCAAGTAGGCAAATTTCGGATGATTCGCAGGATCCTCCAGGGCCCTAGAAGTGATCTTTATCTGTGTATCGTGATCTTTCCCACTCAAGAGTGTGTCTCCCATATTGAGTGCGTCTATCTACCGTGATTTACCCACTAAAGAGTGTGTCTCCCGTAATGAGTGTATCTACCTCTCGTGGCATTTCCCGACAAACAATACTTATCAGAGGGATGTAATCAGAGCTATAATACATGTGGATTGTTTTTTCCTGGAAGGAGTGCTTCATTAAATCTTAAAACTGAATCTATAATGAGGGTATGCGGTTTTGTGACTTGTCTCAAGACCGTGGGTCTGGGTTTTGAGTATATCTGGTTTGTGCTATATATTATGTAAAAATATACTATGCATACATGACTGCACCTTTACATTGTGTACTGCTTTGTGGTTTTAGGGTCCTCTACTGAGTATATTTATACTCACCCCTGCATAGGCTTTTCCCACACGTGTTGTGTGTTGTGTAGATGAGCAGCCTTTTGATAGAGTCTAGCGAAGACCAGGACAGTACTGAGCTTTCAGAGTTCCCTACAGGCTGAAACATTCCTACGATAATGAGCAATAGTCATAGTACCTTTTGTGTTTACAGGTTGAACATTGTAGTTTGCAGACTCCTATTTTGGGTGGGCTTGTATTCTTTCCCAGTTTACATTCAATACATTACCATCTGTCGTACTCTGTTGGATGGGTTTAGTGTATGCATTCATTTTGTTCCTTGGTCGTTTTTTACATTTCAGCATTTGTGGATTTAGAGATGTGTGAGTGGGGAAATGTAATTAAGAAATGCCTCCCATGTCAGTAATATGCCTACTCGGTGCTAGTTAACTGCCCCTGGCCTGTTGGAGGTGGGCTTTGGTAGTCACGGCGTGGACCCCACTAGGACGGGTCATGACAGAGTGGTATCATAGGTGGTCGATTCTACCTTAAGACCAAGAGTCTCTGAGTATGGTTTGGGGCAATGGTTTTAAGTGTTTTTAGTTCGGATTTCACGCCAGAACTCCAGTGCTGGTGCGGCGGCCGACGTTTCCATACACAAGGACTCTGATACCCTGTTTTTTTGACTTGGTACATGAAATCACTGGTTTTGGGGAAATAAAATAAATGATAATGCATCATATAGGAATGATTTGTATTTTCCATATACTTTGTATCAGCTATCCAGATATACACATTGACCATGCTACATCTTATTTCATTACAGGATTCCTCTACGACGCATACCCTCTAGGATTCATCAGCGCGATCATGAGGATGACCCCCTCAGTGACGAGGCTTTGATACCAGGACATGTTCCCGAGGCATTTCCCCCAGGTGGTTCACCCGTTGTGCCACTACCAGTGGAGTAGCCCATGGTACCTGCAGTACCAAGCGACAAGGGGTGCAGGCTTAGCGCGCTCCATGAGTTCTAGAGATAGAGAACCCTCAGGTTCTAAGGTGAGCCCGACCCTCAGGTGGCTGTGGACTGGATTGAGGTGGTGACCAAAGTTTTTTGTCTAGTGAGAACACCAGCAGACCAAATGGTTTTCATAGGAGCGAGCCTTCTTCAGGGTTCGTTGGGATGATGGTGGAGTCGGACCACACAGACTCCCGATGAGGAGACTCTTTCATGGATGGAGTTTGACCGAATCTCCATGGAGGAGTTCTGTCTGGTTTCACTAAGAGCAGTATGCATCTAGGAGATTCTTCAACTCTAGTAGGGCAATATGACAGTAGCTGACTATTTATCGAGGTTTCCCAACATCACCCGGTACTCGATGGATATGGTCAAGGATCAGTACTTAAGATTTTGGACATTTGAGGGAGGTCTATGAAGAGACATTGGTGCTAGTGTTGTGCTTCTATGCCTTTTGACTTATGTTGGAGTGCTCGAGCTGGCCTTAGTGATTGAGAGCTTCTTGGCAGAGCAGATATAGCTGACAGCAATCAGCAATCGGCAGACAGGTGCAGAGACCCCGACAGTAGGGATCTGACGTCAGGCACATGGATCTAAACGTGGAAAACATCATAGGAGGACCCAAGATAGAGGATCGATAGTCCAGGGCTATCAGGATGGATCCAGTCATCATAGGGAGAAGCGATGCTATGCGTGAGACGGTAGGGGACATTTCACTAGAGATTGTCTAATCTATCGAGTTGATGATAGGGAAGCAGTGGATGGACCACTGAAGAAGAGGCATATAGTGGAGCAGAAAGACCTGCTGGGCGGCGGACGTGTAAGAGGAGTAGGGAGGTCTACGAGTAGTGGCAGGCGTTTTGACTTACTTCCACCACCACCCCCAAGAGTTCCGCACCAGGCTCTGGGATCTGGGGGACAGGGATGAGGACAACAGCATGTGGATGAGTCATTCGACACAGGGGCTCCAGGGATGATTCGATGTACGATCTGTTTCTTTTCTACCTTAGCTGTCGTACTTATAGACACAGGTGCCAGTCATTCCATCATATCCAATGTCTTTTATGAAACCTCAAGATTCTGGTATAACTTTTGACTTAATCCTTACACATAGAGAAACCTATGGGAGGAGACTCGACAATCACACACCTTTGCAAACAATGTGATCATACCCTTGGAGGTGAGAGTTTCGGTTGGAACCTTTTAGTGGTTGCATCATGTCTTTATGAATTCATTCTTGGTATGGATTGGTTATCTTTTGTCCATAACCAGATTGACAGTTTTAGGTGAAGAATGTGGTGTGTCCGCCGTGATGGAATGAGTTTTACCTTTTTCAGAGAAAGGAAAACCCATGCCGTGCAGAATGGGATTATTCATAGGAGGGTGCAGCCAATCGCTCATGAGTTGGCTAGACTTACACTTGGAGAAATGTATGTTGTGGGCTCTTAGTTCCCAGCAGTAGTGGCAGAGTATGAAGAAGTCTTTCCAGAAGATGTTCCAGGACTACCTCCCTAATGAGAAGTCGACTTATGCATCTACATAAACACTAGGACGACACTGATTTCCTCATCAGCATATCAGATGGCTCCCGCAGGGATTCACAAGATGAGGGTGTAGTTGGAGTATTTGTAGAGTATGGGTTTCATGAGACCCAGTGTTTCACCCTAGGCAGCCCCAGTCTTGTTTACCAGGAAGACAGATGGGATTCTGAGGTTGTGTGTGTATTACTGGCACCTGAACCAAGAGATGGTGAAGAAAAAGTATCCACTGCCAGGGATCGATGACCTATTCGATCAGCTAAGATAGGCACAATGGTTTTCGAAGGTGGACCTTCGATCAAGCTATCACCTGTTACGAGTGCAGGATGAGGATATACCGAAGATGTCTTTCAGATACCGCTACGGTCACTATGAGTACTTGGTGATGCCTTTCGGTGTGACGAACGCCCCAACAGTGTTCATGGAACTGATGAACCATATCTTCCAGCCGTACTTGGACCGGTTCGTAGTGGTCATCATCAACGACATGCTTGTGTACTTGGTGTCCGAAAAGGAGCATGCGAGACACCTACGGATGGTTCTAGACTTACTTCGGGACCACCCGCTTTATGGGAAGCCCTCGAAGTGCCAGTTAGGGATTTTGGAGGTCCACTTTCTGGGTCATGTCATCTCAGTAGATGTAGTATCTATATACCCAGCCAAGGTGGAGGCTATGTTATCATGTGATCCACCTCAGAGTGTGATGGAGGTGGGGAGCTTTCTTGGATATGCAGGATATTACCGAAGATTCATTCCTGATTTCTCTTGGATATCAGCACTGATGACAACCTTGACCATTAAGGGGAAACCCTTCACATGGATGGAGAAGTTCCAACATGCTTTTGAGCGGTTGAGATAGAGTATGATGAGCGCCCCAGTCTTGATATTTCCAGAGGAGGGTTTTGAGTATATAGTTTTCTGCGGCGCATCAGGGACCATGCTTTGTTGTGTCCTGATGCAGAGGAAGGAAGTTATTGCTTATAGTTCACACAAAATTAGGCCACATGATAAGAATATTGTGACCCATGATCTCGAGTTAGCTTCAGTAGTCTTCGCATTGAAGATGTGGTGACACTACATTATGGGCGAGCAGTTTATCATCTACTCTGACCACAAGAGCCTCATGTACATATTTTCATAGAAGGATCTAAATATGAGGCAAATTAATTGGCTAGATTTCCTCCAGTATTATGATTTCGAGATCATATATACTCTCGGGAAGGGGAACAAGGTGTCATATTTTCTTAGAAGAAGGTTGATCTTAAAGTCGTTGAGTGAGGCGACACAGTAGTAAGTCGTGTTGCAGTTATCCTTCATGGATGGAGAGGATATAGCTTACCTACAGTCGATGTTTGTTTCTCCTCCACGCTTATAACGGGTTAGGGAGGTGCAACTAGGAGATGTTCACTATGTGGTATTACGTACTCAGTTATCCATAAGACATGGTACTGATGGATATTCACAAGGTGGGGAGCACACAATTATTTTCAGATGACTCAAACTTGTACCAGTGGTGTTGTAGGAGGAGGTACTGAGGGAGTTTCATACATCCCCCTTGGAGGTACATCCTGGAGTTGGAAAGATATACCAGGTTCTCCAATGATAGTTTTGGTGGTTAGGCATGAAGAAGGCAGTAGCAGAGCTTGTTTCTCGATGCCTTACATTCCAGCAGGTGAAGGCTGAGCACCAAGTTCTAGCAGGATTAGCTCATCCATTGGATGTTATATAGTCGAATTGGGATGGAATATCGATGCAATTTGTGACAGGATTACCACAGACGTCAAATGGGCATGATTCCATCTCGCTAATCGTTGACTGACTCACCATGTCGGCCCACATCCTACGTATTAGGGAGCAGAGTTCTGTAGAGACCTTGGGACGCCTCTACATGCAGGAGATAGTTCGGCTTTGTGGCATCCCATAGAAAATAGTCTCAGACTAAGATGCTCGCTTCACATCCCAGTTGTGTAAGGGATTACATGTGGATTTTGGGACTCAACTACGCTTGACCACAGTTTTTCATCCCCAGACAGATGGTCAGACGGAGAGGACCATTCAGGTTCTGGAGGATATGTCGCAAGCTTGTATCTTGGAATTTGGTCATAGATGGGAGTACCACCTACAACTGGTGGAGTTTACGTAAAACAATATCTTCCACTCCACCATTGGTATGGAACCATTCAAAACCATGTATGGGAGACCCTGCCGGTCACCGCATTACTAGACCGACCCTAGAGAGTCAACAATCATGGGTCCAGAGTTGGTATGAGCTACCACCGAGAAGGTGCAGATCATCCGGGAGAGGATGAAGACTACACAAAGACAGAAGAAATATTATGATGACAGACGATGGATACCTCTGGAGTTCGAAGAGGGAGACCACGTCTTTCTTCATGTCTCACCTCGACGTGGGTTAGAGGGATTTGGACGATGTGGTAATCTATCTCAGTGGTTCATCAAACCTTTCTAGATACTATGCAGAGTAGGCGAGGTGTAATACCACCTAGCACTACCACCATTATTACATCGGGAACGTGATGTCTTCCACGTGTTGAAGGTGAGGAGATACGTGCATGATCCATAGTGTGTAATCAATTGGGGCGAGCTGGACATTGAGGATGGAGTGACCATTGCTGATTACACGGTGGATATCGAGGATTAGATGTGGAGGATCCTTCATGGGTAATTGATTACCTTGGTGCGCGTCCGGTGGCAGCATGGGAATATTCATGAGAGAACATGGGAGTTGGAGGCCCATATCTGTGCCCAGTAACCACACCTTTTTTAGTAGCCTTTTTTTGGCTTTTAGGGGATGAAAATCCCCAAGGTGGGGAGAATGTAATGTCTCATATTTTCAGTGTATTATTATTTTTAAATATTATATGGAATTATTTTGAGACCCCGAGTGAAGACAGAACATCATTTTGAGTCCCAGTGAGCTCAATATGGTGGTTTGAACTTTTTTAAAGTTACATGAGTCGGCACATGAGCACAGTTGTGGCAGTTTCCAAACAGATGCCCGGATTAAAAATATGTTGGAACTATTGCATCTGGTACAACAACTTTACCAAAGAATGAACCTTACCTCAAATGGAAGAGGTTTAGGGAAAATGTTAATTTTCTGACTTTTTAAGTAAAATAAAATAAAATAAATTCACAATGTTTATTTAATTTCTTTTTGGAAATATCCACTGCATCACAGTGATGTGGCCGATGTCTCAGTCATTAATTTCATGTCATAATGACTCATAAACAACAATACTGAATCGTTAATGACACAGTGTGATGGGATTTCAAATACATTTCCATTTTTATTAGGATAATAAATTTTGATCTTTGGTGATGATTGAGAAAAATCAATGGAGAATCCACAGAGGGTTGGAGTAAATTCCCAGTGATAATTGACGACAGATCGAAGTTGAGAATTTCTGCACCAACAAAGATGAAGGATCTCGATGACGATGGAAGAATGACCATTTCTTCAATGATCAAACCTTCCTTAAATTTAAGGGTTTTTATTTCAAATCTTCATTTCCCCTCTTTTGATTTTTAACGATGAACACATATCAACCACGAAAAAGTTGATATGTGGATTTGTATGTTCTAGCAGGATGGTTTTATTTGGATGATTCATGGAATTGATCAATGTTAAATTTTTGTTGATTTCTTCTCTGTTTAATCATATTAATGGGGGAGAATCAACATTGTGACGAACGACTATGGAGGTTCGTTCCTCAATTTGTTCGCTTGGTTTTCCTTCTCCCTTTTTCTTCTCATGTGTTCTTCGTGTTATTCTCTTTCTTCATGGGGTGACTAACAATGGATCGTTGCACACCCATCTTACAATGAAATGATCCAAAACAATATATATGACGTCGCAATGTCCCTACAACAGTGCGATGGCCATGACAGAAGACAAAACTTCTCGGATCGGAAGAGGCATTTCTTTGATCGTTCTTCGCGTGAGAAGATGAAAACATGTTTCTGGATCAGATCGAAGATCGAAAAACAATGGAAGAAGCTTCATGCTGTAGCGATAACCTAAACATGGGTGTTCAATGGTGAATGGGTGATCAGATCGCTGAACGAGGCATCACCAGAGGCACGACAGTGGAGGTTCACGTTTCTGGAAATTTCCAGAAGACATGGTGTATACTTCTGATGAACATGTTGTGTAGTACGGGCGGTGGAAGCTAGGATTTCGGGGGACATAGAGGAATCACACAGTGTGTGACCCTAGTCACACAGTGTGTTTGACTTTCCTCAAAGCTCGGTGTGTATTTTGGGAAGAACATAGACAAGGGATGATCTACATGGCTTCAGAACACGGCGTGTATAGAATGGTAGAGGAGGCTACATGGGACTCGGCATGTATCCAGGGGGTACATCAACATAGGATGGAGTACACGACCATGTACTTCATCACACAGCCTAGCTAGTCTAGTAAATCGGGTCACCCCATGTACCTATTACATGGGTTGGAGTACACGAGTTGATGACCGTGTGTGAGCCCATGGCCAGCGTACACGGAGCCAATCCCAGTCACTCAGACACAACTTGTACACCATACTACACACCGTGTACTCCCTTTTTTACATGAACATCCTTACGACACTGGCCGTTGTAAATGGTCTATCCCCGGGGTCATAAAAAATGGCATGTAACTTTTCTGCACGATGTGTACTTTTTGGAAAACAGGATGGTCCACTTTGTCACCGTAACTTCGACATCTTTAGTTTGGGTTAGTTCCGCTTATTTTCTTTCCCTTGAAGGTCCGACATCATTTCCTTCTGCAGGAGTATGATGCCTTCCACAGAACATTCTGTGATAGAGTCAGGCATCAATCCGAGAGGCCCAGATAGAGATCCTCTATCCATTATTGACCCAAGGTAGAGTCTGGAATCGATATGACCAACCCCACTGGACATCGATACTCTACCTATCAGGTAAATTTCAGATGAGTCACGGTATCCTACATGGACCTAGTAGTTATCCTCATATGTGTATCGTGATATTTCCCACTCATGAGTGAGTCTCCTGTGATGATTTATCCGGTCTACCGTGATTTACCCACCCAGGAGTGTATCTCCCATAATCATTGTATCTACCTCTCGTGGAATTTCCCGATGAACATTACTTCTCGGACAGACATCATCAAAGCTATAAGACTCATGGAATGTGTTTTCACTGAACGAGTACTTTGTGAAATCTTAGAACTGAATCCCTAACGATGGTATGCGGCTGTGCGACTTGTCTCAAGACCGCAGGTTTGGGTTTTGAGTATATCTAGTTTGTGCTATATATTCTATAGACATATACTGTGCATAGATGAATGTAACTTTACTTTGTCTACTGGTTTGTGGTTTTCGGGGTCCTCTATTGAGTATTTTTATACTCACCCCAGCACGTGCTTTGCCTGCACATGTTGTGTCTTATGTAGATGAGTTGCCTTTTGACAGAGTCTAGGGTGGACCCTGATAGGACCGAGCTTTCTGAATTCCCAACAGGCCGGGGCGTTTCTACGGCTATGAGCAGAAGTCCTAGTACCTTTTGTGTTTACAGGTTTTACATTACAATTTTTTGACTCTTTTTTTGGGTGGGCTTGTATTTTGACTCAATTTACTTTCAGTACATTACCTTCTGTCGTACTATGTTGGTTGGATTTAGTGTATTCATACATTTGGTTCCTTAGTTTTTTTAAATATCAGAATTTGTGGGTTTTGAGATGTTTGTGTGTGTATAGGTACTTTGGAAATGCCTTTAATGTTAGTAATATGCCTACTCAGTGCTAGTCACCAACCCCTGGCCTATTGGAGAAGGGCATGGGGGGTTGTGGTACAGGCCCCACTGGGACAGGTCGTGACACTTATATATTCTATGTACAATGAAAACAGGAAATATTCTAATTGATTCAAGTATTTAATCTAGGGAAAATATTTCATGAAAATAATTACCTTAAACATGTTAGTATCCCATAAAAACCTATCTTTATTTTTTTCTTACAGCTTCACCTTTTTCATTAATGTTTTTTGGAAAACCCACATTGTATGCATCATGTTTTTTATCTTTAGGTTTTTGTAGCATCTGCCATTTATAATTTTTCTCAATACGATCTAATTATTCATTCAATAAATCAATCCACTCTTAATTATTCATATATTCATAAATATCTTATGGATCATGCTATGGAAATAAAAATGAATATTATTTCATCAATCTTCTTAGAGTTTGAAAATAATGACCATGATATCTAATATTATTTTTGACCTCTACTTCATTTCCCATCCTTGGATATGGTTAATGAAATTCTATATCAATAGATGAATTGTATAAATGAATATCTTTATTATGTTAAACATATACATCATGAATTCTATAAAATTCTACGTCATGTTTTTTTAAATATAAAAACATCATATTCACTTTCTATAACATATTTTCAAAATATAGAAACATTTTTGTTATCATTTTCTTGATAATTCAAATCCTGAAAATTATTAATTTTTCAAATTAATTTCAATAACATATAAACTTGATACAATTTATTGTGTATCCAAGTAAGATACCATAGATATCTTTATGATATAACATTTCATGATTCTCACATTTCACATTGAAAATAATGGTCTACCAAATAATATAAATTTCTAAATTTTATTTTTCTTCATATAATATATATCATATGGTGACATGTATACATTTGGTATATAGATGAAATAATATCGAATGTTTACTTTTGGACCAATATATTGTCTCTAAATGAATCAAGAGGTATCATGATTAGAAAACATTGTTCAATACATCTCAATCAATATTATGTATATTCATTCAGCAAATTTTTTTTGTTATAGTTCGTACGGTGCACTAAGATGATGATGAATACAATAATTTTATGGAGAAACCTTGAACGTAGAATCTAGGCACTAAATGCATGAATTAATTCATATTCTATGTATAGAGTATCCTCAATTCATTTCACCAGTAATCCTAAAATAGTTTAACATCTTGAGGGAATATAATTTATGTTTTATAAACTTACTAATTTATTTTCAGTGAAATCACCAATAAAATAAATACAATAATTTCCTAATCTATTTATTACATTATCATAAGACCACATATGTCAAAAATGAATAATATCAATGGGATGTGATGTATTTATCCGAACATTTTTATGTCAAAAATATAATATGTTCTCTTCTGGAATATGGACCAATATCGATATCTCTTTCTTATCATACTAGTGTAGCTTTAACAGTTCATCAATATGTACACCTTTTATTGTTTATCTAGATCATAGATTCAATACTTTTATGCCATAATCTGGTTTTATCCTCATATTAAGAAAATATAAATTGTGTGTGTCACTAACCTTGAAAAGTTTCCATTAGTCAATTATGCACTTTACAAAAATTCTAAATCTTCAATATTTATAATAGTAGAACCATATCTTCTATTTATAACTTCATTTCCTTCATCAAAAATATAACACCACATGAGATGATTGTATGATTCCTATTAAATAAATACAATTCAATAAATAGCTTACATTTCTCAAAAAAATATTTTATATAGTAGCAATCATATAACATCACATAGATAATACCAAAAAAACCTTTTAAATGATGAATCAATTAAATAAGAGGCTTTTCTTGAAATTAAGGAACATATATCAATGAAATAGTTACAAGACCTTTAGATTATTAATATGGACATTAAGAATAGTAATTCGTCCAACTGAATTGTAACCTCACCTTTGACAATACAAATAAATTTTAGGCATCTTGTAATTGGTTTTATGATATAATTATAGAATAGTACAAGTATATAAATGTTTTAGAAATTATTAATGAGTTGTTGATATTTTATACAAACAAAATGTTTATAGTTAATTTTATAATTAACAAATTGATTTAGAAGAATATTTATTTTTATAAAATTTATTCATAAATTCATAGTTTTATTCATTATTATTATAATATAATTTTATATGACCTTAATTATTTTATCAGCATTTTTTAAAATCAGTTATAAATTTTAAATTTTTATTTTCATTAAAAATATTTCTTTGAGTTAAAAATTAAAATACTTATATTTAAAAAAAATATATTATTAAAATGTAGTACATTTTTTAATTCAACAAATGTAAAAAATATTATGTTAAATATGTTGGATTTCTATCAAATAGTATATTTTTTCGTAATAGTGAATTATAATAATTTAAGGTATAGACTAAGTACATGGATTATTGAGTCATTTATGTTATATAGATGATGTAAGACCATAATATATAAAACTAATTCATTGTTATAATTTATTTAGTTATAATGTAAAAATTATTCATAGTCATGATTAAAAATGAATACCTAATGGAAAAATAATAATTAGAAAACACCCCTCTCATGCACTATAAATACCACGTCTCCCCCACCTCTTCCCCTCACACTGATTAAGCCTTTAATATTGTCCAATTCCTACCCAATACACTACCCATGTATCATACCCACTTCTATGATGTAAAGACCTGGAAATTCCGTCGATTTTTTTTAAATATATGGGATTTTAAGAGTCCGTGAAAATTTACAGTGCTTGATTCCGAGGCCCGGTGTGCCCTTAATCAATTTCTGATTTTTGTTCGATTAAGTTCAGTAAACGTGCGAGGGAGATTTTATAACTTTTGAATAGGTGCTCGAAATTGATATTTGAGGGAATCGTTGAACTCACAGCACCGGTATTCACTTAAGAAGACTTTCACATTGAAGGCATGTATTCGAGAATGGAAGTTAGATTCGGGGTTTTTAATAAAATTAAATAAGAATAATGTTTTAGCTTATTTTTAATTAATTGGTGGTTAAAACCTCCAAGAGGTGGTTAGAGGTTGGTTCCACCACACCATAACCTCCCATGAGAGGTTATGGTGGTGGGGCCCACTCGCACATAACCTCCCTTTGGTGGATATTTTCGGTGGGGACCACTCGCACATGTAAAGCTTTGGAACCCCCCAATTAAGTGGATAATCCTTTAGACTTTCCATTGTTTAATTTTTCCCAACTCTCTTCATTTAATTGAACCTCTCCACCTCCCCTAATTTTGAATTTAAATCATTTCCACCCCATTAATTAAATAAGTTGTCTCATTTAATTAAACACAAAAATTTGTATTGTTGTGCCAATAAATAATTGACATCTTCTGCTATTATTTTTTCATTGGAATTTTGGTAGAGCTTTGGGGGGAGAATACCTCTACAATGATGAATGCGAAGAATTTCGGCGACACGTTTTCCTTGGTCTTCTACCCCAAATACTTTTTCGATGCACGAGCTTGATTTGGGAATGCGTGACGAATGTGGCGAACAATTAAATGACGTCTCCCTTACCACAACATCATCAAAAAACAATAATATGAGGTTGGGAAAATATGAGATTAAATTTTTTTATGTTCTACGTCATTCAATCTTGGATGATGATTTTTCTGATTGATATCACCATAGCGTGGAAGGCTCGGGCCGCAGAAACACGACACGACCCTCCTCCTTTGGTTTTCGTCGATTTTTGACCACGAGGATGACGCAACTTTGTCGTTGGAAGAGTGAACCATGGAGGAGAAATGGTGGCCAGTGACTGGCTGGCCATGAAGAAACTAGCGGCATAAGGCCACCGGGTTGCCGGAAGGGTGTGGCACGGTTGTGCCGCGTGGAAGAATGGGGTTGTGGCTAGGGTGGGCCGTGACAGAAGAGCACGCAATAATTGTGCCACACAGTGGATGAGAGCTGCGAATAGAGTGGGTCGTGGCAGAGAGGCGTGGCACCATCATGCCATGTGGTGGTGCAGAACCGCGGCCTGGGTGGGTCGCGGTGGAGGAGCAGTAGCGGCCGGTGTCAGGCCGACCGACCGCAGTGCGAAGCCTACTAGATGATCGGCCATCTAAACAAGGCGGGACCCCCGAGGGTCCTGTGGGATTCTAAACCAGTTCTTAGTGCCGATCCCATTCAAAAGGTAGGGGGCGCGACACCCCCCCCCCCAAGTGGCCAGCCAGGCCACCATGCTGCCAGCCAGCAGGGCCATGCGGGCCGCAATCCAGTAGGGCCATGTGGGCCGCCAGCCAGCAGGTCCACGCGGGCCACCTTTTTGGCCACGCCGCCCACCATGTCCGGCCGCCCTCAGGCCGGACCCGTGGACCAGGTTGGACCTGCGGTCCAGGTCGGACCCTAGTCCATACCATTTGACATGAATAAACCTTTTTTCCCATAAATTGGGCTACGGGTATCCGATCCACAAACTTTATGCAGTGACGGAAATATTGGAGTGAGATGGTTCTTTTGACATACCCCACTTGAGGTTTGGACATAGTTGGAGTATGTTTATGTTGTTTTGAACCTAAAAATCAACCGAGACCCTGGAACACAAATGCCAATAACTCACAGACCGAGCGTCCGTTTGACGTACTGTATGTTTCGATAAGACCCCTATGACGAGGTGGACATTTGAGACACATCTACATGGGACTTAGTGACAGTCGGGGAATTTAATAGCAGATCATGGAGTGGATACTCCTGGAGAAAAGCGAGCAGATTATGGAGACCGAGTTACTAGCTGAGACTTGATGACTGCTGACCTTTTGACTCACAGTGTTTCGGCTATCCCAGTGGAAAGTTCATTTGTATGATGCGGCAGAACCACAACGGGGAGCTCCTCTATGTGACATTGCAGAACCACGGTACTCAGCATGGGGAGTGCCTCAGCATGAAACGAGGGGGAGAACCTATTTGTGACGCGGGATATCCACAGTGGGGATCGCCTCTGTGTGACGCAGCAGACCCACGATACTCGACAAGAGGAGTGCCGCAGAAGTCCAGTATATTGGGAAGCACCTCTGTGTGATGTGGCCAGCCCAAAATACTCTATAGAGGAGGAGTACACCTGCAGCCAAGGTTTCAACAGTTAGTCTAGTAGTGTTACATGTTATCACCCTAGAATAATATCCTGGTTTTGATATGAGTCAATGAATTTTGTGTTTTGATCATGAATTAGATGGGTTACTAGATAACTTAGGTATATGTATGGGCATATAACTATGTAATGGTTATCCGTTGATTTCATACTTTTTATTATATCCTTGTTGGATTTAGTGAGACCTTGAGGGTCTCGGGGTCCCTATTGAGTATCATTATACTCACCCCTGCACGGGCTATGCCTTCACATCGTTGTGTTGGTTTCAGATGATTGAAAACCCTGACTGAGGCAGAGAGTAGCAGGACTGGACGGTACCCGAAGGTGGACTACTCGGCGTGACGGTACAAGGAGCGGACGAATGGACCTGGATTGCTGAGGAGGACATCTGTACATAACCTTCATGTAGGAAACCCAAAGGACGACCTAGTAGCTTCATTAATTTTCTTCTGTTGTACTTTTTTCAGTTGAACTTGGACTTTCTTATTAGGAATTTATTTCCGACCCCTTTTACATTCTAGCACTTACTTTGTATACAGTTTTTACTTAGTGTTTTGCTTTCAATTGTGTACTCTAATGTGTTCGTTTACAGTTATAAAGGCAATTACTTCCCAGTTTATGGATTTATTCCTTTGGTGCTAGTCACCATCCTATGGCATATGGAATGTGGGCTTAGGGTAGTCATGATACGGGCCCTGGGGGATGGGTCGTGACAAATTGCTATTAGAGGAGTCATTTCTACCACAGAATATTGGAATATGATTATTATTTTTTGTGTAACAAAATTGATAAGGGTACTGAGTGTGGTTTTTAGTTAAGGGAGTCTAGTGTTGGTGCGGGAGGCTGACGTATCCATACATCAGGACCCTGACTCTTGATTTCTGACTCAGTGCATGAAAAAATGGATTGTGTACATGTCTTTAAAAGTTTTATTAATTCATCTCAACAGGGTTAGCTCACCAAGTATAATATTTTGACCATGTCACATCTTTTTCTCTCAGGATTCCTCTCTGCAAAGCCTCTAGAGTCGGGCGCTCTGACAGCCCACCGAGTGACAAGGCCTCGGTGCATGACCCCTTTCCAGCAGAGGCACCGGTGGTACCACGTCCCGTAGGGCCACCGATGCCACCATCCCCAGCAGAAGACGATGCACACCACTTGAGCGTGTTGCATGAGTTCCAACACTAGAGGCCACCCAGGCTTCGAGGAGAGATGGACCCACAGGTAGATGAGGATTCGCTGGAGGCTGTGGTGAGAGTCTTCAGGCTAGACGGGACACCAGCAGACTTCATGGTGATCCTTGCTGCCTTCCTCTTTCAGGAAGCGGTAGGAAGATGGTGGAGCCTGATGCTCCAGGTCCACAACAAGGCGAATCTTCTCTGGAAACACTTCAGAAATCACTGTCCCGTATTTGTCGTCTGATTTTAGGCCATTCCGACTTCGTTCGGCCCATTTGGACCCCCCTCACGCGCGTTTACGAAGCGCGCGCATCACTTAAAACACGAATATTGAGCCGTACCGCGCAAAACGCACGTCCGATTGACGTTCCTTATATGCGTACACGTCACGAATAATAATTAGAATGTTTCTCGGTGGTTTCAGCTCAATCTGAGGTCGTCCGCTATGAATTTGACCGTTGGACGCCCGTTTTGGCCGTTTATGACACCAGAACTGCGTTGTCGGTCACCGCGGGCACACGGCACGTCCGATTGACGTGTCGTCTGCTCGACCACTTCAGAAATAACTCACCCGTATTTTTCGTCTGATTTCATGTCATTCCGACTTCGTTCGTCCCATTTGGACCCACCTCACGCGCGTTTATGAAGCGCAGGCATCACTTAAAACACGAATATTGAGCCGTACCGCTCAAACCGCACATCCGATTGACGTGCCATATGCGCGTACACGTCACGAATAATAATTAGAATGTTGTACGGTGGTTTCATCTCAATCCAGAGATGCGGTGTGGCTGGCACCACTCAAAGTGTCCGTCTTTTGTTTCAAAAGGACGTCATTTTAAGTGAATAGCATCAACTGGCATACGGAAAACCGACCAAACGCATTCCGAATCTGTTGATAATTTATCCCAACAATCCATGGGTCATATGTGACGTGTACGAGCCAACCCGGGATGAATCCGAGTTGCGGTGTGTCTGGGATAAGTCTAAGTGGCTCTCTTTTGTTTAAAATGAACACCATTTTAAGTACATACAGAAAAACGACCAAACGGATTTGGTTTCCGTTGAAACATTAGGAGAAAGATCCATGGGTCATATGTGACGTGTACGAATCAACCCCGCCACAATCGGAGACGCGGTGTGGCTGAAACCACTCAAAGTGTCGGTCTTTTGTTTCAAAAAGATGTCATTTTCAGTGAAAATCATCAAGTGACATACGAAAAACCAACCAAAGGCCTTCGGGCTGTGTCGATACTTTATCACAAGGATCCATGGGTCGTATGTGACGTGTACGAGTCAATCCCTCCTCAATCCGAGGAGCGGTGTGGCCGACACCGTTCTAACTGTGTATCTTTTGTTTAAAATTGACGTGATTATAAGTGAAAAGAACAACTAGCATACGCAAAACAGACCAAACACATTCCAAATCTGTTGATAATTTATCACAACGATCCATCAGTCATATGTGACATGTAAGAGCCCACTCGGGCTCAATCCGAGTCGCGGTGTGGCCGGGATCAGTCTAAGTGTCTCTCTTTTGATTAAAATGGACATCATTTTAAGTACATACGGAAAACCAACAAAACACATTCGGTTTCCGTTGAAACTTTAGGAGAACGATCCATGGGTCATATGTGAGGTGTACGAATCATCCCCGCCTCAATCCGAGGCGCGGTGTGGCCAACACCGCACTAACTGTGTCTGTTTTGTTTAAAATGGGTTGGATTATAAGTGAAAAGAACTGGCATACGCAAAACTGACCAAACACATTCGGTTTCCATTGAAACTGTAGGAGAACGATCCATGGGTCATATGTGACGTGTACCAATCATCCACGCCTCAATCCAAGGCGCGGTGTGGTCGGAACAACTCAAAGTGTATGTCTTTTGTTTCAAAAGGACATCATTTTAAGTGAAAAACATCAACTGGCATACGGAAAACCGGCCAAACGCATTCGGATTGTGTTGATACTTTAAGACAACGATTCATGGGTCATTTGAGACGTGTACGAGTCAACCCCGCCTCAATCCGAGGTCGTCCGCTATGAATTTGACCGTTTGACGCCCGTTTTGGCCGTTTATGACACCAGAACTGCGTTGTCGGTCACCGCGCGCACACGGCACGTCCGATTGACGTGCCGTCTGCTCGACCACTTCATAAATAACTCACCCGTATTTGTCACCTGATTTCAGGCCATTCTGAAATTGTTCGGCCCGTTTGGACCCCCCTCACGCGCGTTTACGAAGCGCGCGCATCACTTAAAACACGAATATTGAGTCGTACCGTGCAAACCCCACGTCCGATTGACGTGCCGTCTGCGGGTACACGTCAAGAATAATAATTATAATGTTTCCCGGTGGTTTTAGGTCAATCCGAGGTCGGACGCTATGAATTTGACCGTTGGACGCCGGTTTTGGCCGTTTATGACACCAGAACTGCGTTGTCGGTCACCGCGTACACACGGCACGTCCGATTGACGTGCCGTCTAATCGAACACTTCAGAAATCACTGTCCCGTATTTTTCGTCTGATTTCAGGCCATTCCGACTTCGTTCGGCCCGTTTGGACCCCCCTCACGCACGTTTACGAAGCGCGCGCATCACTTAAAACACGAATATTGAGCCGTACCGCGCAAAACGCACGTCCGATTGACGTGCCGTCTGCGCGTACACGTCACAAATAATAATTAGAATGTTTCTCGGTGGTTTCAGCTCAATCCGAGGCCGTCCGCTATGAATTTGACCGTTGGACGCCCGTTTTGGCCGTTTATGACAGCAGAACTGCGTTGTCAGTCACCGCGGGCACACGGCATGTCCGATTGACGTGCCGTTAGCTCGAACACTTCAGAAATCACTCACCCGTATTTTTCGTCTGATTTCATGTCATTCCGACTTCATTCGTCCCGTTTGGACCCACCTCACGCGCGTTTACGAAGCGCACACATCACATAAAACACGAATATTGAGCCGTACCGCTCAAACCGCACGTCCGATTGACGTGCCGTATGCGCGTACACGTCACGAATAATAATTAGAATGTTTCACAGTGGTTTCATCTCAATCCGGAGACGTGGTGTGGCCGGAACCACTCAAAGTGTCCGTCTTTTGTTTCAAAAGGACGGCATTTTAAGTGAAAAGCATCAACTGGCATACGGAAAACCGACCAAACGCATTCTGAATCTGTTGATAATTTATCCCAACAATACATGGGTCATATGTGACGTGTACGAGCCAACCCGGGATGAATCCGAGTCGCGGTGTGGCCGGGATAAGTCTAAGTGGCTCTCTTTTGTTTAAAATGAACACCATTTTAAGTACATACGGAAAAACGACCAAACAGATTCGGTTTCCGTTGAATCTTTAGGAGAACGATCCATGGGTCATATGTGACGTGTACGAATCAACCCCGCCACAATCGGAGACGCGGTGTGGCTGACACCACTCAAAGTGTCGGCCTTTTGTTTCAAAAAGACGTCATTTTAAGTGAAAATCATCAAGTGACATACGAAAAACCGACCAAAGGCATTCAGACTGTGTCGATACTTAAGCAGAAGGATCCATGGGTCGTATGTGACATGTAAGAGTCAATCCCGCCTCAATCTGAGGAGCGGTGTGGCCGACACCGTTCTAACTGTGTATCTTTTGTTTAAAATGGACATGATTATAAGTAAAAGAACAACTGGCATACGCAAAACCGACCAAACGCATTCCGAATCTGTTGATAATTTATCACAATGATCCATCAGTCATATGTGACATGTACGAGCCCACTCGGGCTCAATCCGAGTCGCGGTGTGGCCGGGATCAGTCTAAGTGGCTCTCTTTTGATTAAAATGGACATCATTTTAAGTACATACGGAAAACCGACCAAACGCATTCGGTTTCCGTTGAAACTTTAGGAGAACAATCCATGGGTCATATGTGAGGTTTACAAATCATCCCCGCCTCAATCCGAGGTGCGGTGTGGCAAAAACCGCTATAACTGTGTCTGTATTGTTAAAAATGGGTAGGATTATAAGTGAAAAGAACTGGCATACGCAAAACCGACCAAACGCATTCGGTTTCCATTGAAAATTTAGGAGAACGATCCATGGGTCATATGTGACGTGTACCAATCATCCCCGCCTCAATCGAATTCCACATATAATTGTCATCTAAATTTTAAATTGAATTATGTATGAAATATGTATGTTTATGAATTGTAATTTAATTATGGATGTGTATAGTTTCAGGATCCATTATATGTTAAATGTGTATGAATTTGTTCGTAATTGTATATGTATGTTTTATTTTATTACAGGTACAATAGTTGGATCGAAAATGAGGTGACAATGAGGCCTGATGAGATGAGAGGTGCCTGATGTACAGGGGAGAGGGTCTATGCAAATTGCAGGCTGCTGCAATTTGCAGCATAGGGTATGCCAATGGTTTTAAACCGTTGGCATATAATCCTAAATAAGTTTTTACCAACGGTTCAATGAACGGTTGGTAAATATCTCTTTTCCCAACGGTTTAGAACCGTTGGGAAAGAGTTCACCCATGGAAAACTATCCCAACGGTTTTGAAGAACCGTTGGGATAGTTAAGGTATATTTGGTTTTCCCAACGGTTTGGGAGAAACCGTTGGTAAAAACTATCCCAACGGTTCACCAAACCGTTGGGATAGAGTGCCTTCTATCAGCCTACCCCAACGGTTTCCAGTAAACCGTTGGGAAAGGTTTTCCCCATGGATTGCTTCCCTACTGTTGGGAGAACCGTTGGTATATCATATACCAACGGTTTGAGGGGCTTTCCCAACGGTTGTAAACCGTTGGGAAATAGTGTATTTCCAGTAGTGACTACATCTATAGAAAGGTAGCATGATAGTGGTGTATTACAATGCAAGGTTCACCGACCTCTAGTGCTACTCCATCGATATGGTACGGGACACATTTTCCAGGTCTCGGACCTTTGATCAGGGTATCAGGCGAGAGATCAGGGCATCAATGATCTCCCTCAGCATCCTCATGTAAGAGAGGGTGTTAGAGAGAGCCCTACTAGTGGAGAGTTTCCTTGCTGAGAAGTCACTAGATAAGAGACCCACTACCAGTTGACATGCAACATAGTCTTCTATAGCTGGTAGTAGACAGAGGACGCAGAGGTTCAAAAGGACCAGACTGATGGGTGGATGACCAGAAGACTCATGATATGTTGTATCGGGCACCCAAGGTAGTGACATACCTACCAGGAGCAGGCAGTGTTACTCATGCGGCGGGCATGGTCACATTGCCCATGTCTATCCGACCTACCATTCAGATGATCACCAGAAAGTTGAGGGACCCCCAAGTAGAGATAGAGGTTCGATCGAGGCAGTCTGTAGGGCGTAGGGAGACGTGGGAGGGGATCTGGTTGAGCAGCTAGTGGTGGACGATGTTACGAAGTGTTACCGCCACCACCACTAGGAGTACCACCCCGACCATAGGGAGCATGTGGACAGGGGAGAGCTCAGCTTCAGGCAACTAAGCCATACAAACATGGTGCTCCATAGATGATTCGAGGTACGATCTATGTCTATTACACCTTAGTTGTTGTTCTTATAGTCACAGGTTCTAGTCATTCATTCATAGCCACTGCCCTCATTCGGATCATAGAGATTCCGAAAGAGTCTTTGGGTTGATCCTTACGGCTAGAGACTCCAACGGGAGCAGAATCGACGATAATGCGCTGGTGCCGTCAGTGTGAGCTTACTCTAGGAGGCGAGAGCTTCAACTGGGATCTCCTTGTAGCGGCATCGAGGGATTATGACATCATCTTTGGTCTGGACTGGTTATCTACAGTTCATTCTCATATTGACTGTATTAAGCAAGAAGAGAACCATTGCAGCATAGGATAGTCTTACTTGGAGGAGAGTGCAGTCGATCACTCACAAGTTGGATTTCCCTACCCTCAAAGCAGTTGATGTGGAGAGTCTGACTTATCCTATATTGGTGGACCAGTACATGGATGTTTTCCCTGACAATATTCCAGGATTACCTCCACATAGATAGGTTGACTTCTACATTGACCTATACCCTAGGATGACACTGATATCTACTCTAGCATATTGGATGGATCCTGCTGCGCTTCGTGAGTTGCGGGTACAACGGAAGGACTTACATGGGAAGAGATTCATCTAGCCATGTGTTTCGCCCTGGGCACCCATGATTCTGTTTGCAAAGAAGGATGATGGGAGCTTGAGGCTTTGTGTCGACTACCGTCGCCTGAAGCAAGTGACCGTGAAGAACAAGTACCCACTCCCGAGGATTTTAGACCTCTTTGATCAGCTCACGGGAGCATGGTGGTTCTCGAAGAATGATATCAGATCAAGTTATCATCAGCTCAGAGTTCGATATGAGGATGTTTAGAAGGTTTCCTTCATGTTTCGGTATGACCACTACGTGTTATTGGTTATTCCCTTCGGTGTAATCAATGCACCAGCAGTGTTCCTGAGTCTGATGAATAGGATCTTCCATCCATACCTCAATCTTTTTTTCATGGTCTTCATTGAAGAAATTATGATCTACTTGACTACTGAAGAGGATCATGCCTACCATTTTCAGGTATTACTGGACACACTCTGAGAGAACCATCATTATGGTAAGCCCTCGAAGTGCCAACGTATGATTCGAGAGGTTCACTTCTTGGGACATGTCATCTCAGAGGCTGGAGTTGCAGTGGATCCATCGTAGATCAATGTGGTACTTCATTGGGAGCCACCCTGAAGTGTAACAGATGTATGAAGTTTCTTAGGCTTGGTTAGATACTACCGGATATTCACTCCAGACATATCTAGAGTTACGGCACCACTATCATCCTTGACAAAGAAGGGGAAACCCTTCTTATGGTCAGAGAGATTCCAGCAGAGCTGTCAAGAGTTGAGGAAAAGGCTGACTAGTGCCCCCATCTGAAGACTTTTAGAGGAGGTTGTAGGGTATGTAGTTTACTATGACGCATTAGGGACTGGACTCAAGTGTGTCCGGATGTAGGAGTGTGTTGTGATCGAAAATGGTTCTCAGCAGCTGAGACAACATGAGAAGAACTACGCTACCCATGACCTGGAGTTAACAGCAGTGGAATTATCCTTGAAGATGTGGAGGCACTATCTGATGGGTGAACATTTTACCATGTACTCTAATCACTAGAGTCTCAAAAGTATCTTCTCTCAGAATGAACTAAACCTGAGACAGCGGTGATGGATTGAGTTCCTCCAGGACTGTGACTTCGAGATAGTCTATACTCCTTGGAAGGGAAATGTTGTTGCAGATGCACTTAGCAGGAGGACTGGTATACAGCTTATAGGAGAGGAAATAGAGCGACTGGCTGCTTTGCAGATATCATTTGTGGATAGAGATAGTGTGACCTTTCTACATTCTCTAACATTCACTCCCCCCACTTCTTGAGGGATTCTGGGAGGCACAACATGGAGACGATGATTGTGAGACACGATGTGCACCGATATCTACAGGGTAGGCACCTGATTGATATTTAAAAGGTGGGGAGAACATCATTTTATACAGAGGACGTACTATGGTTCCAATGTCACTTCAGGTGGATGTGTTGAGGGAGGTTCGCATGTCGTCTCTAACGGTACATCCAGGAGAGGCAATGATGTACCAGGACCTATGAAGAAAGCATTGATGGCTACGTATGAAGAATTCATTTGCTGAGTTTGTCTCAGGGTTCCTCACTTGTCATCAAGTGAAGGCAGAGCACCAGGTACCAGTATGCTTGATTCAGTCTTTAGAGTTCCCAGAGTAGAAGTGGTATGGGATATCCCTGGACAATGTGACGGGTCTTCCACATACATCCAGGGGTCACGACTCAATTTGGGTGATCTTCGACCGACTCACCAAGTCATCCCACTTCCTACTGATCAAAGAAAAGGTATTAGTAGAGAGCTTGGGATACCTCTATGTACAAGAGGTAGTGCATTTACATGGAGTACCTTCTTCTATTGTCTCCGACCGTGATACACGGTTTACTTCCCGAATATGGAAGAGATTGTAGGAGGATTTCGGGATGTAGCTTTTCTTGAACACTACCTTCCATCCTCAGACGGATGGTCAGACTGAGCGCACCATTCAGATGACCGAGGACATGCTCCGAGCTTCTATCCTTGACTTTGGTCGCAGCTGGGAGGATCACATACCACTGGTAGAGTTTTCCTACAACAACAACTATCACTCCACCATCAGAATGGAACCTTTTGAGGCCTTGTATAGTCAACCTTGTAGATCACCGCTGTGATGGAAAGACCCAGGGGTGTCAGCACTAGTGGGACTAGAGATGGTATGAGCTACTACGGAGAAGGTGCAGATCATCGAGGAGTAGATGAATACTAAAAATGGATGGAATATTTCATATGCCGACTAGAGATGAAGGAATCTAGAGTTTGAGGATGGAGACCATGTCATTCTATGAGTCTCGCCTCGACGGGCTCTATGCAGATTTGGACAAGGTGGAATGTTATCTCCGCTATTCATTGGACCTTTCCGGGTCCTCAAAAGAGTAGGAGAGGTGGCTGGCCACTTAGCTCTTCCACCTCAGTTGCATCAGCTGCATGATAGCTTCCACGTATCTCAGCTGAGGATATATGTGCACGACCCTTACCACATCATCACTCATGGAGAGTTGGACATCGATGACTAAGCGCATTCACTAGAAACACGGGAACCTTCAGAAGAGAACATGTGAGCGGGAGGCTAAGATTAATGCTTGGTACCCCAATTTGATCCCATAGATTAAGTTGTAGCTTATGGGTACATAAAGCCCTGAGGTGGGGAGAATGTAAAGACCCGAAAATTCCATGGAATTTGTTTTTATTTTTAAATACATGGTATTTTGAAGAGTCTGCAAAAATTAATGGCGCATGATTCTAAGGGCCGGTGTGCTTGGAATCAATTTATAAGGTTTTTTTCATGTACGTTCAGTAAACGTGCAAGCATGATTTTATAACATTTGAACCGGTGCATGGAATTGAAATTTGAGGGCACTGTTGAACTCAGAGCGTTGATATTCTATTAAGAAGACTTTCACCTCGACGACAGCTATTCAAGAATGGAAGTAAGATTTTTGGTTTTTAAAAAAATTAAATAAAAATAAAGTGTTAGCTTATTTTTATTTATTTGGTGGTTAAAAACTCCAAGAGGTGGTTAGATGTGGGGTCCACCACACCATAACCTCCCATGAGAGGTTATGGTGGTGGGGCACACTCGCACATAACCTCCCTTGGGGGATATTTTCAATGGGGACCACCCAGGATTGTAACCCCATAGAATCTCCCACTTAAGTGGAGAAACCATTAAATTTTCCATTGTTTAATTCTTTCAACTCTCTTCATTTTATTGAAACTCTCCACCACCCCTAATTTTGAATTTTAATCAATTCCACCCCATTAATTAAATAATATTTATCATTTAATTAAACACAACAATTTGTATTGTTGTGCTAAAAAATAATAGACATATTCTGCTATTATTTTCCCCTTGGCATTTTTGTGGAGCTTAGGGAGGAGAAGAACTCTCCAAAGAAGAACACAAAGAAAGCCGACGACGATTCTTCCTCATTCTTCTACCCCAAAAATTTTTTCGATGCACAATATTGATTTTGGAGTACATGAGGAATGCGGTGAACAATGGAACGGTGTCCGCCATACTACAAAATCATCAACAAAAACAATAAAATATAGTGGAAATTTGAAATTGAATTTTTTTTCCATTCTACGTTGTTCAATCTTGGGTGATAATTTTTCCGATTGATATCACCATAAAATGGAAGGCTCGGGCCGGACAAACACAGACCGACCCAACCCCTTAATTTTTCCTCATTTTTTGATGGTAGCGGCGACGCAATGGCACCACTAGAAGAGTGAACTGTGGCATAGAAACAGTGGTCGGCGACTGGAAGGTAGTGAAGAAACCGGCGGCGTAAGGTCGTCGTGTCGTAGGAAGGGAGCGACACCGTTGTGCCGCGTGGGATACTGGGGTCGCGGCCTGGCCTGGACGTGGTGGAAGAGCGCGACACCACAACGCCTTTCGGAGGAGGAGAGCCACGGACAGGGAGAACCGTGACAGAGGGGCGTGGCACCGTTGTGCCACATGGAGGTGCAGATCTGCGGTCAGGGCGGGCCGAGGCGGAGGAGCAGGAGCTTCTAGCATCGGGCCGGCCACCGACGATGCGGAACAAGCTGAACACTCATCTAGATGTACAATGTAGGACCCCTAGGGTTCCGTGGGATACCGAACCGGTGCTTAGTACCGGTTTCATTGGGAAGGCAGTGGGGCACGAACCCCCCCCCCCCCACATGTGGCCAGCCAGGCCACGCTGGCGGCCATCCAGCTGGGCCGCACGGGCCGCCAGGCTGGGAATCCCTCTCGGGTCAGGCCACCCCTTAGACCAGGCCACACCTTGGACAAGGCCACCCCCTCAGGTCAGGTCGGACATGTGGATCGGGTCGGACTCGTGGGCCGGGTCGAACCCCAATCTGCACCGTTTGACCCGAATACACCCTTTCACCCATAACTTGGGATACGAGTATCCAATTGACAAACCGTCTACGGAGACAGAAATAGTAGAGCGAGATAGTTCTTTTGGAATAAACCACTTTTGGTTTGGACATAGTTGGGTTTTTTCGGGTTGGTTTGAACCTAAAAACAAATCTGGCCACTGGAACGGAAATGCCAATAACTCACAGACCGATCGTCGGTTTGACGCACCATCTGTTGCATTGAGACCCCTATGTGGAGGTGGACCTTTGAGATAATTCTACATGGGAATTTGTGAATTTTGTGTAATAGAACTGTAGGTCGTGGAGTGGATCCTCTCAGAGACGAGTGAGCGGAGTACGGAGACCTAATAGTTGGTTGAGACCTCACAACTATTGACCTTTTGACTTGGAGTGTTTTAACTAGCCTAGTGTGAAGCGTATCTATGTGGAGCGGTAGACCCACAGTGGGGAGTGCCTCTATGTGCCCTGGAAGACCCATGGTACTCGAAAGGAGGAGTAACTCAGTATACTACGAGGTGGAGTGCCTCTGTGTAATGTGGCATACCCACATTGGGGTGCGCCTCTGTGTGACGCAGCAGACCCATGGTACCCGACAGGAGGAGTACCACAGTAGTCCAGGATAGTGGGAAGCACATCTGGGTGACGAGGTAGGCCAACAATACTATATAAAAGATAAGTACACCAACAACTGAGGTTTCAACAGTTTGAGTCAGAGTGTTACATGTTACCACCCTAGAATAAAATCCTGGTTTTTAGCTAAGTCTATGACTTTTGTGTTTTCCTCATGATTGAGATTGGTTACCAAATAACATAGGTATATGTATGGGAATATACCTAAGTAATGGTTGTCCATTGATTTCATTCTTTGTGGTATATCTTTGTTGGATTTAGTGAGACCATGAGGGTCTCCGGGTCACTACTGAGTACCGTTATACTCATCCCTACATGGGCTATGCCCACACCTTGTTGTGTTGGTTGCAGACGATGAAAAATGATGACTGAGGCAGCGAGTAGTAGGACTGGATGGGTCCTGGAGGTGGTCCATTTGGCGTGACAGTACACGGAGCAGACAGGCAAACATAAAGAGCTGAGGAGGCCATCTGTACTTACCTTTCAGGTAGAAACCCCAGAGGATTACCCAATAGCTCATTTAATTTTCTTCTATTGTACTAGCTTTCAGTTGTACTTGTACTTTCCTATTGGGATTTTATTTCCGACCCCTTTTACATTCCCGCACTTCCTTTTATATAGTTTTTACATAGTGTTTTGCTTCCAGTTGTGTACTCTGATATGTTTTTTCACAGTTATAAAGGCAATGCCTTCCCAGATTAGGGATTTACGCCTTTGGTGCTAGTTACCAACCCCTGGCCTATGGAAGGCGGGCTTCGGGTAGTCATGATACGGGCCCCAGGGGATGGGTCATGAAATAAGATCCTTTAGAATCACCAAAAGAATAATCCCAATCACTTTAATGACGTTCTCTACGAGAATAATTCAAGAGGTAAAATCCTCTTTCTTTTTGAATTATTTTTAGTTTTATTTTTTTTCCATTTCTTATTCTTCTATACCAATCAATATATGATGGGAAACAAAAAATATAGTATTATTAATTTATTGTAATTATATTATTATAATTTTATATCAATAATTAATTTTGATTCTCCTCTCCTTTTATTCTAAAAATCAAAACATCAACTGTGAGGTACCGATTTGCTGCATTTGTGGATGAAAAGTTTTCATTTTTCAATTCCTCCTTCAAGTATGGTCATAAAAAATATCTATGGGTAAATAATATTCTATTATACTGATAATATGTTTTATAATATTATGATACCATTATATATATATATAATATTAATTAATAAAAAAACATGTTCATAATGATTAAAAAAGACTAAAATAATATAAATTATTTGCATCAATATTTTATCTAATGAATCGTCCTCGTACCTAGAAAAACAAATTATAGAGCATAACATATAATCTTATTAAAGACCATTAAGAATATATAATTTATATTATGTATAAATATTACCATTTCACATTATCATTGATACTTGTATACATGTGAAATAAAAATCAAAACCATGGCAACAAAAACACCCAAACGACAAAATTGAGTATTATAACTCATAAAAAATGCCAAAAATGAACATAAATATTTATAATAAATCAAATAATGTTTGAATAGATTAATTATTAAATAATTAATGAATATAATTTCATTATCAACGATATTCAGTACAAATGTAGAACACTATTAGACGTAAGGTAAGGAATTATCCCTGAATCTTCATTTTTCATTGGGGTTATGATTCTCCCTATTTAACCTTATGAAATTAATAATTCATCATATGTAAGTGTCAAATATTATTTTTTATGTTCAATAAATATTTACCAAGATCAATTATACGTTCTTTTATGGGTAAATACTTGTTTTATAGTGTTCTCTTTTCAATTCCTCCCGATAAGCAAGCCTGAATTAAGGAAACCTTACAATTTCATATCCATATTAAAGTACAATCCATGATATGTTTTAAGCCAAACAATTTTATATGAAATAAATATTCTCATCATTAAAAACTACCTCTTTTCATTTCTTGTTTTATGTAAATAATTAATCATTTTTAAAGATTCATTAATATTTTCTCTTTTACCCCACTAAAGATCCCCTTTTCTAATGTTTTTGAAAAAAACTATTTTTCATCTTTTCATATTAGATAGAAATATTTTCTCATGATCAATTCCAATTATACCCTATCAATTTCCAAGTATAATTTAAATCTATTCTTTCATTAACACCACTATGATTTCCCCTTTAGATATGTCTTATGTGTGGTGTATGAATTATTCTCTTCTATTTATGATCGTCATTCATTGAAGATTTCATTAAATATCTATTTTTCTTGTACATGGATGTGATTATTTTCATATCCATATTCCCTTTTTACATACTATTTTGTATTTGAATTGTGTTATTTAATGGTATAAATATATAAATAATGTTGTGGACTAGTTATGATGGGTGAAGAATTGTTATATACATCCCAATGATGCATCGGCAAGTCTCATGAGACAAAATAGTTAGAATCAGACCCTTCATGTTGGTATCCAAATAGAATCAGATTCTACCAAATTAAAAAACCATAGTTATATTATAATAGTTCATCTTCTATATACATAATATCAAATAAATATGAACTTTCTTAATTAATTATTCAATTATTTCATTTCATGAGATTTTTCAATATGATAAAATCTATGGTTTCATATTCATTATTATTGAATTGATGAAATGTGATTTTTAAATTATATACCTTGCAATAATTTCTTTTAATTATTGAAATTACATTGAATTATTTGTTATATCCCTAAAAAATCATTTGATATCACTGTTTATATTTATTCTCCTACCCCAGCTTATGAAGATTAAATCATTGAATAAGTGATGATTAGAAGTTTATTTTAATTTTTTATGTTCTATGTTTAATTATAGATGTAATAAGGGAACCATGTTTGTATCTAGTTCTAAAACTATACATAACTGATATATCATTGTTTATATGATCTCTTCTATATATACCATTTTAATTAAACAACCACTGACTTTGGGGTATCGGGGTCGAGGTTTTTACAATTTTTATGAGGGTAAGTTTAGTAGAAACCATGAGAAACAAATGATAAATATACATGAAAATTAAAATATAACATTTTAGTTATTTTTCGTATCAATTCTCATCATGATTATGATCTAACTTAGTGTGTTCAATTATATATTCATGGCAAAAAATTGAAGGAAAATAACAAATATCCACATACAATGTAAGGATTTTCCCATTATGAAAGTAAACATAGTTCATATTGAATTTAATTAGATCAGGACTATGTTAGGAATGATTAAACAAGTCTTGATGAATAACCATAATGCACCTATGTTAGAACGTTTAATATTCAATAATACCCTATATTTTAGTGAGACCACTAACCATGTGGTATCTGAGTATTGGATCATGTCCCTTAAAATGATATTTCTAGCATTGGGATACAATGAAAATGAAATGGCAGTACATGACGTATATCACCTCAATGGTGATTCTGATCAATGGAATTATCTGATCTAGAATAGTAAGGAGGAAAATTAAAAAGAACAAATTGAACTAAGAACATTCACAGAATTTTTCAATGAAAAATACCTCCCTTATGAGAATAAAATTGAAATGAAGTGGAAATCTTTATTTTAAAGCATACGGAAGAATATAATGATATAGAGTATGCTTCTACATTCATAAAACTTGATAGTTATACTATATAATACACACCTTAATTGGAATACATGACAGACCATTTATTTAATGTTCTTAAACAATGTCCCAAAACGGAACTGGCTTCTAAAACAATTTCATTATATGATGAAATAGTATTAAAAACAATCAAAATGGAGATAAAATTTTCTAGATGTTTTATATTCAAGGGAAAGAAAGATATGAAGGGGTATTTTTATAACCATGTATATGGTATATAATCAATTAAATATAGGGGAATGAATACATTTTGGTTATGTGAACAATGTTAAAGAATATTACTGGTAAATTATTAAAAGGTATGGGAGTTTTTTATAATAGTATAGAAAAGGGTTATCAATTTAATGATTTTAATGGGGAGAAACAAATCAATTATATTTAATAATTTAATAATAACTAAATAGGGAATTATTAATTAAAATTTCCCAAGAATCAAGGGAATTTAACAAAAGAATATTCCAAGGAGAGATGAACAATCTTATACGATAAACACAGCTGATGTTGAAGTTCCCAATGATGTGGTGAGAAGTAACATAAAACTAAATTACAATTTAACTAACTATTTATTTTATTTTGGATCATGAAACTCTTTCATATCTACCCAATTCCTATGAAAATTATATATTTCCCTACTGATTTAATAAGAGTGTGTTTATTCAAATCTCTTAAGGGATGTCTCATTAAAATGAGAATGTTTAGGGTAGTTCCCATTATGGAATATAAAAAAGCATTTTTTAAAGATATTATGATTATACTTACGGTTGAATATGAAATAATACTTGGTATGGACTATGTTTCATAATATGAAGTAAACATTTATTATAAGGAGAATGAAATTGTGACTTGTGAGGAAGATATAGAATTCCATACCATTAGAGAAGAAACATAATCATATGATCAAAATATAAAACCACCCCATATTGATCTAAGAAAGTAAATTCTTATAAAGGAAGGGAAAACAACATATTGGGAGGAATAAATTCTTCTTCAAATTGATAAAATACCAATTTTATAGTAATACATTGATGTATGACATAAGGAATTACCTGAACAATTTAAGAGTGGGATGTTGAAATGACCATTGATATAGTCTCTAATGTATGACCAATATCAATGAATTTTATATAATAGAAACTATATAATTAGTGTAGATGAATATAAAACTAGAGAATTCGAGTGATATGGGATTTATCCACCCTACTGTTTCTCCATGGGGAGCCCCACATAACTTTGTTCTGAAGAATTATATATCCTTGAGGATGCAAATTGAATATAGAGAAAACAATGATACTATAATAAAGAACAAGTTTCATTGTCCTTACAATGTTGGTTCATTTGATCATCTTCAATGAGTTCAATATTTTTCGATGATTGACCTTTTTTTCCAATGAATCATCCATTGCATGTAACAGAGGAAGATATTCAGAATATATATTTTTATATGAGGTATAGGCCACACAATTTCACATTAATTCCAAATTAATTTACTAATTAATCCTCAATTTTCTTGTATATAATAAATATAGTATTCAATAAAGGTGCTCCCCACTATTTCCTAATTAATTTTGAACGATTAGGGTTTTGGAAGAAGTATCGCGATGACAGACGGTTTCCTTCTCCTTGGGAGATTCAACTCCTACGTTCATGCTTCAGGCTTGGTTGGAGCTGATTCTAGAAAACGAGGAGACTCAGATCCTTTCGCAGGTGTTGTGCATCCTTCGGTGGGAGTTTTTTGTGATTCTCCCACTGCCAAGATGAAGGTTACTATTTCAGCAGGGAATGAGGATGACAAATCCGAAGTGGTGGACTGCATGTGGCAGCAAGCACGAACAAGAAGCCAAAAGAAGAAACAAATAAAGGAGGAATTGAAGAAAAAGGAAGATGATCAAACTGCCAGTTCTGATGAAGAACTTGAAACTCTAATGCAGCAAGCTTAGGAGATTTCAGACCGCTACTCCAGTAGAGGTAGAGGGAATCTCAGCGGAAAAATGTGGAACGAGATAAGAGCACAAGAGCGCAAAACTGGCGACAAGATTAGGAAAAAGATCGGTCTCCAATAATGTATGTCTTACACCGTTTCCATGTTATTCTCCCCTTGGACCCTTTTTTTTATAAATTAAATTATAGGGCCTGTACCCTTATCCTTTAAAAAAAATAAAAAATAAATAAATAGAGTATTAAAGTAATATCTTGATGATTTTTTTGTAGTATTCATTGATTATATTATGGTGTATTCTTAAATAAATTATGAATATTATAATCACTTGAGAATTATGATTGATACTCTCTATAGGAACAAGTGATATGGAAAACAAAGAAATTGTGAATTATATCTTAAGTAAATTTATTTTGCAAGATATATTTTCTCTAAGGATGGATTTTTAGTTGATACATAAAAAAATCCAATAATGACATATAGAAACAAATATAACTAAGTAATGTTGTTTCATTATTTTAGTAGGATACTATCGGCCTTTTTCAGATTTTTTCCCTATTGCATATTCCATTAAACAATCAATCATTTAATGGGGGATATGTTCCTATGAAAAAATAATGTTAGTAATGACTATAAAAATTAATGAAAAGATTATTCAAGGCTCTAATATTGACTTTACTATCATGAAATAATGGGTTTGAGATATACGTTGATGCATAGAAGAAAGAAGTAGGTTGTTACTTTTTATAAATTATATTGTTATTACATACAAATCATGGTAGTAGAATAATAATGAAAAAATTATACAACTCATGATTATGAGTTAGTTTCTGTAATAGCTTCTCTTAAGATATGTATAAACTATATATACGGTGAAATATGTGAGATATATATGTATCATGAGAGTTTGAAATAAATCTATACACAGAATGAACTAAATATGAGGCACATGATATGGATAATGTTATTCAAAGATTATGATTTATCAATACACTACCAACCAAGAAAATAAAATAAGGTGGAAAATGCATTTACAAGGAAGGATCATGTACTTTCGGCCCAAATGACGATTTTTAAAGATCATATATTCCTAGATTTGGTAATGATGGATATGGGAATTTTTAAGGAAATGGACACATCAATCATTTTTATATTTATTGATAACCCATAGTTATGGGAGAAGATAAAGAATCTCTCAATAAAATGATGATAATTTATATAAGAATATTAAATTCATTATGGACGTAATATTGAAAGACATTGTTTATAAGGATAGAGTTAAAAAATTTAGAAACATGTTACATGTTCTATAAATAAATGTGATAATAAGGGTTATAATAAATGTTGCTGAAATCTCAAATTTCAATATACATATAGGTATTAATACGATGTATATATTTCATAAGGAAAATTTTTGGTGGGGTAACATGAAGTGGAAAATTATTGAGTATGTGTAATTATGTCTACTTTTTTAAAAAGTGAAGGCTGAGAGATAGCATCCTACAATATTATTGAAACCTATAACTATTAATAGGTGGACGAGTGATGAAACTATGGAGGAATTTTCCAGAAGACTACTAATGAAAACTAGAATGAATAATGGAATATGGTTTATTGCTGATCACCTTACAAAATAAGAGAATTTCAGTCGTATTATAGGAGATCTGCCTCTAGATGTCCTATAAAGACTCTATATAAATGAAGTTGTATGAATTCATGGTGTACCTATATCATAGTTTTATGAAAAAGATCTTGATTTCACTTAAAAATTATGAATGATTTTTCAGAAGGCATTGGATACAGAGCTTAAAATTAGTAATGCTTATCACCCTCCAACCATCAGATAGTCTAAAATTTCTATTTAAACATTGGATGAAATTTTGAGATCATGATCATTTTACATTCGAGGAATGTGTGATCAGTATTTTCCATTGGTATAGTTTTATACAATAATATCTTCCATTCCAATATTAAAATGGCACCATAATAATTATTATATAGTAAGATATGTCATACCAAATCTTGTTGGGATGAAGTGGGTGATTGGAAACTTATAAGAAAAGAACTTACTAAGGGGACAACGATATGGCTAAAGGTCATTCGGGCTCATATTAACGAAGTTGAAAATAGGAAAAATTGTTATTCTAACAAAATGTATTTATGATTTTGAATTTCCATTTGTAGATCATGAATTTTTGAAAGTACCTCCAAAAAATAGTTTTGTATGGTTCAGTAATAAAGGGAAACTAATCACAAATTAAAATATAACATTTGAAATTTTTGAATGAGTTTGAGATATAGAGTAACCAATAGAAATGAATTCAACTCTCTCTAAATTTCATGATGTGTTCCATGAATCATTGTTAAAAAATTACTTTCTATACCCAATGCATGTACTGACCTACGATTACATAGAAATGGAACCAAACATTTCTTACTACGAAGAGCTTATTGAGAATTTTGGTACAAGAGATATTGTATTGGGAAATATGATGACTCGACGGGTAAAGGTTCCTTGGAGAAACCATAAAATGGAAGAAGCAATTCGAGAAACTGAATATTTTATTAAGAACCACCCACATCATTTTTTAGGGATATATTCATGAAATTTTTTACGACGATATTTCTAAAGGAGGGAAAAATATAACACCCCAAAATTTTTTATACGAATATTCATAAATAAATTAAATTCATTCTATAGCTTACATCACCATGAAATTATTTGATATAGTATAAATTATATAATATTAGATGGAGAATACCA
Organism: Viscum album; assembly: GCA_963277665.1. Lineage (NCBI taxonomy): Eukaryota > Viridiplantae > Streptophyta > Magnoliopsida > Santalales > Viscaceae > Viscum > Viscum album. The sequence continues at coordinate 561,949,346 of OY728139.1, forward strand.
AAAAATTATAAATTAATAATGAATGAAATAAGATGTTTTCACTTGAAATTAATGAATATATATCAATGAAATAGTAACATGAACATTGCAATAGTAATGTGACCCTTAATAATATTAATTCATCCAATCGATTAGTAACCTCACCAATGAACATAAAAAAATTAAATTTGGGAATCCTATTAATATTAATAAGACATATTTATATTACAATAGAAGTAAATAAAAGTTTTAGAAATTATTGATTAAATATTGATATTTTTTAAAACATAAATGTTTATTTTTATTTTTTTAATCAATATAATTATTTAAAATAAAATGTATTTTTCATAAAATGAAGTGAAAAATTAATGTTTTTTAATAATTATTATAAGATAATTTTATGAGACCGCAATTAATTTTTCCAATGGTCCTAAAATTTGTTGTAAATATAAAATTAGCATTTTCCATGTAAATTTTGATTTAAAAAAAAATTAAAATAATCATATTCAAAATATTATTTTTATAAAATTATGTTCATTTTTTATTCTATAATTAATAAAATGTAGTATTCATTTTATTATTTATCTAAAATAGTAGCTTTTTTGAAGAACAGTGAAATACGATAATTTATGGTAAAAGATAAATACCCAAATTATTGAGTCATAGGTGATGTATGCCAGATGTAAGCCCCAAATATTAAAAACTAATTCATTATTTTAATACATATAGTGATATTTCTCAAACTATTCACGTTCATGAGGAAAAATAATAAACTATGGAATAATATAATGAGAAAACACCCCTCTCTATCACATTAAACACGACCACAAACCACCTCTTATCCTTGCACCTCATATGCATTGAATCCTATCTAATTCCTACGAAATTCTCATTCCAAGACTTTTCCCCACATACAAGTGCCTTTGGTATCACTAAAAGACCAATCTAGGCTCCTTTAAGGATGCTCTCAATAATAATAACTCAAGAGGTAAAATCCGCTTTCATTTTCAACTATTTTTCTGTTAAATTTTTTATCATTATTTAATATCCCCTATAAAAAAGGAAATGATATAACTAGTACCATAAATATATTGTAATATTATTTTCCAAATGGAATATAAATCATTAATTCTATTCTCGAGTCCTTTTATTCTAAACAAAATCAAATCACATCCATGAGGTGCTAATTTACTGCCTTCGTGGATGAATAGTTTTTATTTTTTCATGAACACATTCATAGGTGGAGAGAAAACTATTATTTTTGTTATATGGTATTATATTATACACACTATAAGTTATATAATATTCTGGAACAAGAATGTATGCATAATATTAATTAAAAAAACAAACTAGTTCATGATGATTGAAAAAATGCGAAAATAATCTAAATGAATATCATAAATGTATTATCTAATGAATCATTCTCATATCCAGAAAAAATGTTATATAATACCAATTAATCATAAAAATTTCATTAATAACTAATAATTTCGTTTCTATATATCTTTTCTCATTTTACAAGATCTTTCACTCATGAATACAAGTGAACCAATCATCAAAACCAAGGAAACAAACACTCCCGACTGATGAAATTGAATCTTATAACTCATAAAAGGCCATAAATGAACTTAATAAAACATTAATGAATAAAATAAATATTTAATAGGTTATCAATTAAATTATCAATGTATCAAATTAAAATATCTTGGATATTTAGAACATGTGAATACCACTTTTAGACCTAAAGTAATGCATTCTCCACAAATATACCTTTTTCATTCAGGTTGTGATTTATCTCTATTTACCCCAATTTATTTCAAAATTAATCTTATTTAATCATTCTATATTCTACGTGTATGTTCCAATAATATTGACCAATCAGAATTAAACTTTTTTATTGTGAAATTCATGTTTTTGAAGGATCCCTTTTCAATTTTTAAGGATAAGTAAGTGGGGTTTTAGGTAACTTTGCTATTTAATACCCATTATCTAGTACACATCATAATACACTTTATTCCAAAAATACTTTTGTAAAATCAATATATTTATCCTGAAAATATGTCTTACTTGTCACAAATAAAATCTATCCACCATTAAAACCGACACCCAATCAGGTCTGTGGAAAGTCATGAAGGGTGTTTCTTATCCCAACAGTCTGGCACAAGTTCTAGGGTATCATAAATATTGGGTTCGGAAAAATTTAACTAGGTGTGGATATATAAAACAACCAAAAAAAATCAATACATTGATTTTGAAAATTACCAATCAAATAAGACATAAATAGAAATCAAAACTGAAAAAAGGTCTAGAAAATGACTAGATTTGTCCAAAGATATATAAAATTTGTAGCATAATATCACAAAGAACCCCACATGATGAGGGTTCATCACCCAAGAGTTGTCTTCACAACACCGCACCATGGTAGGAAGCTAACAACACAAACTTCCATCACCCAACGCATTGCCTTTACATGTATCAAACATGATCAAGTCTTCTTACACCCAATGGTGTAAGTAGGGTTTGACCCTAAGACCAATAGGGTACCACCCAAATATTTCATATAGTTAGAAATACATGATAAAAAGCATTTATGTTTTAATAAATAAGAAATGATGAAAATCATTTCTAAAGAATGAAACTTTTAAGAGTGAACCATTTTCAAAGGATGGTTTCAAATGATGGAAATATTTTAATAAAACAATTAAGTTGCCTAATTTTCCTTCAAAACACACCACAAGACAATGATCAATATGAAAGAGTAAATAAACACTAACATTGGGAACATGCATTGGAAATAGTTAGTTTTTGTTCCCATGTACCTCAAATCTTTATGTAAAGTAACCTTAATAGTATCTTTTCTTGAGCATGGTCCACTAGTAGGTAACATACCCTTAACCTAGTGGTCCACAATCATCATCAATTTATATTTGTTAGTGTTTTTTATGTCCAACATGCTAATTGAAATAGTAAAAGACCTCTCTGGAAAACTAGCATACTAGTACTTGTCCACCCACCTCGATACATCGGATTCCCCCTTAGTGATAAAACATTTTTCACAAGTTATAAATTTCAATTTTCATATTAAAAACTATTTTTGGTTATGTACACTCAAACCAGTTGCTACACATGCTTTCCAAAATTTATATAACTCAATAAACCATTTATAATTTCCATAAAACCTTCTCAAGTAATATAACCAATATTTTCACTTAAAATCCATCTAAAATCCCTATTTGAAAACTAAATGGAAACTAATATTACCCCAAACCATAATTGGTAGCGTAGAAACATTTTAATAAGATCAACCCATGATTTAAAAAATATCCCCAAATGATACAACATGGAATTAACATTTTAAACTCCCATTTTCAAATAAAAATGTCACATAAAGTCAATTTCATTACAAAATAATCCAAAAAAAATTTCACAACAAGAATAATTATGGTGTATTATTCTATAAATAGAAATAATGTAGGGATAACTCATCTATAAGTTATTACACAAGGAATCACCTACCATGTGTGTCAAAAACACAAAATCCTTCTGTGAAAGTTAAACTGCCTCACCACCACACCATAAGGAAGTAAAAACAAACCTAAAACCACACAATTAAACTAAGAAACAATTGATCAAACCAAAGGTTTGAATCCCTACTTACTGTACTTTAGGAACGTCATGATAAATTGAAGAAACTCTAAGAAAATAAGAGGAGGAATGAAGGAAAGCCACTTACTTGAGTTATCATGAAGAAATCACCCCAAATACCCAAATAGGTGAATCTCGAAGCATCCAAAACTGATATAGTGGTTCTAAAAAGGATGAGTAGGTCATGTTGGAACGTAAATGGAGTTAAATATTAAAAAATTAAGGAGTTATGAAAGAAATATAATACCTTTTCAAATCTGATCGATTTGAGAAATCCTGATAAATGTTTCCTATTCCGTGAGGAATATGATCTCCAAAGAGGGAGAAGAGGACATGGGGGCGGGACTAGGGAAGTTTGTATCTGGTGAGAGGTGGAATCCAATAAAATAATAAAACAATAAATGAGATATGAAAGAAATATTTTTTTAAAAGAGCCAATGGGATCACATGTTTTCCCAAATCCAGAATAAGTCACCCAAATCCATCTTGATTGTGGATTATTATGGATTAAAAATAGAAATAGGGTATTGAGTAGGTAAGGGGAGGCCATGTGGGAAGTTAAATGGATGAAAATGTATAAAAAATGAGTAATAAAAGAAACAACATTTGTTTTAAATCTTGAAAGGGGACACCGTTTGGTTAAAAGCATGAAAATCCGCCATTTCATTCAAAAAATAATGGGAAACCCCTGAAAAAAAAGAATGAATATATGATACCGAATAAATATATATAAAATAATTCATGAATATGAAAATTCTACCTCCATGGAAAGTCAACATGAAGCTTGATCAAAAAACATGAATGGGTACTCTTTCTCAACCCATAACATCCACTCCAAAGAAGGGTGGACATCATTCCCATGTTTCCAAAGGACCTAAACTATTTTAATAGACATTACCTTAAGCATATTCTCTTGGGAATCAACTTTTCACACCGGCCACTCAAATAAATATAAATCAGGCTCTATATCCAACTCCTCCAAATTCAGAAAATGAGACATATCCAAGTTGTCCATCATTAGTTGAGAAACATGGACGATTTCATTGATAGATGGGAACTGATAAGGAAAATATAACCTATATTCCACCTTTCCAATATGCTTAGTAATATTAAAAATTCTATCATATCTCGGTGTTAGCATTCCATGCTTTACCAAGCGACGATGCCCCATACGGGGGGCCACATTCCAGAATACCTGATCACCCACCAAAAACAAAAAGTCTCAATGCCTTTGACGAGTGTATGGTTTCTTGCAACTCAGAGTTATCAATAAATGATTCCTGATCAAATAGACATTCTTAGATGTCTCTTAAACAAGTTTTGACACCAACATTGATGTCTCTCCTATCTCATCCCAACATAGGGAAGACCGCCAAGGCCGATTATAGTGTGACTCAAAAGGATCCATTTGAATCAAGGATTAGTAACTATTATTATTGGAAAATTAATACAATCCAAAATGGCTATCCCAATAAACTCCAAAATCAAAAACACATCCACGGACCATGTCCTCTAGTATCTAATTCAACTACTTTAGTAGACCACCCATTTGGGGATTTTATGTCATGATCATATCAATCTTTGACCCCAAGTTATTCTGAAGTCCTTCCCAGAATCGAGAATTGAAACAGGGGATCTTTATCAGATACAACTGCTGATGGCCCACCCAGAAGTCTTACCACCTCCTAAGGATACAACTCGACCAACTCATCGATATTAGCTATATCCTTGATCAGAATCAAGTTGGGTGATTTGGTCATAAAATAAATCACTAACCATATGGAATTCATACCCCAAGGTGTACAAGGAAAGACAATTATAATGCCTGTGGCAACATCTTCCCACTTCCAAGTATGAATGGGTAATGGAAGAAAAAAAACTAGAGGGACTTTGGTGCTCTGATTTCACCTGCTGACATATGTTACATCTTGAAACGAACTAACCTATCTCTATTTCCAAACCTATCCATCACAAATGAAAATTAATTTCATAATAAATCGTCGTGTAACAAGGATGGAGAGCTATGTAAGACCGGTAGCTAGTTTGCATCACCGCTATTCGCAGAGACGAAGAAACTATTGATCGAACATTGAATCACCTGATGCCCTATGGAGATGAGTACCAATTAGAAGACATCTCCCCACCATGAAGAAACTACCTTGACCATATAAAAATATCATCATTGGGCTGTTCTTGTTGAATATACTCTAATAGAGAAGGATTCAACTAAATTCTTTCGAGGAACGCACCCCCAATAAGCTTCTTGGCCTCCACATGCTTCTGAGAAAAGATCCCCATCAGATTCCACTCATCACTAGACTTCCTCAAGGATTTCACTGGTAATTATCTACTCAAATGAATATTCCACCATATTTCCCTTTACCAAAGTATATACAATTTCAATGTTGAACCCCAGCAAGTACTCAATCTAGAGGTACTACCTTAGATTGAGAACCTTCTGCGAGTAGATGTAGGCCATTATTTTGTGATTAGTGTAAGCCAAAATATTCTCCTCAAATTGGTAGTGATGTGATTTCTTCAAATCATGCATCACACCTGCTAGATCCATGTCAAGGGGTTAGGTAATTCTTTTTGTGTCGTCATAGTTGGCGGGATCCATACTCCACCACATAATCATCCTACATAAGCATACACACAAGACCCCTACTTGAATCATCACAATATACCACGTAGCCCTTTCCAGAATATAGAATGGTCAACATATGGGTTGTATTCAACACCCACTTCTTCTCTTCATAGGATTCCTGACATTATAGGTCCCAAACAAACATCACCCCTTTCTAGGGGAGCTCTGTCAGGGGAGAAGCAACTCAAGAGAAATCCCTAACAAACTACATGTAGTATCTTGCCAAGGTGAGGAAACTACTCATCTCAAACACATTCTTTTGATACTCCCATGAAATCACTGCAATTATCTAATTATGATCTAGGAAAAATCCCTACTCCGAGATCACATGCACTAGAAACAACACCTCTCTAATCCATAAGGTGCACTTGGACAAATTTTCATAATGGTGGTGATCTCTAAAAGTGCACAACACGATCTAAAAATAGTGCCCATTATCTTCCTCAGATCTAGAGTAAACCATTATGTCATCAATGAATACCACAATGTACTATCCGATATATAGGTTGAACACCCTATTCATGAGTTCCATAATGATTTTTGGGGAATTCGTCATTCAAAATGGCATGAAAATGTACACAAAGTGGCCGTACCTACTTCGAAATGTTGTCTTTGGGATATCTGACTCTTTCACCATGCGTTACGGTAACCGAAACAAAAATATATTTTAGAAAATCCCTTTCCCCATTCAACTAATCAATAAAGTAATCTATTCAGGAAAAGGATATTTTTTTTTATGGTTTCCTTGTTTAGAATATGATAATCAATACACAACTAGATGGTCCCATCGGCCTTGTTTGCAAAGATAACATTAGTGGCCCAAGGAGAGACGCACTGGAAAATAAATATATCGGATTCTAAATCATCAAGGAGAATAATTAATTCTTTCAATACTGTTGGGGCCATACGATATGAGGGAATATATGTCGAATGTTTCCAAGAGACAAATCAATTAAGAACTCTAAGTCCTGCTCTAGGGGTAAGCATGAAAAAGCATCTGGGAATGCCTTCGAGAACTCATATACTAAATTAGGTAACCCATACTCAGAAGCAGAACCATCTTCATCTAGAATTATCTATGATAACTAGAACATATGATTCCCCAAATCTAGGATTGGAGGTCCCACACAACCCAACTGAGGATCCCATTCCCCACAAAAAACTTATGAACTGCCATCATGTTTCATAAAACTCACACGCCAACTATAGTAATAAATATAAGCCTGAATGTGTACCATCCAATCCATAGAAATTATCAAATCAAATAGATACATATCTATGACCAGGAGGTCCCACTCCATCTCAACCCTTGACATTGAATGTGCACAGGATGGACACCAAAGACCCTGCTCTTTCTTCTTTCACAGTGGTGTCACCAACTCCATTTCAAAAGACAAATAGTCGTTTGGAAAATTCAGTGTGTTCTCAATACTGGAAGAGATGAATGAAATAGATTAAGTGGTATTAAAAATAATACGACCAATATATGATTCACCCAAAATGGCACCTCAAACTATTGACGGTCCCGCCACTGATCCTGTTGGTGCCTGATCCATAGAACGGAGATGCATTGTCTCAGCCTGAGAACGACTGCATTCATGTGGCTATACCCATGACTGGATCTTCCCATAAGATGATCTTTCCATACCACCATGATCACCAATCCACGATCCCCCCATCCTCAATGGCTTCGATTGAACTGGTACTCCCCTATAAGCCACTGATCCTACCCCACTCTAGAGTGGATGTGTCGTCCTACCGAAATGATGCACATGTCCTATAGATCAATACTGATAATGAGTATTTGGGGGATATTTTCATACAAGTCAGATGCACCTTGGCCCCCCACATAGGTGGAATACTATAAAACTCACATTAGAAGCCACCGAAGAAAACTTCCTAGAAGGATGTCCTGAGCTTCCTCCTCCCTTCTTTCCATGATCCTCTCAGATCCTTTTCTTTTCAAAAGTGATAACACTACCCATTAAATTCACTATCCTAGAGAAACCATCCCTCCTCATATGTTCTATCCCCACCATTAATGTTCTATAAACCATTTAATCATAGTTTTTTATCTTGACCATGAAGACTTGGGAATAGGTCTCTCAACGTAAACCGCTTTCAATCTTCATGGCCTTTGTCTTCTCATTGAACTCAATTTCCAGTGCATACCAAAACAACATAGAAAAATGGTTGGCATACACTATCAATGAATTATTTCTCAGAAAAAGTTCCATAAACTATCAAGATCGATCTTATGCAAAATCTTATGGGCTGTACTGGTTGTTGAAGATATCCTTCAAATCCGTCCAACACATCTGCTCGTGCTTCCCAACTTGAAACGCTAATTTCCACCACCTATGGCTGGGACCCTCTAAAAGAAAATGGGAACATTTATCTTTTATCTCCTTAGGTGTGTTTAGAAATTCCAACATTTTTGGGATATTCTCGATCCTCTTTTCTACTTTTTACGGTTCTGTGCTACCTTGAAAAGTAGGAGGCTTATTCTTTTGGAACTCCTAGGCCTTTTCCTTCCTTGGACCACAATCCTCTTCCCTAGCTAGAGTAAGAGTGGGTGATACTCCATGTCCTAGGTATTGGATAGCCCTATTAATATATTCTACCATCTTTTGATCAATCGGTGAATGATAACTATCTCTGTCATCCTCCTGTGGGTGCAAGGGAGCTTTCCGAAGAGGAATGTTGCTACACAAGGAAATAGTCACAAAAGAAATCATCAGTAAAATAATTTTGAAAATTTTAAAAAATTACATAATCTAAAAATAATTGCAACACTTAACAACATTGAAATAAACAATCACTTCACTTCTACCCGGTGTAAACATCTAGCCTGCAGCATGCATGCCCCACTAGGAAGAGAACACAAAAAATAACAATCCCAAACATACCATGGTAACTCATGGATTTTCATTAGCGATACTGACCAGTTACCCTACTCATAACCAAAACACTAATCCTTGACAGTCTTATCCCATGTCTAACTAGACTCATCCCAAAATAATAATATTACCCAGAATGATAAGCCTCTTCTGATACCATTTTGTCAAGAACCGAATCTGGTCTCTGTTAACACCGTCTCCCAACCCTGCCGGTGGAAAGTCCTGAAGGGCATTCCCTATCCAAAAGGACTGTCAGGAGTTCCCGAGAATAATAAATATTAGGTTGGGAATTATTTACTTGAGTATGGATAGATAAAAGAAAACAAACCAATCAATAAATAGAAACATAAAATTACCAACCAATCAATCCATAAAGAAAATTCAGAAATGAAAACATTGACATAATCAAGACACAAGATGTCCAAATATAGATAAAAGTAGCTGCAAAATATCCCATGTAACACCACACTACAAGGGATCATTACCCGTGGGACATCTTCACAACACCACACCATGGAAGGAAACTAACAACTCGAACCACAATCACCCAACACCGTGCTATTACCTGTGTCAAACATGATCTAGTCTACTTACACAAAAAGGTGTATATATGGTGTAAGACTAATCCAAATAGGATACCAGCAAAATATTCCATATAGTGAGCAATACCTGTTAAAAGGAATGAATGTTTTAATAAAGAAGAAATAGTGGCATCAATTTCTAAGGAATTAAACTCTTAAAAGTAAACCATTCTTAAGGGAATATTTCAATGGGTGAACACATTTCAATAAAAAAGTAAGCTACTGAATTCTCAATCCAAACAGATCATAATACAATGATCGATATGAATGATTTAATGAGAACTAATTTTGGGAGAATCCCTAGGAAATAGTTAGTTTTGTTCACCATGTACCTCGTATCTCGGTGTAAAGTAACCATAACAATATATGTTCTTGTGCACGAGACACTAGTAGGGAACATACCCATAACCTAGTGGTTCCCAATCATCGTCATTATAGTTTTGTATATGTTGTCAGAGTCCAAATTTCTAAATGAGACAGGGAAAAAACCACTCAGTATTATTACCATACTCGTACACATCCACCGACCTAGAGGCCTAGGTTTCCCCCTTTTCGCTAAAACAGTTTACACACATTTTAAATTTAATCTTCCCATAAAAACACCATTTCTGGTTATAAACACTCAAAAACAGATCTACACATGCTTTTCACCAATTATATAAGTCAATAAACCATTTATAATTCCCATTAAAAATTTATATAAAATATAACCAAAATTTGAACTTAAAATCCATCAAAAATCCCCTTTAGTAAGCAAAATGCACTCCAATATTACCCCAAATAATAATTTTCAGTATAAAATTATTTCAATAAGACCCTCTCATGAATGATTAAATATCCCCAAATGGTTCAACATGGAATCCACATTTAAAACACCCATTTTGACACAAAAACGTCACTTTAAAATAAATTCCTTAACAAATGCAACCAAAAATAATTTCCACAGCATGCACAATGATGAAGGAGTAGGATAAAATATTAATCAAGCATCACATACTCATATAGTAGTGCATACTCATGGAATCCCTTATCATGTGTGTAAAAAAATGAATCCTTATGCTAATGTTCAACCGCACCACCGCCACACCCCAAGGGAGTGAAAACATACATAAAACCAAATGATTAGACCAAGAAACCCATGATCAAACCCTAGGTTTTAATCCCTATGTGAAGTACATTAAGAAATTCATGAAAAATGGAATAAAACTTAAGCAAATGGGAGGAGGAAGGGAGGAAACAGACTTACTTGAGATATATTGATGAAATCTCCCCCAATAAACCAATAGGGGATTCTCCAAGCATCCAAAACTAATAGGGATGTCTGAAAAAGGATGAGAAGGTTAAGTGGGAACTTAAATCAGGGAAAAGAGTAGACAATGAAGTATTTAGGAAAGAAACAAATTAGTATTTAAAATTTGGAAAATATGAGAATGCCTAAGACATGTTTCCCTAATTTGCGATGAATACGAGCTCCAAAGCCGTAGAAACGAACATGGGGGGAACACCTAGGGATGTCAGCCCAAGGCCTGATTAATTCTCCCAAATATTCAATGATTGGGGATTATTAATGGGTCTTAATGTATATAGTGGTTTGAATAAGTCATGGGATCCCATTTTCGAACTGTAATGGATGATGAATGTTGAAAAATGAATGATTTGTAATCAAAACAATTTTTTTAAATCTGGAAATGGGCTGACAGTTTGGCCGAAATCTTAAAACCTCACAATTTCATCCAAAAAATAATGAGAAACTACTGAAATAAAAAAACAATATAAATTACATGAAAAATACCATTAAAATAAGTCATGGTGTGACATTGCTTCATTTTTGGTTGTATGCAAAGAATTTAATCATTTTCAATGAATCCATAATATTTTGGCGTAAACTGCAATAAATAATATCTTTTTTACATTTTATTAAAAAAAATTGCAATGTTTTCACTTTAGTGGGACATTATTTGTCATGATCTATGACTATTTTCCCTTATGAATGTAATATTATGTTTTAAATCAATTATTTCATGGACACAATTACAATATCCCCTTTAGATATGACTTCTGTGTGGATTATGTGTGCTTCCTTTTTATTTATCATTATCATTCAATGAAGATTCCAATCAACACCCATATATATTGTTTCGTGGATATGATTATTCTCTTATATGTATACAATTTTCGCACTAAATGTTTTCTTTGAATGATTTTATTTAATTGAATATATATATATATAATGATTTGGAATTGCAATGATGGGAGGTGTCTAGTTATAGATTTACCTCGATGCGTCGATAGGTCAAATGAGACAAAATTGTTGGCGACACACTCTTCGTGTTTGTTCCCAAATAGAATCAAATGGGTTTCTACCCACAAATATTAACAATATCGATGGTATAATGGTTCATGTTATATATTCATGATGTTTAATAAATAACCATATTCTTCATTAAGTATTCAGTTATTACATTCCTTGATATTTTCTCTAGGAGAATATATATGATTTCATATTCTTTCTTAGTGTATTGACTGCATGTGTTTTTCAAGTTATTTATCTTGACATAATTTCTTTTCATTATTGAATTTTATTATTATTGTTTCATAAAACACTTAATGAGAATTTTAGATCACCTTTTTTTTATTTCCATCCCCAGGTTGGGATGATGATATATTTGATTATTTTAAAATAATCCCTTAAATTCCTTAGCTATGTTCTATGTTTTATTACTTAGGTAATAAATGAACCTTGTATGTATCTATTCAATCATGACTACTAAATTGATTGATTCCCGATGATGTGATCTCTTTTATCTATGACATTGAAATAATCCGACCACTGATTTTGGTCTACTAGGGTTGGGGTTGCTATGAAAAAGATGTGAAATGAATAGTATAGTGTCTTTTAGTTCATCAAAATATAATGTACTACTATATATCAATTTGTCTTTTTAAATGACAGTATACACAATAAAATTGATTCAAAAATAGGAATCATTTTCAATAGTCATGGTTAATTCTTTATAGTCTTAATAATTTTCCAACAGCTTCAAATCTCTAGTTACATGTGAAGAACACATGCTATCCATGATACAAGGTCATTCATCTTTTAGGTCCATGAATAAAGTATCAACCCAATGATCATTTTATTTTCAATTTTCTTTAACCACCAAATAATTTTGAGTTATTTTTAAAACCTCATTGATCTCGAAGAATCATAGGTAACATTTTATCAGGATGTATAAACTCATCAAACATCTTAAATAAAGTTTCAATATGATTTAATCAATTTCAGAATATTAAATCATGTTCTCTAGAATTGATATATGGCATTATTATTTGAGTGGGGTAACACCCCAATATAATACTAATCTATTTCTAATTAATTTAATTGTAGTATTAACGATTTAAGCAAAAAATTTCCATTGTATTCCCAAGCCCTCAATAACATACACAATACATGGAATAAAATAGTTTCCTCTATAATGTGAATATCTTATAGAATTATGTAAATATATCACATAATCCTTTTCACCATCATCATTTTTATCTTTTGATGATCCCAAATTTTAGTAGTCTTCTGACATCTGGTAATTTTTACTATATTTATTATGATTCTTAATTAATTCTCCAACTATTGTACTATTTTTGATAAAATTTCATTATCAAAAAATATTGAATTTTGTACATTGCTAGTTTTAGTTACATATATGGCTCTATTTACTTGATTCTTATTCTAAGACACATTTTAAATATATTGATAATTATTATTGAATATTGAGGTATGTTATTACTAATATTTTGATTTTATATAGCTCTTATATCTTTTAGCAACATTCTTAATTGAATTTTGGAAGTTATAAATTTTTTGTTTATCTTCAATTACTATTTGTTTCCCAATGTCAAATTATTACTCATTCTCCAACATATATTCTTCAAACTAGATGTTTTGATTTACTCATTATCAAGAAATTTATTTAGGTTGTCAATATGATTTAAAAATATTGAGTGTTCAACATCATTTAGGATTTCAGATTTGTTAATAGGTTAACAATATTTCTTTATAATCTTGTTTCCTCTATCAAGCCCTAAAATTATTGAGTGATATATTTACATTTATCTCTTTATTATGAACACTATATGATATTTCTCATCTATTATTTTATATTTCCTATGTTTAAAATGAGTAAAACTATAACCATTTACCTTTACAATTAAAAACACATCATCACATTATTTAATGTAATTCATAACTTCTTCATCTTCACAATCATCATCTTCATCACATTTGGACAAACAATATCTCTCTTTAAATTTTGAGAACATCTTATTCCCTCTATTTAAATAGGACATTGATTTTTACGATTTCTTATTCAATGGTTTTTTAGCCTTAAATATTATTTATCATTATCTTCATCCTCCTTTAGCCTTGGGTAATTTACTACAAAAGGTTCGATAAACCCACAATTAGAGCACTTCAATGGTACATTTCTTTACAGTTATATATTCTATTATAAACATTTCTTGTAAATAAGAACATAAATTCCAAAAATTCTTCATCACATAATATTTTGAATCAGATTCCAAGACCACATTATAAAGAAAAAATTCTTATAATTTTCATTCTTAGTGGAATTTTAGAATATTTAATTGTCATCATTTCCATCTGTTTTGATAGAAATATATTTTATGATATCATAAGAAATGTTAATTCCATATATATTATTGAGAGTAATTTTTTAAGGATATATTTCTTCCAAATAAAAAATTCTGAAATCAAATATTTTAGGAAGAATTATTAATTTATTTTTAACAGTTACCATGTCTTATAATTTTCTGTCCAAAAAAATATATGGTTCTTATAATATAGTTATCTATTGTGTAAAACTCACCAATAGAGTCATCATCGCCCATTTTTAAATAATGATATTTGAATCTCAAAATTTGTAACATTTCAGTCTGGAAATTCATGTACCCTACATAGATATTATTTAACCAATCCCATATCCTTTGGGAAGTTCCAATTAAATTGATTTGTTGAAAATAATATCCTGAGATAGAGGAAAAAAAATATAATTACTATAACACTCATAATTCTCATGATTTCTCTTGTCTATAACTATTATCGAGTGCCATCAATGGAGGAAGTGAAATCCATATAAAACATATTCAAGACCATTATAGAAAATAGAAAATCTACGGAATAAAATATTTTCTATCATTATTAGATCTTTATTCCCATATAAAACAATAATCCCATCATTATCAACTAATTTTAGAACATCCATTATAACATTTTTCTTATTTGACCATAAAAAATCATTGATTCAATACATAACCATATATTTAATACCAATTTTAATGATTATTCATGATTATTGTGAAGACGGGGTGGTGGGCTGGGCCTTCTATTTTTTATTTTTTCATCTTTAAAACAACATTCACTAAAATTAAACCGAAATTACTCTTCTAAAACAAATCACCCAAGGATAACTCTTAGAAAAAAATGATTCATGGTTCACTACTGAAATAATATTATATACTACATGGTATTATTAGAGAACAATTATATATCACACAATACAATAGGAAAAAATCCTCCAAGTTTGAAAAAGGAATGGTATATTTATAATATTTATTTCACTATAATCCCTTGATAGTGAATTTACACGACTTATATAATATGATGAATTATGCATTTTGGTAATGGAATGAACCTTCACCAATAGACATAAACAAATTATCATTTTGTTTCCATAATTATTCAAACATTACCTTATTCAAGTTATATATTTTTATTATTTTATTTATAATATTAGATTGAGAAATAACCTCAACTCTTCTTAACCTCTCTCTTTAATTCTCAATTTTTCACACCCGTAAATTTATTATCATATGTAAATTATGTGTCATACATAAATGGTTTCTTCTAAACTTTATTACTTATAAAAATACTTATGAAACTGTATAAATTATATAAAATTCAAACCACCAATATTCATGGATTAATTATTTATAATGGATTTCCTCAAGAAAAAATTCTATAACTAGTTGTAACTATATGTAAAAATGATCAAATATCATAACCTATTCATTATCCTTTAAGCCTATGTTTCTTCAATATTAAATTATTTTTTAGGCTTCAACACATTTATTTAATAGGGATAGCACAATGGAAACATTAATTCTCTCATTATTCTTTATAAATACAATGGTAATCGTACTTCTATATTTCCATAAAAGTCAAAAAATCTACCTCATGGAATTATAATGAATAAATTCCTTAATTTACCCGAACAAGTCAACCTTCATATGTGGAATAAAGATTTCCATAAAACATTCTTACAATTTTTTTACAAACAACATTGAACACATCTTCTTTTTGGTTAAATTAAATACTAAATCATCTATACTATTTTCATCTTCTAGTAAAAACCAATATATAATACACATCTTTCTCTTCATATATACATTAATTCACTTTAACAATTTCAATAGATCTACCTTAATTCATATACATGCTGTATTTATATATTATAATCCTTTACATGAATCAGGATAAACTTTATCATGATATATATACATTCTTATAACACATTACCTTCATCGCCTAAATTAATTTAGGGTATATTAATATATCATGAAACACATAGTCAATGTTTATTTATTAGGTAGATTGTTACAATGTGAAATCAATAAGTTTTATTGTTCAATTACTCATCCACTCCATGAAGTCACTCAACCCTTCATGTGATCAATATATTCAAAGGATTGGTTTCTTGTCCCCTTCATGAGGGCAATCTATTTCAATGTTCAGTTGCTAGACCCATTTATATCGTCACTAAATTATTCATGTGGTTGATCTATTTAAAAAATATATTCACTCCATATAAAATAGAGTTTCTGAGTTCATAATATGAATTCACTCATTCCATTAGGTTTCCACACTATTTATATACTCAATTGAATAATCGATTATACAGTCACTTGACTATTCATACGGTTAATCACATTATAGTATAAATCAACTCCACAAAAAATAAGTTCGATCCAATATCAGCACTCAATTGTTGAACACTTAATGATGTTTTTATTTTACTCCTGTGGTTGATTGTTTATATCTCAGGAATATTTGGTGATCTCTTATCATGACAGTCTGATTTATGTGTTTTAAAAATAAAAAACACTATAATCAATTCCACATCATGTTTAAATTATTCTTCATTAATAAAACAATAATTCAAAACCTATAGATCTTTAAAGTATTCCCAAGGGACATCAAATTGTTTGAGGGACTACCTATCAGTGGACTTTGGTTGTATATAGAAACTTATATACCCACACCCCAACAAGAGAATCGATATAGAAATATATTAACTATCATTTTGACATAGATCGTGGAAAAAATCTTGTAGTGGGTTCTTTTTTCAAAGATACTGATCGTGTATATGGTAAAATTATTATAGATACTCCTTTGACTCTATAATAATAATGGTCTATATTAGAACATGTGTTTTTTTACTATTTTGTGTGTCATGTTTATTATCAATAATAAGGAAGTACCTATTAATCATGATGTCGATTTTTCAAAAAAAAATCATGAAATCATGAATTTACACTATTTTTTAAACATTTTTGGGTAAATAATGGTAAAAATACACATCATGAACTAATTTATCTCGTTAAAAAGGATGAAGTTATATCTTGGGATACTATTAGAATAATTATTCTTGTTAATGGAAAATATAATTGAAAATTTAATGTTTTGTTGATACATTTTAATGATTTTTATGATATCTATCTAATAATGGAATTTCAATTCCATTTGTTTGTTTAGGATGAATTCTAAAGAATAATAGTGTAAAATGTTTACAGAAATTACACATAACCTCTCAACATTGCATAATTTGGAAAATCAATGTTTCATATTACTTTCAAGTAATTTTTGTATGTCATTAGAATAATTTCTTATGAATTCATAACATTTGATATGACTTTAAATTTTTTTTATATGATTCCATTGAAATTAATATGACTTACTTCCCCATTACATTTCTCAGATAAAATCATTTGACTTCATTCATATTACAAGAGGTTAAAATTTTCATATTAATTTAAAATCCATGTGAAAATATTTTTTTTTTATTTTTTGAAAGGTATGATTATTTTGTATTATATTATCAATCTATATGATATCCTCCAAAGTATTTTTTCAAAAATTCTTCTGAGTAAAAATGATATTATTATATATTTATTATCTAGATAAATATAAATTATATGATTATTTGAGGACAAATATTTATAAAGTTATTATAAAAATAAATGAAAATGATTATGATTCAGGGTATTGAGATTGGCGATCTAGTTGAGGTAGTAGTAAGAGTATGATTTTATTCACATTTTTAAATAGATAAAGGTTGTGTAATGAAAATGAGACCATATAAAAGTGAATAATTATTGATAATGTTGTTACCCATAGTGGATTCTAATTACACATATGAGAAATCGAAATACAACTTTGGGAATATTTATAACCATATTAGACATGTATAAGGTGAACATCAGAGTTAGATTATAGAACAAAAAAGGGATAGAACTGCACAATATTGTATGTATAGTGGGCATATCATATAGGAGTTTAATTCAATAATTTATGAAGTCATTTTGTGATTATTATTTAATAAAGTCAATGATTTTGGTTTCTATGTAGTGAATAAAAATAAAAAAGTACAAATCATTATATAATGATCTGGGGAAACATCATTCATAGAGAATTTTTAATATCATTACTTAAACATTATCAATGTATACATGAATTTTCCTTTCTTAAAAATTATCTAAATTTATTAAGAATTGTGTATGGTTTTCATAGTAATTATTTTATTTCCATAAATATCATTCTTGTCTACTATATATTCTTAACGATTGAGATTACAAACCCAATTTCAAAAAGGGGAGTAAATGACATTAAATATCTCAATTAATATGATGATTCTTGGTATACATATATTATGTGAAAATATTATGACACACTATTTTTATCATGATTCAATAAATAAGATGAATATGGAAGAAATAAAAATTCATAGGATATTTTTTGCTACAAAAGGAGTTTCTCTGATCATAATATATGCATAGAAATATTTATTATAGGTTTCAAAATAATGTTAATTATCATCGAAAGAAGATATAAAATTCAATGATTAATGGATACGTAACAACCACATCACCGTAATATGCATGTATCAAAGAATATGTTGTGATTTAAATGTGAATATGATATTTAGGAACAAATAAATAAATTTAAAGGTTCAATTAATGAAATATAAGATATGATAGTAATGTTATATTTCATGTCTCTATTTATGGTTGTGAGTTAAGAGAATGGGAACTCAATATTAGATATTCCAGGTTTTTAAAATACTGAAATTTATGATGATTTTTTTTCATTGATTAATTTGGTATTATTATTGCATTCAGTAAAATACAAATGAGAATATCATGTAAGATAAACAAAATTACAACATTTTCTTAACTATATATTTTTACTATTTTTTATGAGGTCAAATATTTAGTGAGGAGACTGAAAACTATTTGATATTTAATAAAACATTTGAGTATGGGAAAAATAAAAATAGGAACAATTTCAAAATTGATTAACCACTTTGTGTCTAATCAGAGAAGAACTGGGAAACCTAGGACAATATGTGTTCGACTGAGTAAATATAAAATTAATAGAGTAAAAAAAATAAGAAGATGAGTTGGTCTGGAAGATCATAGAATGAACAAGAGTCATATATATCCAGATCACACGGAAGTGGAGTATTTTACTTGGGTTAGGTAATTATATTTAGGAAATTATATATATACTACAATAAAAAAAGGTATAATTTTCACTGGTGTTTATATAAAAGAAAAAGGAGAAACCATCACCTGTTGTACTGATTAATTACTGATATAATGATATTATGTAAGAAAGATAATAGTTTTATGTTTTTTGAAGTACATCAATATTATATGGATTTATAGAGTGGTATTATACTCTTGTACATTACTTAAATACTATAATTTTAATGGGTTGGAATGTATTTAAGCGAGTGATATACTAAATAGAGTTTTTTTGGAGGCAAAATTATACACTATCGAGAGATTTTATTTTAAAGCTAACATGAGGATTCAATTGGGTTGTGAGATCATGGAGGAATCCAGATCATACCAAGAACTAGTCATCTCACACTAATATGTGGACATTAAAAATCTTTGTTAATTTTTTTGTTTTTTCAGATGTGTTTAATGAAGAATTCATGTTATAATAGATATTAAGTGAAATATACACCCTATCATATTATATTAGTAAACAAATAGATGGATTGTAAATTCTAGAATTATAGAAAGTATCCCACTAAGATTCACCACCTTACCAGTGTTATGTTTAGAATTAATTAGTCTACTACTAGGAATCCAATCCATGTTCAAAAATTATATGATTATTTAATTAGGTTTTTATCTCTTTTGTATATATGAGTATTTTTCCAAATTATATAACAATGTTATATTTTGGATAAGAATTATTTATAATAGATCAAAAGTTTATTACTATAAATACTATAATGATGATTAAAATTAAAGATATAAAGAGATTAAATCATAGTACCCTCTTAAAAAAAATAATACGTTCTAGTTCCCCCATGAACTTTCACTAAAGTATATATATTTTTACTTAATAAATATTAAAACATTATTTCATCCCCCACTATAGAAGTGGGAATAATTTATACCTCATATGGGTTAATGAAATCATGGGATAATTAGGTATGTGAAAATTGTTTCTCAAGTGCCCCAAATAAGTGAGAAGAACCAGTGGGAGTGAACCCATGTTGAAATATTTAACAATTGAAGTAATAAAGTATTTTTTTCATTCATTTAACAAATAAATAATTTCATTTATTTATAGAATTCTTGAAATATATTAGAAAACAACAACTCTTCTTGAAAGTGATTAATTAAATATTGAGGGTACTTTATGAAATGACTTAAGACACATAATGTTCTCCCAAAATATAGGTGACCAAAAATAATAAATATAGAACAGGAAGAAAGACTATCCAAATTAGAGATAAAATGGTTGTATACAATATATGAAAATGATGTTAGCACACTGAAGATAAATCATAATATCTATGAGTTGGATGAAAATAGGAATGATAGAATATATTTCAGGAGTCATCAGTTATATGTCGAGGGAATGAAAATCATAATACATTATGTATTTCTTCAAGATAAAATCAAAATTAGTGAAGTAAAATCAAGAGGAAGTATAAGGAAAGTGGAAATAAGATAAAATTTATTGAGGATGAGAATAATATTCAAAATATAAAAAATTCAGTGTTTAATATTAAAATAATAAATATAGAAACACCTCAATATATGTCTTCACAATATTCTCAAGACAGAAAAGATGCTACCAAACTTTTTCAAAATAGATATTATTTTTTTGAAAAGAAATTAAATTGTGGAAATAATATAGTGATATTATTAAATCATCTTTCTCAAGTATCCTCAAGGAATAAGTTATCATACATACCTATTTATAATGATTTATAAAAAAAGGGAATTTGTAGGTTTGAAAACAAAACATATACAAGTATAAATGAATAAAAGTTTAGATAAGTCTTCCATTGTATCCAAAGTTGATATAATAATGCTTATGCGCACTTTTTCCCAATGAATATCCCAAAAAGTGATGAAAAACTATTTAAAATTGATTCCTTATAAATCTAAAGCTTATAAGCTGTAAGTAGTTTTAATGAAATGATGAATGTTTTTTGGTGAATTGTTGGTGATATAAAATATTAAGTCATTGTACATTGTTATTATTTTACATTAAAATAATTTCATAAAAATAAATAGTATCATTTCATGGCATAGAAAGAAAGAGAATAATATGTATCTATATATATTATTAATAATATATTAACCTAAAATTTATTTGGAAAACATTAAGACATCTATGATATTAGGAATGATTATTTAGACCAATTTTTTTCATTTTCATCTCAATATGTATTTAATTAAAATGGAAAAATCAGACAATAAAAGTTTTTGAGGAATGTTGAAGAATCCTTTTCGAAGAATATCAATAATGAAAAATTCTATAATTCCATTAAAAATATAAAAAAATGAAAAATTCAAGATTTTCAGTGTTAAATAGTGGGTACGTTATATTAAAATAATTTAATAAGTGTTCTTCATCTAAAATGAATAATGTTAAGGAAATAATATTCAACTTTTTATTTTGAGTATCCATGGAGACTAAATATTTTTCAAGTGATTACCTTTTAAATTTTCCATAGGAATTGTATAACAAAAATAAGATGGAAGAATTAGAATAAGAAATATGTAGCACTAAAAATGATAGAGATATTATATATGAAAAAGAAATACGTGGTAGATTACAAAAAAATGATTGAATTCTCCTAAATGTTTTTTAATTAAATTTCCAAATAAAATTTTACATAAAAGGATGGAATATTATATTATATTATTAACTAAACATGATAGACAAAAGTAGAAGGGTCTTCATAGAAAATGAAATTGAAGCTGTGAAGCATACCATGCAACCTAAATCTAAATATGTTCTATAAAATAGAAGTGGTATAATCCTTAGTATATCAACATGGTTTAAAATATTATCTCAACCTTTACATTCACATTATTATGTAATAAGTTTTTCCTTATTCAATCTTTTATAAATTATTTTTTATTCTAACAATCTAGTAGAAAAAGATGAGGAACAGTCCTAGGGGATGAACCTGAGTATGAGAGTTGGCTATCAAGATATGAAAAAATATATGAAATCCTCTATTATCTCAAAATATTTTATTCCAAAGAGTATGTGTTAAAGAATACCATCTTTGATGAATATATTAATTTTTTAAAATCAATACAACAATATGAAGTATTTTGGTTTGGTATATTAAAAACATAGATAATCATGTAATTTATTTATTTAAGAGATATATAATTATTATTAATTAATGGAATATATCCTTGAGGTGTATACAAGTGATGAATATATTAAAATCTTCTATAATTATCATTCTTTATAAATATAAAAATTATAGAAGGTTCTTAATGGAGTTTCAGTGAAAATGTTATGATTTCTTATTATCTCATCATCGGTAATTATAATTACATACTAATTAAATATGGATAAAATTATTTTAAATCAATAAAAGTTGATATTTTATTAAGGTCTATAGAATATTTCAGTCCATTAATTTGTATTTTAATGCTTTATATTTGTGAGATAATGTGAGCCAAAAAATCGTGTTAATATATCTTCTAATAAATTTTATTCTCAATTGGTTTCATCAATTATCTTAGCCAAAAAAATAATTGATCATTATCTAATAGAGTTATAAGTACCACATTTTACTTGGTTTTATAATTATTTGATAATGTATTTTTTTCCTAAGTAATTCGATGTTTTATTTTGTACTATACTAAGTACACCTTCACTTAAAGTGTATTATTTTGTAGAAAATTTCTTAAGTGTGGAATTATATAATCCTCTCTAAATGAATTTATATTTCATATAAATAATGATAATAGAGAGTACCAAAAAATTAATGTTTATCAAAAATGGGGTAGAATACAAGGATATTGGATGAAAATATAGTTCACATATTGACATATCGTTTTTAGATGGTATTGAATATAAATATAATGTGGGAAATTTTTATGCCCACTTTTTGTTCATTATATTTTTTACCAACAATATTTATGTAGATATGAATACTAGAGATAATATTTTTTAAAACAATGAAGATCTTGGAAGAATTAAAAAAGTGTCCCAATGTTTTCTTCACTTTGATTATGTAAATAGTTATTACAAGACATATAATAAAATTTTTATGTTACTTGTGATGTTAGATATTATAAATATATGAAAAACTAAAAAGGAAATTTTTATATCATTAGATACTAATAGAATCTTTATTTATGTTAAAGTAAAAAATGTATTTTTGAGATTTATAGTTCTATAAAGGAGTTTCAATGAGTATTTTTTATTTATAAAATTAAGGTATTTAAGTTTCATTGATTTTTTTTATAGAGACAAATTAATACCACGTATGTATGCCTTAGAAAACTTTCTTATGAATTCTCAACGTAGTAGGATTTAGAATAGAGAAGATTCATATAACCTATAAAAAATTTCAGATGACTTGAGAATTATTTAAAATCATTTCATTCTATTTATTTTTCTATTTGGAATTTGTATATGACTCTAATGAATTTATTATGACATTACTACCCAAAACATGAATTTTTTAAAATCATATTACCTCATCAACTTTTTTTGGATTCAGAATATTTTCATATTACATCTCATGTAATATAAAATTATCATTATTTATATTTTTAAAAGGGAAGAATATTTCATATATCTTATAAATTCTGTAGGAAATCAAGATATAGTTAAATTTTAAAAATTTTGCTACAAATTGGAGTTTTATAAATTTTATATGTGAATTAACATAAATTATACTCTAATTTGAGCACTGATTTTTTTGATGTAAATATCAAAAAAATGGAAATGGTTTGGATTGAAATTGTTGAGTTTGGAGTACCAGTTGAGAAAGTAGTAAGATTTTGATATTCCTTATTCCATTTAAATGGACAACACACTACAAGAAGCTATAGAGTAAAGACCAAACCATGTGTTTTGGAATTATTAGTGGGTTATTTGTTTCAAGTAGAGAAATTTATTTCACTATATTAGAATAGAAATCCCTATTTTTGTGTTTTAGTGGAAATAGTGTAATTTTTAAGGGGATTAATATAGTTAGAATTTGAAAATAATATAGAGAACCATGCTATGTCTTAGAAATAGTGGGTGTTTCAATAGAGAGTTCAACACCACAAGATATGTATTTAGGTTATGAATATTAATCTATTTAAATTACTATGTTATTTCATCTATATTTAATAATTATGAATAGAGGATGAAACATTTGATGACGATTGATTTAGGAATCAATCATGTACTAACATAAATATTACTGGGTAAAACTTATGTAAAAATGATATATCATTGAGTAAACATCTCATTTCCCTATAATAATATTTCAAGGTACATTATTTTACAAATATAAACATAATTCATGTTTATTCTGACTTTATAAGGATAATGATTCTAAAAAAATTATCAATGAATGTTCATTATGTATTATGTCACATATAATCTAACAATGAATGGTACACAATTATTCTATGAGAATATAAAAACACAATGTTATTATAAAAAATAATGAAATATAATGTTGATTTAATTATGATGAATTCAATGTATGTATTATTCCAAAATTGGATACTCTAAAAGGACAAAGGTTTTATGAATATATTTATATCTAGTTTTAAATTTATAGAAATTAATATTGAGATAAGAGGAAGAATGATAAGAGTAAAGATAACAGAGGTCACATCCACATCACTATAAAATGTATGTATACATGGATATGTAGAGATATATAATTTAAATTAATACAATTGAATGAAGATGAAACATGTATAGGTTTAATAAATTAAATTAAATTTCTAATATATACTTCATATTTTATGCATTTATAGAATATTATCAATTAAATCTATAATATTCTATGTATTTATGAGATACCATAACATATGTATATTGAAATTAATGCATTTATATTGTGTTATAATATAAATAAGAAAAAAATTCGGATAATATCTTGAAAGATAACTGATATAATTACATTATCATTAATATGACTATACACATGTTGTATAAGAAGATAAATATTTGGTAAAAAGACTCGATCATAATGGATCTTAATAATAACATTTGAGTATCTGAAATAAAATACCTGAAATAATTTATTGCATGAATAATCACTATGAGGAAAAGGGAAAAAAGATATAGATCATGTTTTTTAAATATTTCACTAAAAATAAAGATGATCAAAGAATTGAATGATGAAGAAGAAATGTTGGACATTAAATTCAAAGAAAAAATATATGCTTTTTTCATCCCTATTTTCATTGTAATGTATTTTTGAATTATATTTGGGGAATAATATGTGTTAGTATATTTTTACTCTTCTATGAAGGTAAGAGGTTGTGTGCACCGTTGTGTATAAAAATGGAAAAGAATTTTAATACATCACATAATCTTATAATTAATTAATATTTGAATAATCACATTCAATTAAGAAAATATGTTGACGATTTTGGAAGAACATCAATATCTTTTGGGGTTCTATAGTTTTCACAGAATTATTGTCTATTACCCCAATACAGTCATTCTTAACGAGTGAGATGCACTTTTGTGTATGATACCCCAAATAGAGTTTTTTAGGATGAAAATTCCCAAAAATATATAGTATAAATATAACATGATGAATATATTGAGTTATTTTATCATGGAATAATCCATATCTCACTATGGACTAGACTTATCACATTACATGTTAAACCTGGTATATCACAATGACCATTGTGTTCATGTGTATTGGATGTGTTGCATGTAAGAACATACAAGATAAGATGGAATAAGAGATTCATACATCTTAGAAACTTATAGTGTTAAAAGAGAAATGGATTAAAAATCTCAAAAGTAATAAAAGTCAGCAATAATAATTAACCACCTCTTATTGGAAATTTCATCACTAACTGGTCCCCATAATGAGAACCACAATTATATGACCATCCTAAATAAATCCATTACAAACCAGATATTGGTATAGTATTCAATATTAAATATTCCTCCTGGGAGTGTTTTTAGTATGGATTGTGGATGAATATTCTTGTTTCACTGTTGTTTCATATATATTTAACATAAGAACAATATTATAGGGTTCTACGAAGTAGTCACGCTGTCATAGTGGATCCCTGCTACATTAAGAACATCATCCATAAATTAATTTGTAGTTGGTTTTCAAATATATAACATCCAATTTGATTTTTGGATATGTTGGTTTAAACCTCATGGTTTTTATATGATCATAAATACTATAATCATAAGAAACATGTATGATGGGTTCATCCCTCCATCTTCTATATATGATGATGTCAAAAAAACACATCCTCTAGTAATGGAGTTTATTATGTTAGAGATTGGAATCCATGTTTAGGACCTTGAATACTAAATTAATGTTAATTTAAACATCTCATCTAATCATTTAATTATTCCAAACTAGTGGGATCCTTGAAGACGAAGTCTCTATATATTCATTAGAATCAAGAAATGTGACACTTCTGGTGATTGTTGACCAACTAACGAGAAAAAAAATACAGGGAATCTGGTTGGGTGGTCACCATAAGGGATAATTGATTATTCTATTTTTCATCCTTACAAGAGATATTTATTATTGTGTACCCCATATGTGGGTGTGAAAAACACAATGTCAAATGGTTCATCATGTTTACAATGATGGATCAGTTGGAAATTAGTTGTAAGATCAATATGATTCTGTCAATGATAACCAAATTATATTTGCAATAAAACAATATAAGTTGGTGATAATCCCCATTCATGTTTTTAACATATCTATATATTATTAAATAATACACTATCCTAAATATTATGATAAATATTCATTAAAAACCATGTAATAATTGGTGCATGATTTCAACCCTTTATTCATAGCATAGGTGAGAAGTGTTTATCTTACATAGAGATCAGAATTTAAATAATATTATAATATACTAAAATGGATTTTTCCTCTCATAATTACCTAACCAAAGAAAAAAATCAAGGGTTAAATGTCCATATCCAATCCCAAATTTTCCTACCTAAGGGAGTTGAGAGAGGGTGTTTTGGAAACTAAGATTGATGGAAAGGCTATCTGTGAGGAATATTCACATTCTATATTTATGATGAAATTCCATTTTTCATAATAGAATTTTTTGACATATTCTCATGGAATACAAGTTGAAAAACCCATATGGTTTCATTCCCCATATAGGTAATCCATATGTCATATAAGATGAGTATACAATTCAATTTAACATAAATTGGTACATTCATTTGACTTCCCATTGAATATATTAAAACCTGGATCATGATATACCATATGGATATTATAATAACTTAGTAAACCATTTCATAATTCTTTCGGTGACAGTTTTTGGAAAAGAAGACAATGTGATTTTGGTGGTGATAATTCATTATAAGAGACATACTATATAAAGACCTAAATAATCTCATATTTCTAGAAAATAATTGAGGGCCATCGAAACTCCACCCATTATTAATTGGATATCTATTCTGTCTCCCACCACCATTGACAGTCATTTTATATAACCTTAGTTGGAGTATTATTTTTTGGGTAGAATATTTTCTATAATGGATATATGGTTTGTTTTCCATGTAGAGTAATTTTTACTAATTTTTTTTAGGAATGTTATCACTACATTCGATATCTTCCATGAGGACCACCTTAAAGAAGTGAATTAGGTATATCCAATCATTTATATAGTTAATGAAATGAGGAACTGTTTACTTGATAGAGAGACATAATTTATTGAGCCTTGTTTATGAATATATTAGGTTGGTGATGAGGAAGGATGAAATATTGTGGGTGATATAGACGAAATAGACACAACTAATGAAGAAGTGGGTGGTCATGGATCCCCTTTGGAAGTGGTAACATTGTATTCCGACATTCAATTATCATGATTTCTTCAAATTAATAATGAATACAATATTTTTAATTTATAGTAGTTTGTAGGACCATAGTCATCATTTATATATCAAGAATATTCAACCAGAGGAACATTGCTCAGTTATAATTCTTATATTTGTAAGAGTTTAAAAGAAGAAGATTAACCTAATTTAATGATACTAACATAAGACATGGTCTCTAACCTGATAGGTTTGTACCTAGTTTAGAATTCTATATTTTCTCCCATTGATCATACATTTGATTAAATCGGTTAGGGGATGTAGGGAAGGTCTCTATAACTCCATCACTACCAGAGACCAGTAGGTAAATGTTATATCAGCATACATATATTTTATGGTGCCATTATGATTTCATACAAATACATATAATTACCCATATATTAATTCAAAAATCATTGAATCAAGTAGGGATACTACCCCAACAGAAATAGATTCCACAATCCTTAATGGGACACTTATTAGAATGGAAATTGGAAATTTCATGGAGAATCCAGAATTACATGTTGACCTGGAAGTTATGACCCATATGTCAGCACTTTTTGGATCAATGGATAAACATCGGGAAATTGAAAACATATTTTACTATATCATATTATATGTTATTTTTTATAGGGTAACTCTATAAGAATGTATTTATCCTCATATTTCCACACTTATTATTAGATGTGACTACCAATTTTTATTTCACAGTTATGTTATGCATGGTGATGTGTATGCCACATTTTCGATAGGGATTCCTTCTGCGAGAGTAGTATATTTAATGGGTGTAGTGTCATTATAGGTGGATTTGGTGTCATAAATTACTATGGGGTGACTATTGTGAGAATACAACTATTCTGGACAATTTAATAGGGATGCAAATTGGTAAGAAGGCTTATTTCATAGTGAGTGAATTTTTTAATCCATGACCCTTTTAATCAGTCTTCATTTCATCTTTATATGATAAAATATAATTGATTATTAATTGAAATAAAATAAATAAAACAATGGAAACCAGGGATGTAACTATTTTGGTGTCCCTATAAATGATATTATTATGGGTACAAACATGCTGGAACCACCATAATCTATGTTTTTGGAGATGGGGACTTTTTTGAGTTATTTGGTTTGAAATTATGTACCAATTCCTATAATAAACTCTAAATCATACCGACTTTAGCAGAAGATAAAATAGTTGTCATGGAGAATGATATTGAAGATTTTTTTCGACTCCCCTATTAGCAAGCTCAACATGAATTTACAACACATTAAATACATTTTCACCACTCTATGATATGGAGGAATTGATTTCCACGCAATACATTCTAGTGAAAAATATATCATTTTCTCATTAGAGTGACTAGGGAACTCTAGTTGATCCTATAAAATTAGAATACATGGCCCACTCCATAAATAATATGAACACATCAATTAAAGATGATTTTAATTATGTAATAGTGGTGGGCAGTAGAAACATAATTTCCTGAAAGGATGTGGCATTGAGTATAGACATCAAGGAGATATGGTCACCTTTGAGAATGTTATAGAGGATTAAAAAAATTGTATGTGAAATATAAAAATGAAATAATTGTTATTGTTGAAATGGAAGGGTTTTTTTTGGAGTAATCGGAATAAGATAAACCATTTTCTAAACTATGTAAAACAATCAATGGCTTAGACCAAGAAGTAACCCAACAACAAGATTATACTGATCATTCCTTCAAATATTATTCCAATTCATGGATTATTTTTTATATAATGTGGGGGATCAATATTTTTTATTATATTCTGTTATAATATCAATAAATTTAAAAATACAATATCTTAAATTATTGTTATTTTAGTAATCCAGCCCATTTATTTAACTATCAGTCAGTGTTAATCCTTCAAAATAAAAAGGGAAATATAATAATAATTGATTATAGTTTAACAATGCATGGGAATAGAATAGTTAAATCATAATTTATAAGTATTTCATTAAATAATTAAATATATTATGTAATCCATTATATTTTAAACAGGAATCTTTATAACGATATCGATTGGATGACAATGTGGAACATATACCATTACAATATGAATGGCAGAGTCCTTGAACAATGGGTAATAAAATTTGATTTCCCTAAAATATTAAAACATATATACCTATATGTAGGATAGATATTTGAGTATATTTTACATCACCATAATCCATCATTAGTCCATTTTTATATTAAATAGATAAATTATTCAGCATATTCAAAATAACCAAAGGGTTATTTGAATGACGATTTCAATTTTCAAATGGCTCAAACACCATGGAACTAATTTTTTTCATTTAAAACATATAATCTAAAATAATATATATAAGTAGATGAAGTGTGATACAATATTTTCGTAGGTTGATGGATCTAGATATCATATTTTTACTTTTTAAAGGGATAAATGTTCGTAGAAATATTCTTTATTTATTTTTAATTTCACAAAAAGTTGTTCTTAAGACATGGATGGGTATAGGTTTTGTGAGAATGGACGTGAATTTTATTAAGGCCACCCAATGAGGGTTTCTTATCTATAATTTTTTTTTTAATTTTCTTTTTTTCAAATAATTAAATTTCATGTATGGTATGAAATGTGTATGCCTAACATGTTGAGAACTGAGTTTAACATTGGATACCATTTATGAGTTTTCAACCGGGATTGTTCTATGTATCTTTCCATATGTAGTTTACATTCGTTCATGTTGGACTAATGAGGTATAATATTTTATTTTGGAAAATATTGATCAATTCTTTCTGGTGTTTATGTTCATAGAACATTGAACAAAAGATGGTGAATCTATCATAGTAACAAGGGAATAGTGAACATGACATGAATTAAGGACCCAATACTTGTATAGAATGATTTAGGGGGGTGTATGCAGTTTAAGGTCTTATTTCATAGACTAAGAGATATTTAAGATTAAGGTCATAAAACATTGACCAAATGGTGATATAATTTATATAGTTAAGTAAAGGTAATCCAAACATTAATTAAGAGCCTAATGATACTATAGAAAATCTCATAGATTGGTGATAGAAGTTTAATGACATAGTTCTTGAAAAAAGAAATATTACGTAGTATACTCAGTGATAAAGGAAATGTGATGACCTTTTGTAAATATTTTGGGTCCTATATCTATATTGAGGACCTTTTGTAGGGGTGCACACATTTTATACTTATGGTGACTTGACAAATTATAATGTGTGTGATGTGATAACCCAAATGCAAATCAGGATCCTAAAAATATATAACTCTTTTTAATAAGTAAAAAATAATGTAATGAATAATTTGAGTTATTTGAGTTATAAATTTGTAAAATGGAATAAAAAATATATGTTGACCACTGACCAAATTTGAATGAAGGTTTCCTGATAATTTTTTAATTGAACATTGGGTTAGGGCACCATATCTTAATTTTGAAACATACCTATAGTCTTTAGGACTTATACATGTATATACATATCATCACCAAGAAACATTATCATTTTGGGATCAGGAATACTCATTAGTATTACCAAAATAAGGTTTTTAAAAATTCATACACATAAGATAATAATTGTGGTATATGGGAAATGTTTGTTAAAAATTATTAGAAAATTCATGTCTAAAACTAACCACAATTGAAAAATTATTGAACGTGCTAAGGGATTGGGTGTTAAATTATTTATTTTTGGGTCTGAGATAGATTGATAAAACATCTCAATGAATTATGATATAACAGGAATGAAGCCACATATGTTTCTTATCAGTGATATATAATATGAACATAGTGTCTAATGTTGAATGAATCGATATTAGTGTAGATTCCATACAATGGGGGAGTGTAATAAAATTTATGAACTGTTTGGATCAGTATAAAAAAGTGTATCTAGAATCCACTACCTATCATCTAATATCAAGAACCAAGAAACTCCTATTTTTTATATTGTTGTTTTATAAATGTATCAGTCATAAGTTGGAAGGGATGAAATATTTACAGAATCACTAATGAGTTAGTTGGTAAGGGTATTTACTGTAGGAAAAATTTGGACAAGAAATATGTTGATGGATATAGGATGAGGGATCCAACAATCACTTTTTATCTTATGAAAATAAGAATAAATCCACTCATAGTTCATGATATAGGAATGTTTTATTCCAGATCAAGTGTAGAACACAAACTGATCCACATGATGTTATATAATATTGGAGATATGAGACTCATTATATGGTATATGAGTGTATGGTTGTCATAGATTTTCTAACCTAAATAAGGAATTACAAAACACTAAGACCAATTGGATGAAAGATAATTTTTTAGATGTATCCCAGATACGTGATCCATAAGACACAATGTATCATAAAATAAGAGTACTCAATCCACACATAGTTTGAGGAACATATCTACACATATCTATGTCATGTAAAATAGAATGATATAAAACAACCTTCTATTATAAGGATATAGAAGGGAAATCATGATATAAACAATGAAATCCCAGACAATAAGAACTAATAATTTGAAATGTTGGAGTTTTATCATAATGTAGATCTATGGATTTAAACTATAAACCCAATACATTATAATTAATATGGATATAACATAATAGGAATAGGTTTTATAAATTACAACATTCTAAAAATTTTAAGGTCATGTATAGAGGACATTATTCTATGTAGTTTAACAGCATGTGACAAGGATTCAGATTTCATGTAGAGATGAATGTATGACAAGGGCAGTTATGTAATGGGCCATGTGTATATCTGGATCATTCATGGAATAAAATGGACATGTGTCAATGTTGGGACTACATAGAAAAACCAGTTTGAACTAGTAACATCTCATAGATTAGGGTAAAAATAGAGTTCAATTGGGGTGATACATATGACTTAGAAAAATATTGGAAATCTTGAAATCAATGTGTATCATAAAATAGGAAAAATAGGGTCAATACTTGTTCTTGGTAACAACCTATACACAATTTGGGATCAAGTATATGGAGAATGTGATAATATATGCTTCTTAATTTGGGGCTATTGAATAAACTGCTGCAAATGAGAGGGATACGACACTACGATGGTTAGAGATATTTAAGATTATCCATATTATAGATATCCCGGAATTTAGACCTATGGGTATCATGATGTATCTGGAGATAATAATAATCAATACATTGATAGTTCTTGAAAAATTGTGATATCTACATAGACATGGATCATATATATATAAATAATGATATACATTCATCAAAATTTATATTTAATGGAAAAAACCTAATGTGAATTGGTAAATTAGTACACCGAGGACTCTTACTTATATCTGGTTTAATCTTTTGCGCATTAGGTCATAAAAATAGACTTCTAGAAGATTTTGATGGTCATAGAGGATATACAATATTTCTGGAAGTTTAATTTCATTGGAAAAGAACTCAAGATCTATATAGAATAAGGTCATATTACTAGGAACATTAACGATTAATTTATTGTCATAAAAAGGGAATATATTCTATATAGGATAAATTTAAATATCCAAGACATCTATGAACACATCACAAAACTATTTAAATTATTATTGAAAAAAACATAAAATAGTAACAAGTGTAATATTATCATTATGTAGAGACCCAATATTGACATACATGGACAGTACATTACTTTTGTGGAATACTTAATACATAAAAAAACCAAGACTCAAGGATCGTAATAGTTTAGTGTCTTTGGAAACATGGAACATTATCTTCTAATCCTGGTGAAAGATCTTCAAAATCTCCCATAAAGATCTTCCCCTTTTTTTATTACCTACAATGTTTCTTCATATCCTAGGAAAAAGAAAACATATAAAGTGTGAGCTCAAATTCTCAGTAAGGTTAATCATGGAGAAAATAAAACAAACCCTATACATTTGAACTTCAAAACATGAACACAACGTTTAAACATCAAAATCTTGAGTTGTGAAATAAATCTTGGTAGTATGTAAGGAATATATCATAATGGAACATCAATCATTATAAAATAGCATGGGAATAAAAAATTTAATTGTGGAAAACCATTAAGAACTTTATACGATTTCAATAGTATCCAAGTCATCGCTGCCAAGACCATCTTAGTGGACAAAGTCCCTTTCTGAATCGAGTTCACTCCTCGTTTCAGTCCTGTATCACTGAACTAGATTAACTTACCGTTCCAGCCATGTCTATATAATGAGATATAAATCTTAACCCAATGCATTGGAGGGAGATATAGGTCCCACACATCTCATAATGAAATCATTCTTACGTGTGCCACAATAAAAATATAAATCATTCATCATAACCCAAAGAATAAAATGGGTTTCATAAACAACATCCCATCATAACTTAATCCATATAAGACAAATGGATATCATTTCATCATAAGAAATGTGTAACAATGTAAATAATAGAGACATTATACTTGAAACATACAGATATGAAAGAATGTCATCTTAGATGGAAAATGGTTTTGATAAACACTTGAAATAAATTCTTGAGGAAAATATCCATTGTTATTCAAAATCATTTTCTTATCACAAAATGCCATGAAATTTTAAAAGAAATGGATTTTTTAAAAAATATGCATGAAATCTTGTAGAGTAAGCTTCATGAAAATAAGGTGTTATGAAACCGTAAAAATCCATTCATGTCGTATATGTTAAAAAAAACATTTTCCTCGTACTTTTGTCGGAAAAGTCAAAGAGTTCCTCGTATGGTAAAAAAAGAAATATTCTTACATAACATGTGGTAAAATTAAAAAATGGGTAAAAATGAATCTAATCATACATAAAAACACTTTTATAAAACATGTACATGGATGATAACAATAACCCTAGAAAATACTTACGAATAAACATTCTCTGATAAAAACTAGATTGGAATAATTATCCCTTACCTTAGGTCTGATATGATTCATACGTATCTGAATTTTATGTTTAATGATTTAAATAATTTCATTGACTTATTACAGAATCATATTCACTATTATGATATCATATATGGTTCACTTATGACTTTATATTACCCGTTCTTCTGTAAATTCCATGTTAAAGCAGCGTTTTGGGTAAAATCATTTTATTTATCGTACGTGTTTGGACTTATTGTTCTTGATATAATTATTACTTATATGATGATTTACTTACTACTTACAAAATTAAAATCATTATTTATATATCATATATATTCAGTATGTATATATATATAATATATAGTTAAATGAAATGAAATACACCTTTCATGGAGACGACAGGTCATACGTACGCATGAACGCTATTTTCCTTTCCTTATTGACTTGAATGGATGTAAGTGGATGACATATATATATATATATATATTTAAATCCAGTAGCTTTATCATGTCATATATTTCATTATTATTCATTATATATACTTTATAATCATTCTTGAATGGTTAACATGGTGAATGAATCTCATCTCGTCGTGGAGACTGTAATCCGTACATACACAGGGGCGATGATATCATTCCCATAATTAATGAATTGAATTGGAGTGGATGATATAATATCTCATAATCATTATGATATTATAATAACTATATATAGTTATATTTTACATCATTCTACCCATCAATGTAAGGTAGTGGTGGAAAAATTGTTTACACCACGGCATGGAGACAAAATTCCGTACGTACGCACGTGCAGTGATTTCATTTTCCATAGGATGGAAAGAAGAAGAAATTGGGTGGTTCAAAATTTATAATGACATATAATTAGATTATTGATACTAATGTTATTACTTTATATTGAAACAATTAAATAAGAAGATGTTGAAGGAGAAAGAAAACTTGAAAGAATCGGTAGAAGAGATTACCTCTTCTTCGACGTACCTCTTTTAAGTTTCCTATTATGGAAATATAATGGTATTTTGAAGATACTAGAACCACTATAATGATTCTAGCGAAGTTTATAAGAGAATATTTTATGGTTTTTCCGAGTTTGAAAGCTAAAAATTGTGTAATGAGAAGAGGGAGCAGGTGCCCTTTTATAAGTGAGGAGAGGGGCACCGTAAGAAAAAACTGAAAATATTATTTTATAATAAAGTCATATTCGGTTTATAATAGATCCGAACTGATTTATTTTGTAGCTAAAGTGGTTATGGTTATAAAACCTCTCAACAATTAGTTTTTAGACAATTTTAGGTTACTATTTTTCCCTTATCATTTAGATTTAACTCTAAGTTAAATAATTTAACTTTTACTGTGTCTTCTTATTTTCTTAAACTATATAGTTAATAAACAAACTATAGCATGCCAAAAGAACCCCAAGTGGTGAATTATTAATATATTTATAATTATTTTAGTCATTTGGATGAACATTATATTTTTAGAAAAATAATAAAAGTTAATAATATAAAATTTGTTTTAAAAACTATTTTATTTCATTTTTTACACTATTTGGTAATTGATTTTTTTGAAATTCATAACAGCCTGATTAGTTCAAAAAAATTTAATTAAATTAATAATAAAATGTCATATTAACCTATAAAATTAGTGTAATTCCTAAAAAGTCTCAAATAACATTTATTTGGGTATTTATAATATCAATTATGTTAATATTTCATTAATAAGGTAATTACAAAATCATCATTGTGTCATAAATAAATTAAATTATTTAATGTCTAAAAAATATAACTGAAATTACATTATGTAGGAAATTTTTTTATATTTCTAATTAATATTTTATGTCGAATTTATCTTATGTATAACCCTATATTAAAAAATATTTTATTTATTAACCTTTAGTTTTAACTATTTTAACTCTTCTTTAAATAAAATAATTATAAATGTATTAATCTATGCCATGTGGACCTAAAGGGTCATATTTTATTCCTAATGTTTTTTAGGTCTAATTACACTTATCCAATTGAATTATTACATGTTTTAAGGTAATAATAATATCATTTTACCCATCATTACCATATTTACTTTTAACCGTGGTAAATAAAAATAAAAAGTTACTATTCACCAAAAATTTATTTTATCTTATTTAACCACATTTTACTCCTTGATATTAACTGTGTCTCTCATATTTTTTAAATTCAACTCATAGAAGTGGTTAAATTAAGTTTTATGTACAATTGAAAATTCTCCTAGGAGGTGGGTAAAAGTCAGTGAAAAGTTCAATAAAATTTTTATATAACTAAAATTATTATAAAATGACTCCAATGAATTACATTGAACATATATAGGTATTATGTATCAATTTTGGTCTAAATTTTTTTTAAATAAAATAAATGATTATTTAAATAAAAATTTATTTTTAACCAATAACTCGTTGTTTTCACTAGACATAAAAAATTGAAAGTTTTCAGAAAAATACCAACATTTCACCCTAGGCTAATTAAGATATTCCAAATCCAAAAATGAAGTCCATTTTGAATGATAAAGTTTATAAAATTTCAAAATGTGGGTATTACTATTCATAAAGTCTTGTTTATATAATATTTTAATAACATATCGTTGTTTATTGAAACTCAGTATTGCCTACAACACCCGCTATCGTGGAAGGTCGTGATTGCGTGTAAAGCAAGCCAAGTCCGGGTTGCATTTACTGCAAGATTTTTTTGTTTTTTTGTATAATATAATCCAACCATATTTCATTTATACATTGTATATATGTATATATATACACTCAATGTTGCGTAGAATGACTTCTATCAAACGATCTTGAAATTTTGTGTAACACAATCCAAGAATAGTGTTGCATATACTGCAAGCTAATACCGTGTTGCATATAGTACAAGATAATCTTGGTGTAGTGTATAATAGAAGACATTAATGAAATTAAATATAATATATCTCATAAAATCTCAGGGTGTTACATTCTACCCCCTTAAAATGAATTTCAACCTCGAAATTCGTCAGGGTTATAACTCGTTTACTACTTGAAAGTTTCATTCATAGAAACCCACATCGTAAAAAGGAATACTAAATCATCATTTTAAAAAGTACGTAATAAATTTAATGGTTACCCAGATTAACTCATCACTAGGTTTCCACATAGGAGAACATAGGTGGAAATATGGATATGGAAGAAAAATATAACCATCAAGTTCTGATGGAGAGTTTTAGTGGACATGGCTATGAAAAAGCGAACAATCACAAAGCCATAAATTTTTTATGATTTAAGGTACCATCTAAGTCATCAGGTATGAGGGTACTAGGAAAACATTTTTAGTTCTCATGATCATTTCCCTAATGTTGAAAATTTGTTGAATTAAAAGAAATACGTACTTGATTTTGGTACAATCTCACCATTGTTCGTGCCTTGAACAATTTCCACTTCATCTCTTAAAGAAATGATATTGAATTTTTCATTCGTGAAGTGTTAGTAGATCATAAGATAGAATGAAAGGTCATTCCATCTATTTCTATCACCAAATGTTTAGCACAATTCATTAAATATACATAAGTATATCTATGTTGAGATTAGTCGTATATGGTTGCTAAAATGGACTTATACTTCTCCTATCATAGATCTACAAAAAATAAAACTAGTTTATACTAACTTGGGACTTCCTGCAGGCCAGTGTTATGCAATAAAGGAATTTCGCACTTTAGTTGTCGGTTCGATTGCCACACCCTTTTCCAACGCGACAGGTTGTCGCTCGTCCGATGGGTTGTCATTTTTCTAAAACTATACTATCATATCATTCTAGAAATAATATTAAAAAACAAGTTCTATCCTTAAATAATACTATCTGATGTCAAATATAATCCATTCCATTCTTTTGTCTTATCCAAAATACATCTTTCCAATCTCATAGTATAATGAAAACGATTACTCGAAAGGTCACATAACAAGCATGTGAATACCATCATTTATCCCTCATATATCATAAGATATATCATGTTGGTCATATTCCAAACATGTGAATACCTTAACCATGTATTCTTTTGAAACATGAATTACCATAGAACCTTAGTGAAAACATGAATTCTGTCAAAATTTAACTCTTTCTGCAAACCAAAATCCCAAAATTTCTATATACTCAAACAATGATATCACTTTGTCCTTATATCAGTCATGAGCTCATGAATACTATCAAACATTTCATTTTCCCCATATCCCTTCATTATGAGAATATCATTCGTTTTCCAAAAATATTTCAATCACTTTTCATGGTTACCGGTACCATAAAATTATTCAAAACCAATACATTGATATTCCAAAATTCCACGATACTATAAATGAGATTCCATGATACTATTTTGAAATCCCATTACATAAACACTTAATCATTACAAAACATCATTTTCATACTCAAAATCACAAATAGTGATCTCATGTGACTTCCCTTTATCCTTGTCCTTAAGTGGATGCTCACGTTGATCATCATTAACCCTTGGATTAGTGCATTGATTAATATAATGCCCCGTTTCCTTTCACTTGAATCATTGAAGTGTTGGTGGTGCGTTCTCTACAGTCATTTCATTATTCACATCATTAGCAACCCTTTTTCCATTACTTCGACAATCAACTGCTCGATGACCTTGTTTTCCACAGTTAAAACATTTTCTAGTCCCTTTAAGACAATCTCCACCATGCTTCATTCCACACATTGAGCATAAAGAAACATTCATCTTCTTTTCAGCACTATTCTGAGATTTCTCCTTGAACTTCATATTTAGTTTCTTGTCAAAAACATGAAATAGATTTGTAACACCAAACTTCCATTTCTACCCTGATAGCACAACACACAATTTCTTCATAGATACTGAAGTCTCTTATAGCTAATTCCCTTCAAAGACTTGGTTTTAAACCACTGACGAATCGATCAACTTTTCTTTCAGGTTGGATGATAAAGACAGATGCATTCCTTGCAAGCCTTGTAAAATGCACTTCGTATATACCAACAGATTCATCATCCTTTTGCTTAAGCTCAAGTAAATCCTTTTCCATCCTTTATCTAAGAATACTAGGGAAGTACTTATTGAAAAACAAGTTCTTTAACTTGTTCCATTCCATGGATTCAATTTCATCTTTGGGCGTTGAATTCTTAATTAGAGTCCACCACTAGTCAGCTCCACGTTCTAAATGGTAAACAACCAAAATGACTTTTTCATGTTCTAAACAACGAAGTATCGAAAATATATTTTCAATGGTACTGATCTATTTTTCAGCAACAAGTGGATCAGAAGTCCCACTGAAAGAAGGTGGATGTTGCCTCATGAATGACTCAATAGAATATTGTTCCTTTCTCTCCTCGTTTGGATGTCCAGAATCATTCATAGATTGTGTAAGTATAACAATAAGATTTTTCTCTCCATCTCTAATAACATTGGTTTTTTAGGAGAAAAATCATTGAATTGTCTATTACATTGATCAAGACGGTTCTTTCGGGTTCCAGCCATTGTCTAAAACCCAAAAAGAACAGTGTGAGAGGAAAAATCATGTTACGAAAATAGCATAATAAAGGGGGATTACATTAAATATATAAAATATTAGGTTTAATTCTATGATTATTATCATAATTCTATGACAATAACCTATACATATTATTAACCTTAGATACATCCTTAGACATAGCTTAGAAATATCTCAAGGGATTTCACTAAATTTTTCGCACCCTAGTTTCCAAAGGTTGACTAAAACATTTCTCTGATACCTAATGTAGAGACCCAATCATGACATAAATGGAGATTACATTACTTTTTCGGAATACTCAATACATTACAAAAACCAACACTCAGGGTTCGTAATAGTTTAGTGTCTTTAGAAACATGGAACATAATCTTCTAATCATGGTGAAAGATCTTCAATATCTCTCATAATGATCTTCCCTTTATTTCTTACCTATAACCTTTCTTTATATACTGGGGAAAATAAAATATATAAAGGGGGAGCTAAAATTCTAAGAAAGGGTAAGAATGGAGAAAATAAAACAAACCATATACATTTGAACTTCAAACAATGAACATAAAGTTTAAACATCAAAATCCTGAGTTGTGCAATAAATATTGGCAGTACGTAAGGAATAGATCATAATAGAACATAAATCATGATAAAATAGCATGGGAATAAAACATTTAATTGTAGAAAACCATTAAGAACACGATATGATTTCCATAGTAACCAAGGCATTGCTTCCAAAACAATCTTAGTGGAAAAATTACCTTTCTAAATCGAGTTCACTCCTCGTTCCAGTCATGTATCACTGAACAAGATTAACTTACTGTTCCACCCATGTCTATATCATGAGATATAAATATTTACCCAATGAAACTGAGAGAGATATAGGTCCCACCAATTTTATAATGAAATAATTCTTACATGTCCCACAACATAAACATAAATCATTCATCATAACCCAAAGAATAAAATGGGTTTCATAAACCACATCCCATCATAGCATAATCTATATAAGACAAATGGATATCATTTATTCATACTTAAAGTGAAACCATGTAAATCACAGAGACATTATACTTGAAACATACACATATGATATAATTCCATCTTAGATGGAAAATGGTTTTGATAAAACACTTGAAATAAATTTGAGGAAAATATTTTTTCTTATTAAAAATCATTTTCTTTACAAAAAATTCCATGAAATTTTAAAAGAAGATGATTTTTTTGAAAATATTCATGAAGTCTTGTAGAGTAATCTTCATGAAAATAAGGTGTTATGAAATAAAAAAAATCTGTTCATGCCGTATAAGTTAAAAAAACATTATCCTCATACTTTTTTTGGAAAAGTCAAAATGTTCCTCGTATGATAAAAAAAGAAATATTCCTTTCATAAAATGTGGTAAAAGTAAAAAATGGGTAAAAATGACTTTAATAAAACATAAAAACACTTTTATAAAACATTGGCATGGATGATAACAATAACCATAGTAAATACTGATGAATAAACAATCTCGAATAAGAACGAGATTGGAATAATTATCCCTTACCTTAGGTCTCATATGCTTCGTACGTATATGAAACTCATGTATAATGATTTAATTAATTTCATTTACTTATTTAAGATTCATATTCATTGTCATGATATCATATAAGGTTCACTTATGACATTATATTACCCGTTCTTTTGTAAATTCCATGTTAAAGCAGCATTTTGTGTAAAATCATTTTATTTATTGTACGTGTTTGGACATGTTGTTCTTGATATTATTATTACTTGTATCATGATTTACTTACTTCCAGAATGTAAATCATTATTTATATATCATATATATTCAGTATATATATATATATAATAGATAGATAAATAAAAGAAATACACCGTTCATGGAGACGGTAGACCGTACGTACGCATGAGCGTTGTTTTCCATTCCTTATTCACATGAATGGAGGTAAGTAGATGATATATGTACATAAATCATGTAGCTTTATCATGTGATATATTTTATTATTATTCATTATATAAACTTTAAAATCATACTTGAATGGTTAACATGGAGAATGAATCTCATCACGTCGTAGAGACGGTAATCCGTACATACGTACGAGTGATGATATCATTACCATAATTATTGAATTGAATTTTAGTGGATGATATAATATCTCAAAAATAGTATGATGTTATAATAACTATATATAGTTATTTATTACAACATTATACCCATCCATGTAAGGTGGTGGTGGAAAAACAAAATACACCACAGCGTAGAGATGATATTTCATACGTACGAACACGCGGTTATTTCGTTTTCCGTAAGATAGAAAAAGGTGATATGGGGTTCTTTAAAATTTATAATAACATATAAGTATATTAGAGATTCTGATGTTATTACTTTATAATTAAACAACTAATTAAAATGAAGTTGAAGAAGAAAGAAAACTTGAATGAATCAGTAGAAGAGATTACCTGTTCTTCGATGCACCTCTTTTAAGATTCCTCTTAATGCACTAGAATGTTCTTTTGAGGAGACAAGAACCTCTATAATTATTCCATGGAATTTGAGAAGAGAAATGGGTAGGGTTTGGACGAGATTGAAATCTCAAAATTGTGTAAAGGGAAGTGGGAGGAGGTGCCCTTTTATAAGGGAGGAGAGAGGCACCTTAGGAAAAAATTAAAATATTATTTTATAATAAAGTCATATTCTTTTTATAATAGATCTAAATTAATTTATATCTAAGCTAAAGTGGGGATGGGTCCAAATACTCTCAAACAATAGGTTTTAGACAAATTTACGTTACTATTTTTTCTTTATCATTTAGATTTAACTCTAAGTTAAATAATTTTACTTTTACCGTGTCTTTTTGTTCTCTTACATTATATGAATAATAAACATACTATAACAAGACAAACGAACCCCAAAGGGTTATTTATTAATATATATATATCCTTATCTACGTCATTCGGTAGAACCTTATATTTTTACAAAAAGAATAACAATTAATAATATAATATTTGTTTTAAAAACTATTTTATGTCAATTTTGACACTATTTGGTAATTGATTTTTGTGGAAATCGTAACAGCATGATTAGGTCGAAAAAATAACTAAATCAATAATAGAATGATATATTAACCTAGAAAATTAGTTTAATTCATAAAAAGAATCAAATTACATTTATTTGGGTATTTATAATATCAATTATGTTAATATTTCATTAATAAGGTAATTACTGCATCATCATTGTGTCATTTATAAATTAAATTATTTAATGTATAAAAAAACCATTATGTAGGAAATCATTTTCCCTTACTAATTAATATTTATTATCGAATTTATCTTTTTTATAACCATATATTACATTTTTTTATTTATTAAACATTGATTTTAACTATTTTAACTCTTATTTAAA
The DNA here is from genome assembly GCA_963277665.1 of Viscum album. Lineage (NCBI taxonomy): Eukaryota > Viridiplantae > Streptophyta > Magnoliopsida > Santalales > Viscaceae > Viscum > Viscum album. Next base: position 561,993,568 of record OY728139.1, read on the forward strand.
TAAAATAATAATAAATGTCCTAATATAATACAAGTGGACCTAAAGGGTAATATTTTATTCCTAATGTTGTTTTTGGTCGAATTAAATTTATCCAATAGAATTAGTACATGTGTTAGGGTAATAATAATATCATTTTTACCCTTAATTACCCTATTTACTTTTAACCGTGGTAAATAAAAGTAAAAAGTTATTATTCACCCAAAATTATTTTTATCATATTGAAAAACATTTTACTCCTTGATATTAACAGTGTCTCTTGGATTTTCTAAATTCAACTCACAGAAGTGGTAAAATTATGTTTTATGTACAATTGAAAATTCTCTTAGGAGGTGGGTAAAAGACGGTGAAAAGTTCAAGAAAATTTTTATATACCTAAAATTATTATAAAATGACTCTAATGAATTAAAATGAACTTATATAGGTACTATGTATCAATTTTGACCTAAAATAAATTTAAATAAAATAAATTATTATTTAAATAAAAAGTCGGTTTTAATCAATAACTCAGTGTTTTCACTATTCATCAATAATTAGATGTTTTCAAAAAAATACGAAAATTTCACCCTAGGATAATTTAAATATTCCAAATAAAAAATCTTGAGTTGTGAAATAAATCATAATCTTGATTTTTGAAATAAATCTTGAGTTGTGAAATAAAACAAACCCTATACATTTGAACTTTAAAACATAAACATAATGATTAAACATCAAAATCTTGAGAATTGAAATAAATCATGGCAGTACGTAAGGCATATATCATAATGGGACATCAATAATTATAAAACATCATGGGAATAAAACATTTAATTGTTGAAAACCATTAATCACTTTATATTATTTCAATAATAGCCAGGGCATTGCTGCCAAGACCATCTTAGTGGACAAAGTCCCTTTCTGAATCAAGTTCACTCCTCATTCCAGTCCTCTATCACTGAACCAGTTTAAGTTACCATTCCAGCCATGTCTATATCATGAGATATAAATCATTACCCAATTCACTGGAGGGAGATATTGGTCCCACACATCTCATAATGAAATCATTTTTACGTGTTTCATAATATAAACATAAGTCATTCATCATAACCCAAAAAATAAAATGAGTTTCATAAACAACATCCCATCATAACATAATCCATATAAGAAAAATGGATATCATTTCATTATAAGAAAAGTATAAAAATTTAAATCATAAAGACATTATACTTGAAACATACACATATTAAAGAATGTCATCTTAGATGGAAAATGGTTTTGATAAAACACTTGAAATAAATTCATGAGGAAAATATCCTTTCTTATTCAAAATCATTTTCTTATCACAAAATGCCATGAAATTTTAAAAGAAATGGATTTTTTTTAAAATATTCATGAAATATTGTAGATTAAGCTTCATGAAAATAAGGTGTTATGAAACCGTAAAAATCTATTCATATCGTATAAGTTATAAAAACATTTTCCTCGTACTTTTGTCGGAAAAGTCAAAAAGACCCTCGTATGGTAAAAAAAGAAATATTCCTTACATAACATGTGGTAAAATTAAAAAATGGGTAAAAAAGACTTTAATCATATATGAAAACACTTTTAGAAAACATGTACATGGATGATAATAATAACCCTAGTAAATACTTTTGAATAAACACTCTCGGATAAAAACAAGATTGGAATAATTTTCCCTTAACTTAGGTCCGATATGCATCGTACGTATCTGGAATTCATGTATAATGATTTAAATAATTTCATTGACTTGTTACAGAATCATATTCATTATTATGATATCATATATGGTTCACCTGGGACTTTATATTACCCGTTCTTTTGTAAATTCCATGTTAAAGCAGCGTTTTGCGTAAAATCATTTTATTTATCGTACATGTATGGACTTGTTGTTCGTGATATTATTATTACTTATATGATGATTTACATACTTCTAGAATGTAAATAATTATTTATATATCATATATATTCAGGATATATATATATATATAATAGATAGTTAAATGAAATGAAATACACCGTTCATGGAGACGGTAGGTCGTACGTACGCATGAACACTGTTTTCCTTTCCTTATTGACTTGAATGGAAGTAAGTAGATGACACATATATATATATATATATATGAATCTATTAGCATTATCATGTCCTATATTTCATTATTATTCATTATATATACTTTATAATCATTCTTGAAATGTTATGATTGAGAATGATTCTCATCTTGTCGTGGAGACGGTAATCCGTACATACGCAGAAGCGATGATATCATTCTCATAATTAATGAATTGAATTGGAGTGGATGATATAATATCCCAGAATCAGTATGATATTATAATAACTATATATAGATATACTTTACATCATTATACCCATCAAGGTATGGTAGTGGTGGAAAAACATATTACACCACGGCATGGAGACGGAATTCCGTACGTACGCACGTGCGGTGATTTCGTTTTCCGTAGTATGGAAAGAAGAAGAAATTGGGTGGTTTAATATTTATAATAACATATCAGTATGTTATTGATACTGATGTTATTACTTTATAATGAAACAAATAAAGAAGAAGATGTTGAAGAAGAAAGAAAACGTGAAAGAATCGGTAGAAGAGATTACCTCTTCTTCGACGTAGCTCTTTTAAGCTTCCTCTTAAGGAAATAGAATGGTATTTTGAAGATACCAGAACCTCTATAATGAATCTAGGGATGTTTTTGAGAGAAAATTTTAGGTGTTTTCCGAGCGTGAAAGCTCACAATTGTGTAAAGAGAAGAGGGAGCAGGTTCCCTTTTCTAAGGGAGGAGAGGGGCACCTTAAGAAAAAACTGAAAATATTATTTTATAATAAAGTCATATTCGGTTTATAATAGATCCAAATTGATTTATTTCAAAGCTAAAGTGGGTATGGTTATAAAACCTCTAAAACTATAGTTTTTATACAAGTTTAGGTTACTATTTTTCCCTTATCATTTCAATTAAACTCTAAGTTAAATAATTTAACTTTTACTGTGTCTTCTTGTTTTCTTACACTATATAGTTAATAAATAAACTATAGCAAGCCAAAAGAACCCCAAGTGGTTAATTATTAATATATATACTTATCTATGTCATCTGGCTGAACCTTATATTTTTAGAAAAATAATCAAAATTTATAATATAAAATTTATTTTAATAACTATTTTATGTCATTTTTTACACTATTAGGTAATTGATTTTTTTTGAAAATCATAACAACATGATTAGTTCAAAAAAATTTAATTAAATCAATAATAACATGTCATATTAACATAGATAATTAGTGGAATTCATAAAAGCCTCAAATTACATTTATTTGGGTATTTATAATATCAATTATGTTAATATTTCATTAATAAGGTAATTACAGAATCATCATTGTGTCATAAATAAACTAAATTATTTAATTTCTAAAAAATATAACTAAAATACCATTATGTAGGAAATTTTTTTAGATTTGTAATTAATATTTTATGTCGAATTTATCTTATGTATAACCCTATATTAAAAAATATTTTAGTTATTAAACTTTAGTTTAAACTATATTAACTCTTCTTTAAATAAAATAATAATAGATGTCTTAATCTATGTCATGTGAACCTAAAGGGTCATATTTTATTTCTAATGTTTTTTAGGTCGAATTACACTTATCTAATAGAATTATTACATGTGTTAGGGTAATAATAATATCATTTTACCCTTAATTACCCTATTTACTTTTAACCGTGGTAAATAAAAGTAAAAAGTTATTATTCGCCAAAAATTATTTTTATCTTATTGAACCACATTTTAATCCTTGATATTAACTTTGTCTCTAATATTTTCTAAATTCAACTCACAGAAGTGGTAATATTAAATTTTATGTACAATTGCAAATTCTCCTAGATGGTGGGTAAAAGACGGTGAAAAGTTCAATAAAATTTTTATATATCTAAAATTATTATAAAATGACTCTAATGAATTAAACTAAACTTATATAGTTATTATGTATCAATTTTGACCTAATATAAATTTAAATAAATAAATTATTATTTAAATAAAAATTTTGTTTTAACCAATAACTCAGTGTTTTCACTATTCATAAAAGATTGAATGTTTTCAAAAAAATACCAAAATTTCTCCCTAGGATAATTTCGATATTCCAAATCCAAAAATGAAGTCCATTTTGAAAGATAAAATTTATAAAATTTCAAAAAGTGGGTCTCACTATTCATAATGGCTAGTTTATAAAATATTTTAATAACATATCGTTCTTCAGTGAAAATCGATATTGCATACATCACACGCTATCATGGATGGTCGCAATTGCCTGTAAAGCAAGCCATGTCAGGGTTGCGTGTAGTGAAAGATTAATTTTTTGTTGTGTATAATATAATCCTACCATATTTCATTTATACATTGAATATATGTATATATATACACTCAATGTTGGGTAAAATGACTTCTATAAAACGATCTTGAAATTTTGTGTAACATGATCCAAAAATAGTATTGTGTATACTGAAAGCTAATACGGTGTTGTGTATAGTACAAGCTAATCTTGGTGTAGTGTATAACAGAAGACATCAAGGAGATTAAAAATAATATATCTCATAAAATCTGGGTGTGTTACGCATTATACATTGTAATCAATGACTACAATCTTTTAGAGTAGACAATATGAAAGAAAAAATGTATATCCCCTTTTAACTCCTGATTGGGTGGTTTCATTCCAATTATCATGGTACTTCTTAATGAATTAATTATTTCTCCTTTAAAGAAAAATTGGAGAAAAACATTCTTATTGAACTATCACACCACATTTTTTTTACTAATAACATGGTTAGTCATTTTGTGTAACCTTTTATCATTTAGTTTCTATTATTCAAAATGCTTTATCTATGATTGATTAAATTTAGACATTTGATCATAATTTGTGACATATAATTATATAAATTAAACCTCTATATGATTAATGATAGCTACCTCCTATATAAGAGAATATGGTTTCTCATATACACTGGTACTAGTTTGGGTTTGACAATCCAACAAAACATATAAGAGTTTATTTGGCCAAGAAATATTTCTTTTTTCCACCATATTCTATAGGATAATGGAAAGTTAATTATTTAAGGTTCTTATATATTTTTTTATAATAAATTATAGTGGGGACATGATTTTACTTGATATTATACCCCCAATAAATGTATATAAATTGGTTTCATAGTTTATTAATATTGTTTGAGTGACACTAAACATTGTAATGATATTGGACTTCTTAAAAATGATGATATATATATCTCTAAACTCCGTGACTGGAATGAAATCTACCTATTTGTAGAAAAAATCAACATAATTAAGAATAAACATAAACTTTCGATCTATTAATAGAGGGTATATAACAAATAAATCTATCCCCTATGAAAAAAATTACAACAATATTTGATAGTGTAAAATAATGTTAAAGGTTATTGTATAAAATTTACATTAATGTAATAGGAATATAATTTCCTTGTTAATTAATTATAGTCCCTTTATCACTGATAGAAATATGATTCCATGTCTACAAATTTGAAAAAAAATATTGGTTATCAGATTATTGGAACCTCATATATTAGCATGTACTTCACACATAATAGTTTAAGATTCTCCACCATCAATTAACATGATGTGGACTTCATTAATTCGTTATTTTTATGGTAAATTCATTGAATTTAAGACACTATAAAGTATTATATCTTATTACTAACATTGGATCATTAACTTTTTAGATTTATTTAGAGGAAATATTTTATTTTGTATTCATTTTATTTTGAAAAAATCCATCAAAATGTGAAATTATTATGTGAGTTTAAGGCTCACATTGATCAGGGAAACATATGTTTCATTTATTTATTCTATATCATAATCCATTAGTCGGTATAACCCCCACCCCCATTATGCTCTATGTGTAAAATATCATATTCATGTTTAGATATAATGTGATTGTAGATACATTGTCTTGTAACATCCCAAGTAAGTAATGAATAATAGATATTTTTATCTATGTCTATTAATTATTAAGATAGTGTTTTAGAGGCTTAAAATGAAAATAAATACAATCTTATGCATGGAATACACTAATATTCTTAAAAGATTGTTTTACTGCCTTTTGATGGCAAACCCTTTTTAAATCAAACTTTTGAAAATTTTAAAATATATATTTGTCAAAATAAACATATTAATTATTATTGGGACATCAAAATTTACTTTTTGTGAATTTTTGGTATTTTTCAGACAATGTTCATTTTTATTAATGAATAGTGAAAAATACTGTATTTTACATCAAAACTGCTTTTTAATCTAATTTATTTATATGATTAGATTATCTTTTGAATTGGTTTTGAAGTGAAATTATAATATATTTTTACCATTTAATCCAATGGTGGTCATTGGAATCAATTTCACTTTGAAATTGGATTTAAACTGGTGTCAATCTTTTGATACTTATTGTTTCATAAAAACACGCTATTTGTCATGACAGCGGGAATTAATTACTAAATTAATTATTGCGACTTATATGTTTTGAATTTTGTAAAATATACTTCATTAATTAATTCGGAATATCAAATATACCTTAGGGTGAATTTTTGGTATTTTTCTGAAAAACTTCAATTTTTGATGAATAGTGAAACCACTAAGTGGTACTTATAAAAACTGATTTTTCGTTTAAATGAAATTTTACCACTTCTGTGTTTTGAATTTCAAAAATCCAACATAAATTGTTGTCATTAAGAAGTAAAATGTGGATCAATGAGATTAAAATAATTTTTTGGTGAATAGTAACTCTTAAGTTCTTAATCGCGATTAGATGTAATTAGTGTAGTTTAAGGTAAAAATAATGCTTTAATAAAATGAGATGAGCTTGAAACATGTTCTACCCTCATTGTCTGTGTCATGTCCGACCAAGACATCCCATGGGTCAACTTGGGGACCCCATGGAGCCACTTTGGTTGGGAAATGACATAAATAACTTTTTATTTAATGTAAAAGTAAAAATGACACAAACATGAGATGTTTTACTGAAACAAATTTTTACATGGGGTTATATAGATCAGATATTTTATAATAAATATTAATTTTAAATCTAAAAACATTTCCTACATCATAGTAATTTTTTATAATTTTTAGACTTTAAATAAATTAAATTATTTATGACATGATGATGATGCAGCGATGACCTCATTATTTAACGATTTAAATAAAATGGAATGATAATGTAATATGTAATACCTAGACATGTCCAAAACCTATTGGGTGAGTGTATTTCGAACCCTTATCACCTTATCCTAGAATTATATCAATTTGGGACCTTTTGAATCCGAAACTCATTTTAAAATAAAGTAACGTTTCTTTACTTTCCAAGAGTGCCCCTCATCTCCTGTTATAAAAGTCCCCCACCTCTACCTCCTTACCCACACTCCCAAATCCTTTGGCTCAGAAAACCCCTGACCATTTTGTCTCTCCACATCCCTCTCTTACTCCTTGAATCCTCACATTGGGCAGAAGTATTCCCAAGGAAGCCTTTGAGCTCAAATCTAAGAGAGTTACCCGATTTTAAGGTAATGTCTTATTTTGAGTCCTTTTGTTTGATTTTGATTCTCCAACCCCCTAAAATCTTTTTATTATTTTCTTTTGTAACAAATACAGTATCCTCAATATACTAGGATGTTGTTATAAGAATTATTCGAGCTACACTTACACACACCTACATCTAATGGTTAAAGGACATACTGTTTCCGTGGATGGTGAATTTATGCCTCCCAAAACGATGATTTTTCAACATTCTTTTAACACCTTAAAAGGTGGCCATTAAGATGTCACTATATTTATATATGATATATAATATGTTTATGTTTTCCTTAAGCTTCTGTATTTTTCATTTTGGGCATACCTTTATGGTTTCCATTATGGGTAAACACGATATCTTCATTTAAGGAAGTGCAGACTACCACACCCGCAAAGTGATTTGATTCGTTAAATACCATATGTGGGACGTATAAAGGATGGAACTATGATATTATATTTTATATTATACTGGAATTATAATATACCTTTATATCATTATGATTCCATTCTATAAGATATGAAATAGAAATGAAAGTAGCGTTCATGCGTACGTACGGCTTACCGTCTCCATGAACGGTGCATTTAATTTATTACCTCTAAATGATTATGTAATATTATAAATGCATGTATATACTGGATATATATGATATATACATAATGATTATAATTCTGGATATAATGGATACATGAACAACATTTAATTATAAAAGTTTTATTTTTGACTCAAGTACCATTGATCGTTAAAACGACCGTTATTAACTTAAATACTTACATAGTGTTCATGACATGGAAATAAGTGATATAAAATCAATAATGAACTTGAAAAATGTTCTTAAACAAGTATAAATTAACTCATGTTTATTATTCAGGAGATTAAAGAACGATCGATTCAATTCGGACCCGAGGTATGGGACTTCGTCTCAATCTCCTTTCATTGAGGCATATTTTGTTTTATAAACAACCTTCTTTTATACGGTGTATAAACCCTTTTGACTTTTACGTTTATCCAAAAGGAATCTTTTTTATATGAAGCGTTTTACTAAACGACAAAAGGAAATGTTTTTTGTCGTACGTATGCGGCGACAATGACTTCTACGCTGCCGTGACTGTTATTTGAGTTTCGGCTTCCTCTACAAGCCATACCTTTTTTTAAAAAAGAAAAATAAATACCATGTTTTAATTTTATTTTCTTTTGGAATTGAAAATGGTTTTCATAATGTTTTTATTATATCAATGTGTTGTATTGATATCTTGTGATTTAAATGTGGAAATGTTATGTTTCCTTTATGCATGTTTTATGTGATACGATTATGTTATTGTTCTTGGGAATTATTATGAAGACGGGTGGTTCCATGATAAACTAAGGGAGGGTGAGCCTGATATAGCTCTCCAATGCATTGGGTAACGCGAAGGAGTGAAACGTTAAGGTTTATCCGAAGTGATTTAGGGAATATACTATGATGGGTATTCCAAATGTAACCAAGAGGGTTACTCCCTACGTAAGAATGTTATGAATGCCTCAAGTTACCTTTATGTCTTATGATTTCTATGATTTATTCATGATTTGATAAGGTAAGTTAAAGTGCATATGTTTTAAGGGTAAAGTATGATTTCATTCTTATGTATATATGTACACATGTTTCCTTTCAATATTTTTGTATCCCTTACTGAGCTTTTGATACTCATCCTATGTTTTTTTGAAATGTTTTTCACAAGTCAAGGGAAAGGTACATGATATGATGATTGTGTCAAGGGAGTGTCAAGAAAGAACCCATGTTTTATTTTAAATATGTTTTCATTGATGGGAAAGAAGAATGTTATCTTTATGTAACCACTTTGTTTATATGTGGAATGTAATGCAAGTTTTATGATCTAATTCTCTAAAACTCTAAACCCGAAAAGATCCTCAATGTGTAGTCTTTTAATAACTCAAGATTAAGTAAGGTTTAAGGCTGGGGCCTTATAGTTGGTATGAAAGGTTGGTTTAGATAACTTTAGGAGCTAGAATTATATTAAATGATTATCCAAAATTATTTTTTTTATGGTCAAATTGATGTGATATTGTATTTGAAGATTACCATGTTGCTTCATCTAAGACATGTTTGTTCAGAATGGTTTTCCGTAGAGGAAACAGGGAAGCATTGCTAGGAAGGAATGCAGAAGGAAATAACCTTCCGATCAGCATCCTGAGATGGTCGGAATTAGAACTGAACAGTTTGTTGCAGTAATGGCACAGTTGACTCAATCGATAAATGGCGGTGGTATCCATACACGAGATCAGACAGATCAACTGCAGAGGAACATGTTAGTGGTGGAACATTTCATGAGGCAACATCCCCCATCATTTAGAGGATCATCTGACCCTGTGCTAGCTGAAGGGTGGATTAAAGCACTGGAGAAGATTTTTGATGTCATGGGGTGTTCAGACAATCAAAAGGTTAGTCTTGCTATTTACCGTTTGGAGGGTGAGATAGATCAGTGGTGGTCTATGGTTAAAAATATCTGAGACGCCGATGAGATTGATGCTCTTGACTAGGATGAATTCAAAGGTATGTTTCTTGAGAAGTATTTTCCTAAGGCTGTTCGACTTAGGATGGAAATGAAATTCTTGGAATTGATGAAAGAGGAAGACTTAGTGGCTACCTACGAAGAAAGGTTCACTCGATTGGCAAGGTATACTCCAAATTTTATCCGAGACCTTGATAGTAAAATCAATCGTTTTTACTCAGGATTAAAGCCAAAATATCGAAGGGCATTAGCTTCTCGTGAGTTTAAAAGTTATGAAAAGCTTGTTCGATGTGCTGAGAAGGTGGAAATTGAGTTTTCCGATGATCATGTGTTCTATAACAACCAACAGAAGAAGAGACTGAGGTGGCAGGAGAAAGGTAAGAATTCTTCAAAAAAGTATGATGGTAAGAAAACTAAGTTTCCAGTTTGTGATAAATGTGGAAAAAGGCATGCTGGGGAATGTCTTATGATTTCTGGAAAGTTCTACCGATGTGGTAAGATGGGACATACGGCTCGTGATTGCACTGGAAAAGATTAGAATGATGGTAAGACCAAATTTGATTTACAGTTAGTGAAATGTTATAAGTGAAATGAGATGGGTCACTATGCAAACGAGTGTCCAACAAAGAGCTTGGGTGATGGGAATAAATTAGACTACAAGCAGAAAGGGGTGGTGAAATCCTTTACAAATACATCAGCAGATGTCAGGCCATCACATGAAGTTATATCAGGTACTATGTTTCTTTTTTCAGATTATGCCAGTGTGTTGTTTGATTCGGGGTCTACACATTCTTTCATCTCTAAAACCTTTTCTAGTGAAATGAGAATACCATCTCAAGAAATTACTCCTGAACTTTTGGTAAAAACACCTGGGGGAAATGTTGCGGCAAAAATAATTTATAAGAATCTTCCTATCCTTATCTGTGGAAAGAACCTACTTGCAAACCTTATTGTTCTACCTCTAGTGGAGTTTGATGTTATCCTAGGTATGGATTGGCTCTCTATTTACCATGATAATATTGAATATAGAGCTAAAGAAGTTTCTTTTCTGAAATACATTCAGTTTGTGTACAAGAATGATCCCTTACTGTTGATAACTTATCATGAGGCCAAGAAACTTGTAAAAGATGGAAATGAATGTTACATTGCACACATCATTGAAAATAAAGGAACTGTTCAGATTAATGATGTGCTAGTGGTAAATGAGTATCCTGATGTTTTTCCTGATGAGTTGCCTGTAATAACACCAGATATAGAAGTTGAGTTTACTGTTGACTTAGTTCCTGATGCTAAGCCAATTTCAATACCCACTTATCGAATGGCTCAAATTGAACATTTAGAGTTGAAGGAGAAATTGCAAGATTTATTAGAGAAAGGTTTCATTCGACCTAGCAGATCACCATGGGGTGCTCCTGTTTTATTAGAAAAAAATAAAGATGGTTTAATGAGACTTTTCATTGATTATAGAGCCTTGAATAACATCACTGTTAAGAAAACATTTCCTTTGCCTCATATCGATGATTTGTTTGATCAGATCCAGGGAGCTCAGTATTTTTCAAATATTGACTTGAGATCGGGGTACCATCAGCTGAAGGTAAAGGAAGCAGATGTTTTGAAGACCGCATTCCGTACAAGATATGGCCATTATGAATTTGTAGTAATGACTTTTGGTCTATCCAATGCACCTGCTGTATTCATGGACTTAATGAATAGAATTTTCCATGAGTTCTTGGATAAGTTTGTGGTGGTTTTCATTGATGATATTTTTTTGTTTTCTAAAAGTAAAGAGGAGCATGAAATACATTTAAGGGTTATCTTGAAAGACATAAAAGAAAATAAACTGTATGGAAAATTCAGAATGTGTGAGTTTTGGTTGCATCAAATTTCTTTCCTTGGTCACATTGTTTCTAAATATGGGATAACTGTTGATCCTGCAAAAACAAAAGTTGTTAAAGAATGTCCAAGACCCACAAATGTAAATTAGATTCGTATCTTCCTTGGTTTTGTAGGCTATTACCGAAGGTTTGCTAGAAATTTTTCACGGATATCTAGTCCAATGACTAAGCTAACTCAGAAGGGTGTTAAGTTTATCTGGACAAAAGAATGTGATGATTGTTTTCAGGAGTTGAAAAGAAGATTGGTGAATGCTCCACTTTTGGCACTACCTTCCAGGAATGGTGAGTTTGTTATATATAGTGATGCTTCATTGGAAGGACTTGGATGCGTCCTAATGCAGAATGATTAGGTAATTGCTTATGCTTCACGACAGTTGAAAACTCATGAGGTAAATTACCCCACACATGATTTGGAATTAGCTTCTGTTGTTTTCGCTTTAAAAACTTGGAGGCATCATTTGTATGGATTCAAGTGTGAAATATATACTGATCACAAAAGTTTAAAGTATATATTCACTCAGAAAGAGTTAAACATGAGACATAAGAGATGGCTAGAATTAATCAAGGATTATGATTGTACAATTCATTACCATCCAGGAAATGAAAATAAAGTGGTTGATGCTTTGAGTCGAAAAAGTAATGCTTCATTAGAAATGTTGTGTTTGGAACATGATCCTTTGATTAAGAATTTGATGAACTTTGGAATAGAAGTTGTTGGTGCAGGAAGTTCTTCTGCTTTGTTTCAGGTATCAGTGAGATCATCTCTATCAGATAGAATCAAGAAAGCACAGAAGCAAGACAGTGAGTTGCAGAAAAAGGTAGAGCTGGTTCAGAAAGGTAAGTTGTGTGAATTCAACATTGATAATGATTGCATTTTGAGATTTGGGACGAGATTGTGTTTGCCTTGTGATTCACAGTTGAAGAAAGAGTTGTTATGTGAAGCTCATAGTTCTCCGTTTACAGTTCATCCTGGAAGTGCTAAGATGTACAAGGATCTACGGGAGTATTACTGGTGGGATGGAATGAAAAGAGATATTTCTGATTTTACTGTGAAGTGTTTGACATGTCAACAGGTTAAAGAAGAGTGGCAGTTACCGAAAGGGATGCTTCAGCCTTTACCAGTACCAGAGTGGAAATGTGAGAATATATCTATGGACTTTTTTGTGGGATTACCGAAGACATCTCGAGGTAATAATGCAATCTGGGTTATTGATGATCTCTTCACTAAATCTGCTCATTTCCTTGCTATACGAGACACTTTTTCCCTAGATCAACTTTCCCGTTTGTATCTTAAGGAGATAGTCATGTTACATGGAGTTACCCTCTCCATTGTATCTGATCGTGATCCCAGGTTTACTTATAACTTTTGGAAAGGCCTTCAGAAGTCGTTGGGTACTGAATTAAATTTTAGTACAGCTTTTCATCCTCAATCAGATGGGCAATCAGAACGAACAATTCAGACCTTGGAGGATATGCTATGAGCTTGTTCGATGGATTATCAGGGAAGTTGGGACCAACATCTTTCTTTGGTTGAATTTTCATATAGTAACATTTTTCATTCCAGTATACGGATGGCACCATTTGAGGCGTTTTATGGGAAGCGGTGTTGAACTCCACCTTTCTGGGATGAAGTGGGTGAAAGGAAGTTGATGGGACCAGAATTGGTAGAAGAGATGGCATAAAAAGTTCAGCTGATTCAGAAACACATGAGAACATCTCAGAGTAGCAAGAAGAGTTATGCAAACAATAGGAGGAAGGATCTATCTTTTGAGGTAGGGGATCATGTTTTTCTCAAAGTATCACCATGGAAAAGTGTGATGAGATTTTGTAATAAAGGAAAGCTGAGTCCATGGTTTATTGGACCATATGAAATTCTGGAGAGAGTTGGATCAGTTGCATACCGGGTGGCTTTACCTCCGAGTTTATCTCAGGTACACAATGTTTTTCACGTTTCGATGTTGAGAAAGTATATGCCAGATCCACCTCATGTTTTGGGTCCAGAGGCAGTTCAGCTGGAAGAGAACCTATCTTATGAGGAACAACCGGTCCAGATTCTTGACCACAGGGAGCAAGTGTTACGGAATAAGTTTATTAATCAGGTAAAGGTTTTGTGGAAAACCACATGATGGAAGAGGCAACATGGGAATCGGAAAATGCAATGAGGGATAAGTACCCCCATTTATTCGATAAGTAAATAAATTACGGGGACACAATTTTCTAAAGGGGGGAAGGATGTAACATCCCAAGTAAGTAATGAATAATAGATATTTTTATCTATGTCTATTAATGAATAAGATAGTGTTTTAGAGGCTTCAAATGAAAATAAATACAATCTTATGCATGGAATACACTAATATTCTTAAAAGACTGTCTTATTGCCTTTTGATGGAAAACCCTTTTTAAATCAAACTTATGAAAATTTTATAATCTATATTTGTCAAAATAAACATATTAATTATGATTGGGACATCAAAATTTACTTTGTGTTAATTTTTGGTATTTTTCAGACAATGTTCATTTTTTAATGAATAGTGAAAAATAATGCATTTTACATCAAAACTTATTTTTAATATAATTTATTTATATGATTAGATAATCTTTTGAATTGGTTTTGAAGTGAAATTATAATATATTTTTACCATTTAATCCAATGGTGGCCATTAAAATCAATTTCACTTTGCAATTGGACTTAAACTGGTGTCAATCTTTTGATACTTATTGTTTCATAAAAACACACTATTTGTCATGACAGTGGGAATTAATTATTAAATTAATTAATGTGAGTTATATGTTTTGAATTTTGTAAAATAGAATTCATTAATTAATTCAGAATATCAAATATAGCTTTGGGTGAATTTTTGGTATTTTTCTAAAAAACTTCAATTTTTGATGAATAGTGAAACCACTAAGTGGTACTTATAAAAACTGATTTTTTTGTTTAAATGAAATTTTACCACTTCTGTGTTTTGGCTTTCAAAAATCCGGCATACATGGATTTAATTAATCAGTAAAATGTGGTTCAATGAGATTAAAATATTTTTTTTGAATAGTAACTCTTAAGTTCTTAATCGCGATTAGAGGTAATTAGTGTAGTTTATGGTAAAAATAATGCTTTAATAAAATGAGATGAGCTTGACACATGTCCGACCCTCATTGTATGTGTCATGGCCGACCAAGAATACCCATGGGTCAACTTGGGGACCCCATGGAGCCACTTTGGTTGGGAAATGACATAAATAACTTTTTTATTTAATGCAAAAGTAAAAATGACACAAACCTGAGATGTTTTACTAAAACAATTTTTACATGGGGTTATATAGATCGGATTTTTTATTATAAATAGTCATTGGAAAGCTAAAAAACTTCCTACATCATAGTATTTTTTTTATAATTTTTAGACTTTAAATAAATTAAATTATTTATGACATGATGATGATGCAGCGATGACCTCATTATTTAACAATTTAAATAAAATGGAAAGATAATGTAATATCAAAGACCTACACATGTCCAAAACCTATTGGATAAGTGTCTTTCGAAACCTGATCACCTTATCCTCAAATTATATCAATGTGGGGCCTTTTTAATCCGAAACACATTTTAAAATAAAGTAACTTTTCTTTACTTTCCAAGAGTGCCCCTCCTCTCCTCTTATAAAAGGCCCCCACCTCTACCTCCTTAACCACACTCCCAAAGCCTTTGGATCTGCAAAACCCTTCCCATTTTGGATCTCCACATCCCTCTCTTACTCCCTGAAGCCTCACTTTGCGCATAAGTCTTCCCAAGGAAGCCTTTGAGCTCAAATCTAAGAGAGTTACCCGATTTTAAGGTAATGTCTTCTTTTGAGTCCTTTTGTTTGATTTTGATTCTCCAACCCCATGAACTCTTTTTATTCTTTTATTTTGTAACAAATACAGCATACCCAATATAATAGGATTTTTTTATACGAAGTATTCGAGCTACACTTACAAACACCTACATCTAATGGTTAAAGGACATACTGTTTCCGTGGATGGTGAATTTATGCCTCCCGAAACGATGATTGTTCAACATTCTTTTAACACCTTCAATGGTGGCCATTAATATGTCACTATATTTATATATGATATATAATATTTTTATGTTTTCCTTAAGCTTCTGTATTTTTCATTTTGGGCATACCTTTATGGTTTCCATTATGGTTAAACGTGATATCTTCATTTAAGGAAGTGCGGACTACCGCCCCCGCAAAGTGATTTGATTCGTTAAATACCATATGTGGGACGTATAAAGGATAAAACTATGATATTATATATGATATTATACTGGAATTATAATATACCTTTATATCATTATGATTCCATTCTATAAAATATGAAATAGAAATGAAAGTAGCGTTCATGCGTACGTACGGCTTACCGTGTCCATGAACGGTGAATATCATTTCTTACCTCTAAATTATTATTTAATATTATAAATGAATGTATATACTGTATATATATGATATATACATAATGATTATAATTCTGTATATAATGGATACCTGAATAACATGTAATTATAAAGGGTTTATTTTTGACTCAAGTACCATTGATCGTTAAAACGACCGTTGTTAACTTAAATAATTACATAGTGTTCATGACATGGAAATAAGTGATATAAAATCAATAATGAACATGAAAAAGGTTCTTAAACAAGTAGAAATTAACTCAAGTTTATTATTCAAGAGATTAAAGAACGATCGAGTCAAGTCGGACACGAGGTATGGGACTTCGTCTCAATCTCCTTTCATTGAGGCATATTTTGTTTTATACACAACCTTCTTTTATATGGTGTATAAACCCCTTTTACTTTTACGTTTATCCAAAAGGAATCTTTTTTATATGAAGCCTTTTACTAAATGAAAAAAGGGAATGTTTTTGTCGTACGTATGCGGCGACAACGACTTCTCCGCCACTGTGACTGCTATTTGAGTTTCGGCTTCCTCTACAAGACATACCTTTTTTTAAAAAGAAAAATAAATACCATGTTTTAATTTTCTTTTATTTTGGAATTGAAAATGGTTTTCATAATGTTTTTATTATATCAATGTGTTGTATTGATATCTTGTGATTTAAATGTGGAAATTTTATGTTTCCTTTATGCATGTTTTATGTGATATGATTATGTTATGGTTCTTGGGCATTATTATGAAGACGGGTGGTTCTGTGATAAAAAATGGGCAGGTGAGCCTGATATAGCTCTCCAATGAATTGGGTAACACGAAGGAGTGAAATGTTAAGGTTTCTCCGAAGAGATTTAGGGAATATACTGTGATGGGTATTGCAAACGTAACCAAGAGGGTGACTCCCTACGTAAGAATGTTATGAATGCCTCAAGTTACCTTTATGTCTTATGATTTCTATGATTTATTCATGATTTGATGAGATAAGTTAAAGTGTTTATGTTTTATGGGTAAAGTATGATTTCATTCTTATGTACATATGTACCCATGTTTCCTTTCCATATTTTTGTATCCCTTACTAAGCTTTTTATACTCATCCCAAGTTTTTTTGAAATGTATTTCACAGGTCAAGGGAATGGTACATGATATGATGATAGTGTCAAGGGAGTGTCAAGAAAGAATCCATGATTTATTTTAAATATGTTTACATTGATGGGAGAGAAGAATATTATCTTTATGTAACCCCTTTGTTTATATGTGGAATGTAATGAATGTTTTATGATCTAATTCTCTAAAACACTATACCCAAAA
Organism: Viscum album; assembly: GCA_963277665.1. Classification (NCBI taxonomy): domain Eukaryota; kingdom Viridiplantae; phylum Streptophyta; class Magnoliopsida; order Santalales; family Viscaceae; genus Viscum; species Viscum album. The sequence goes on from OY728139.1 coordinate 562,011,298, forward strand.
AGATCCTCATTGTGTAATCTTTTAATAACTCAAGATTACGTAAGGTTTAAGGCTGGGGCCTTATATTTTCTAGTGGACCTATTTATGAATTATATAAAGTTTGGTTGTGGGATAGTGTTTATTCCAATTCTATTTTAGTAGTAAACCCCCCATACATACTCTATATAATAAATTATTTCATCTAAAATAGAATAATCCCCATTAATTTTTTGGATTACCAATTCTGAATCACTCTTAATATTTAATCTGTCTATTGGTATTTTTAGATCATATTCTTTGACTATAATGAGGATGTGGTTATTTTTCTTATTTTCAGCACATCCTTATGAAAATACAATAGAGAAGGGAAGATAAAATTTTGTTTGATATTTGAATATAATCTCTTTGATAACCTCATTATACATTATAATTTTAGTCATTCTATGTGATTGGGAACTAGATGCAATATCAATGTAAATCTCTTATATTTGGGTTGTTATATACAAAATTATGAAATTTTCATCAGGGAATTCCATATCTAGAATTTTAATTTATTTGGAATGGAATCAAGTGGGGAAATCTAAAAAATATCTCTTTTTTTGACTTAGGAGACACAAATTGTCTATAAAAGGTTTACCAAAAGACCTCAAATATAACTATGTTCCCAATTAATATCAGGTCACTAAGGTTATATTTTATTAGATTAACATCAGATAACAGAAAATCCTTGTGGCATAGAATATAGTGCCTCAACTTCCACAAATTGGAAATATTTACATTGAAGTTATTCTTGATATTAAAATATACAGGCTTTACATTAGACATTATCTTACTAATATAATAGATATTATTACCCTTTATTGAATCATTCTTCCATGGAAGGAGATCACCAAAATACAATTCCATGGTAGACTCATATATTATTACAGGAAATCCTTTTACATGCAACATCAGAGTCATAAGGTGTGGTAGATAGTTCCTGATATCATAAAATAAATTTTAAAAATATTAATCCTAGGGATATGTGACCCCTTTCATCATAAAATTGGTAACAGGAAAAATATTCATAATATATTTTCTATTTATTAGATATTATATTAACGAATACCCTAAAGGCCTAACAATTATTTATCTATGAATGTTGAGTGACGCCTTAATTATTTTAGTGTCAAAAATGGTTCTATAATAGTGTTTCACAAATAAATGGAATTCCCCAAATGTTAGAACAAACTCATATTTATAGGTGATTATTTTCATGATGAGTTACAACATTTTGTTACAAAAAACATTTTCATTCCTAATAAAAATCAGATACGATTAGTTTGGCCACCATATTATCTAAATAAAACTTTATAGTTTTCCCATAATTAACATGAATATATTGTGCATGGATCATTGATGCATGTAACTTATTTTCATTAGGATTAAATGAATCAATTGGTAAATTTATACACCTTATGTTTCCATGTAAAAATTTTCCTCATAATCATTCGGTGATAATTAGATATTATTATAGTGAGATTACCCATCAATAAAAGACATAACATGAAAGATTTTCATTTCAATGATTGATAATTTAGTGACTGGATCTAAGAAATCATCATCCAGGATCTTATGGGTTAGATCCTAGAAATAAATAAAAACACTAGTTTTATTAACCTTTTTTAAAGGTAAATTGTTCATGATCCATTTAAAGAATTGAATAACTCAAATAATGTTTTATTAGAACATTTAAAAATTCATCTTAAACATTATATGAATGGTTCTGATGAAACCTTATTACAACATAATAATTTGTAAGGTTGCCATTTGGAATACCCATGTAATGTGTGGCCACATAGAGAATAAGAAACGAAATTTGCATACAATTAAATCAAAAATATATACATATAATGCATTTTAAAATATATATATGAGACTTATTCATCAGGATCCATTGGGAAACCAATCATCACTGGTAATATATCTTCATTATAACACAAACCCAGTTATTTATGTTTATCAAAATTGATTGAGAAAACTTCTCAGAATACGATATGGGTGTATTTGAATTCTTCATCCAAATATTCACTGCCTTTAGTTGTATAAGTCAAACTAACTCCCTGATATTCAGGATTTGTCATAAGGGAATTATAAATTTCATTAGAGGAATATATTTCATATGAATGGATAGATGTTTTTGACTAGATAATATCATAAGAATGGTTGTGAACATTCCTAAACACACACCCTTTATTTTCGGATTCACATGTACTCATTTAGTGAACCCAGAATTTGGAATTCAAATATAATACAAACCCTCACTCGAGTAATAGTGTTTGAGGGTAAGTTGTAAATGCTTAGACTCCCTAATCATAACTTCCAATATCAGTGGAAACTACCCAATGGATTTTTCATTATGAACATTATATGAGAGGAACTTGATTTGGGGGGTGTTAAATTCATTTCTTAATGTGACTCCTTGATCCAAAGACACCTTTATTTTAGATTCATGACATCAATTTAGTATATAAAAATAAACAATAATCACCATGTTCACTCTATGGATTGATTATGTTGGTTTCTAAACTATTACGAGAAAAAATATTTATAAAGTCCTTACCATTTGTTTTCATTCAATAGATTTTATAAAACAATACATCTATATAGTTAGATTCAATAGATTCAAAATGGGAACAATCACTATATTGTTTCCTAACTTCATCATCAATAGAGTATTTTTGTATGTGATAATATTAAGGGGGAACTAATGTGTGAATATGGATATATGAACATTATATAATGATGATGAATGTCATGAAATGACTTACCACCATGATTGATGAGTTATCAATGTGGTCTCCAAATTGGGATATAATTTTTATATCCCAATGTGCTCTCTATTCCCTATAATCATAACTTTTAATTTTCATATTTAAGGTGATAAATCAGCCACATTATGTCCTTAATGTTTGAGGGTTTTTATTTGGATGATATTGATACTGGAAACATTATTATTTTGGGATCAATGGATTGTAATGTCATAATGATTTCTTAATATAATCAATGAAATTATATGACCACGTACGGTTGATTCATGGACTTTTCTAGGAATTAAAAGACAATGTGGTAGTCATTAGATCTAGTCTCAATGTGAAATTTCAGGGACACACAAACTTCACTCTTAAAATATTGAATTAATGGATTTTAATCTATAAGTTACTCATCAACTAATAATTAAAGATTATTGAAATATAAGAATGATATACTGGATGGTATGATAGGGAGACTAAAAAAATATCCATTTTTGGACATGGGCCTTATCTTCTATTCCATGATGTTTCTCCCAACCATGAGGATTTGGGGTTGGAGAAGAATCTTCTAGAAATCCTTTTTATTAATTATAATTGGGGGATATATCAATCATATAAAAATTGGGATGAGTCTTCCTCCCCATATTTCATATAGATTGTAAAATTGAATGTATATTTTTTTTGTTTTCGAAGATAATTTACTCCAAATGTGCCCCAAATGATTCCATAAATAAATAATGTTCTTATTAAGAAAATTTTAATATCTTTCTCCTGATTTAAACTTTTCATAAATTATTAATGAAAATTATTCTATACCACAAGGTTTTGACATAGATTTATCCTCCATGAAATCTATGATCCATTCCATAATTTTAGATTCGGAAATTTTAGTCATATGATTCACCATCACTCAATTTTATGGATGATGATAGTGGACTATGCTGTGAATTTCGATTAGATGAATGTGTAATTTTTTTGGGGTACTCCTCATCAACCCAATGATGGATTTGAGAAGTCAAATTGAATCTATAAATTCTTGGGTTCCAAAAAGGGATCATCTTCATGATCCATTCATTTTCAATTAAAATTAAACCAACTCTTAGAAAGAAATGATGATAAATATTCCACATCTTATGTCACATATGGAACTAGAGTAATTCCTCGATGATTCATTTTTTTTCATGAGTAATTTTTTATGATTGATTTCCTAGCCACCAAGTCATCAAAATTCTATTCATACATGTCTGGAACTTCCATCCACTCACATTACCCTTCATGTGAGGTAATATTGGCACATGTCACCTATAGTATTAGGTTATAAAACTTTACATAAGTGGTTTAAATCCAATTTTAGAAGTATATACTTTAAGAATTAGTAATCATTTTTTTATACCCCAACACATAGATAATGGGGTTGAAATTATGGTGTTCATTTTAACATAATTATTTGGGTTTTGTAATATATGATATTTTAAATATTAGTTTCGTTAGGGTAGTAATAAATACACATAAAATGTTCTTTTTTATATGGAATAAATTGTAGTTTTCCATCTTTTAATGATTGATAATTTATTCTCCTATATTGAATCCAAATGAAGGTTCCATTGATAATCTATTTTTCAATAAGATTCATTACATGATATTATTTAGGTTTTAAGGTTGGATGTGACTTTGATTCTACAATTATGGAATTCACATCCTCTACTATATAAGGATTTATTTATTGATGTAATGGTATTGGTGATGATTTTTCCTTGGAATACCAAATTGAATATTCTTGGAACATATATATGGATGAGAACTCGATGAATATCCTAGGGAAAATCAAGGGTATACAAGGTTTCTATAAGTTTTCTCTTAAATGTTATATATAGTTCACCAATAATTTTTCATTTAGAATTTTAAAATTCAGTGAATAGATAATCCCATTATATTAGGATATAAATTTGGAAAACCTATCTTTTTTATAATACATTCAATTTAAGAGGTTAAGGATATTTTATTCTCAACATGGATCTAAAATAGAAAGTGATCCACCTTCATAGATCTCCATTATTTTTAATTAAACAATATAGTAGATAACTACATAAGATAATGTTAAGCCCCTATAGGGTCACCCAGAAGCATTTGAGTTTGACCAACGCCAGCTACATTATGGCTCAAATCATAGGGACACATCAGAATGTAAAGTGTGTGAGGTGCTTCTACCAATCTCACAGAAAATTAAATATTTGTAATGTATCATTCACTAAATTCAATAGAGGTTGGGATTTCGAGACATTACATACATAAATATGAAATCTTATTAGATGAATATTCATTAAATATCATTAAAATCCACCTAACAAGCATGAAGGATAATTTAATTTTATAACATGGATTAATAAATAATAGGTACATAAAATATTTTAATCATCTCCAAATAATTTATTCATTAAAATTATAATTCATAGACATATCACTCTAAAAACATATATTTATATAATGGGGTAAAAGAAACATAATAATGTATTGGCATAGATTCCCAAGGAATGTAAATAAGTGAAATATTATGAAATGAAATTTTTTAATAAAAAGTGATCATAATGGTATGTAATCATCATATTACCATTTAAAAATAATTGTCTAATATTTATAGATCATAATCATGAGTCATGTCAAAAAACATGATAGTTCATAAGACAAATAATCATAATAGAATCAAATAATATTAGCCACGGAATTTTAGAGAGTGTGGTATAATTGTAATCATATAAATTTGATGTCAAATATACCTTTCAATAAATTCATCATATGTTTGGATTGGGATGGCCACCCATGAATGATGTTCTATTGGTCAAACTCACCCCCTATAAATAAAACTTTCTTGTATGGAGATTCTGTATGAGATAACTTCCCACTGGCGAACATTTTAGGAGATGTGGTGTGAGTATGGATTCCAGATACCTCTGTTGTAGCTGGAACTAGGGGGAGACTTGAGTTCACCTGTTGTTTGAAAGATATTGGGAAAAAGTGGTCTGGACATTCATCAATGAGTTTACTACAGTCTCCATCCTAGACATGGCGGAGGAGACCTTCTTGGTTTGTTGGTTCTATAGATCGAGCGAGGTGGGATCATGGAGAAAGGCACAGACCCCTATTCTGTAGGAGGTTGTTGATGTTTATGGAAAATTTGGAAAAAATACATATATGATGTGGTGGAATCATCCGGTCGAGTGATCATATCCATAACTGAAGATCCCATTATTGACCAGAATAGAGATCTCAATTTATGTAGGTTCTCCCCTACAATGTAGTGGCTCAACCATAACCCCCAGTGACATTCCTTTCACTACTAACCTTTCTTCTTATAAATGACTAATGAAACATCCTACTCTTTAGGGTTTAATGATTAATACCAATGGCTATTGAAAATCAGGAGTCATGAGTGGAGGGGGATTATCAGGGATTATACTAGCAAGGTCTTATTTTCATTCTTTGTTTAACTGGTGCATAATACCTCACTTTTGGCTAAAGAAAATTCCATGCTCACAGGCCTCATAGTTTGCCGACAGATAGGATTGGGACTCATGAAAGCTGAAACAGACTCAATGGTTGTCCATAATTCTATTCAAGGTCTGGGATATACTCTCCAGTCGATTGAATATATCACCTTTAATTTTTGTGATCTTATTAGCACTGTAAAATCCCAGGTAAATAAAGAATAAATAATTTTCATATTTATTAATATTTACAAATTAAATATTAATTTTAATTAAAAGGGGTTTCTACGTTCGATAGCGTACTCGGTACGCAACGATGAGTCTCTTTGAAAACTTACCTTGCACACAAGTAATAAAATAATATTATTTTAAATGTTAGTTAACGAGTAGTCGTTGTACTGGCGGGAATGGATAGAAATAACTAAAATATTATTATATATGTTTTTAAATGTTTTTACATTTTTCCAATAAAAGATAAAGGCATAAAATACGGAAAGAGTTCAATTTTAGACATTTATACCCTAATTTTCACGAAAGGTCAACTTATCACCTTTTGACAGAGAACCGTCATTAAATATAGTTTTGATCGATCTTATAAATTCTATTGGACCAAATAAAACTCTTCTTTAGAACCGGGACATCAAAATTTACATTGTGTAAATTTTTGGTACCTTTCTGATAAAGTTCATTTTTTAATGAATAGTGTAAAATGTTGTATTTTAATTCAAAACCTCTTTTTAATATAATTTATTTATATGATTAGATTATCTTTTGAATGGGTTTTAAAGTGAAATTAGAAAATATTTTTACCATTAAATCCAATAGTGGTCGTTGGAATTAATTTCACTTTGAAATCGGACTTAAACTAGTGTCAATCTTTTGATACTTATTGTTTCATAAAAACACGCTATTTTCTCTGAAAGCGGGAATTAATTATTAAATTAATTAATTTGACTTATATTTTTTGAATTTTGTAAAATGGACTTCATTTTTGAATTCAGAATATCAAATATAGCTTAGGGTGAATTTTTGGTAATTTTCTGAAAAACGTCAATTTTTGATGAATAGCGAAACCACTAAGTGGTACTTATAAAGACTGATTTTCCGTTTAAATGAAATTTTTCCATCATTGTGTTTTGAATTTCAAAAATCCGACATACATGGTTGTCATTAAGAAGTAAAATGTGGTTCAATGAGATTATAATAATTTTTTGGTGAATAGTAACTTATTAAGTTCTTAATCTCGATTAGTGGTAATTAGTGTAGTTTAAGGTAAAAATAATGCTTTAATAAAATAAGATGAGATTGACACATGTCCTACCCTCATTGGTTGTGTCATGGCCGACCAAGAAAAGCCATGGGTCAACTTGGGGACCCCATGGAGACACTTTGGTTGGGAAATGACATAAATAACTTTTTATTTAATGTAAAAGTAAAAATGACACAAACATGATATGTTTTACTAAAACAATTTTTAAGTGGGGTTATACAAGTCATATTTTTTATTATAAATAGCCATTGTAAAGCTAAAAATATTTCCTACATCATAGAATTTTTTTTATAATTTTTAGACTTTAAATAAATTAATTTATTTTAGACATCATGATGATGCAGCGATGACCTCATTATTTAACGATTTAAATAAAATGGAAAGATAATGTAAAATCTATAAACTACACATGTCAAAAACTTATTGGATGGGTGGATTTAGAACCCTTATCACCTTATCCACGAATTATATCAATGTGGTACCTTTTAAAACCGAAACACATTTTCAAATAAAGTAATATTTCTTTACTTTCCAAAAGTGCCCCTCCTCTCCTCTTATAAAAGGCCCCCAACTCTACCTCATTTCACACACTCCTCAAGACTTTGGCTCGGCCAACCCCTGCTCATTTACTCTCTCCACATCCCTCTCCTCATCCTAGAGGATTACCTTTGGGCAGAATCATTTCAAAGAAAGCCTTTAGGCTCAAATCAAAAGGAGTTACACTTTTAAAGGTAATTCATTCTCTCTTGTTCAGTTGTTTTATTTTTCTTCTCCAACCCTCTAAACTCTTTTTATTTACTTATTTTGTAACAACACAAGTATATTCAATATACTAGGATGTTTTTATAAGATTTATTAGAGCTACACTCTCACAAAACTACATCGAATGGTTAAAGAACATATGGTTTCCGTGGATGGCGAAATTCTGCCTCCCGAAACGATGATTGTTCAATACTCATTTAACACCTTAAAAGGTGGCCATTATGATGTCACTATTTTTATATATGATATATAATATGTTTATGTTTTCTTTAAGCTTCTGTATTTTTCATTTTGGGCATACCTTTATGGTTTCCATTATGGGTAAACACGATATCTTCATTTAAGGAAGTGCGGACTACCGCCCCCTCAAAGTGATGTGATTCGTTAATGCCATATGTGGGACGTGTAAAGGATGGATTTAAAGTTATTATATATAATGTTATACTGGAATTATAATATACCTCTATATCATTATTATTTCTTTCCATTAAAGTATGATATAGAAATGAAAGTAGCGTTCATGCGTACGTACGGCTTACCGTCTCCATGAATGGTGCATTTCATTTCTTACCCCTAAATGATTATGTAATATTATAAATACATGTATATGCTGGATATATATGATACATATTATATAAAAATCGGGAATTTCATTCTGGATATAAAGAACCTTTGACCACACGAACAACATGTAATTGTAAGAAGCCCACTTTCGACTTAAGAACCAAATATTGAGAAAACAAACATTATTAACTTAAATGGTTACATAATGTTTATAACATGGAAATAAGTGATATAAAAGGAATAATGAACTTTAAAAATGTTCTTAATCAAGTATAAATTAACTCAAGTTTATTATTCAGGACGTTAAAGAATGATAGAGTCAAGTCGGACCCGAGGTAAGGGACTTCGTCTCAATCTCCTTTCATTGAGGCATATTTCATTTTATACACAACTTTCTTTTATACGGTGTATAAACCCCTTTGAATTTTACTTTTATACAAAAGTAATCTTTTTCTACGAAGCGTTTTACTAAACGACAAAATGGAATGTTTTTTTAACGTACGCGGTGACAATGACCTTTTCCGCCGCCGCGAGTATTATTTGGTCTTTGGCTTCCTCAACAAGCCGCAATGTTTTTAAAATAAAATAAATACCATATACACTTTTATGTATTTCGGTATTGAAAATGGTTTTGATAAAGGATTCTATTATATCAATATAGTTATGATATATTGTGATTGAAATGTGGAAATGTTATCATCCTTTATATTGGTTTTATGTTTTATGATTTTATACTGGTACATGGACATTTTAACGGGTGGTTACGTTATAAACTATATGACTGGTGGTGCCGTGAATACCAGGACGGGTGGTTACGTTATAACCTCCAATGCATTGGGTGTGGTAGTCGGCCATATGGCAATTCCATTAAGTATGTATGGAAATTGGCCGTATGGCTATTCCATTAAGTGATATCTGTGGAAGTCGACCGTATGGTTATTCCACTTAAGTATGTTTATGTCCCAAGTTACCTTTATATATGTTATGTGCTATTTTTATGGGTTTTATGGTAATACTTTGGTTACAAAAAGGTAAGTAATGATACTTTATTCAGTGAAGAGTTTTTTCTACTTCATGAAGGTGAAGGTATTACTTTGATAGAGTATATATGGTTTACTTGATGTTTGAAAAACCAATAGTTTTCAATCTTTTTGTATCCCTTACTGAGCTTTTTATGATCACCCCATGTTTTTTTTGAAATGTTTTCACAGGACTTATTGTGCAATAATGTCAAGGATGGGATCAAGGGAATGTCATCCTATATAAAACATGGAACTAGACACATTTCTTTTTAAGAGTTTTTTTATTTTGGAAACTTAGTAGAAGTGACTACTTTGTAATCTTTTCAGATGTAATAGTTATGTTCTAATTCTCTAAAACTCTAAACCTGAAATGATCCTCAACGTGAATTATTCATTTAATTCAATATTATGTAAGGTTTAAGGCCGGGGCCTTATAGTTGGTATCAAAGGTCGGTTTAGACAACATTAGGAGTTAGAAATGTTTTAAATTATAATATGATTGAAATGATATAGCATTTACCGATTACCATGTTGCTTCTCCTAAGATATTTCAATGTTAAGAATGGATTTCCACAGAGAAAACATGTCGCTATGTTAGGAAGGAATACAGAGGGAAATGACCTTCCAAATCAGCAACATGAGATGGTCGGAATCGGAACTGAACAGTTTGTTGCAGTGATGGCACAGTTGACTCAGGCTATAAATGGTGGTGGTATCCATGCACGAGAACAGCCAGATCAACTGCAGAGGAACATGTCAGTGGTTGAACATTTCATGAGGCAACATCCCCCATCATTCAGAGGATCATCTGACCCTGTGCAATCTGAAGGGTGGATTAAAGCACTGGAGAATATTTTTGATGTCATGGGGTGTTCAGAACAACAAAAGGTTAGTCTTGCTGTTCACCGTTTTGAAGGTGAAGCTGATAAGTGGTGGTCGATGGTGAAAAATATAAGGGATAGTGATGAGATTGAGGATCCTCACTTGGACGAATTCAAAGGTATGTTTCTTGAGAAATATTTTCCTAAGGTGGTTCGTATTAGGATGGAAAAACAGTTCCTAGAATTGAGGCAGGAGGTTGATTCTGTTTCTTCTTATGAAGAAAAGTTCACTCGATTGGCAAGGTATGCTATAAACTTAATACGAGATCATGATAGTAAAATAAACCGTTTTTACTCAGGGTTAAAGCCAAAGTATCGAAGGGCTTTAGCTTCTCGTGAGTTCAAAAGTTATGAAAAACTTGTTTGATGTACGGAGAAGGTGGAAATGGAGTTTACCGTTGATCAGGTGTTCTATGACAAACAACAGAATAAGAGGTCTAGTTGGCAGGAAAAGGGGAAGAATTCATCAAAGAAGTAAGGAGGTAAGAAAACCAAATATCCATCCTGTGAGAAGTGTGGTAAAATGCATCCTGGAGAATGTTTATCCAAGTCTGGTAAGTTCTTTCGGTGTGGTAAGTCTGGTCATATTGCTCGTAACTGTAAGGAAGATGATCAAGCAGGAAATGAAAAGCCAACGGTAAGATGTTTTAAGTGTAATGAAATGAGTCATTATGCAAACGAGTGTCCAACGAAGAACTCAACTGGGGGAATGAAGCCAGACTACAAGCAGAAAGGGGTGGTGAAATCCTTTGCAACAACTTCAGCAGATGTTGGGCCATCGAATGAAGTGGTATCAGCTCCAGGGAGCACAGTATTTTTTGAATATTGACTTGAGGTCGGGGTACCATCAGTTGAAAGTAAAAGAAGCAGACATTCCGAAGACTGTGTTCCGTACTAGATATGGTGATTATGAATTTGTAGTTATGCCTTTTGCGTTAACCAATACACCTGCTGTATTCATGGACCTTATGAATAAAATTTTCCATGAGTTCTTGGATAAGTTTGTGTTTGTGTTTTGAGGTTTGGGAAGAGGTTATGTGTGCCTTGTGATTCACAGTTGAAGAATGAGTTGTTATGTGAGGCTCATAGTTCCCCGTTTTTAGTTCATCCTGGTTGTACTAAGATGTACAGAGATCTGTGGGAGTATTACTGGTGGGATGGAATGAAAAGAGACATTTCTGATTTTACTGTGAAGTGTTTGACATGTCAACATGTTAAAGCAGAGCGGAAGTTACCGAAAGGGATGCTTCAGCCTTTACCAGTGCCAGAGTGGAAATGGGAAAACATATCCATGGACTTTGTTGTGGGATTTTCGAGGACATCTCTAGGTAATAATGCAATCTGGGTTATTGTTGATCGCTTGACCAAATCTGCTCATTTCCTTTCTATACGAGATACTTTCTCTCTAGATCAACTTTTCCGTTTGTATATTAAAGAGATAGTTAGGTTACATGGAGTTCCTCTCTCCATTGTATCGGATCGTGATCCCAGGTTTACTTCTGACTTTTGGAAAGGCCTTTAGAAGTTGTTGGGTACAGAATTAAATTTTAGTATAGCTTTTCATCCTCAATCAGATAGGCAGTCAGAACGAACAATTCATAACTTGGAGGATATGCTACGAGCTTGTTCGATGGATTATCCGGGATGTTGGGACCAACATCTTTCTTTGGTTGAGTTTTCCTATAATAACAGTTTTCATTCCAGTATACATATGGCACCATTTGAGGCATTATATGGGAAGCGGTGTCGAACTCCAGCATTTTGGGATGAAGTGGGTGAAAGGAAGCTGATGGGACCAGAATTGGTAGAAGAGATGGCAGAAAATGTTCAGTTGATTCAGAAGCACATGAGAACAGCTCAGAGCAGGTAGAAGAGTTATGCGGATAACCGGAGGAAGGATCTATCTTTCAAGGTAGGTGATCATGTTTTTCTCAAGGTTTCTCCTTGGAAAAGTGTGATGAGATTTGGTAAGAAAGGAAAGCTAAGTCCAAGGTTAATTGGATCATATGAAATTCTGGAGAGAGTTGGATTAGTTGCATACCGGGTGGCTTTACCTCCGAGTTTATCTCAGTTACACAATGTTTTTCATGTTTCAATGTTGAGAAATTATATGCCAGATCCATCTCATGTTTTGAGTCCAGAGGTAGTTCAGCTGGAAGAGAACGTATCTTATGAGGAACAACCAGTCCATAATCTTGACCACAGGGAGCAGGTGTTACAGAATAAGGTGATTCATCAGGTAAAGGTTTTGTGGAAAATCCATGTGATTGAAGAGGCAACGTGGGAATCTGAAAATGCTTTTAGGGATAAATACCCCCACTTATTTTGATAAGTGAATAAAATTGCGAGGACGCAATTCCCAAAAGGGGGGAAGGATGTAACATCCCAGGTAAATAAAGAATAAAGGATTTTCATATTTATTAATATTTACGAATTAAATATTAATTTTAATTAAAAGGGGTTTCTACGCTCGATAGCATACTCGGTACGCAACGATGAGTTTCTTTGAAAACTTATGTTGCACACAAGTAATAAAATAATATTATTTTAAATGTTAGTTAACAAGTAGTCGTTGTACTGGCGGGAATGGATAGAAATAACTAAAATATGATTATATATTTTTTTAAATGTTTTTACATTTACCCAATAAAATATAAAGGCTTAAAATACGGAAAGAGTTCAATTTTAGGCATTTATACCCTAATTTTCACGAAAGGTCCACTTATCACCTTTTGACGGAGAACCGTCATTAAATATAGTTTTGATCGATCTTATAAATTTTATTGGACCAAATATAACTCTTCATTATAACCGGGACATCAAAATTTACTTTGTGTAAAATTTTGGTACCTTTCTGATAAAGTTCATTTTTTTTAATGAATAGTGTAAAATGTTGTATTTTAATTCAAAACCTCTTTTTAATCTAATTTATTTATATGATTACATTTTCATTTGAATTGGTTTTAAAGTGAAATTATAAAATATTTTTACCATTAAATCCAATAGTGGTCGTTGGAATTAATTTCACTTTGAAATCGGACTTAAACTAGTGTCAGTCTTTTGATACTTATTGTTTCATAAAAACACGCTATTTGCTCTGACAGCGGGAATTAATTATTAAATTAATTAATTTGACTTATATATTTTGAATTTTGTAAAATGGAATTCATTTTTGAATTCGGAATATCAAATATAGCTTAGGGTGAATTTTTGGTAATTTTCTGAAAAACTTCAATTTTTGATGAATAGTGAAACCACTAAGGGGTACTTATAAAGACTGATTTTCGGTTTAAATGAAATTTTTCCATCATTGTGTTTTGAATTTCAAAAATCTGACATAAATGGTTGTCATTAAGAAGTAAAATGTGGTTCAATGAGATTATAATATTTTTTTGGTGAATAGTAACTTATTAAGTTCTTAATCGCGATTAGTGGTAATTAGTGTAGTTTAATGTAAAAATAATGCTTTAATAAAATAAGATGAGCTTGACAAATGTCCTACCCTCATTGGTTGTGTCATGTCCGACCAAGACATGCCATGGGTCAACTTGGGGACCCCATGGAGACACTTTGGTTGGGAAATGACATAAATAACTTTTTATTTAATGTAAAAGTAAAAATGACACAAACATGATATGTTTTACTAAAACAATTTTTAAATGGGGTTATACAAGTCAGATTTTTTATTAAAAATATTCATTGGAAATCTAAAAATATTTCCTACATCATAGTATTTTTTTTATAATTTTTAGACTTTAAATAAATTAATTTATTTATGACATCATGATGATGCAGTGATGACCTCATTATTTAATGATTTAAATAAAATGGAATGATAATGTAAAATATATAAACTACACATGTCCAAAACCTATTGGATGGGTGTATTTCGAACCCTTATCACATTATCCAGAATTATATCAATGTGGTACCTTTTAAAACTGAAACACATTTTCAAATAAAGTAATATTTCTTTACTTTCCAAAAGTACCCCTCCTCTCCTCTTATAAATAGCCCCCACCTCTACCTCATTTCACACACTCCTCAAGCCTTTGGATCGGCCAACCCCTGCCCATTTACTCTCTCCACATCCCTCTCCTCATCCTAGAGGATTCCCTTTGGGCATAATCATTTCAAAGGAATCCTTTAGGCTCAAATCAAAAGGATTTACACTTTTAAAGGTAATTCATTCTCTCTTGTTCATTTGTTTTATTTTGATTATCCAACCCTCTAAACTCTTTTTATTTACTTCTTTTGTAACAACAACAGTATCTTCAATATACTAGGATGTTGTTATAAGATTTATTCGAGCTACACTCTCACACAACTACATCAAATGGTTAAAGAACATACAGTTTCTGTTGATGGTGAAATTCTGCCTCCCGAAATGATGATTGTTCAATACTCATTTAACACCTTCAAAGGTGGCCATTATGATGTCACTATTTTTATATATGATATATAATATGTTTAGTTTTTCTTTAAGATTCTGTATTTTTCATTTTGGGCATACCTTTATGGTTTCCATTATGGGTAAACACGATATCTTCATTTAAGGAAGTGCGGACTACCGCCCCCTCAAAGTGATGTGATTCGTTAATGCCATATGTGGGACGTGTAAAGGATGGATTTAAAGTTATTATATATAATTTTATACTCGAATTATAATATAACTCTATATAATTATTATTTCATTCCATTAAAGTATGATATAGAAATGAAAGTAGCGTTCATGCGTACGTACGGCTTACCGTCTCCATGAACGGTGCATTTCATTTCATACCCCTAAATGATTATGTAATATTATAAATACATGTATATTCTGGATATATATGATACATATTATATCCAAATCGGGAATTTCCTTCTGGATATAAAGAACCTTTGACCACACGAACAACATGTAATTGTAAGAAGTCCACTTTCGACTTAAGAACCAAATATTGAGAAAACAAACATTATTAACTTAAATGGTTACATAATGTTTATAACATGGAAATAAGAGATATAAAAGGAATAATGAAATTTAAAACGTTTCTTAATAAAGTATAAATTAACTCAAGTTTATTATTTAGGACGTTAAAGAATGATCGAGTCAAGTCGGACCCGAGGTAAGGGACTTCGTCTCAATCACCTTTCATTGAGGCATATTTCGTTTTACACACAACTTTATTTTATACGGTATATAAACCCCTTTGACTTTTACTTTTACACAAAAGGAATCTTTTTCTACGAAGCGTTTTACTAAACAAAAAAAAGGAATGTTTTTTTAACGTACGCGGTAACAACGACCTTTTCCGCCACCGCGATTATTATTTGGTCTTTGGCTTCCTCAACAAGCTGCAATGTTTTTAAAATAAAATAAATACCATATACTCTTTTATGTATTTTGGTATTCAAAATGGTTTTGATAAAGGATTCTATTATGTCAATATATTTATGATATATTGTGATTGAAATGTGGAAATGTTATCATTCCTTTATATTGGTTTTATGTTTTATGATTTTATACTGGTACTTGGACATTTTAACGGGTGGTTACGTTATAAACCGTTTGACGGGTGGTTCCGTGAATTCCAGGATGGGTGGTTACGTTATAACCTCCAATGCATTGGGTATGGAAGTCGGCCGTATGGCTATTCCATTAAGTATGTATGGAAATTGGCCGTATGGCTATTCCATTAAGTGATATGTGTGGAAGTCGACCGTGTGGTTATTCCACTTAAGTATGTTTATGTCCCAAGTTACCTTTATATATGTTATGTGCTCTTTTTATGGGTTTTATAGTAATCCTTTGGTTACAAAAAGGTAAGTAATGATACTTTATTCAGTGAAGAGTTTTTACTACTTCATGAAGGAGAAGGTATTACTTTGATAGAGTATATATGGTTTACTTGATGTTTGAAAAACTAACAGTTTTCATTCTTTATGTATCCCTTACTGAGCTTTTTTTGCTCACCCCATGTTTTTTTTGAAATGTTTTCACAGGACTTAATGTGGAATAAGGTCAAGGATGGGATCAAGGGAATGTCATCCCATATAAAACATGGAACTAGACACGTTTCTTTTTAAGAGTTTTCTTTATTATGGAAACTTAGTAGAAGTGACTACTTTGTAATATTTTGAGATGTAATAGTTATGTTCTAATTCTCTAAAACTCTAAACCGGAAAAGATCCTCAACGTGAATTATTCATTTAATTCAATATTAAGCATGGTTTAAGGCCGTGGCCTTATAAGCACCCACCCCAAAATGTTTTATACATGGAAAGATGGCAACACGACAGTGGACTACCTGGTCTCACTTGACTTTCAGGGAATAGAGAGCTTGTTTTTTCATAACATTAAGAGTCTGATACCAATAGGGATTAATATCCTAAAAGGTGACTCTTTAGGTCTCCATTATTTTAGACCCCCATAATTTGTCTGCCTCCCACTTTATGTTGGCCTTGTATGATTTATTTTCTTTAATTTTAAACAAAATTTTTTTATATGGTGATCGTATATGGATGACCACCAATGAACCAGCTTTAGTCTTGGGATAAAATCATATATACCTTTTGGGATAGGGATGACCACATCTGCACCCTATTTTTCAATTTGGATAACCTAAAATTTACCCATTGATCTCATATAACAGAAATCATTTCACAATTAATTAGCGGAATATAATAGATAAACTAACCACATAATCCTAATCCATTGAAACATTCCCCATAATATCATTAAATCATTTATAATTTCATCACAACATAACCCACAGAAAGGAAAATTAATTTGATTATCATTTCATCAATATAATCAAAAACCATACCAAAAAATATCAGGAATGGTATCATAGGATGATGTCCCCAGTGAGGCATATGTAATATCAAAGGATGATATCTTATATATTGAATGCTTCTAAATGATAACTAGAATATTTATTTGGGAAATATACATTATCACTTTAAAAGAAAATATATAAAATATAATAATTTTAAAGATATTAAAGAAAAATTTTATTACAAAAGAATCATTTAAAATTTTAATGTAAGATTCCTCGATAATATTATTCATGATAATGGGAATCTTCATTCATGTTTCTTACATTAAAAAAATGATTCTATTCACACATTTGGTAAAAGTGCATCATTTAGAAAATTAAAAATTGATTCTTTTAATTATTTTTTATAATTTAAAACAATTTAAATACTGAATTTATCAAATCATATAATTATAGAAAATAATATTTGAAAACATTTTATAAAAATTTGAATATATAAGAAAATGATTGTTGACCATAGAGAAAAACAATAGTAAGGTTTTATTAATAAAAATTTGATCTCGTTAGAAATTAATATGAGGAAAATTAATGGAATACAATATACTCCCCATTAAGAAATATTTTATAATTAATCTTATAATATTTTCAATATATTGGTCATTTAAATTCATTACTAAAAAATTATAAACATATATAATCTCGAAAAAAATAAATATTATAATGTAAAATCAATTCCTCAAGTCCTTGTTTCTATGAAAAAACTCAAATATAATATATAATAAAAATTTATTTATTATATTTATATTAATGAACTATATTAAAACTCATATACCATTTATATTCCAGGTATAATAATTTTTCACCCATTTATTATCAAATATTCAATAAAATCATAATTTTGGCATTTCAACTGTTTAATTTTTCATGGATGTTTATATTTGGAAGTTATGGTTCTTGTACATTGATGATTGTTCAATCCAAGATAGTATTTTAGTACTAGTATAAATATCATAAATATAAATTAAATTTTTACATTTTTATAAATATCTATAAAGAGTTGATATAATAACAATGAATTACTTTGTATATGGAGACGATAGTCCATACATACTTATGAATGTTGTTTTCATTCTCTAAAAATGAATAAAATATTGATAAATAATAATATATCTCTAAAAATTAATATTTACATATTAATTATAATATAAATTTATTCAATCCACAATTATATACTTAAATTTTAGGCTGTGAAGGAAAATGAACAATATCGCTATGTGTAGGCAGCAGTCCACACACACGCACGAGGGATACATTCATTTCCAGTATAAATAAAATGAGGATGATAATAGTTGTTAAATGTTTATAATTACATATAAATATTTTTATTATATTGTATCAATTATGTTTCTATGGAAAAAATATGTTTAGATAATGGGTATGAAGAAAAAAAATTGAACAATCTTTGTCAAATCTTTAATATTTCTTTGAGAGACGTCATTTCTATTACACCATATCCATAAAAAATTGATTATATGAGAAGACCATAGTTAAAAGTGTGAGGGATATTAATTTAGTAAGGTTTCATAAATTTTATTGGATTATCATGAAGACCTTAGTTCTATGAAAAATGGTCGAGAAGAGGTTCCCATTTATAATAGAGTATAGGGAAACTGATGGAACTACTAAAAAGATTTCAATAATAAAAGGTCACTATCATGAGGTAGTGGAAAATGGAAAATACAAAAAAAGATAATATTTTTTAGTGTTTAAATAGATACATGATATTAATTAAAAATGTTTTTTTCTTTCCTATCCTTGTCTCTTAGTTTAACCCTATATAAACCTGTTTAAATCAGAACCACGACAATTAAATTTTAATATTTTTCGTATTAGTTATGAAAAAATGTGGAGTTGAAACTATTAAATTTTATTACTATTTATGAATTTAAATATAGAAAACAATTTATAATTTTCAATTACTATATTTGGTGGAATTAAATGTTAATTAAGCTCACAAAATTCAATAAAAACATAGTTTTAAAAAAATCATTTTTATCATAAAATATAATATATTATCATTTAATAAATCATAAAAACTAAAAACATAATTCTAAAATGTTTTATTGAATATAAAATCATATTATTTAATAAATACATACAATATAATTATATTAATTTAATTAATTAGAAAAAACATAGCGAACATGAAAATGTTCGTTGAAAAATGTATTTTTAAGAACAAAAATGATCTTATAGGAAAACCAATTATAATTTCTTTATTAAAGTATGATGTGGCTTTTGAATTATATTTTTTAATAAAATGAATTTAGTTTTTACCGAAATCGATATTTTTTACTATTAAAATAAAAAATAATTGTTTTGGTAAAATCCTAACAATTGACAGAAGATAATATCGAAATAGTGAAAAAATTGATATCTATTACCTAAATAAATATTTCTAAAAAACGATAAATTATTTATAATTTCCATGCAAAATATTAAATAAAAATATAATTCGAAGAAAATTTATTTTTTAAGAATAAAAGGACAATACTTAAAAATGAATAAATATTTATTATAAATTCAAATATAATTATTTAATAAAATTTTAGATATATTTTTTTAATTTGGTTATTAATAATCATATCCACCCATTTAACAATATTGTTATAATTTATTTCTATATAACGATTCATTCATACTTGGGGATGAATGTAATTAAATTTGACAAATAATTCGAGTTTATTAAAATGGAAAACATCTAAAATCATTTTTATTACATTATACACCCTTAAAATTAATTTTGACAACGAAAATTTTTCAATTTGATATAAAAAAATGGAAATATATCTACTTCATCATATCCTTTGGTTACCCTTTAGCTTCGTTAAATTTTAGATTTTGACAAATTACTTTAACCAGGTGAGTATACATGTTCCATTGATGTTTATTGAAATGTATGTAATGATTTTTTGTCATAGTAATGATCATTATATAGAAGAAATACTATTGAGTTAACTACATTTGAAGGATCAATTATGTACATCCTTAAAACAAATACATGGTAAAGAGAGGTTTGACAGAAGTTCCAAGCGATAAGCTATAATATCAACTCAATCAAGAAAATAAAAGATACCAATATTAATTTTGATCATATTTACAATATTTCATAATCTCATATCCTTCTTCTATGTAGAAATTCATTATAATACATTCTCAGTGACTTTGAATTCCAGATATCACCTATAATATACCACAAAGATCACTTGTCGATACTGAGCTACCATGATTTGATATCGAATATATCAAAACATATATACCACTTCACAATATATAATTGATCCTAATATAATTAATTTTTTAAATTCATCCAAGAATATCATATTTCTACACTTATTTTTATAAATGGATTCACAATGATCCATCTAAATGCTCAGGTAAAAACTCTTATTGTATGAAAAAATGAAGCGAGGAAGATGTTGATCCCAAATACACTTGAAATATAGATACAATTACCCAAACATATTCTCTAGGATCTATGTGGATCTCTCATAATGAACATTTTCATATTTATGAGAAGAAATATTGAAACACAACTCTAGATCCAAATATTTTTGAGTTTTTCACTAGTTTTTTGGGGTAAACCACATACCTCAATTAGATACCATATAATGTTGTTCTGCATGAATACTTACCAAATTCTCTATATATATCAATGAAAAATTTCAAGGAGATAAATATTATATGATAGAAATGGAATGTGCATACTTCATAAGGTGAAAAAAAACAAATACCATTATGCTCTTTGTATGTTTTGTGGAAACGGGTGATGAAATTCATGGTGATTCGTTACCATTACCATGTTGGTATCGGTAATGGTTATATAATTCATCAATATTTACATCTCTTATAATTAATATACCAATATACCAATAAATGATATATAGAAAGTACAATACCCCTATTTAAATTGTCCAACTGAAAATATTTCTTTAGATCTTTATATATCACCATACTTCTAAGAAGAATACAGAATGATAAAAAATTAGATTCCTGCATTATATATTTTATCATTTTTATTGTTTAGAGATATATTATTATTTTTTAAACCTTTTCATTATATAAAAAAACTCAGTTGAACATAATAATAGTTCTCAACAAATTATATGTCTATATATCATTCATTTGATCCTATTTGTTCAAAATACAAATATATGGTTGAACATTCATTTGAAGAAGTTAAAATGTCTCCCCTTAAATTATGATTTCAAGTTTCCTCATTTGGAAATAAAAAAATATTGGATAATTTTTTATAAATATCTTAGGCAATCTATCATGATCATTTTGAATCAAATCATTGTCCACCTTGTTTTCTTTCCCAAGGTGGTAAAGTATTGAGCAATCAAAAACCTTCATCAACACCATCCATCATCACAAGTGAAAATTCAACACAATATTGGGGAATATATACATTAAAAATTAATGATTTTTATATTTTTCAAACTATTCTATATAAAGACAATCCATCCATATCTAAAATGAAAATATAAACAATATTAAATCTTGCTCATCATTTGGGAAATTCTACTCATGAACATTAATTTGACAATAGGGTAAATCTATCACCATGTAATTATTCTTACAAACATATCCCAACCATTTCTTTGATAAATCTCTATAAATCAGAAATAATTATTCAATTTAGGGATGTTTGAAGAAAGGTTTCCAAAGAAAAAATTTCTTTAATTATTTTCTTGTTTATTCACCTTCATTAGTCCAAATGAATGTCAATACCTTCTATGTTAACATGGTAATTTCTTTATAAATATGTGATAAATTATTCAAAAAACATTAATAATAACTATTAAATCTATATTAACTACATATCTCAGTCATATTGGTTAGTATAAAAGTATTTTCATTAAATTTCATCTTTTATGGATCCACCATTACACCCTATATCTAGATTATATGATCCAAAAATAAGAGATTATTTTTCCAAAATATACATTTGTAAAAATCTATATACATATTCAATTAAACTAAAAGATTCCGAACAATCCTTATGTGATCTTAATGAACTTCATTTCACTTTTAATGTATAATAATATCTGGCATAAATACTATCAAAAATAGGCCTAAGTACCCTGGTGACCTCATAATTGAGCTAGCGTTGACATTACCCGAAGGGAATTCTTGATCCCCATGGGTCAGTGACTAAAACCTAGAATCATAGAAATTGAAACTGTGAATGAATTTTTTTTATAAACAATATGGAAGAAAAATAAAAAATAAATTATTCATCTATAAGAAGATCTAATGGGAGTAGATTAATAGAAATAAAATATTCATAAACATTCCCATGTACCACAAGAACGTACAAATAAATAGTGGAAAGCAAACTTCCCAAGCCCCAACTCAGATGTAACTCACCATGTCCACGGGTCAACTGCTAAAACCACCTTCATGAAATGCATAATTCCTACTCTAACCATGAAGGGGTAATCTACAAACATTGAAAGCACAAGTATGTTGTGACCTAAAATTTCAATTGGGTATCACTACAGATTCTATAATAGATTCCAATATCAAATTAAGAAATTTAGTTCTTCAAAATTTTCAAATAATTATTTTTCATATATATAGAACATTTCATGTTAACCAAATTAATACTTAAGTATAAAAAAAATTAAAATTAAAAAGCAATGCAATCAATTTACAATAATATAATATATTCATTTTAAATACAAACATGTGAGAAACATGGTCATATTCCTAAGAAGTGATGATAGTTCCAGGATATTCCCCACACTCAAGGTGACAAGGTTTTATGTACATAAGTCCATTGAACTCAAGCCAATATGGACTCATCCCCATCACCAAAGGGATATGATGTATTAATATTATGTTTCGGAACATTGTATATTTAGAAGTTCCATCCAAATAACTCACTAGCTGCATAAGGATTTCATGCCCGTTTAGTATAAAACTATAATGGGAAAATTATTTAATGAATTATTCCATTACAATTACCCACGTTCTCTATTTAACATATTAAAATTATATATTTAAAATCGAAAATGAGTTTTCAATAAAAAACAACCTATTTCGAGAATATAAAACTCTAGTATTTATATAAAAACCTTTCTAATTTATTTCCACAAATGGGGATATCAAATCAATTCATCATTCAATTTCACAGTCCAATTTTATAATTAAATCCATAAATTTAATTTCTAATAAAATTCAATTAATTTCATTACAAACCCCTGATTCAAATGAATTTGTGTTTCTCACTATTTTCCATCAAATCATTTTCACACAATTAAATTGAAATATTTAATGTAATCAATTTGAGAATATTAATTAAAAAAATTAAATATCAACAATTTCCATAAACATACCCCAATTCAATGAAATTGGGTTTTTTCCAATTTCATGGAAAAAACAATTTTTTTTTAAAAAACCCATATTTAGTGAAAATGGGTTTTGTTCAAAAAAAATTAAAATTCATTTAATTAAAACAAAATAAATATATTTTATTTAAAATATATTAATTACACAATTTAATTAGGGTAAACATAAATTGGGAATTATAATGGAACCACCAACCATTGGATCAACACATCACAAATCTAAGAGATGTAAATAGAAAACTCCTACAGAGAACGATGAAAACTATGATATATGAATAAAAAAATTTAGATTCAAAATATTGGTTATTATGTCCATAAATCAACTTGGGGATCTGTAGAACCATTGTGAGGAGAAGAGATATCTCCGTAGACAGAGAACTATAGATGAAACCTTATTAGGAAGTGACTAAACAGGGATCTCATTACCCTGATCAGTCGTGGAAGGGGTTTGGAAGAGACAAAAAAAATAATTGGGATCCCCAAAACCTATAAAATCATGTTGGGGTTTAATTATCCCATGTAGGGATAATAAATGGGAGTTTATGAATTTTATAACTATAGTTGATTAATTTAATTTCATAAGCTCAATATCCTTGGTTGATGCACAAGGTTTGGACAAACCATATGCTGGATGAATTCCTATTTCTAATGTTCCACATATTTTATTCTCTGGGAGTTCATGGTTTTTAAATAATTCTCTAATCGTGTAGAAACCTATTACATTAGGCTACATGGTTTTCTCATAAATGGCCCATTGTTCGGAAAATATGTGTGCTAATGGTGCACTATCACAGAATATTCAAAAATATTTAAGCAATTCCACATGAAACAAACACTTATGAAACCCAAACAATTTTTTGTGAAAATAGGGGTTTATTAATACCTAAAAACTGTAATATGATATTAAAAATTCTCTATTATATCTACATTATCACCCCATCCATCCTACAAAAAATCATTCATGCCAAAAAGATGATTCCACTACACTCACAGCAGTGACTCCCTCTTTCAAGTATCAAGATTATATGAATCTGTCTCCCATAGAAAATGAACCAAATGTGTCTTCCACCTAAAATGAAACATGATTTTAAAATACACTAAATTTTGTGGATGTTGATTCATTGATAAATTTAGTTATACATCAAGATCACACCACTCAAAACTTGAGAAGGGTCATATAAATAATATGATAGATATGATACATTGAACACATTATGTATTGATGTTAGTAGTGGTGGAAGTGATAAATGGAAATAAACCTTCCCCATGTTCTCAGAAACCTAAAAAAGTTCTCATAAAATGAGCAGTAGGATTCCCCCACTTCGGATGACATCGATGATCCAACAGGGGTGGATGTTTCAAGAACACCTATTCACCATATGATAATTTCAATGGATTGTGATTTTTGTTAGTATATAACATATATCATATCTCTATCATCAAATTTCTATGATAAATCAACTGAAACAGTACTGTCATCTATTTCACCAAACATGGTCTAACCAAGGAACATTCACAAACCTCTGACCAACAAAATTGAGATATGTAATGCCGACCATACAAGGCCTCAAATGGATAAAAGATTATTTCATACTATTATCTATTGTTACAATAAAACTCAAACACCCCAAATGATCATACTAATTCCTACCAAATTCATGATCATAGGAGCGAATCACATCATCCATAATCTGTATTTCTCTTTCTATCATGCCATTTAACTACATATGGTATGCCCTGCTCAAATATGCATGAAATCTTGGTGCTTCATTATGGCCTCTCAAAAAAATAGAATTCCACAAAATATCCATAATAATACTATATATGATATAACACTATGAAAAACAATAATCTCTTTCACATAGTATTTCCCAACTACTCCACTTTTGGTTGTTCTATGAATTCGTTTAACGTGACCCAACATGGTCAGCCTATACATCAAAATCCATATAACATTCTCATTTAAATGGGTATATATAAACCCAACAAAAATTTCCATAAAGATCTCATCCCACTTCCAAGTAGGTAGAAGAAGTGGATGAAGAAAACATGATGGTTTCTGGTGATCAGACTTCTCCTTCTATCATGTTTCGCAATAGAAGACAATCTCAATGATGTCCCATCTCATACTGGGCCACCAAAGCTACCTCTAAA
Organism: Viscum album; assembly: GCA_963277665.1. Classification (NCBI taxonomy): domain Eukaryota; kingdom Viridiplantae; phylum Streptophyta; class Magnoliopsida; order Santalales; family Viscaceae; genus Viscum; species Viscum album. The sequence goes on from OY728139.1 coordinate 562,037,384, forward strand.
AGTAAAATAACACCTTCATAGTCTTTGGGTGCACATACTCCATATATCAATGGAAGTCCCCCCAAATATCCAACCTTGATGATACCATCACAAAAAATGTTTCTAAAATCATAGAATTCCTTACTTGAAGAACGACACTCATGAACAGCCTCCCCACCATAAAGAGAGTCTCTAGTGATGTAGAACTCATTACAAAAATTATGTTCCTGATTTTTTTTGGAAAAAGTAGAGTTCTACTAGAAACTAGCAAAAAAACCTCAACCATTTATTCTAGGACTCAAATATTCAACTGTACAAAAAGAGCCATAAAATTTCACTCTTTTGAATATTCCTTCATGTCCTAAATCGGATGTTTCCATATCATATAATCTGTGATAAAATTTCTTCCCAGTTTGGTATATGTGATATCTATGTCAGAGGACTAAATATATTCAACATAACAGCTTGTTATAGATTGAATTCCTTTTTAAATAATAAATAACTCAATCTTTTATGGTCTGAATACACTATAAACCATTATCTAAAATGGAAATGTTACCAACATTGATGCATGTATTGCATAGCTACATGTTCGAGGCCATGGGGTAGGTAATTATTCACAATTGTCCTACACTAACAAGTTCCACATGCAGCCACATGATCACATTGCTTTAGAACATAACTACATCCAGAACGAGATGCATTAGAAAATACCACATATCCATGCCCGACCACTAAATGAGTCAATAATAGAATAGTAGTCAAAAGAAATTCCATCTCAACAAAAGAACTCTAAATTTATAATACAAATAAAACATTAATCCCTTAAATGTTTAGGGATCCATCATAGAAACCACTTTGAGAAGTCCACAATGAACCTGTGGTAATACCCAGCTATTCCCAGGAAGCTCTAGATCTCAAAAACATTCTGTGGTTATTTTCATTTCATAATAGATTTTACCTTCTCAGGATAATCAAAAATACCATGTTCTAACCCCATGTCTACCAAAAATTTTACTTCCCAAATCCAAAATTTGAACATTGAAATAATTCCATAAAGTTAGTGATTTTTCAGAAAACTCATAAATATTCCCAGATGATGCACATGGCCCTCCCCATACATAGTGTATACAGGAGTGTTATCAAAAAATAATACCATGAAGGTATCATGATAATAATAAAAAATAGTGTTAATTAACACCATAAAGAATGCAGGTGCATTGGATAGACCAAAGGGTATAACTAGGTACTCATAAGGGTCTTACCATCTCTAAAAGGTTGTCTTATGAATGTCATGTTCTTTTATCATCAAATAATGGTAACTAAATCGAAGATCATTCTTTGAGAACCACATACCCTAGATACCTCTATGAAAATTCTCATTGAATTTCCTATAGTTCCACACTTGTATCAAAGAAAGGGACTTCTATCATGTACTATGGGAGGAATAGAATAAGCATGCTCTACATAAATACTATTAGTATCAACATGATTCAATTTCCCCATGAAGGAATTAATTCTTCCACTGAGAGAGGGAAACTCCCAATAATCAAGACATTAAATCTAGGTCCATCTCAACCATTAGTGTTCAATCCATCACATCATTGTAGTAATGTATCTTAAACATGAAAATATGATAATGAATATCATGATCAAGCCTAAACTCGAACCCTCAAGACATCATCTTCTAATTTAATAAAATTTCATCTGAAAAATCATAGACCTGAGAAAAATGGTTTTCATACTCTATTATGGTCCTATCATCCAACTCATGTATGAGAAACTCTATAGTATAGGTCAAAAACAACGAATCTAAATTGTACTAGTTAGTGTAATGAAACTTGAAGTCCTTCCACTATAAGACCTCATGCAACTTTAGCTTTATCATTGTGTCCCTTAATCTCCTTCTTGTTTCATATGACATGAAGGTGGCTCACTTCAGTTTGATTTCATTGGTTGTGTCCAAAAAACCAAAAGAATGATCCATTATGATCAACCATTCCTCAGACTATTGAGGATCATTTGAGCCTTTTAATGGTGGTATATCCTACCAAACAAACTCTTGAGAAGAAATATTGAAAACATCCCTAAGATGTTCCACACTAGGAGCATGAATAGAAACTAGAGTTGGTGCATGTCCCAGATCATGGGATGTATGCACAATCACCTATAGAAAAATCAAATCCACAAGGGTATTTTCTCACTAAGGTTCCACAAAAACATCCCCTTGGATATGATTCACATTAATTCATGTACGCATGCAACTACCCGACATAAGATGAAATAAATTAAGACATTATATTAACACTCAAACAAAAAAGAAAGGGAAATTAATCCCAATATATTGAAATGAAATGACTTATGTTTCATTATATCCAAATCAAAAAAGGTAAAATATTAAGACTATTTCAGAATACAACTTTCACTAACCATCCCTGGTGACTTATATTTCATTATGTTGGGAGATATATCGAAACTCAATCAAAACATCCTCTAAAGCCACAAAAAGATTACAATGTGAAAACTAACTTCAAGACCAAGAGATCAATATGGACCTCTGATACAACTTTTTCACGAAAAATACCATGAAACATGGTAACCTAATAACAAAGACAACCCTGACATAGTCCAATGAAAAATCTCGATCCCCACAGGTCTCTGACTAGAACATGGAATCATACAAAACAAAAGTGGGAATGAACTTATCATAAACTATATATATGAAAAAAGAAACAAGAACGTTTTCATAAAAAAAGCTACACTTTTTGTAGTGTACCAGAAATCTAATAAGAATAAAAAACCCCAAGTACTAAAATAACTTAATAAAAATATATTATGATAAACTCCCCATGTCCCAACTTATAATAAACTCGCCAAATCCATCATTCAACATCTAGAACCACCTACGACAGATGATTTACCTCGGATCGATCTTTAATGTAGGTAATCTAAATACACTAGAAGGAAAAAAGTATGATGGGAGCTATAATCATAGTAGGGTCACACAAATGATTCTATAATTGATGAAAATATAAATATAACCTAATAGGTGCTTCAAATTTTTGAATTAATTGGTTTGGAATATGAAGATATCATTTCAAAAAATAATGCATTAAATTTAAAAAGATGTAAACATTTTTAAGAAAAAGCCTCAACTTTCAGTCATTGTTAATAAATTCCAAAATAGTTATTTACCAAAATGAAAAATTTAAAAAATTGATTTAATATACAAATATTTTTACAATAGTTTATATAAATTCATAGGGAATTTAAAATATTTTACAACAATAAAATATATTCACTTAAAATAAAAATATGTGATCAACATGGTCATATTTTGAAGAAGGTATGATAGTTCTTGTTTATAGGGACCCCACACCCAAGGTGAAATGATATTTCGCTCATATTTCCCTTGAACACCAGCTATAGGGGGCCCATCACAATTTCTTAATGGATTTGATGTAGTGATATAAGGTTTTGGAACATTGGAAATCAAAAAGTGTCATCCAAATAACTCAGTAACTACCTAAGGCATGTATGTTCTATAATATATAACTATTGGGTGAAATATATTTTAAGAATTCATAAAATATAATGAATACCATTATCTATCTCAAATTTATCTATATTCTATTTAAAAAATGAGTTTTTAATAAAAAAACATGTGTTTCTCAAAGATAAAACCCTAATGTTTCAATAAATACCTATTTAATCGATTGCCACAATTATGGATCTAAAATAAATTCACAATTAATGTTTATAATCCAATCTCACAATTTAATTATACAATTTAATTTTCCAACAAATTCCATCAATTTCATAATAAACCCTCAATTCAATAGAATTGGGGGTTTTCATAATTATACATCATATCCATTTTCCATAATTTAATTCAAACATTTAATTGAAAAAATTCATAATTTAAATTAAACAATCTTAATCTCACGAATTTCCACAAACACGCCCCAAAAAAATTTGGGGAAATATCCAACAGAGAATGAGAAATCAAGGATATATGAATAAAACCAAGGTTTATATCCAAAATAGTTATTACTGGATTCACAAGACAATTTAGGGATCCAAAAAACCATAGTCAGGAGAAGAGTGATCATGGTAGATAGAGAACAATGGACGAAACTTTACCAAGAAGAGAACGAACATGGATCTCCAAGCATTATTCCCTATTGGAAGCGGTTTGGATGAGCCAAATACTGTTCATAGGAGACACAAAATCTAAATATATCTTGACGGGGTTGATTGACCAAAAATACCGGTAAAAAATATGGACTCGTTATTTTTTAAACAATTTTCTGATTAATTAAAATCTGTATGCACATTCTCCAAGGCAGAGGCCACTGTTTGGTAAAACTGTGCACAAGCCTAGCGCCTATTTTAAATAGGCCACGTGGTTTCTCCTATAAGGGAGAATATGCTATAAACCATGTTCCAACCATTCGAAATATCATGGACTTGGGTAGCATGGTACCCTCTAAAAGGTTGAACAGTTTGGAAAGACTCCATGCCAACCATGCACTACCCTAGAATTTTTAAAACACTTTAAAATTTTCAACCTGAAACAACCCCAAAAAAACAAAAAAAAAATGCATGGTATAAATAGGGGATTTGAAATACGTAAAAATCTTAGAAGGATGTTATAATGACAGCTATAAATTTATCATGGTATTCCTTAAAAACTAAATTCATTATATGCATGAAGGTATAATGTGGATTGGTATAACTAAATTAAATCAAAATAAATTCATCCTTTCCAGATATCATAATAATTTCAATCATTGGTATGTCTTCCCCTCCTACCCTTAATTCAATCTATTAGGATAAATGATCATCTAAGGGAAAATATTCGGCTCCTTGTAATTGATTAAACAAATCATAAAAATGGAGAAAATGATACTTATTTTTGTTTTTAATATTTTTGTGTTACCAATAATCAATGAAAATTCACATTGATCAGTATTTCTTATTATAAAAATGATTAGGTTTACTCAGGGGTGATGAAGTTGGATAAATGTATCCCTTTTCAAGGTCATCCCATAGTTTCTCCTTTAAATCATGTGACATAATTAGGGACATTCTATATTAAGTCTTTGAAATTGGTGTATCGATATATATGATTTATATTAAAATCACAAAATTTACTATTCTATGGAAGAATAATATTTTTTTATATACATACATAAAAAAACTCTTATAAATATTCATATCACCAAAACAAATTTTTACCCCAACCATATATGATAAATACCCCCATTGAATTTGATTCTCGATGCATACAATTGATATTATTTCCATGAGAAACTAATAATTATCCTCAAATTGATAGAAAATCATAGGTTGGTTCAGAATATCTAATTTAACTTACCTACCTTATCAATTAATATGAGATCTATATATATAAATAAAATCTATTTCCAAAAAGAATAAAATTAAACTACCGGGAGAATAACAATATTTTTAAGAAACACATTCTCATAAATAAAAATTATGGATGAATCATATACATGAGATGTGAGGATCAAAAAATTAGAGTTTTTTCATCCAACTCAACATCCAATCATTGAGGTGGTAATATTATATTAATTTAAAACATTCAAATATAATTGAGATGATTGATCCAAAACCAAATAAGACATTAGAAAATCTACACTTGATGGTATGTGAATCTTTCATCCCTATATTATCGTACCTCATAATGTTAAAAGTGATCACATGATATTCCCTTTCAGCTCCGGGGTTTAGAGTTTACTATTTTTTTTGTTTTGATAATCATTTGAATTGAAGAACTCATTAACATAATAAACATACTACACACATTTGAAAAACTATATTGTGGTTTGTTTCTTCAATGGTTATTTTATGCATTCACATCATTAACTATCTTATTCCAATCAATATAGAATTCTATTTTGGGATGTCCTTCCATTCCACATATAAATAATTTGATGGTACCATTAAGAAATATTCATCCATTTCTCATTTCCATATTATGGATTAAAGGATGACTCATATTCATACTAATTTTATTGTTATTATCATAATTCCATTGAATTACACCATACATTTCATATCAAAACAATGAGATTGCTGGGTGAATCCAATCTCAATTTATATTTAGATATAACAACCAATGATTTCTTCAGAGCTAAAAAAGAATATTATAGATAAATTACATTTAATACTTGTTTTCGTTCCACATAATAATTGATCAAAATTTTATTAAGCTGATGATAATAACATTAACATACATCAAACGTATTTGAAATTTTTCTTTATCGGAAATACTGGATTTAACAACCATCTTCGTTAGCTCATGGAATTCCTTAAATATGATGTTATAAAAAATTTGAGAAAGTAGTGGTTGAAAAGTAACCATATAAAATTATACCCCTCCAAGGAGTCATTTCTTTTACATATTTTCTTGATTTCCTGATAAGATTGCACTATTTATTTTTTTCACCTTCCAAATGACAGACACTAAAATTTTCTTTTTTAAACTCTAAGATTTGGAAAACAAAAAATTTATTTTTAGTGGTACCGATCCATTTCGTAGATGTTAGCGGATCAACATATCCCAAAAAAGGTAGGGGGATGTGTCCTCATATAGAGCAAAACACAACAATTTTCACATCATTTCATATTTTTTTTCCCAAAATAATTCATTATTTTAGAAAATTGTATAATCATAGAAATAATATTTTTAATTCCATCTTCTATAAAATTAAATTTCACCAATGGAAAATAATTTCATTTTCAATCAAAATCTCTATTAATAAGTGTCCTTAGGGTTCCAGTCATTGACTAAAAAAACAATGTCATAGAATCGATAATAATCATGTGATATCGTATTACCATGAAAATCATTTTAGGATATCTAATTCTAGAAACCATTTATGAAACCATAGGTTTACCCTTGGTTATCTATGGTTATCAACTGTTAAAATACCTCATAATGTTCTATTTAATAATAATAAATTAACCCCAGAATATCCCTGCTTTTTTCAGATTTAGTTGAATTGTAATATTCCTACTCATCATGAACATCGATTGATCAAGATAAATTTTAATCCACCAGTTCATAATTTTTACCCCTAGATGAATTTATACCACATATGCATCCATATTATAATATACAGTCATGTTTTTATATACAACCGAAGAAATCCATTCCTTAACAAAACATAGGATTTTCTCCCAAAAATAGACTTATCCTAACATCTCTCAATGGCGCTTCCCTAAAATATTACTAATCCTTTATCTGATATAAAATATAGAGACTCAACAATTAAATACATAAATACTGAGTTTTATTATATGTATATTAGTTACATATTACTATGATCCAATCCGACATCACAACAGTTTAATATATTTAGAATAATGGATATATATGAAACTAGTATATAAAAGATCTACATGATTTCATAATAATTTCTTCAATGCTATCACCCTGACAATACATATTATAGATCCATCCTCTCTTGATACCCCGATTATAAGTAAACAAAATAAAGGGTCAGATAAATTTTTTAGTGAGTGTAAAAAAGAGAGATTTTATTTACTAGTCATTTTAAGCATAATATTCCTTTAGGGGTGAGATAAATTGAGTATAAAATATGGAAATCATACCCAATAAACCACAAATGATAACCACATGTCATGGGGTAATGATTAATTGTTCTTAATATAATAACCATAATCGAATAAAAGATCATTCTCCATGAGAGAATAACAATGGAAAATGATCATGTCATAAAAGAGGGTAACAAATTGTGGAATAAATATAATCCCATAAAACATATATCATGGAATCCTATCAAGAAATTCATCACATGTTAGGCTATAGTTAACCACTCATTCCACTTCTTTAGTCTTAAGATAGCCTCTGATGTATCATTATTGGGCTTCAAAATACCACATATTTTGAGACTCAGCCAAAATTCTATTCATCCTTTCAACTCATAAAAAATAAATAATTGTCCATTAAATCATAAGGATATAATCGACACACATAATACATAGTCATAATCAATTCATATTTATTCAGTATGATTACGAAAACATTTTATAATTTATCATAGCAAAATCCATTGAAATGGAAATAGGTTTGATAAATATTTCATCATCATAGTCGTAAACTATAAATATAAATAATAATGTTGACATCCTAGGATCATATAAATTAATGACCATTACTAACATTAATGGATGTTACCATAGTTAATGAATACCTTTGAAATGTCACTATAATGTTTCTTGAATAAAATCCCCTTTTCATTTTGAAATACCTTATTTAATATCTAATAATTTTGAAATTATTATGGAAATTATTTCATACTAAATAACCATGGAAACATTAAAAGAATAATTCTAATCAAAATTAGTCATAATGGTAGGAAAATATATTTATTTATTGTACATTGAACTTATTATTTTATTCACGCCTTAGTTAAATAGTAATTAATTCTGAAAAAAATCAAGAATTTTACTTTTAAAATATTCAAAAAACTGATAGAAATGAATGAAAATGACCTCAATAAATCATTTTATATTAGTCAAAACAATTTTTAAATTTTTTTTATAGTTAATATTTACATGGAATAAAAATATTCATTACCAAGAGACAAAGAAAAGTCATCTCTCCTTAATATAATTTCGCAATCATAAGTACATTAAGAGAGTAAAATGAAATTAAAACACGTACTATATAGAGAAAGTAGTTGGGAATAAACTAAATGTGGTTGTGTTGATGTATTCAAATATTTTTACAATGTAAAATATAAGAATAAACAATCTAGGTAAAATGTGATATTGGGACAAAAAACACATTCATCGAGTCCATATTTCTTTATAACAATTATGTACTCCTATATAATAAATTTAAAATTATAATAATGTCATAAAATATCCACATGAGTACATATAATACCATATATAGTCAACTTGTAACTTTCTTTGACTATTTATTGATAATTATTTATTGAAATCATTGTTTTTAAGTGTAAGCTAATACTTTTTTTAAAATGTTTTGATTGGAAAATTTAGACTCTTGCACTATAAAAATGGATCAAAATCATTCAAAATGTTATTAAATACATATATATATATAAATAATTCTTATATATATATTCATTATATTCATTTTTAAAACCATACAAATTTTTTTTTTTTAAACTAAAATTATATAATTCATTGAGGTAGAAGTTTGTTCGTACGAATTAGCCCAATTTTCATTTTCTAATGAATATAATGAGAGAGAGGTAAAAATTATTTCATTATTAAAAAATAATTTATATATAACAAATAACATATATATAAATTAAATTTATCATTATAACCATCAATAATAGGCATTTATGGAAATTTTACCATATCCCTATGTGGAGATGTCAATATGTCTGCACGACCGATATATTCAATTTCCATTTGATAGAAACTATATTATAAATTGTGGTTAAATATTCTTAATAAAATATAAATATATTTATGACATTATATTAAAAATTTTTAGTGGATATAATTGTTATAAATATGGTTGAAGACAACCAAAAATTCCAAGAGCTATGTCATGATTTATACCTCTTCTTCGAGAGACCTCTATTTTATATTACCTTAATACTTTAAAAATTGATTTTAACAGTATACCAAGAGATCAAGGATTAATTTAAGGAATATATTAAGGTATTTATGAATGTATTTCATGATATATATCGGAAAAAATGTTAATAAGTGAGGAGAAGAGGTTCCCATTTTTAAGTGATGGGAAGGACCCACAAGGAACTAATTAAAATATTTAAAAAATATATTGGAAATTTCATGGGAATGTGGAAAACATTAAATATATAAATTTTAAGATATTATATGTATTAAATACTTGAGAATAATAATAATTATAATAGTTTATGGGGAATTTCAACCATAATATCTTAGTTTACCGGATGATAAATTCATTATAACTTTTACAGTTGTAGAAAAATTCTATTATTTTTACTATTTACAATGAGAAAAAATTAAATTCCCCATATTTAATAATATTAATTAAGATGATTAAAATTTTGAAATCCATTTTACCACATTATTTTTCTATAATTTTTATAATTTAATTTTAAATATGATTTAAAACAACAATGAACTCCTTTTTTTAAATTCCTTTTTAAGCTTAAAACTACATCTTAACCCATTCCATGACATGTAATAAATGAAATTAAATTATAAAATGTTTTATTGAATATATAATAAATAAATTATTTTCAAATAATTAAAAAATAAATATTAATATAAATAATTATGATAAATACACATTGCATATATAAATATTATTCATTGAAAAATGTGGTTTATCCCCAAAAATGAACATATAAAAAAATAAAAAATAATGCTGGATTATATGTAATTTATTAGTTTATTTATATTTAATTGAGAATGGAGTTGAATTTCTATAAATTTTAAAATATTATTGGACTTTTAAATTTCATGATTTGATGAATGAAAATGATAGTTTCACAACAATCAGAATTTTTAACGGATCACTAAAAAATGATTTTTCAGAAAAAAAACAAATACTCAACACAACATAATAATTAAATAATAATGTATAAAATTATATTTATAACATAAAATAATATTTATTAATATAAAAGACATTATTTTTAAGGTATTTTCAAAATTACATAAATACCATTTTAAATTGAATATATTTTTGAAACATATTATAATGTTACAGAAAATTGAAAACTTATTTTTTATGAATTAGATCATAGATTTTATTTTTTTGAAACCATTATAAATATTTTTCTTCATAATATGGTTACTAATAATCATACCTACCAATTTAAAAGCTAGTTTATAAAGGGTCAATAAATCTTAGTTCATTTAGAATTGGGGTTGCATGTCATGAAAGATATTGAATACTTTTTTTTAATTTAATTTAAAAACATATATAATATTGGTGTGTCGTATGAGGATGAGTCATGTCCACCCACCTAGGATATGGATTACACTCAAGTTTTACTACTATATTTCACCTATCCAGGGGTTCTATTAATGTAGTTGGAGTCTCAGTTGATTCACGATGTGATAGTTTGATCGTCACATGACTAGTTGATCAAGTGGAGAAAGAGAGTAGAACCCAATATATTCAACTCAATTTTCTAAAATTATTATATCCATTATAGATCATCATTCATTAAGTTTTATAAAAAATCCATAGTTTTGGGAATAGTGGAGTGAATTCATGACAGTCCATGAATATTTGGGTAATATAAATGGATTATTGTTTATTGAGTTGGTTGGGTGACTAGACTCTTATCCCATTGATCAAGAAGTTCCATCTTAATAGAGGGTTTTTTTAATGTTTTAGGCATAGTGGAAGTGAGAAATGGTTCTTGAAAAAAATATATTTTTCATGGTTAACGACCAATCTTGATTCACATGACTATAAATACTATGATCAAATTAATTTGAAAAATGAATCCAGGCAGTCGATAAAACACTAAAACCAGAGCACATGATTTGCACATATTATTTAAACATAATTTATGACATTAAATAATTTCTTTGGGAAACTTATTCCATAATTAATGGATATTAAAATGGATGTATTTCATACCATCATTACTTTATAATAATTAATTGATGATCCCCTCTACAAGTGATACACATGTATTTCACGAATCTCAAAATGTCACTGTAGTAATCTCCATGTACTAGCAGGGAAAATCCTATTGGATGTGACATTCATATTTTTTCACCTTAATAATAACATTGAATGTGATCTTATTGGTCGATCTAGACTCAAGGGTGGAAGGTGGGGGAATAACACTCTCTGTTTATGAGAGCATTCTTGGAGAACAGATCTCCCTTTGTCTTTAAGAGGATTATCCTTATTCACATTTCAATACACAAGAAATAAATTATATATCTATAAAAATAATATAATTTTTTTATTTACTTCTAAGGTTGTAAATAAGTAATTTCAAATTATCCCTTTAATATTTATTGCATCCCTATAAATCCCCATCTTTATAATAATAATATTACTAATATTTCATGACATGCTATAAACTCACGAATTAATATTAAATATTACTTATTTAAATTATATTTATTATATATTATATCTCACCATAAAATTAAACATGGACCACCATTCCTCCATATTATTTATAAGTACATCAATAAATTTTATTTAATTAATAAATAAATATCACTACATTTTATACCATTATGTTAATTAATATTATATTCTTTAAAATAAAATTAAACAATTATTACATATTCTTCAGCCATTATATCCTCTAAAATATTTTTTGATGGAATATATGAGATCAATAATAAATGAATAATTATTAAACCAAATGTGGGAATAAAATTTCTGATCATAAAAATAATATATTATAAAACATGGAATCTAAATACACCTGTGTGTTACCCCCTACGCCTCTTATCAGTGTCATTAGGCAAAGAAACCTAATGTCCAATGATAACATATAGAAACACACCGAGGAACCCATAGTGAATTATGTTAATGGTGTAATAACATAAAACCCCATTCGTATTCTCACAATGTAATATAATGCCTTTATCACAGTATCTCTATTTATGTAGGTTGCATGCTAGTGCCATCAACCTAGGTTTTTTACGTGTCTTTTTTGAATTTATAACTATCAAACATGCCTATATAATACTTTTTTCATGTATTTATTTTGTATTTACCACTGTTATCAAAGGGAATAATATTTGAAATTCCATTATTAATAATAGTAAAAAAACTTTTTCACATTATTAATTAATGAAATACATCTAATGATTCACCAAACATATCATATGTCATTGTGAAGCTATGTTGTCGTAATTCTCAACAATACATTGATGTATGCTACTTAAAACAATAATAAAAAATATTATTAATATATTTGGATAAATACAAACATATGATGATTGGAACGTCCAATGACATAAATAATTGTGTTTTTTCAACTGGTGGGTCTCTTTCTTATAATACCCAAAATTAGATATTACCTAGGGTGTAAACCATGAGAAGGAGGTTCAATGTAGTACGAGTATCCACACTAGATAGACTATATAAATTGTGTCCCTCATATTATTTCATCCATATATATAAAGTATATTTGGGAATACATTCGTGGATCTTCAGAGATCTCTTCATAGTGGGGACATTCTATGATTATTTAGTGTGACAGATACTCTTAAGAAATTATCACATATTATTCCATTTTTAAAAATAATCTTGATGTGACAAAGTGTTACATAATATTAAAAAAATTAATAAATCTTATCATAATGTATAATGATTCTATTTATATAGAACCCACTCCAATCGACAGACATAAGAACTAGAGCCAACTTTTCACAACCTCTAGAAGGATATCAAAAGCAGGATACACATGCTTCTTTAGAGATACACCTTTAGAAAATGAGTACAACATGTTTTCTTCTATGGAAACTCTAACTACTTAAACATCAATTTTATGATATAAATATATAAAAATGTTGTTAATAAAGATTATGTGCATTGTTTTTTTGTGACATTGGTAAATATTAAAGATCTTTCACTATAATATTTTAAAAATAAAGCCTAAAGGGGTATTTACTTCATGGTATGAAATAAATCTCTTGAACAAATTTTCATATCCAAAAAACATCCTTGGATTCATTAGAATCTACTATATTATTAGACTCCAATGTAAAATCCTCAACAACTGGTTTTTTTTTAATCTTCAAGGTCACAACTCTTTCATTGAAACTAAAAATAGATATTGACTATGACTTTAAAACATTTTGATAATTTTGAAAACTATCCTCAGTTAACACCTGATTACTAGCTCCTCGTATCCTCTATAAAACATGAACATATTATTTACTCTTCTGAGATACTTAATGATAGCCTAAATAATAGACCGATAATGTTCTCCAGGATCTTCCGGATATCTACCTATCATGATCAATTCATGGAGAATACGGATTCTATTACATAAAATGGTATACATGATTGATTATATAACTGAATAGTATGAGATTATAATCATTATCTATTTATCATGTTGTCTCTAATGAACCAATTTCTTACAGATATGTATACCATGTGACATTATAACCAGTACCCTCTTGTATTTTTTATATATTAAATCTATTTTTTATATATTAAATGTATTTACTTTCACTTTGTCAAAGAACACTATTTTTTCTATCACGATTGAGCCTTATCCCTAGAATATATGTTACATATCCTAAGTACATTGTGGTGAAAAACTATTTTTTCTAGTCCTTAATATAATTTAAGAATAGTATTTCATTTCCAATATTTGTTATTTCATTAACATATATTAATATAATGATTATTTCACTCCCACTAAACCACTTTTAAATATATGGAAATCATTCATTCCAGTTTAAAGAAATTAATTTATACCCTCGTCAAATCGTATATTCCATGACCTAGATGATTGTTTCAGTACACATATGGATATATCTAACACGGAAAGAAATTCCATCACCTTGACTCAAAGACTCTTCTGGTTTTATCATATATACATTTCCTAATGGATTCCATTATGGAATGTAGTTTTTACATCTAGCATCAAAATTTTATATCCATTGTAAGCTACTTTACCAAAATAATTCCACCAGATTTAAACCTGGAACATATTTAATAATTATCATCATATTTAATTCCTTATTTGTGTTTAAACCCTTTATCATGTACCCTTACATTATAGGTATTTAATTTACCTCTAATGTCCATTTTTATAGTGAATACTACCTTTTTTTCCTACAAAATTTACTTCAAATAGAGCATTGAACATATCCCAAACAACATAATTATACATGGAATCCATTTCAAAATTCAGGTATTCTTACCAACATGCCATTTATGAGATCTCGAATGTATCTTTTTAGGATAAAATTTCATTATTTTCCACCAATAATGAGTCACCATATTCTATGACTATGAGATCATATATTTTTTTATTCTTCTCTAATGATCAAAATAGTATGTGGGTTTTAAGAACATGTTCTTCAACATAGACCTACGGAATCTATTACGACACTAACTCTTGTGTTTCTTTTGCATCATCATCATCAAATCCATTCTCACATATATTTTCCTTTTTAAGTACACTTTCTCTCTGAAGAAAGAAAACATGTCTCGTGAAATCCACATTTTTATTTGAGGGGTTTTATAGGTAGGATACCATATAAGATACACTTTTTACCACAAGATTCTAGTTTTATAAATTATATGGCCTTAACCAATGCCTTGCAATGCCATACAGAGGTATACAACAAAACAAGTTTCTTTCTACTCTATAACTCTATGGGAATTCAATTTTCTTGTTTTATTTCTACTCAGTTTAGTGAATAAGAAATAGTTTTTAATGAATATCCACAAAAGGATAATGTATGATATAAATGAATCATTATTGACCTTACCATTTCTAATAAGGTATAGTTCTTAATTTCACTAAAACTATTCCATAGTGCTGTGTAAGGTGGAGCTAGTGGAGATAAAATCACAAACTCCCTTATGAATTTGATAAAATTAGGGTTAATATAATCAAATCATTTAACTGATAAAACAATATTTATCTTTTCATCATGTTTTTTCAATATATCATTCCTTAAATAATTTAATTTACACAATTAATCGAACATATTCATCATCAACTAGATATATCTGTAACTACACGAGTCATTAGTAAAATTTATGAAGCATGAATACCTCTCTATGTATTTTACTAGAATGGTCAGCACAAATCAGTGTGTGAAAACCTAAAATATTTGTGGTCTTTTTACCATATGCACTAGATGGTGGGTTGGTTATTTTCCGTGAAAACAAGCATTACATCATTCAAGTTGGTATATCTCAGAGGTGTCTAAATAGAAATCATGAAAAAACGTTGCAAACATATCATATTTACATTACCATGATAGGGATTAAGTAGTTGTGTGGTATATAATTCATGGTAATATTATTTTTTATATATTTTTAATCCATGGTTTTCATAATTTAATACAAAAAAAATGTTATGTAATTTCAACATACCATAACATATTATTTCTTTATAAATGAAACAACATTTATTCCAAAACATGAAAATAAAACCATCTACATCTAGGAATGGTGCATAAATTATGCTCTTGATAACAATTGATACCTAATAAAAATCTATTAAAACCAATATCATTATCTTTTGAAATTAATATTGGTAGTCACCAGTGGTGGGGCATCCATCCTTGCACCATTGGTAACTCGTAAATCCTCTACTCCACTAAAAATAATTTATAATATACTTGTTTCATTTATTTGGATACAGATTTGATAAGAAAAAGATATATATAGTACCAAATGTTCTGATATTGAATGATTGATGTAGATAAAGGACTCACAATTTGATTCCCCATTCTTATGGGTGAAATTATTCTTCTATTGGCATTATTGTAAATAAGGAAAACAAACTGCCTCCCATTCCTTGCTCTACCTCTGGATCTTACTCTTAATGGAATGATGGTACTGGGGATCATTAGTCTTGTCCTGATATTTTGTCCCTATTACCTTATTATTTATTTTCATTTTCATCATAAGGTTTGTAGTTTGTCACTCCCCATGTTCAAATAAACATATCAATTAAAAGTATTAGATTGAAAAATACTCCTCTCAATACTTCGTTTGTTATAATTTAAAATTAAACAGTAGTAGGTCATGGGTAGTGGGGGATGTATGAGATTGATGCCCAAATCATCTAGGAATTTATTCTCTATGATGTCTAATCATTAATTATAGAAAATAATCGTAATGAATGTTTCTTAGCTAGAACTGGCCCTCCAAACATAGAAGTAAACAAGTCATTTTAGATCTCATATCTCTATTGTCTCGCCTTCTCATTATATCAACCCTGATGGTGAGGACTCCTGATATATACACCCATGTCCTCATTAAATTTAAATTATCATTATTCATGAATGAAATCATAAAACATTGAAAATTTGTATCAAAATTCACACGTTTCTCATAAAGAGACAACTCTTCCTCCCAAGCCACATTACCTGACACATCATGTTTAGTTGTTTCATTACATCCACATTTCATTCATGGAATAGGATAACACATAAGTGCCTTTTCCCATTCTATAAAATTGTTCTAGGGATATGGTTATCCGTATGAAGTATGGATTGTGGTGGTATGTTTGGTTTTATTTTATTATTGATTATATAAATAATATGACAATAGTTTTTGTAACCTATCTAATAAAATTTTAATAAATAAATACGTATTACATTTTTTGATCTACAACTATTTTATAGAAACCCAACGACCCTCACCATTAGCTTAATAATATACAGTTTTTTTTGAAATTCTAGTGGAAGTTATCCATATTCCTCTTCCCATTACACTGACATTGGTTGCTGATGAAATTTTATGGGGTTTAGATAGGATTTTAAAATTCTTTCTACATTATCTTGATGCTCCTTAATCTGTTGGGTGGACTCCAAATCTTGATATCCTAAAACTATATTTCCCCAAACCATTCCTCTCAGTTACAAAAAATATTTCATGGTATTCAACCCATCATATGAACTAAGTTATGTAAACCCAAAACACAAATTCAGAATTCCATAATGACTGATTGTACCCAAAATATGGTTGGATAATAATATTAAATTGTAGTTTGATTTAAACTAAAGTAGTGGAAGGTTATACCAACATAATATATATAATTGAGGGATTTTATCTTATATAGATAAATTAAAAATTATTATCATTATTACATTTTTTTAATATTATTTGGATTTAAAAACATTTTCAACCATTCCTTGGATGATATATACGCATAAGACAATTTATTTTAGTTTTATATTGCATGCTTATTAATAAATTATTGTAGGTGATTGTGAAAAAACGTACATAATGAAACTACCATGAAACATGATATAAAGAAAGTGATAAATCGGAATGACCATTATGTTATTCAAACGGATAGATTATCTATAGTTTGATAAAAAACTATTGACCTTTGTGAAAAAACCTTGAACCATTTATAGTTTGTGTTATAGTTTTCCAAATGACCACCTTTGTACCAATCATGGTTAGTTTCACCTCAACTCCAATCAATAACCACCACCACTAGAATAGGATATCTATCTATTTCATATTCTTTTACTCACATGTATGTGAGGGGAATGGTTTTATACAAAATAAATAATGGGAGTGAATACATATTTATAATACGATTATATATAGAACACATGATTGAAATTTAATTTAATAATAAACTGAATAAAACAATTCAAATACAATGGCATGTTTTAGGATCACGATCATAAATTTTTTTGAAATGAATTACACATTTAATAAAATTAGCATTAAAATATAATTATTACTATTTAATATAAATTATGAAAAAATATTATCTTTTTTAATTTAATAATTCATTTTATTTTAATTCTCATCAAAATTCCCTTGAGATTATTATACATTATAATATTAAAAAAACTAAACAAAATAACATACCATTAACTATTTAAAAATATTTCAAATGGGAGAAACATTGTGATTACCTATTCAAACTAACGAACAAGTATAATACATGTATACTATTCACTCTTGCAGTGAGTGGAATACAATACTTATCACATACTATTATGATGTGAAAAATAAACGTAATGATTACAAGAATTACATAATTATTCTATCACATATAATTCTTTAGTCCACATTGTGTAATATCTATAATATGACTCATACATGATATGTACATTCAGACATTAAACAAAATTAAATTTCAAATTTACATATATTAAAACCCATCACATAGTGTGTCTGATCATCTTAATGGCCACACAATGATACATTTTAATAATGTTTTCATGGTATAATAAATATATTTTAATTATACATAATTTTTTTTTAAATACAAAGTGTGTAAAATCATGCTATATAAAGTATACTATTGTCACCACTTATGCATGGAACACACCTAGGGACTCAGCATGTAATCCATGTCGTAAAAAATATTGGAGTGTATGGCGTGTGCATAGTCTCCAAGGCACGTTCTCTATAAGTTATATTATCAGCAGTTTTGTAGGCCATGTAATGAGATACACAACCTATCTATAACTACCAGACTAAAAGAACTGTATGATAGTTACACAATTTCTTCTCAGGATTCCAATTTTTAGGCTGTATATGTGAACCTAAAATGTGTAATTAAATTCATCTTGTGAAATAAATGAACACACCTTGAATTAAGAATTAACCATGGGTGAATTGAACACTAGTACACAATGTGTACCTCCATGTTACACAACATATACTATTTTAATATCCAACCATACTTCTTGGAACCTTCTGATGAGATCATTGAACTGATTTCATTCATAAAATAAATTATTTAATTATATTTTCAAGAAACGAAGAGGAATAAGGGGATATCCCAATTCTGATGAAATGATGATTATTTTGGAATGTAAAACCAATTACTTATGTTTATATCAGTAGATTATATTTATATAATTATTAATATTTATGTGATCACTATAATATCACATGATGGTTCTATTTGTAGTTGAAGCGTGTGATGGGTCGTTCCCAACATTGATTTTCTTTTTGATCTATGATCAATCCACGATTAACATGATGAAAAATTCAATGATAAATAAAATAAATTCAATGAATATAGATATTGGATAAAACATTGAAACTAAATCAAAGGATCAACACATGTTATTTAAAATTAATTTAAGAAATTAATTATTTATCTTCTTAGAATTATATATTTATTAATGGATCTAAGAAAGGATCTATGTATTAGAATTGTTTAAATATAGGAATCAAGGGCATATTATTTCTCACTATGATCTACCCATGTGCCGATAATCTCCAAACATCTCAATAGGAATCTCTAGGTGCTAGTGTGGAAAATCCAAATGCTTTCTTCATTTTTATTTGATTTCCTCGAGAATCACTTACAATGGATTATTTTTGTTCTCCCTAAAATCAAGAGTATAAGGTGGGAGAAGAAAGATATATGTTTTTAAGAGTGATCATGGAAAAGATAGCTCTCTAGGTAATTGGGAGGTTTCTTCATATTCCTTGTGCATAACAAAATAAATGAATTAGGTCCCATGAAAATTAATATAATTGGGTTTATATACCACTAAGGTTAGAAAAAAATAATTAAACAAGTTCCCTTAAATATTTATCTAATCCCTATGGTACCCTATATATATAATAATGATGTTATTATTATTTCTCAACATTTACTAAACACATGATGTAAAATTCTATATTATATATTTATTTAATATTAAATATATATTAGTTATCACATGACAGTTAAACCAAGTCTTCCATTCCTACAATATATTTTTTGGGGATTAAACAGTTACTTTTTATTTAATAAATATTTATTTGTTTATTATTCTTTAATAAATAAAGAAATATTATATTCTCCAAATAAACAATTAGTATTTTTTAAATATTCTTATCACAAAATATTATTCTGAATAACCAAGAATGGAATAAATCTGATCAAGCAATCATGAGTCATTATTAAACTAAAATTAGGAATAATATTAATTCAACATGTTATATAATAAATAATAATATATCTTTTAACATATATTTTGGATACACTTTATGTGTGACTGTCTAGGTAACATTATATGTTCCACTAGGATAAATAACCTAATGTCCAAGTTTATCATCTAGCAACACACCAATGAACCCATAAATAAAATGTTTGATGATGCTGTAATATATTACCTTATAGGAACACTCATTATATAATATAATCCCTTTATCTATATATCTCTAATAAAGAGGGTTTCATTCCAGCGCCATCAACCTATATTCTTGATGTTTCTCTATATGAATTTTGGGAAATTAAAAATTTCAAATAGAATACCATGTAAATGGATTAATTTAAGCTATATAATTTCCACCAAAGGGTAAAAGATATCAATTTACAATAAATAGAAAAAAAAATCCTTTAATGAAAAATTCATTAATGAAATACTACTCGTGATGCACCCAACGTATCCTACCTCACTGAAAAAATATATCATCTTATATTTTTCACAATACATTAATATATGAGACTTATAATAATCAGTAATTATAATATTAAATTATGAGGATCAATTCAAACATCCATATATAAGAACATTTAATGACACATATAATTATTGATTTCCTACCTCTAGGTCTTATTTCCATAATATCAAACACTGAATATTATTAAGAACATAAACCAGGAAAAGGTGCCTCAAATTCATTGGAGTCTTTAACTATGATATCATATATAATTTGTGTCCTTAACTGTTTTCATCTGGATATGAAATATATATTTTAGAATACTATCATGAAATTTATTGGTTCTCATCATATTTTGAAACTAATCGTAACTTTCAATGAGACAAATACTCTTTGGACTATATCACATACTGTGTCACACAAAAAATTAATAACGACATGATAAAGAGTGTATTAATAATAAAAAATTAATAAATGTAATAATAAAGTCAAAAATAAATCAGTTTTAGTAAACTAAATTAAATATATATTAAAGAGAATATATATTACCCTTAACCTAGGTGTTTCACATAGTATGTATATTACTGCTATAAATTCAACATAAATTTTCCATATATTATATAACTCAATTTCAAAGCAACCAATATTCTCTTTAGAAGAGTGCGGATTATTTTCTCTTGTTGATGGGTATATTATAAGGAAATTCACACTTTTCCCTTTCTCCATGGATGACTTATACCTTATAGAAAGAATATTAATGTTCATAGGAGGCCCCAAGTCATGAGTATATATATAATATCAGTTTCACATTCAATATTCACATACTATGGTGTAGGTGAAGATTCCAATGGATGATTCCTTGTAACATTTCTTTTTATTAGTGTCATGTGGTGAATTATGTTCTAGATCTGTGATCATGATATTCACTAATGTAAAACAAAAGAAATGATTATATAATTATCTGCATTAGAGTAGTTAGGATATTGGTCACCGTATGAATATATTTCATAGGGAAATTCATAATCCCCTTTAATATATATATTTTGAAGTAGATCATTTTATCATAAAACCCCTATGGTGTTTTAAAAACTCTTATAAATGATTCTTCCTAAACCGTTTATGTAGGTGAAGTTTCAAATATGTTTTATAGGCTTATTATATGAATGAAACATACTTTAATCATAAAAGGTTATATTTTTCTAAAGGTTGTTTTGTGGCCTTTTGATGGAGAAATTATTTTAAATCATATTTTTAACACAGTTATAAATTATATTTTACAAAATAAATTTCTTATTTTAATCTGGAATATAAAAAATTACTTTTTTTAAATTTTTGGTATCTTTTCTGACAAGTTACATATTTTGATGAATTGTAAAAAACATTTCCTTTTAATTGATAATAGTTTTTATTTTAAATAATATATAAAGTTAAATTATATTTTTGATTGGTTTTAAAGTATATTTAATTCATATTTTAATCATTTAATATAATTTTGGTTGTTGGAAAAAATTTCACAATAAATCTAGATATACAAGCATTTCAATCTTTTGAACGTTTTTCACATTGAAAACATGTTTTATCATTCTGTAAACGGGAATATTTTTATATTAATTTTAACCAATTATGTGTGTTTAATTTTGAAAAAGTGATTCAATATTTTAAATTAGATGGTCCACATTTAGAAAATATGTTCCTTATATTTCTGCACAATATGAATAGAAACGTTATTATTTTTTTATTTATGAAGGTTAATGGGTAAATCTAAATATCAAGGGTAGAAATTATATTAGAGTATAATATAATTACCCTAAATTTTTTTCTATTTTTATTTTATGTGTTAGTGTCAATAAATATAATCCTTTAGATTATTTTATGGCTTCTTTGATCCATATGGATTACTTTATTCTTTTAATAGTATATTATTGCATGGAAAATAAAATATATCATACTCTGTTTTTAATAAGTGTTACATTTTTAATATAAAGTTATTCATCACATAACGAAGTATATAATAGAAATTTAATGAATAAAAAGTTTATATTGATTATGATATTTTATTTTCAATTTATTTGGGAGAATGAAATTAATTAATATCATATAAAATGATAATGTAGTAATTGTTTAATTAATGGACATATAAAATAAATATTATTAAAATATTAATGTAATTATAATATTATATAATTTACTTCAAAAAAAGATATAGATTAACTGTATGTATTAGGAATATATTGAATGTTTTTTAAAAATTAATCTTGTGCATTGATATTTTTAAAAAACTATTGTAACGAACACTCTCTAAATTAACACTAATTATACTTTAAAATAAATAATATTTAATTAAATGAGATAAAATTCAAAAAAATTTATTTTTTCCAAAATATTTAGATAAATTTTTAAATTAAATCCCTGATTCATTTGTTGTTGGTTAGTAATTTTATTGCAAAAATATTTACCCCTAAATAGAAAAAATCATTGTTTTCATGGTAAGAGTTAAAATATTTAACTAAAGGTTAATGAAAAAGATAAAGGTTATAATGTGACATAAAATTGAATAAAACTTAGTTTTTGATGGTATTATGACCCTTTATCATATTATCATTGATATAACTCACTTTTATCCACTTTTAATCAAATATTAATTTATATTAATTTAGAATTTTTGGTGTTCCAAAGGTGACCCACGCCTCAATTAGAAAAAGTCACCTACTCCCTCACATCCTCAAACGAGATTGAGCCCTGGATATCCTTCAAACCATGACCATTTATCTTATTAATATCATTATCTATGTTGTAGATTTTTTTCATCTAAATAACCTACCTAAGATCCCTTCAGAACTGATTTAAATGAAGTCCACCGAAGAAGAGGAAATTGTTTTTACGAACCCATTCATGTTAATTTTTTTTTCTAATTCCTCTTCATGTGTTCCTTATGTGATCAATAAATACATTTTCATATACATTTTGAGATGTTATTAGGGTTATGTTTTATCCATATTCCAATTTTTATCAATCATATGAAAAGAAAAATCACAATTCCTGCGTACTTTCGGATTATTGTCTCCACACAATGGTGCGATCTATTATTTTATAAAAAATTAATTAGATGGGAATAATGATAGGAATAATGGATATATATTATAATTATTACATGATATTGATATATTAATAATTAATATACCATAAAAATCCTTATACATTCATTTATTAGGGAAATGATAATGTCGCTTGTGTGTGTATATAGCCCACTGTATCCTCAATGTGACATTATTCATTTTCAAAATATATCATTATTGAAATAATCCTAAAATTTATTTGTTTATTAAATATGATATTTAAAACATTGATATAGTAATGTATATGTTTTATGTATATCATAAGAAAAATAACTAAGACTTCTATGATAAAACATGTTTAGTTGAATGAAGCAATTAACATCAGAAACGACGACAACAATGAAATACTATAAAAATGGGTGATAAAATAATATAATGCGATCATATATGATAACATAAACGTTATTAAGCTTATGATATAAGTAAATAACCTTATAAAATTAATTACAAATGAGTTTAAGGCATGTACTATTGAAACAATCATATTATTACAGACTTCTTGTCAACCTCACTTCATTTAGGCATATTTTGATGTTATATAACCTCCTTATTTTATAAGTTATATGTAAATCCCATTTTACTTATCATGTTATTAATTTAATTTTTAATTTGTTATTTTTTCCAAGTTTTATTTTTTCATAGGGCATACGATTTAAATTTTCAATGTGGTATGGGAAACCTTGTATGTTTAAATATTCAATTATAAAACATGTTTCTCAATATTGTTAATCATTATATAAGATTATATTTTTTTAGATAAAATTATTATAAAAGATATTTTATGAATTTTAAAATTTCATTCAATGTTTTTCAAAAAAGTAATATTTTTATCATTTTTATATGGATCATTTTAAAAAAAATAATGTTATATTCTGAATGTATACGTAGACAAAGTATTCTCCTCTATCATGACCATTATTTTTTCCCTCTTCATCATCAATATTTCATGTTTACATAAATGAAAATCCATAATTGTATTTTTCGGTATTCTGGTTTTGAAAATGGGGTTTCAAAGGAAATAATGTTTTGTTGTTGGAAATGGGTACTTAGAAGAAAATGGTGTATTTATATGAATGTTTCCTTTCATATGGGTTTAATAAGTGTTTTTACTAAATAAATTTTGAATGATCTCCCTTATATTATTTTCATATATTTCCAAATCAGTTATAGAGTACTGTAAATCATTTATGGTTATCTCTTATGATATCATCTTAGAAACATTACTAATGGGCTTATTGTAACATCCCATGTAAATAAAGAATAAAACATTTTCATATTTATTAATATTTACGAATTAAATATTAATTTTACTTTAAAGGTGTTTCTATGTTCGATAACGTACCCGATAAGCAACAAAGAGTTTCTTTGAAATATTACGTTGCACACTATTAATAAAATAATATTATTTTGAATGGTAATTAATAGGTAGCCACTGTATTGGTGGGAATGAATAGAAACAACTAAAATATGATTATATATTTTTGTTAAATTTTTTTAAATTTATCCAATAAAGGATAAAGGCTTAAAATATAAAAAGAATTCAATTTTAGGCATATATATACTCTAATTTTCACTAAAGGTCGACTTATTGCCTTTTCATGGAGATCCTTAAATAAATATTGTTTTGGTCACTCTTATACATTCTATTGGACCAAATAAAATTCTTCTTTAGAATCGGGACATCAAAATTTACTTTGTGTAAATTTTTGGTATTTTTCCGATAAAGTACATTTTTTAATGAATAGTGAAAAATGTTGTATTTTAATTCAAAACCTCTTTATAATCTAATACATTTATATTATTAGATTATATTTTTAATTGGTTTTAAATTTAAATTAGAATATATTTTTACCATTTAATCCTGTGGTGGTCGCTGTAATTAATTTTACTTTGAAATTGGACTTAAACTAGTGTCAATCTTTTGATACTTTTGGTTTCATAAAAACACGCTATTTGTTTTGACATCGGGAATTAATTATTAAATTAATTAATGAAACATATATTTTTTTAATTTTTTAAAATAGACATCATTTTTGAATTCGGAATATCAAATATAGCTTAGGGTGAAGTTTTGGTATTTTTCTAAAAATCATCAGTTTTTGATAAATAGTGAAACCACTAAGTGGTACTTAAAAAACTGATTTTTCATTGAAATGAAATTTTACCACCTATGTGTTTTGAATTTCAAAAATACGACATACATGGTTGTAAATAAGAAGTAAAATGTGGTTCAATGGGATTAAAATATTTTTTTTGGTAAATAGTAACTTTTAAGTTTTTAATCGCGATTAGAGGTAATTAGTGTAGTTTAAGGTAAAAATAATGTTTTAATAATATGAAATGAACTTGAAACATGTCCTACCAATATTTTATGTGTCATTTCCGACCAAGAAAATCCATGGGTCAACTTGGGGACCCCATGGAGCCCCTTTGTTAGGAAAATTACAATAATAACTTTTTATTGAATGTTAGAATAAAAATGTCAGAAACATGAGTTGTTTTACTAAAACAATTTTCAAATGGGGTTATACAAGTCATATTTTGACAATAAATATTAATTAGAAATATAAAAGTAGTTCCTATATCATGATATTTTTTTTAAATTTTTAGACAGTAAAAAAATTAAATTATTTATGGCACCATGATGATACAGCGATTACCTCATTATTTAAGGATTTAAATAAAATGAAAAGATAATGTAAAATCTAAGACCTACACATGTAAAAACCTATTTTATGGGTGGATTTCGAATCCCTATCACATTATACTCTATATATATAATTTTGGGACCTTTTCTATTCGAAAATCATTTATAATAAAGTAACCTTGTATAACATTCCAAGAGTGCCCATCCTCTCCTCTTATAAAAGGCCCCCACCTCTACCTCCTTACCCACACCTCTCAAGCCTTTGGATCGGACAAGATCTGCCCATTGTGTCTCTCCACATACCTATCTTACTCCAAGAAGCCTCATTTTTGGTAGAAGTTTTCCCAAGGAATCCTTTGAGCTAAAATCAAAAAGAGTTACCTGTTTTAAAGGTAGTGTTTTCTCTTGTGTTCTTATGGTTTATTTTTCATTTCCAACCCATTAAACTCTTTTTATTCATTTATTTTGTAACAACTACAGTATCTTCAATATACTAGGATGTTTTTATAAGAATGAATCGATTTACACCTACACACACCTCCGTCTAATGGTTAAAGAACATACTGTTTCTGTGGTTGGTGAATTTCTGCTTCACGAAATGATGATTATTCAATTTTCTTCTAAACCCTTTAATGGTGGCCATTAAGATGTATCTATATTTATATATTATATATATTATGTTTATGTTTTACTTATGCTTCTATATTTTTCATTTGTGGTATACCTTTATGGCTTCCATTATGGGTATACGTGATATCTTCATTTTAGGAAGTGCGGACTACCGCCCCCTCAAAGTGATTTGATTCGTTAATGCCATATGTGGGATGTATAAAGGATGGAATTAAAGTTATTATATATGATATATGTTACATATAAATGATTAATATAATTCTGTAATTAAAATATACATACCTCTCATTTAGTTTTAATTCCATTAATATGACATAGAAATGAAAGTAGTGTTCATGCGTACGTACGGATTACCATCTCCATGAATGGTGCATTTCATTTATTACCTATAAATGATTATGTAATATTATAAATACAGATATATGCTAGATATATATGATATATATGATATCAAAATCATGAATATCATTCTGGATATAATGAACCTTTGACCACATGAACAACATGTAATTGTAAGAAGTCAACTTTTGACTAAAGAACTAAATATCGACAAAACAAACATTATTAAATTAAATGATTAAATAATGTTTATAACATAGTAATAAGTGATATAATAGTAATAATGAACTTGAAAAAGGTTATTAAGAATGTAGAAATTAACTCAAGTTTATTATTCAGGACGTTAAAGAATGATCGAGTCAAGTCGGACCTGAGGTAAGGGACTTCGTCTCAATCTCCTTTCATTGAGGAATATTTCGTTTTATACACAACTTTCTTTTATATGGTGTATAAACCCCTTTGACTTTTACTTTTATACAAAATGAATCTTTCTCTACGAAGTGTTTTACTAAATGAAAAAAGGAATGTTTCTTTTAACGTATGCGGTGACAACAACCCTTTCCGCCCCCACGAGTATTATTTGGTCTTTGGATTCCTCAACAAGCCGTAATGTTTTTTTAAAATTAAATAAATACCATATATTGTTTTATGTATTTTGGTATTGAAAAGGGTTCTTTATAATGGATTTGTTATGTCAATATATTTAAGTGATATATTGTCATCAAAGTGTGGAAATGTTTTCATTCCATTATATTTGTTTTATGTTTTATGATTTTATAATGGTACTTGGACATTTGACGGGTGGTTACGTGATAAACCATATGACGGGTGGTGCCGTGAATACTAGGATGGGTTGTTACGTTATAACCTTCAATGCATTGGGTATGGAAGTCGGCCGTATGGCTATTCCATTAAGTGATATGTGTGGAAGTCGACCGTATGGTTATTCCATTTAAGTATGTTTATGTCCCAAGTTACATTTATATGTTATGTGATCTTTATATGGGTTTTATGGTAATACTTTGGTTACAAAAGGGTAAGTAATGATCTTTTATTCAGTGAAGAGTTCTTACTACTTCATAAAGGTGAAAATTATTACTTTGATAAAGTATACAAGGTTTACTTGTTGTTTTGAAAAACTAACAGTTTTCAGTCATTGTGTATCCCTTACTGAGCTTTTTATGCTCACCCCAAGTTTTTTGAAAAGTTTTTCACAGGACTTTATGTGGAATAGGGTCAAGGATGGGATCAAGGGAAACTCATGCTATACAAAACATGGAACTAGACATGTTTCTTTTTAAGAGTTTTTATTCTATGGAAACATAGTAGAAGTGTCTACTTTGTAATCTTTTGAGATGTAATAGTTATGTACTAATTATCTAAAACTCTAAACCTGAAAAGCTCATCCATGTGAGTTATTCATTTAATTCAATATTAAGTAAGGATTAAGGTTGGGGCCTTATAGTTGGTATCAGAGGTCAGTTTAGACAACTTTAGGAGTTAGAAAATTGTTAAATTATAAATTAATTTATGGTATGACTGAAATGATATAGCATTTAAAGATTACCATGTTACTTTGCCTAAGATATTTCTGTGTTCAGAATGGTTTTACACAGAGGAAACATGGAAGCTATGTTGGGACGAAATTAGGAGGAAGACAACCTTCCAAATCAACAAGCTGAGATGGTCGGAATTGGAACTAAACAGTTTGTCACAGTGTTGCCTCAGCTGACTCAGGAGTTGAAAAGAAGATTGGTGAATGCTCCAGTTTTGGCACTTCCTTACAAGAATGACGAGTTTGTTATATACATTGATTCTTCATTGTAGGGACTTGGTTGTGTCCTTATGTAGGATGATCAGATATCAGTGAAATCTTCCATATCAGACAGAATTAAGCAAGCACAGAGGGAAGACAGTGAGTTGTAGAAAAAGGTAGAGCTGGTTCAGAATAGTAAGTTTCCTGAATTCAACATTGATAAAGATTGTGTTTTGAGGTTTGGGAAGAGATTTTGTTTGCCTTATGATTCAAAGTTGAATAGAGAGTTGTTATGTGAATCTCATAGTTCTCTGTTTTCAGTTCATCCTGGCAGTACTAAAATGTACAGAGATCTGTGAGAGTATTACTGGTGGGATGGAATGAAAAGGGATATTTTTAATTTTACTGTGAAGTGTTTGACTTTTCAGCAGGTTAAAGCAGAGCGACAGTTACCGAAAGGAATGCTGTAGCCTTTACCAGTACCAGAGTGGAAATGGGAGAATATATCCATGGACATCGTTGTGGGATTGCCGAAGTCACCTCGAGGTAATAATGCAATATGGGTTATTGTTGATCGCTTGACTAAATCTGCTCATTTCCTTTCTATACAAGATACTTTTTCCCTAGATCAACTTTCCCGTTTGTATATTAATGAGATAGTCATGTTACATGGAGTTACCCTCTCTGTTGTGTCTGATCATGATCCCAGGATTACTTCTAACTTTTGGAAAGGCCTTCATAAGTCATTGGGTACTGAATTAAATTTTATTACAACTTTTCATCCGCAATCAGATGAGCAGTCATAACGAACAATTCAGACCTTGTAGGATACTCTACGAGCTTGCTCTATGGATTATCATGGATGTTGGGACCAAAATCTTTCTTTGGTTGAGTTTTCATATAATAACAGTTTTCATTCCAGTATACAGATGTATCCGTTTGAAGCATTAAATGGTAAACGGTGTCTAACTCCAGCGTTTTGTGATGAAGTGGGTGAAAGGAAGCCGATGGGACCAGAATTGGTAGAAGAGATGGAAGAAAAAGTTCAGTTGATTCAGAAACACATGAGAAAAGATCAAAACAGGCAGAATAGTTATGCGGATAACCAGAGGAAGGATCTATCTTTCGAGGTAGGTGATCATGTTTTTTCAAAGTTTCACCGTGGAAAAGTGTGATGCGATTTGGTAAGAAAGGAAAGCTGAGTCCAAGGTTCATTGGAGGATATGAAATTCTGGAGAAAGTTGGATCAGTTGCTTACTGAGTGGATTTACCTCCATGTTTATCTCAGGTACATAATGATTTTAATGTTCCAATGTTGACAAGTATATGCCATATTCATCTCATGTTTTGAGCCCAGAGGTAGTTCAGTTAGAAGAGAATCTCTCTTATGAAGAACAACCCATCCTGATTCCTGACCGAAGAGAGAAAGTGTTGCAAAATAAGGTAATTCACCAGGTAAAGTTTTTGTGGAAAAACCATATGGTTGAAGAGGCAACGTGGGAATCTGAAAATGCTATGAGGGATAAATACCCCCACTTATTTTGATAAGTGAATAAAATTGCAAGGATGCAATTACCAAAAGGGGGGGAGGATGTAACACCCCAGGTAAATAATGAATAAAACATTTTCATATTTATTAATATTTACAAATTAAATATTAATTTTAGTTTAAAGGGGTTTCTATGTTCGATAGTGTACCTGATACGCAACAAAGAATTACTTTGAAATCTTACGTTGGACACTAGTAATAAAATAATATTATTTTGAATAGTAGTTAACACGTTGCCGTTGTATT
The DNA here is from genome assembly GCA_963277665.1 of Viscum album. Taxonomy (NCBI): domain Eukaryota; kingdom Viridiplantae; phylum Streptophyta; class Magnoliopsida; order Santalales; family Viscaceae; genus Viscum; species Viscum album. The sequence continues at coordinate 562,068,716 of OY728139.1, forward strand.
GTCAGGAATGAATAGAAACAACTAAAATATGATTATATATGTTTTTTTAAATGTTTTTACATTTATCCAATAAAGGATAAAGGCTTAAAATATGAAAAGAATATAATTTTAGGCATATATACTCTAATTTTCACTAAAGGTCGACTTATCTCCTTTTCAAGGAAAATCTTTATTAAATATAGTTTCGGTCACTCTTATACATTCTATTGGACCAAATAAAATTCTTCTTTAGAATCGGGACATCAAAAATTATTTTGTGTAAATTTTTCGTATTTTTCTGATAAAGTTCATTTTTAATGAATAGTGAAAAACGTTGTATTTTAATTCAAAACCTCATTTTAATCTAATTTATTTATATCATTAGATTATCATTTGAATTGGTTTTAAAGTTAAATTAAAATATATTTTTACCATTTAATCGAATGGTGGTTTTTGGAATTAATTTCACTTTGAAATTGGACTTAAACTAGTGTCAATCTTTTGATACTTTTTGTTTAAAAAAAAATGCTATTTGTTTTGACAGCAGGAATTAATTATTAAATTAATTAATGCAACTTATATGTTTTGAATTTTGTAAAATAGAAATCATTTTTGAATTCGGAATATCAAATATCGCTTAGGGGGATGTTTTGGTATTTTTCTGAAAACCTCCAATTCTTTATGAATAGTGAAACCACTAAGTGGTACTTAAAAAACAGATTTTTCATTAAAATGAAAATTTACCACCTCTGTGTTTTGAATTTCAAAAATCTTACATACATGGTTTTCATTAAGAGGTAAAATTTGGATCAATGGGTTTAAAATAATTCTTTGGTGAATAGTAACTTTTAAGTTTTTAATCACGATTAGAGGTAATTAGTGTTGTTTTATGTAAAAATAATGTTTTAATAATATGAAATGATCATGACACATGTCCAACCCTTATTTTATGTTTCATGGCCGTCCAAGACAATCCATGGGTCAACTTGGGGACCCCATGGAGCCAATTTGGTAGGAAAATGACATTAATAACTTTTTATTTAATGCTAAAATAAAATTGTCACAAACATGAGTTGTTTTACTAAAATAATTTATAAATGGTGTTATACAAGTCATATTTATGACTATAAATATTCATTAGAAATTTAAAACTTGTTCGTACATCATGATATTTTTTTTTATAATTTTTAAAAATTATATAAATTAACTCATATATGGCACCATGATGATGCATCGATTACATCATTATTTAACGATTTAAATAAAATGAAAAGATAATGTAACATCTAAGACCTACACAGGTAAAAAACCATTTGATGGGTGGATTTATAATCCTTATCACTTTATCCTCTAAATTTATAATTTTGGGACCTTTTTTATCCGAAAATCATTTTATAATAAAGTAACATTTTATAACTTTCCTTGAGTGCCCCTCCTCCTCTCTTATAAAAGGCCCCCACCTCTACCCCCTTACACACACCTCTCAAGCCTTTGGTTCGGCCAAGCTATGCCCATTTTGTCTCTCCACATCCCTCACTTACTCCTAGAAGCCACACTTTGGGCAGAAGTCTTCCCATGGAAGCCTTTGAGATCAAATCAGAAAGAGTTACCTGTTTTAAAGGTAGTGTTTTCTCTTGTGTTCTTATGTTTTATTTTGCTTCTCCAACACCCTAAACTCTTTTAATTCATTTCTTTTGTAACAAATCCAGTATCTTCAATATGCTATGATGTTTTTATAATAATTATTATAGCTACACCTACACACACCACCGTCTAATGGTTAAATAACATACTGTTTCTCTGGTTGGCGAATTTCTGCCTCACGAAATGATTATTGTTCAATTTTATTTTAACACATTTAATGGTGGCCATTAAGATTTCACTATATTTATATATGATATATATTATTTTTATGTTTTCATTATTCTTCTTTATTTTTAATTTTTGGTATACCTTTATGTCTTACATTATGGGTATACGTGATATCTTCATTTTAGGAAGTGCAGACTACCGCCCCCTCAAAGTGATTTGATTCGTTAGTGCCATATGTGGGACGTATAAAGTATGGATTTAAAGTTATTATATATAATTTATGTTACATATAAATGATGAATATAATTCTTTAATTAAAATATACATACCTCTCATTTAGTTTTAATTCCATTAATATGACATAGAAATGAAAGTAGCGTTCATGCGTGCGTACGGCTTACCGTCTCCATGAACGGTGCATTTAATTTCTTACCTCTAAATGATTATGTAATATCATAAATACATGTATATGATGGATATATATGATATATATTATATCCAAATCATGAATGTCATTCTGGATATAAATAACCTTTGACCACACGAACAACATGTAATTGTAAGAAGTCAACTTTCGACTTAAGAACCAAATATCGACAAAACAAACATTATTAACTTAAATGATTAAATAATGTTTAAAACATGGTAATAAGTGATATGAAAGTAATAATGAATTTGAAAAAGGATCTTAAGCAAGTATAAATTAACTCAAGTTTATTATCCAGGACGTTAAAGAATGATAGAGTCAAGTCAGACCCGAGGTAAGGGACTTCGTCTCAATCTCCTTTCATTGAGGCATATTTAGTTTTATACACAAATTTCTTTTATAGAGTGTATAAACCCCTTTGACTTTTACTTTTATAAAAAAGGAATCTTTTTCTATGAAGCGTTTTACTAAACGAAAAAAGGAATGTTTCTTTTAACGTACGCGGTGACAACGACCCTTTTTCCGTCGCCGCGGGTATTATTTGGTCTTTGGCTTCCTCAACAAGCCGTAATGTTTTTTTAAAATTAAATAAATACCATATACTATTTTATGTATTTTGGTATAGAAAAGGGTTTTTTATATTGGATTTGTTATGTAAATATATTTAAGTGATATATTGTGATCAATGTGTGGAAATGTTTTCTTTCCATTATATTTGTTTTATGTCTTATGATTTTATAATGGTACTTGGACATTTGATGGGTGGTTACGTGATAAACCATATGATGGGTGGTTCTGTGAATACCAGGACTGGTGGTTATGTTATAACCTTCAATGCATTGTGTATAAAAGTCGGCCGTATGGCTATTCCATTAAGTGATATGTGTGGAAGTCGACCGTATGGTTATTCCATTTAAGTATGTTTATGTTCCAATTTACCTTTATATGTTATGTGATATTTATATGGGTTTTATGGTAATCTTTTGGTTATAAAATGGTATATAGTGATCTTTTATTCAGTGAAGAGTTATTACTACTTCATAAAGGTGAAAAGTATTACTTTGATAAAGTTTAAATGGTTTACTTGTTGTTTTGAAAAACTAATAGTTTTCATTCATTGTGTGTCCCTTACTGAGCTTTTTATGATCACCCCATGTTTTTTGAAATGTTTTTCACAGGAATTAATGTATAATAGGGTCAAGGATGGGATCAAGTGAAAGACATTCTATATAAAACATGGAACTAGACATGTTTCTTTTTAAGAGTTTTTATTTTATGGAAACTTAGTAGAAGTGTCTACTTTGTAATCTTTTTAGATGTAATAGTTATATCCTAATTCTCTAAAACTCTAAACCTGAAAAGATCCTCAATGTGAATTATTCATTTAATTCAATGTTAAGTAAGGTTTAAGGTTGGGGCCTTATACTTATGGTAAATTTTATATGGGTTGTATTGATATATCATGTGATTATTTATTAATTTTGATAAGATAAATTTATTAAGTGATATTATTTATTCTCACAAGGAATGAAACTGTCATAAAATAATGAGTGGAAACCATATATAGAAAATGACTTCAATGAATCGAAATTCTCTTGATCTGATATCAGTTTTAGAAAAAATATTTTCATATGTTTCTAAGTAGTTTTAAATTATCAGAAGGATAAATATTAACACAAACTGAAAGTTTTTGTACACACATACATAAAATATCTTCAGGTCATATATTCATAATAACTATATTGAAGAAATATATTGATAATGAACACGTATAACAATATTTATTTGAAATTATTATCAGTCTATGTGACTATTTGATTAGTGAGAATATCTATGGTCATGTCTTAATTACATATGATTATTTTTATGTAATTATTTGATTATCTTTTATTCGTTCCATATTTATTGTTTAATAATATTTAAAGTTATATTCCTCTAATATTTACCCTTACTAAGCATTCGAGATCATCCTTTCTTATATTTTATTTTTACCCAGTATTCCATGAAGTTTATTATGACTGATATGATAGGTTGAGCTAGAGGAATATTGGTTTTCTCAAAGAAAATAATTTTTTTAATGTCATTTTATTTTCATAAATTTATCTAGGTTACCATGTCTAAAAATTTTTTCAGTCCTTCGGTATGCAATATCACATATCATATTCCAATGTAATAATATAAGTATCCATCTCTAGACCTCTAGGTTTGAGGCATTATAGGAAGAAAGTAAAAGGTAAAAATATTACTAGTGATAAAAACGAAAGGTTCAAACAATAAAACATGAACACTTATTAATCATGCTTCATTATTTAAAATGATGATATTAATGACTTTAATGAAGCTTTTTAGAATCAGGAATTGGTTCAATATGCGATTGAAGAGATTGATCTAACTGAAAATAAGGATATGTGGGAACACATAAATAATATGCATAAAAATGTTATTGGTTCAAGTTAGGATTTATGGAATAAGTTAGATGAAAATGGTAAATTGATGAGAAACAAAACATGATTATTTTTAAAAGTATACTAAAATATAAATTAAATTTTATATTGATGATAATTTTCCCCCTTTTTAAAATTTTGAAACAATCAGACACATTCTTTTTATTACTATAAATTTTATTTTTCAAATAGGTGTGAAATGTGCATTTTCAAACGCTAATCTTGATGTGTATGTTTATATAGAATGAACATGTGGATTTGTTATTGTGAAAGATGAATGTTATTTTTAAAAAATGAAGCAATATTTGTATGAGAAGAAAAAATAATAGAGTATATTTTATCCCAAATTGGATACCTTCATAAGAAAGAAAAGATTTAAGAAAATAAATGTTGATTGAAATATTTACATCAATATAATATCTAGATTTTTCCATCACATTAATTGTTTATGCTGATGAAATTATATATTTTGGGAATTATGGAAGAACATGTGAAATATTTGATAAATAAATGAAATGTTTGTTTGAGATGTCAATTTTTCAGAGAAATGAAATAATTTCTTTGGTAAATATTTTATAAAAGAATAAACTAATTTTTCATTCCTGTGATAATTATTATAAGGATATTCTAAAGATATTCATCATAGAAAATTAAAAACATGTTTCGATACTAATTTTAGTGGTAACCAAGTTGAATAAAGATTGAAAAGGTGGGAATGTTTATTAGAAAGTGTTTCAATAGCTGATAGGAAGCTTTTTTATTAGACAACCACAAGACCCAGCATTGTTTATGTTGTCACCAAATGTGAATAATTTTACAATAATTTAATGGAATCACATTTTTTTTCTGGAAAATGAATTATTAGATACACTAAAGGCATAAAAAATTATGGACTCATGTCTCAAATATACAAATGTGTTGAATTGTTTTTTATTGATATGATGATTGGAAAGAAAATATTGATTATATAAGAGGCACATATGGGGGATTTCCCATTGTAGAACAAACATGTGTTGGTTGGCATACAAAGAATAAAATAAATAACTATAAACATGACAATATCAATGAATGTTGATGCCCTTTAAGCCACTACCCAACTCATATAGATGAAGACACAGTTGAGAGATTTACTTTTTTAAGAGAAGTCACGCATTCACTTATGGTGTGATAATAAATGTGAAATCAACCTTACCAAAAACCTAGTTAAATATTATAATAACAAATATATTTACATTTAGTAACATTTCATCATAGAGAATATTGAAAATAATTAATTAGGGCATGAGTATATTCATAAATCGGAACAAGTTGATGAAATTTTCATATAACCATTACTAAGGGATACATTATTTAAATTGAGGTTTAATGTGATAGTCTAACCTCATTCTCATCAATGATGGGGTATTTGATTTTGTCCCATCTCTCATATTTATGTTGTATTTTGTTTTCAAATGAGGATATTGTTTCATGAGTCAATCCATTTTTATTTTCTAAAATATTTAATGTAGAAAGTAAAAGGGGGAGTTGTGGGTATCTTTTGAATCTATAATGAAAATGTGTGAAATATTATAAACTTTTTTTGGGAGTGGATGTAAAAAATATTTATTATAGGAATTTGGAAGAAGAAAAATAAAGAGGTGAAGAAAATCAGGGGAGGATTTCACGAGTCAATAATTTTGGACAACATGGTTTTTCATTCAAGAATTCTTATTTCTAATAGTGAGTTATATAATATAGGCTTATAATTATTTATAATTGATAAATAGATTGGGGATAAAAATTTAAAGGATTTATGAACCTTGGTTTTGAATAAAATAAAAAGGGGTATATTGTTAAGACTGAGCTGATAAGGAAGATGGGCTGACTCATCCTCATAATTAGGTTTTGTCTTTTGTTTCTAATTGAATATAAAAGAATAAATAAGTCAATACATTTTTTAAAATATGAAATTCAGAGTAACCATCCTATTCGAAATACCAAAATATATATTCTTAATAATCATCATTAGATTGGGATAAAGTTTTCTAGAAGAAATAGTTCATAAAAATCACCTTAGTTTTGGAATGAAGTGTTGATCATAATGAGAAATACTATCAGAGTCTTCATGAAATTGATAGAAATTAATAAATAATGATACTATTATGTTTTTTAAATCATAAAAAACACATTTTTGTTGAAAACATTATGATGCAAGAATTATGAATGAAAGGGGAAGTGTTGCAAATCTTATTGATGGTTGGATAGAAAGTCATTTTTTTGGAAAGGATTTGAATTCAAAAAAACATACCAAATTATGTCATAATATTATGAAGATGATATTAAACATATTAAAAGTCAATAATAAGTCATTATAAAATAATAATCTTCTAATATAAGAAAGGTGACGAATCTAAATCATTTCGGTCTTAATTCATCAGTGTGAGATTACCAGACACAGGAATGTTCGTTGGATGAGAATGTGGATCAAAATGTAAACATATGAAGATAATTGTTTTAATTCAGACCAAAAATCCTTGAGAATCAAATATTTAAAGAAATATGAAGTGTAAATCATAATTGGAGAAGGAAAGAAGTTGCAGAATATGAAACAGTGGGTACCAGTCCGTCAGATGTGTTGTGCCATCAAGAATCAGAGACATAGTAAAATTGATCATCAGATGCCTAGTTTTAGGTGTGGTACAATTGTTGGGTAGTTTTTCATACAAATGAATAATGAGTAGGGGAAAAAATTTGATGAATACAAATAAGAAAATAAATGATCAATCAACAAATTTGTCATATATTTTTCACCAAGATGAATTTGTAATTTTTCTTATCAATATGGAAATTTTATTTATTTATCAAGTGGGTTAAGAGAAAACATATTTTTGGATTTTATTCGAATTTTTCATGAGAAAAAACACTATGATATGTTTCTCTAAAATTTGGGTTAAAATCCATCAAACTATCAATGACACCAAACTATTATAGTGGCGTAGATATAGATCCATCGAATATAGGATGCAACCATTATACATCAATCAATATATGATCATCAATATGGATAAATCAATAAAAGGATAATTTCATGAAGCTTTTAAAATTTTCATAATATGGATCACATAATCTAATTATGAATATTAAAGAGTGGTTTTATTATGGTTTATTTATTGTAGTGTTAAATAATGGAGAAACTACTATCTCCAATGAAATGATAAAATCAGAATTAGTTGCTGGTTATGAGTATCCATATGGGAATTTATAATATTCTCATGAATTTTAATGTGGTTTAGAGAAACCAAATGAATTATCATGGATTCTGATTTATTTTCATGTGGGTTAAGACAAAAGGAGTGAACAAATGTTTCCATCGTATCAGGAAAAACATAATGAAGAATCATAATCAACCAATGGTTTGAAAATAATGTTTTAATGTGAAATAATTTTAGGAAATGATATAGATGTTTTGAGAATAATTGGGAAGTGTTGAAGAAGTATTGGCATAGATGAAATTCAAGAATATTTTATGTTTTTTTGAAATTTTTGTCAGAGGGAAACCTTTTCAGAATCGCACTCAAACCATTTTTGTGCATCCTGTAAATAGATGATGTACTTTTTACTTTCCTGAAAACAGCGTAACAATAAATATATAAGGTAGATTGTGGATGGATTATTGAGAGTAGAAGTTTCTAGATTGAGAATACATAAAGATGTTTTAGAGAAATAATAAGAAAGGATAAGTGACATGAACATAATTAGTGTTTCCAAAATCAGACAGATAAATCAAATTGGGATTTCTAGACTAAAATTGATAAATTTTGGTATTATTTAAAAGATATTAGTATAGAGTCATTTTTATATATTGGGAAAACATATTATAGAATTGGAATAGGAAATCATATTGGGTGTCATTACAATGTCTATACTAAGTTATTTACTATTACTAGGTAATAATGTGATAAATATTTTTTGAATATAATATATGTAAAAGTTGACAAGGCATCATAGTGTCATGTTTTTTATCATTTTACATAAACTTTTTATTACATAAATGGTTCAAGTAGGATCACACACATTGTAATATTTGTGTATATTTTTAAACCAATGAAAGGTAATATCATACTCAAGGTATTTGGAAAAAATATATTGTATTAAATAGTATATTGTGGTATCATTTTTTTCCATAGCATATCAAGGATGTTGGTACTAATTCATAGTAGTGAACATTGTAAAATATTATGTTCCTATGGATGTATGATTTTTTTTGTTTTCAGTGAAAGTTCTAATTATTTAACAAGAGGATAATGTTTTTTTTTTGAAAAAGAATGAAACATAAGTAAAAATGATATCACTAATTCACCACTTACCCTATCTGTGATACTTAATCTTCACTAGTAACTTATAAACCTAACATGTTATGAATGTATGTGGTGGTATACTTGAAATATGGTTGTTTTTTATAATTTTTAATCAATAAATCATTGTTTAACGACATTTTTATGTTATCATGAATCACATTATTCAAATCTATAAATATTTTTGTTTTATGAAAAGTAATGACTTATTACATTAGTCTATTTTTCCATATATGATATTAATGTTATGGTTTTCAAATGACATCATCATGTTATCTTATACATTTTCTCGTGATATGTTGATACCTCCATTATTTTCATTTATTGAGAATGTAATCTCAACCTTTATTATGTTTCCTTTCCCCATGTTATTATGAATTGTTGTATATGGGATATGTATATAAAGAGTACTATTTTGTATGATCTTTCTCGGATATATTGAAACCACTTCACGATATAAGGAGATTATGTGTATAGTATCCACGGAAAATAAACCTATATTTTCCATTGGGGTTTTTTGTGAAATCAATTGAACATTCATCTAAAAAGATATAATATCTCTATATAAGAATTTTGGGTTACTAAAGTTGTTACTAGGGGAAAAGAATAGTAAATATTTAAAATCTATGTGGACAAAAATTTAGTGAGATTCCTAGAAATATTTCTAAATAAATTTAATTGGACATGACGTTGGATAAGTCTATGTATGAGTCAAATTATAGGAAATTATTTGGAATTTTTAATCGGCAGATTTTGTTGTTTCTATAAAATTACATCCCGATATGGATACTACAAGTGGAGGTGGCCCCAGCATATAAGAAACTATGGGAAATAAATCTGGAAAGGGTGCATTGATATGGATTCAATCATCACCTACTGAATTAAAATAAGCCTTATTAAACACTAATTTAATCATTCCTAGGGGATATTATTTTTTCAAATTAAAAAATCATTAAAAATGATGAAGGATTTGAATAATTACCATGAATAGAGTAGGTTAATAATTATGTGTAATATATTGAAAAGAATGTGTCATGATTTATAATTACAATATATATATAATTTTTTCTTATTATGTGGTTTTCCACTATAATTGATGTTTTTCATAGCATGATTTATTATCTTAGTAAATGGATGGAACCCAAAATAACCATATCAATATAGAATACAAAAAACAATGAAAATATTTTCCTCATTGGAAACTGAATTTTATGGATGATATAATTTAAAACCACTTTATAATGATCAAAATAAATAAATAAATGTATAAATTATCATGGACTAATAATTAAAAAAATGAGGGAAATACATTTTGTTGGGTCCTCTTTGAAGAAACATAAACCCATTTTTTGGATCCACTATTATAGAATTAGGTGATAAATGTATCAATACTACTAAAAAGATATTTTCCATTATCCGATGTTTGGATAATTAACATCCATTTTGGGTGTCAACCATTTTTAAGGTGAATAATATGATTTTTATAATATTATTAAGAATAATGATCATGAAAAGGTAATTGAATCCATTTAAAGAGACGATTTTCAGTTGACATTTTCCAGTAAGTACTTCCATTTTTTTCAATGAACAAGTCTTGAAATCAATATTTTGATCTCAAATAGAAGGATAATGAATCAATAGGTACCTACAACATGAATTCTAGAAGGCTTCAGCGGTATGATTTTGGTTTAATAATAATTCGAGAAATAAAAATTGTTAATTTTATTTGGATTATGACCAAGTGTTAAAAAAGATTTGGATAAAAGATACATTAGTAGATATAGAGAAGTCATTTGATGTGCAATGAATATAGATGAGGAAATTAGGTATTTTACTTATTATAAGGGTTTTTATGAAAATAGGAAGTTAGAGTGTCATGAGAAACTAAATAAAAAACATTTTGGAATGAAAATCTAGTCACCTATATTCCATTAATTTGGGATTAGTAACTCTTGTGAATGTCTAAAAGGTACCAGATGGTGTTAAAAGTGTGGTAATTCTATACAATGAGGAAAAGAATGGAGGAGTGATTTCAAGAGGCTGGTCAATGAATATAATAAATAGATATTTCAAAATAATTATCCACCAACACTCCATTTGTTGAATTGAAATGAGTTTCAGAGTAATGTATATCAATTTCTCAATATAATGGAAAACATGAGGGATAAGAAACAAAGAACACTAATTAAAAAGAAAAATTGGATAAATTTTACAATAAAAATGGATTAAGTGAATCATGATAATTAGGAACACTAATAATCCCATCCTTATTCAATAATTTCATGTTTGGATTTCTATGAATGAGCCATATGAAAATATTATTGATCATCCTTTACTAAAATTACAAGTGATCTTCTCCAACTACATAAACTTTGGAATAATAAAACCACATTTAATAATCTATTTTCAAAAGGATATACCCAGGAATATAATGAAATTTTTTTTTTATAAGATAAGATCATATATAAGGGATAATGGATGAGTTAAAATTTTAAAGTGTATATGTCAACATGTAAGATTAAGATAAGAGTTATGGACACCATTATTGGTATATGAGATTATAGTTTTTCATGATTTCAAATTCATTAAAAACCATTTTGAGGTTTTATATGATGGGAGTTCCTCAAGATTAAGAATAGGTTAAGGGTAATTTATGGAAATACAACCATTTAGGTATTTATATGTTTTAGAGGAAATGTTATTTGAGGTGGAAATACGTTACACTTTGTGGAGGTATGTTTAATGGTTCAGATATCCTTAATTTTTTATCTTAACATTTATTTTGTGGTAATTATTGGTTTTAGTCGATCAACTTATGATGTCATCAAACATCATTACAATCAAATAATATATCTCTCTAGGTAGTTTTTCATAATATGTATTGTGTAATTGGTAATGATTCATGTATTACCACAATTTAATCTAATACTAATATTTATATTTCCTTTATGTCTTATAAAAGAATTTAGTAAGCTCATGATAGATAGTTTTGTTTCGGAACTATGTTTCATCATCAAAAATATGATTACTCTGGTATAAAAATTGAATATATAGATGATTTGATAAAATATTTTTATATCTATTTAAATGGTTATTGATATTAAAATTGTTCTATAGGTTACTTATATTTCAAAAATATCTTTCACTCGCAAATTTAAATTGATCAATATGAATCCCTTTATGTAAATAGGTGTTGAACTCCAACATACTAGAATGATGTTTTCAAAAGAACGATATTGGGACTTGAGCTTGCTAATGAAATTCATGAAAATGATAGATCTATTCCGATAGACGTAATGTTAGCATATAGTTAATTGAAAGGTTATATTTTTAATCATCGATGAGATCTAGAATTTTGTGTTTGTGAATTTTTTTTCCAATAATTCACCATGGATGAAATTTTAGGAATGTATGTTGTTGGAATATTGGTCCCTTTTATATTAATGAGTGTTTCATGATTATAACATATCCATTGTAACTTCCAAAAAACATCTATTATATTCAAGATTGGTATTGTGTGTCTCTTCTAAGTTAGTACAGACCTAATTTATTACATGTGATGAACTCAGATTTTGTACCACTATAGCATGATCTTTCTTATGAGGAAGATTCATTAGAAAATGTAGACCATATATGGAATGTTCTAAGAAACTAGACCACTCACTGAGTCAATGTTTTTTGGTATGATCAACATCGTGAGGAATATTTTTAGGAACCTAAGAATGTAATGTGGATGAACTATCCAATGTTGTTGGTACCATAGTTATGTATTTTAGGGGAGTAGTTCATTTAATAGGGGGTAAAATGTGACCCTTTGCGATTTTATGATATATATTTCTTTCAAATAAATTTAAGAATTTCAATTTTTCATTAAATTAAACATATTTTTTAGATTTCATTAAAACATAACTTATTTTAGTATTTATTATACGTAATTCCATGTTTAAATGAAAAATTACGTACTATTTAAATTTAATTATTTAAAATGACAGTTTTCAACATTCTATTGGAATAGTGTTTATATATATGGTTTACTAAATTATATAATATATGGTTGATAAATTTATATAAAATTAATTATTTGGAGACCAGTTAATTAGAAATGATAATAAAAACTCTTTTATAATAGAGGAAATATTTTTATAATGAACTATCTGTATACTAATAACATATTTTACCTTAATAAATAAAAATTATATCATTCAGGGAAGTATTTAATTAAATTTTTATAATATATATTCAATAAACCTATTAACATTCAATATATTTTTCTTTATGTAATGATATAATAATAAATCCATTTTTATGCTTAAAAATATTTTCTTCTAAAAAAATGTTTTGTTGCCTTATGCGCATATAATTAAAGTAACATTTTTAAAGATTTAAAATAATTTTTTCATAAAATTAAATAATCATGTCAAAATTATATTAGAGTGAATCATTGATACTATTTTTAAAGATAAATGTTTTGATGAAGAGTGAAAATTCATCATTATTATTAAGAATTTTCACTTATTTGAATGAATTAAATTTTTTTTAATGAGATATTAAAAGTAAAATTTGTTTATATAAATATAAATTATTCCAATTTATATCATTTGAATAAATTATACAACAATTTTGTTATATATTTTTTAAACATTTTAAAATTTTCTCTTTCGAAAACACTTTTTCATAACATTTTCCTGAATAATTTTAAATTAAAATTTTCCGGTTATGTAGATGGAAATTGGGGGAAATGATTAAATAATTTTATTCCTAATTATTTATATTATCTCTTATGATTTAGTTAATTTTTTATACAATGAAACGTAAAAATAATAAATATTATTTACCACAGTTAATTTTAAAACGGATTTACATTGGGTTAAACTAAAAAGATAAGGGGTAAAATAGCCAAGATACAAGCCCAATACCCATTTTCTATCCATTTTTCAACCATATAACCAATAAGGATATATAAGTAACTATTTATAATCCTTATATAATGTAACAAATATGATTACACCTTTATCGTTTCAAAATTACAAGTGTTCCACTCAAAACACATATATAAGTCCACACCTACTCCTCTATGATTCACACATTCAAAACCCATTGGTTCATCCAATACCAACAAAAATAACTTCCATACTTCCACCATATCATCATAAACCCCTTGGTGTTTTATAAAGAAAACCTATCATGTATTTTGTTGCAAACTATATCCAGTTTTTCAAATAAGAGGAGGTTCAAACATAAGCATTTGAAGTTGAGACTTATGGTTAAGGATTTCCTCCTCAAATTCGTTCCCTACAAGTTGAATTCCACATTCAACATGTTTTTATTTTATATGGTGAATATAATTCCAAATAATATATTTTAGGATTTTTATTTCGAATATTATGGGCATTCACACATCCATTTAGGGATTTATTATTTATGGGGCTTTCAATTTCAATGTTACCAATGTGGTAAGATATTTTTCTCTCAAATTATATTATTTGGGAAACTGCCTATATTATATCCCTTAAATATTTTTTAATGTGTATCTATATCCCCTTTTACATGTTATATAAATAATATTCTTATTTTTATAACATTAAAATGTTTCATCAGACATTATTACTTCACAGGGCTTATGATTCCATGTTACTAAAGTAGAAATGGTTTTAAGATAAAATATCATTATTTATTGGGATTCTCTATGAATTTGTATTTTATGTTTAAATATAATGATCTATCATTCAATAAACTGATGAATTATATTCTTCTATGTTTATTTATTTATAATACTTGGTTTCCATTTATTCTCTCCTTTATTTGTACTCAAGAGGACAAAATAATTTTTTTCAGGAAAAATCTTATTTATTTCTATATTTGGTTGAAAATCCCATTTTATACCCTAAACATGTTTTATAATATTTTTCCAATTTTATTAAACATCTTCTAATTGATTTATAAAATACACCTTTAACAATGTTTTACTTAAAAAAATGTCTTGAACTGAATATTCATAACATTTCCAAAAAACAATTTCTATTTGTAATTTTTCAAAAAAGTGGAAGGAATATTAGTTTTAAAACAAATGAAATGAATGGTTTTTTCTTCAATAATAACCACTCAATTTATTAAGAATTAAATTATATATTTACAAGGTTTTTTCAAATAAAACTATTTTTAAAATATTTTATGTTTTGAAATGTGATCTTCAATGTAGGAGGGGAATTTTTTCTTGTAAAATGTTTCATGTAATCTATCAGAGTATTTTTCTTTAAAACATGGAATACATTAATGATAAATAATATTTAGCAATTATATGATTAAATGATACAATTTTTCATGATTTCTGATTATGGTGGCCCAATGTTTATAAAATCTGTTTAATTTACTTGGGTTAATCATTATGCAAAGAGATTGTTTTGGATCACATTTATTTTATATGGACTAATCATTTTAAAAGGGAATTATTATGTAACTTAATCCATTTCCACAAGTCCTTCATGTTTCAAAGAGATTTTTATGAATACCATTTCATTTCCTCAATTTACTAATGTTATGAAATGAATAAATATGGTTTTTATGATTATTACAATGAAACAAAAGGACTATGTACATTATTCATGGTTCTTGGATATTTTTAAATGATGTGTAATCCTCTATAGAACATGGTGAGCTCAATATATCTTATACGAAGGGGGAATCAAGATAGTTCAATATTAAAATTGGTAATGATTAATTATATATTATCTCAAAAGGTACATGGTTGGTTCTCCCTAGCAAAAAATAGGGTACTCGTGAGGCTAGCGTAAGTTCAAATAAGGGTACACATGTGGTTTTCCCAAGATCTATAAAGGGTATATCATATGTTATCCAATTCCCCGAAGAGAGTACACATGATGTTATCCCAATCCTAGAAGATGGTACAAGAGAGGTTATCCCCATCCTAAAATTTGGTACACATGAGGTTATCTCAATCCCAAAAGAGGTTATATGGGCGGTAATCTAAATTCTGTAGTACATAGATGGGTGGTTATCCCAATCCAAACATTTTATCAATGTCTCAGTATATATCCTTTAAATAAAATCTTCTTTTGTTATGTATATTCCACGAATCCATGTATTATAGAAATTTTATATTCTTATGTCTCATGTTTTTTAGTTCCATTATGACTCATGTGAACTACCAATATTTATACGATGACTATAGTTTATGACCTATCATATATAGGGTCTGGTATTGAATTGTTATACTCATTATTTCACACACTTATGCTCTAGATATATTGATACCTATATTTTTACCCTTTTTGAACATATGAGTTCACAATTTCTTATGTTTCCTTTCCCTTCGTTAGGAATAAAGGATTTATCTTGGTAATTTATAAGAATATTAATATATGAGACGATCTTAATTGTAGAGGATGAATATATTTTAATAAATAAAGAGATTTCATTTCTAGCCTTTAAAAATAGAAAACCAGTACGACCCACATTCTTGATTTATCTTAATATATTTATTATTTTTCTGAAAATATGTAATATCTATATATTAGAAGTTTGGGAATCTACATTGTTGATGTTGAGTATTTTAGAAAACAATTGGTTAATAAATATAAAACATGTACCTGTTTCATTGCAGATAGCATAAATAAGGGTGATGTATCAAAGGGGAATTATTGAAGTTGTCTTGGTGAAGGGGTAAAAGTTCATATTTCTTATTGAATTTTTTTTTTGAATAAAGGAAGAATTTGAAGTATATACCATTTTATACCTCCCTTTCCATTTTAATTTCAATTCTATAATTTATTAAAACCAAGTATTCTGGTGTCCCATATTTAAGAAGATTGAGGTTGATTTAAAATTACTAAATATGTGAAACATGAAGATTAACTTGAGAAAAATTATCTAATAAATAAAAATAAAGATGGTTATATATTATAGACGAAAACTGTTTAAGGGAAATTTTTTTATTATTGAACATGTTGAGTAAGAGTATGATCATAGTGGAGATATAGAGAAATTTATTTAGGTTATATAACACCTCTAAAAACATTATATACCCAAATTAACTCCATAGACCATAAAAAACAAAACATTGAGGTAAAAAATTTCAAGTAATATTTTTAAGCTTTTATTAGGTTATGTTTTGGTATTATAGTTATTTTTAATTAATTCATTAAAATATAAAAAAATGGATTTTTACAGTGATAATATAATGAAAGAAGATATAAACATATAGAATTACAGGCACTAAATGTATTATCCACTCTATTATCTACAAAAAAGAAAATATGAAAAAACATAATAGAATAGTATATGAATGATAAATGAGGTTAACTCATCTAATGTATAAATAAATGAAAACATTGATTATGATGTTTCAGAATTTTACAACTACTTTCCTTATTTATGAATGGATATGGAAAATAACACTCCATGTTATTCAAAATAAAAGAATAGTGAACATGGTGATGAAGGATGATGTGATGATTTCTACCTATAAGAAGATGTGATGAAAATATATTGTTGAAATTATGAAGAGAACGTTTTTATGAGAATCCAAAGGATAATTCTAAAGAGAGTCATAGTAAAAAAAATTCATGTAATTATGGTGAATTATATCAAGGGTTAGGTCAAATAAATTAATTCCTTGTCTAGATAATGAAATTAGATGTGTCTCTTTAATAGTTTTTAATAAACGTAATAACATCAATAAAGTAAAATTTTGATTTGACTCAATAATCACCTGGTGTGTGTTGAAGGGCTTTTCTACATAGTGGGTTTGATACTCCTAGGGGATATTCTTTAGAAATTAACATCATATATATGAACCATCATTAATGATTTCAATAATGATAATGAATAGTCTAGTTAATGGATAAATCTTAATAAATTGAATACAATATTTCATTATTTATCCATATAATAAGTTATTTGTTCAAAATTATGTTATTTTAGACTATTATTATTGTAGCTTAGTCTATGATTTTTGGTTTTAAATAATGTATATAACCCAATGAAACCTTATTCATGTTGATTTCCATAGAAAAAAAATTATTTTACTTCTTATAAACCAATTGTTATTTGATCCCAAATGGAAAATATTATTTCTATGGTCTCATAACTTTCTCATGCTATGAATCATGATAAACATCAAAATGATAAATGAAATGAAAAATTCTCAATTGTGTCCTTCTTGGAGAAACATCCAAATTTATTTAGTGTCACAACTGAACTACTAAATTACAATCAATGGATCAGTACCAATGATAAATTAATATTCATTCTCCATTTTTTATATTATTAATATGACATCTTGGTTGTCAATTATTTGGAAGGTGAAGTAGACCAGTGGTGGAATCACATCAAGTATATGAGTCTATCTGTGTAAATCAACTCCATGTTATCAGATGATTTTAATATTTTATTTTTAAATAATTACATATATTATATTCTTTATATGAAAATGGTGGAGGAATTACTTGTTCTAATGTAGTAAAATGATTAATATTTTAGTATATATGAATCATATTTTACAATACATGTGATGTATGAATCTTGTATTATCACCTGACCGTATTTTAATGTTTATAAACTCATTAATGTATTAATACCATGTCATTATAGAGAATTATCCACAAGGGACATAAATATCCCTAAATAAATCATTCAATGACCTATAAGGCTGAAATATAGATTGTAGATTCTCATCAATCACATTGTTTAAAAAATAAAAGAATGTGTAATTCATATGAAACTCTAAAATTCAAGTAGATAGGAAGATTATATTTCATTATTGATAATATTCTAAAAGGAATCATAGAGGAAAATATCTTATGGGGACTAATAAAATTTTTTACTATAGAAAATAAAGTATTTTTATGGTTGAATGCCTAATTTATTGGAATGAGTTAGTTAATTATTATAAAATAGTGAAATATCCATACGGTGCACCACTCACACATCAGATATATAGATTAAATGAGTAAGAAATTACTCAAATACATTCCTAAATTCACGTTGTAATGTGTATAATAATAAACAACAACCTGTAAAGAAAAATCAAAAGTGAAATAGCATAAAATCACGATGGATGAATTGAATCATGAAAATTAGGATACACTTATCATCAACTTTATATTTGGAAGATTAGTATTGTAGTTTATATGAATGATCCCTATGATTATAGTCTTTTTCCTCCTATAGTGATATTTGATGTGATTATTAGAATTTATTATTTATCTATACATGGATTAATTAATAACAAAATTATATTTGGAATTTCATCAGTGCAAAGATAAACCCATGTTTCCAATTGAAATATTTTTTCTAAAACATGTCTTATTTTTAGGAATAAAGTGCATGCTATCTTTTGCAATAATTTATGTCTCCATATAATATTAAATAAAGAGTTATGGAAACCATAATGGGTTTATGAGTTTAATGTTAATTTAAAAGATTTAGACACACAATTTGGTGTTTCATATAATGAGGTTTCATCAAGATTATATATATTTAGGGTATAAATTATGGAGATTAAACCCTTTGGTTTTTATAAGTTTTAATGAAACGTTATATTGGGTGGACAGAAATTACTTATTATGGATATATGAATAAATTTATAAGTAATATTGAGGGTTAATGTTATCACTAATTTTGGGGTAATTATGGATTATATAAATTGGTGTATGTTTTATATATTATATTTATATGGATTTGGGAAAAGATAAAATGTATTCCGGGTGACTACTAATAACATCCCGAAACACCATAAATATTCAACCCCCAATCAAAAGGTGGATACGATATATTAACAATAATATGTCTATTTCAAAGATTATTTATGATGGGACAATATTAAAATACGTATTACTATATTTTTATCTTTGTTATTGGGTTTTCAGTATGTTAATATTGAGAGAGAAAAGTCTAATTGGATTCTACAACCATTGTTTATACATGAATTGAAATTGGAAAAAACTATGGATTGTATCTTCAAAATCCCCAAAAAATCATCAATGAATAATGATATATGGGTTTCATTTGATATCATAAAATTGATAAATAACATTATAATAATTAGAGAATATTTTCCTCTATATAATATTTTCAATATATGAATTAAATAAGTGGTAAGGATTCATGGGCTACCATAATCCATTGAATTTGATTGGGATATGAGGTTTACCTCAATTTTTTGGTGAAGTCATCTACAATATATTGATACAGAGTTGAGTTTAATCACTTTATATAATCATCATATAGAGGTTCATTCCAAAAATACTATTCAAAATCAAGACCATACATTGAGATCTTGTTATATGTATTTCAAAGGTTATAGGGACCAACACCTTCCTTGGGACGATTTTGCAGAAAATGATATCGTTTACTTGAGAATTATGATATTTCATCATAAATAAATAAATAAAAATATAATGAGATAACTTATGAAATGATGGAGGAGGTTATATCTATTCATCAATACATAAGGGTAGAACAAAGTTTGTAGAAAAGTTATGTTGACAATCAATAGTGTGATCTAGAATTTAATGTTGGGGACAAAGTGTTTCTAATAATTTATCCATGGAAGAGTGTATTTATATTTTTCATATAATTAGAAACTAATCCAAATGATTATTTATCCCTTTTAAATTCCTGTTCAAATTAGTATGGTAGCATATCGATTGGGGCTTCACACTGAAGCTCTCTTAATTCCACGATATGTTCCATATATCTATCTTCAGAAAGTATATAAATAATCATTCAAATTTTTTGAACTCATAGGTAATATCATTGGAACATTATCTATCCAATGAATAAATATTTGTGGATATTCTAGTTCATGGAGAGAATGTTATATGAAATAAGGCCACTAAGATGGTCACAAATTGATCGTGAAACCACATATTTCATGATTGTATGTGGGAACCCCATGATATGGGGTTCTAAAATCATACTTATTTATTAATCATAGTGTAATATTTTGAGGGAAAAGATCATTTTTATGGTGTTATATTATAACACATTATGTTTTTATGAAATATAATTTTTTAATAAATTTTTTTCATTTAATAGAATGCACATTGAGCAACCCAAAGTTTTAATGAACAATAATATAATATTATTATTACAATTTAATGTTATCATTATAAACCAGTTGAGATAAATATAGGTATAAATAAAAAAATTTAATTAACTATTATGGTATAAAAAATATTGATAAAAAATCTATTAATATTTTTTAATTTAGTTATCGGTTTTGAATATAATGTGTTCATCAAAAATCATTTTTATGCTTTTTGTGAACCAATGATAAAAGAAATTTTTACACTATTAAAAAATTAATTGGAAAAAATAGTCTACAATTTCTAATTATGATTTTATAAATTATGTTTGAGTGAGTTTTTGATATTTTTTGGAATAGATTAATTTTTCAATTAATCATTAGAAATATGAATTTTAAAAAAATGCCGATTCTTTTATATTCTTTAAATGATCCATTTTGAGTATAATTTTTAGTGTATAATTAGTTCAATAATATACTTATTAATATAATTTAGGATTTTTGGACTCCACATGTATTAATCATGTTTTAATGATCACAAATCTCATTACTATTTACAAATCTCAATAATAATTACAAATATTATTAATGATCACAAATCTCACAAATCTTATCAATTATGTCTATTTATGTTTTAAGTTATCATAATCTTTATAATTTTTTAGATCAATTTATTCTATTCATATTATTGTTTAAGTATGAATATAGTTGTTTGTCTAAGTACAAGACACTGTGAGCAAGACACAGACACCATGAAGCTGTAAGACAGAAACACTGAAGCAGACACCATGATGCCTAAGTCTCAGACACCATGACCAATGAGACATCGTGACCACTAGACCCCGTGACACAGTAATCCTGACACCGTGATGAAAGACACTAAAAAATACACCATAATCCAGACACTCTACCAAACACAGTTAGGAAGACACAATCATCAAGGCATCGTGAATCCATAAACTATGAGCAAGGCACCCGAAGCCAGAAACCGTAATCTAGAAACCATAAGTGATACACCGCGAATGAGACACCGTGAAGGAGACACCGTGACGGAGACACCACGAAGGATACACCGTGAAGGAGACACCATGAACGATATATCGTGAAGGAGATACAGTGAAGGAGACACTATTTTCATAACTACTGTGACACTGTTTCTTAAACTCTTTTGTCATTTTAAAATTTAAATTTTTAACGATCATATTTATTGACTTTAATGCACTGAAATAATTAATGTTTATTTCTATTTATAGTACAAGGTATGAGGCATAAAATACATGGAACCTGTCAGATCAACCTCATGCATTCAAAGATAAAGTGAAGTGTGCCCAAGAGGAAGAACATATATGCGCAAATACAGACAATACATGTGAGCACTGTACAAAGCAGAAAAGCAATCATGAGTACAAAGAAGAAATTTCAAGATATTCAAGAAAAGCATTTTCCCATACACGCAATTCGACACTACTGAAGAACATACTAAGTACATAACATATTCACTCATGAAGAACACCAAACTGAACCACGACACTCTGTTTTTCTCACAAGAAACAAAGAAGGACTCAAATCCTCAACTGTCTCAATACAAAGGAGTCAAGAGCTTCACTCAAAGAACTTAAAGAATCATAAACTCATCTTCATCTATTTAATCTCTATTGCGTTTCATTCTTTTACATATTGAGCAGTGTGTGCTCTTTTAACACACCCTGACTCCTATGCTGAACAGGAGGATTTCAAAATCCTCACACCAACTCTTTACCCTTGTTTACCCACAGCAACCATGGAAGAGTTCTTTATGTGGCCTGGTCATTATATTATTTTCCCATGAATAACTGTGGTGGAGGACTTAGTAATGGATAGTCTATGTACTATTGTTTACCCTGATCCATGGTGTGGATCAAGTTTATATATAAATTTTAGAGTATTAAGTCTCGGATTGAGACAGAACCTCTTGGATATATCTGGTGTGCATTCTTATATTATGTTTAAAGTATACTATATATTTTGTATTATTCTGCTAATTACTTTTAAATATGAATCTATTTTAAAGTTACATTGATAGTTAATCTAGAAAGTGTTTTTAACTATTGTAAATTAGTATATTAGTTTCAAAAGCTAATTTAATCTTCTGATTAAATTAACTGAGACCTAATCAATCTTTTTGAACCTAATTTAACTTTTACTCTTTTACAAATTCACTATAGTTTAACTTTTTTTTTAAATTGGGGATTTTAATAGAAATATTTTTAACAAAAAATTTAATTGGATCTCAATTCACCAACCATTCTTGAGTATCCACTCTAACCAACATTTGGTATCAGAGGTTTTTTTTATTAAAGGATTTCAAAAAATTATGTTTTTCAACTGTGATTTTAGTTATATATTAAATATCATAAATTTCTGTTAGTTTTAAATTTTATTTCATTAAATTTATATTCTAAAATCTAACTATAGATAATATACTAGAAGGTGTTGCTACCAACAGACCACCTTTCTTCAATGGTACAAACTATGCCCAGTGGAAACTTAAGATGAAAATACACTTAGAGAGTATGGGGTTTGACATCTGTACTACTATAGAGACTCAATATAATATTCCAGAAACGAAAATAAATACATGGGATAAACCTACTAAAATAGATTACAATAAAAATTGTGAAGCTATGAATTCCGTGTATTGTGCTCTAGGAGATAAATTGTTTAGTAGAATATCTAATTTCAAAACAGCTTGTGAAATATGGGATACATTGGGGGTTTCTCAAGAAGGAACAACCAATGTTAAAGAAATGAGATTGAACACTTATACTATTAAATATGATAATTTTAAAATGAATACTGATGAACCTATTTCTGATATGTATCTCAGGTTCAATGATATTTTCAACACTATGAGCTCCCATTGAAAGGCTTTTCCAGTAAAGGAACAAATTATGATAATATTGAGATGTCTGCCAGACCGATGGGGAGGAACATCTGTTTCAATAAGAGAGTCATGTGACATTGGTGCTCTGCCTGTTAAAGAGATAATTTGTTAACTTATGAAGTATTAGGAAGAACTCAATTTGAATAAGGAAGAAGATGATGAACCAAAAATGAAGCCAGTGTCATTTATTTTTACTGCCTCAATGAGCAATGACACAGAGAAAATTAGCATACCTACTAAAAGCTCAACAAGTGAATGTTCAAATTATGATAGTGATGCTGAGATGGCTCAAATACCTAGATGATTTAAGAAATTCTTCAGAAAATGAAACTACAAAGGTAAATATGATAACAAAGATAATTGGAAAAAGGATTTGAAGAAAACTGATAAGAGTGATGAAGTTATCTGCTATGAATGCAAGAGAAAATGTCACATTAAAGCTAAATTTCAACAATTGATGTTCAGGAAGGAACATGACTATAAGGACAACAAGAATAAGAAAGAAATGAAAGAAACTTGGAGTGCTTCAGAAGACACTTCAAGTGGTTCTGATTTTTCTAAGGATGAAGATTCCCATAAATCTAACATGTGTTCTATGACAAACACATCTAAGGTAACACTGGACCCTCCTACTTTAAATTCATACAATTCTGGAGTTGACTCTGATTCTGATTCTGAATCTGAAAACATGTCTAGTGAAGAATTATTTTAATATTTTAATATACTAGAAGAGACATGTAATGAACTTAAGGACATGTACAAAGCCTTAAAAATATAATGCATTATCTAGCATAGTTAAATATGCCATTTATATTGAAAATGAAAAGAATTCTGAACTGTTAAAAGAAAATATTGAACTGAAAATGTATAATGAGCAACTGAGAAAAGTCTTAGAAAAGATCACAAATGTAATGAACAATCTAACTCAAATGCTAGGTAAAAAAGTGGCACCAAATTATATTACTGGTTAGGGATACCAACCTGGACAAAGAAAGTTTACCAAAAGTAGATTTATTCCTAAATTTGGACAAAATTTTGGAAGTTCCAGTTCAGGAAAATCATATCCCTCAACTAGATATTCACATTGTTATAGATTAAACAAAGTTTATATTTCAAAATAAATTTATTCTGTAAATTATATGAGACCCATAAGACAAATTTGGGTACCTAAAGATTTACTTGTTAACATGTCTAGAACCAATAAAATCTAGGTACCAAAATCATACTTTGTCTAAACCTATTTTTTTGGAGATATGCTTAAAGTGTTCCTGTAGGAAAACATGCTACATGGATAGTAGATGTTCAAGGAATATGTCTGGAGATCACTCATTATTTAAAAGAATAATAAATTTTTTTGGAGGTTATTTCACCGTTGGTGATAATTCTAAAGGAAGGATCATCGGCCTAGGCCAAATTGGTAACAGTAACTCAGTTTTAATTTTTAATGTTTTATTTATTGATGGATTGAAATAAAACTTGTTAAGTATTTCTCAGTTATGTGATCATGGATTTAATGTTAAGTTTGAAAATTATTCTTGTAATGTTTTTACTTTAAAAAATGATTTAGTTTTTTCTACCTCGATAAATGAAAATGTTTATGCAATTGATTTAAATTCATTAGGTTATAAAAACATTACTTATTTAAATTCTTTTCATAATGAGTATTGGCTTTGGAATAGAAGGTTAAGACACTGTAATATAAATTCACTTAAAAACATGACTTGGAAAAACTTAGTTAGAGACCTACCCAAACTTGAGTTTACAAATGAAAATGTTTGTAATCCCTGACAAAAGGGAAAGAAACATAATGTATCTTTTAAATAAAAGAAATAAGTTTCAACTTATCAACCTCTCGAGTTGGTTCTCATGGACATGTTTGGACCTTCTAGATTTTCAAGTTTAAATGGGAAGCACTCTGTCAATGTCTTAGTAGATGACTTTTATAGATATACTTGGGTATATTTATTAGCTCACAAAAGTGAAGTGGGTTCTTAATTTATTAAATACTCCAACTCTATAGTGAAACTTAGTGGACTTAAGATTAAGACCCTGTGAAGTGATCATGGCAGTGAGTTTCAAAATCATGAGTTTGAGTCTGATTTCTCAATGGAAAAACTCACAACTTGTTTACCCCTAGAACACCTCAACAAAATGGTGTAGTAGAAAAAAGAAAT
This sequence comes from Viscum album, assembly GCA_963277665.1. Lineage (NCBI taxonomy): Eukaryota > Viridiplantae > Streptophyta > Magnoliopsida > Santalales > Viscaceae > Viscum > Viscum album. The sequence goes on from OY728139.1 coordinate 562,094,855, forward strand.
AAACCCCTTCAAGAAATTGCAAGAACAATGCTTAATGAGTATGACCTGCCTATTTACTTTTGGGCTGAATCTATGAATAAATATTGTTATATCATAAATTGAGTCTTGATTAGACATGTTCTTAAGAAGACCCCTTATGAGTTGTGGAATAATAGGAAACCTAAGGTTAGTTACTTTATAGTCTTTGGTTGCAAAGTCATTATTCTTAATACTAAGGATAATAATGAAAAGTATGCCTCTAAAAGTGATGAAGGAAAATTTTAATGTTATTATATAACTAGAAAAGCTTATATATTGTTTAATAAGAGAACCAAGTGTGTGGAAGAATCTTTTCACATCAAATTTGATGAATGTGATCCACATGAACCTAAGTCATCTCTTGAAAATCTTTAAGAATATTTGCCTATTCTAAACCTTAATGATAAAATCAATGAACCTATTGTAAAGACAACTAGTTCTAGAAATATTTTAGAATCTTCTCCTAATGAACCCGAACCTAGACAAGAACCTGAAATTTCTAGTCCTACCTTTACTAGATCAACTGGTATCCTAAAGAATCATCCTTTAGATGCTGTTGTTGGTAATATTGATAGAGGGACACAAACTAGAGCTTCTCTTAGAAATCAAGTTGAACATCACTCCTTTTTTGTCACAACATGAACCTAAAAACATTGATGAAGAAATCAATGGTGAATTTTGGGTAATGAATATGCAAGAAGAACTTAATCAATTTGAAAGAAAAAATGTCCGGGAATTAGTGGAAAGACATAAGGACACTTTCATCATAGGCACTAAATGGGTGTTTTGAAATAAGGTCTATGAAGCTGGAAATATAGTTTGAAATAAGGCTAGATTAGTTACATAATTCTACAGTTAAGAAGAAGGAATTGACTATGAGGAGACTTTTTCTCCTGTAGAGAGATTAGAAGCCATTAGAATTCTATTTGGTTATGCTGCACATCTGAATTCCAAACTATATCAAATGGCTGTCAAAAGTGAATTCTTAAATTGGTATATAGCTAAGGATGTTTTTTTGAACAATCCCCTGGATTTACAAACCCTCATTTTCAAAATAATGTCTTCAAACTATCAAAAGCTTTATTTGGTCTAAACCACGCTCCAAGAGCTTGGTATGATAGATTAAGTACTTTTCTTATTTCTAAAGGTTTTACAAAAGGAATAGATGATCCTATCCTCTTTATAAAACGAATTTCTAATGATTTATTAGTTATTCAAATTTATGTAGATGATATTATTTTTGGATCTTCAAAAAATTCATTATGTATTGATTTTTCTAAAATGATGCAAAACAAATTTGAAATGAGTTTAATGGGTGAACTAAAATTCTTTCTTGGATTTCAAATCTTTCAAAATAATAATGGGATTGTTTTAACTTGAAGTAAATATACTATATATCTTTTAAAATGTTTTGGATTGGATAGAACTAAAAGTAGTGACACTCCCATGAGTAACACCTGTAAGTTGGGTCTTGATGAAGATGGAAAATCTGTTGATCAAACCACTTATAGAGGAATGATTAGATGTCTACTCTACTTAACACCTAGCCATCCTGATATTATGTTTAGTGTGTGTATGTGTGCTCATTTTCAAGAAAACCCTAAAGAATCACATTTAAATGCTGTAAAGAGAATTTTCAAATACCTCAAGCATACACCCAATCTATGACAATTTTATCCAAACGGACTATAATTTTAACTACATAGTTCTTCTGATGCTGACTTTGCGAGCTGTAAGTTAGATAGAAATAGCACCTCTAAAACATGTCACTTTTTAGGCTAGTCACCAGTATCACGGTGTAGTAAGAAACAAAATTGTTTTTCATTATCTACTGCAAAAGCGGAATACATACCTGCTGGAAGTTGTTGTGAACAAATTTTGTTGATGAAACATACATTTCTTATCTATGGATATTAATTCAGACATGTACCAATAAATTGTGACAACAGAAGTGCTATTAACATTAAAAAAATCATATTCCACATTCTAGGGAAAAACAGATTGATGTAAGACATCACTTTTTGAGGGATCATTATCAAAAAGGCGATATTACTTTGGAATTATTTGGTACTGAATATCAACTTTCTGATATATTCACTAAACCATTAAATTTTGAGAGATTAGATTACATCATACATGATCTTGGCATGATAAATCACAAATAGATATGTTACTGGTATTACAGTTTAATATTTTTCTATATTTTACTTTAGGGTTTCATATTCACGGTTTCTCGATTACTGTCTCATGTTTACGGTCTCACAGTTAGCACATAGTGTTAAGGGTCTGACACTCACTATCTCACCATGACTGAACAAACCATTCTCTATCTCATTGTGATGACAACTGACTGTCTCACCGTGACAACTGTATGGCCCCAACCTTAAACCTTACTTAATCTTGAGTTATTACAAGATTACACATTCAGGATCTTTTCGGGTTTAGATTTTTAGAGAATTAGATCATAAAACATGCATTACATTCCACATATAAAGAAAGTGGTTACATAAAGATAGTATTCTTCTTTCCCATCAATGGAACATAATTAAAATAAAACATGGATTCTTTCTTGACACTTCCATGACACTATCATCATATCTTGTACCATTCCCTTGACCTGTGAAAAACATTTCAAATAAACTTGGGATGATCATAAAAAAGCTCAGTAAGGGATATAAAAATATGGAAAGGAAACATGGTTACATATATACATAAGAATTAAATCATACTCTACCCATAAAACATAAGCACTTTAACATACCTCGTCAAATCATGAATAAATCATTGAAATCCTAAGACATAAAGGTAACTTGAGGCATTCATAACATTCTTACGTAGGGAGTAACCCTCTTGGTTACATTTGGAATACCCATCACAGTATATTCCCTAAATCTCTTTGGAGAAACCATAACGTTTCACACCTTCACGTTACCCAATGCTTTGGAGAACTATATCGGGCTCACCCGCCCTTAGTCTATCACGGAACCACTCGTCTTCATAATAATGCCCAAGAACCTCAACATAATCATATCACATAAAACATGCATAAAGGAAACATAACATTCCACATTTCAATCAAAAGATATCAATACAACATATTTATATAAACACATTATGAAAACCATTTTCGATACCAAAATAAATGAAAAGTAAAACATGGTATTTATTTTTCTTTTAAAAAGAAGGTATGACTTGTAGAGGAAGCTGAAACTCAAATAACGGTCACGACGGCGGAGAAGTCATTGTCGCCGCATACGTACGACAAAAACATTCCCTTTTTTCGTTTAGTAAATGCTTCTTATAAAAAAGATTCCGTTTGAATAAAAAAAATAAAAGGGGTTTATACACCGTATAAAATAAAGTTGTGTATAAAATAAAATATTCCTCAATGAAAGGAGATTGAGACGAAGTACCATACCTCAGGTCCGACTTGACTCGTTCGTTCTTTAATGTCCTGAATAATAAACTTGAGTTAATTTCTACTTGTTTAAGAACCTTTTTCAAGTTCATTATTCCTTTTATATCACGTATTTCCATGTCATGAACAATATGTAATTATTTAAGTTAATAATGGTTTTTTTAACGATCATTGGTACTTGAGTCCAAAATAAGCCCTTTATAATTACAAGTTGTTCTTGTATCCATTATATCCAGGATTATAATCATGATGTATATATCATATATATCATATATATTCAGTATATACATGCATTTATAATATTAAATAATCATTTAGAGGTACGAAATGAAATGCACCGTTCAAGGAGACGGTAAGCCGTACGTACGCATGAACGCTACTTTCATTTCTATTTTATATTTTATAGAATGGAATAATTATTATATAAAGGTATATTATAATTACAGTATAATATCATATATAATTTCATAGTTCCATCCTTTATACGTCCCACATATGGTATTTAACGAATCAACTCAATTTAAGGGGGCGGTAGTCCACACTTCCTTAAATGAAGATATCGCGTTTACCGATAATGGAAACCATAAAGGTATACCCAAAATAAAAAATACAGAAGCTTAAGTAAAACATAAACATATTATATATCATATATAAATATATTTACATCTTAATGGACACCTTTGAAGGTGTTAAAAGAATGTTGAACAGTCATCGTTTCGGGAGGCATAAATTCACCATCCACGGAAACTGTATGTTCTTTAACCATTAGATGTAGGTGTGTGTAAGTGTAGCTTGAATCCTTATTATAACAAAATCCTAGTATATTGAAGATACTGGAGTTGTTACAAAAGAAATAAATAAAAAGTGTTTAGGGGGTTGGAGAAGCAAAATAAAACAAAAGGACTCAAAAGAAGACATTACCTTAAAATCGGGTAACTCCCTTTGGTTTGAGCTCAAAGGCTTCCTTGGGAAGCCTACTGCCCAAAGTGAGGCTTCAAGGAATAAGAGAAGAAAGTGTAGAGACAAAATGGGAAGGGTTTGGCCGAGCCAAAAGCTTTGGGAGTGTGGGAAAAGAGGTAGAGGTGGGGGCCTTTTGTAAGAGGAGAGGAGGGCCACTCTTAGAAAGTAAAGAAATATTACTTTATTTGAAAATGGGTTTCGGATTTAAATGGTCCCACATTGATATAATTCGAGGATAAGGTGATAAGGGTTCTAAATCCACCAATACAATAGGTTTTGGACATGTGTAGGTCATATATTTTAAATTATCTTTTCATTTTATTTAAATCCTTTATTAATGAGGTAATCGCTACATCATTATGATGTCATAAATAATTTAATTTATTTAAAGTCAAAAAATTATAAAAAACTACTATGATGTAGGAAATATTTTTACCTTTATAATGAATATTTATAGTCAAAAATATGACTTGTATATCCCCATGTAAAAAATGTTTTAGTAAAACATATTATGTTTGTGTCATTTTTTACTTTCACATTAAATAAAAAGTTATTTATGTCATTTCCCAAGCAAAGTGGTTCCATGGGGTCCCCAAGATGACCCATGGTTTTGTCATGGTCGTCCATGACACAAAACATGAGGGTAGGACATGTATCAAGCTCATATCATTTTATTAAAGCATTATTTTTACCTTAAACTACACTAATTACCTCTAATCGCGATTAAGAACTTAATAAGTTACTATTCACCAAAAAATTATTTTAATCCCATTGAACCACATTTTACTTCTTAATGACAACCATGTATGTCTTATTTTTGAAAATAAAATCACAGAAGTGGGAATGTTTCATTTAAACGAAAAATCAGTTTCTTTAACTACCACTTAGTGGTTTCACTATTCATCAAAAATTGAAGTTTTTCAGAAAAATACCAAAACATCACCCTAAGCTATATTTGATATTCCGAATTCAAAAATGAAGTCTATTTTGAAAAATTAAAAACATATAAGTCACATTAATTAATTTAATAATTAATTCCCGCTGTCATGACAAATAGCGTGTTTTTATGAAACAATAAGTATCAAAAGATTGACACTAGTTTAAGTCCAATTTCAAAGTGAAATTGATTCCAATGACCACCATTGGATAAACTGGTAAAAATATATTCTAATTTCACATCAAAACCAATTCAAAAGATAATATAATCATATAAATAAATTAGATTAATAAGTAGTTTTGATGTAAAATGCAGTATTTTTCACTATTCATTAAAAAATGAACATTGTCTGAAAAATACCAAAAATTCACACAAAGTAAATTCTGATGTCCCAATAATAAATAATATTTTTATTTTGACAAATATAGATTATAAAATTGTCAAAATATTTATCTAAAAAGGGTTTTCCATCAAAAGGCAGTAAAACAATCTTTTAAGAATATTAGTGTATTCCATGCTTAAGATTGGATTTATTTTCATTTTAAGCCTCTAAAACACTATATAATTCATTAATAGACATAGATAAAAATATCTATTACTCATTAATTACTTGGGATGTTACATCCTTTCCCCCATTAGAAAATTGTATCCCCGTAATTTATATACTTATCGAATAAATGGGGGTACTTATCCCTCATTGCATTTTCAGATTCCCATGTTGCCTCTTCAATCAAGTGGTTTTTCCACAAAACCTTTACCTGGTGAATCACCTTATTTCGTAACACTTGCTCCATGTGGTCAAGAATCTGGACCGGTTGTTCCTCATAGGATAGGTTCTCTTCCAGCTGAACTACCCCTGGTCTCAAAACATGAGATGGATCTGGCATGTACTTTCTCAACATCAAAACGTGAAAAATAATGTGTTCCTGAGATAAACTCAGAGGTAAAGCCACTCTGTAAGCAACGAATCCAACTCTCTCCGGAATTTCATATGGTCCAACAAACATTGGACTCAGCTTTCCTTTCTTTCCAAATCTCATCACACTTTTCCAAGGAGAAACCTTGAGAAAAACATGATCACCTACCTCGAAAGATAGATCCTTCCTCCGGTTATCCGCATAACTCTTCTCCCTGCTCTGAGCTGTTCTCATGTGCTTCTAAATCTGCTGAACTTTTTCTGCCAACTCTTCTACCAATTCTGGTCCCATCAACTTCCTTTCACCCACTTCATCCCAGAAAGTTGGAGTTCGACACCGCTTCCCATATAATGCCTGAAATGGTGCCTTCTGTATACTGGAATGAAAATTGTTATTATATGAAAATTCAACCAAAGAAAGATGTTGGTCCCAACATCCCTGATAATCCATCGAACAAGCTCGTAGCATATCCTCCAAGGTCTGAATTGTTCATTCCGACTGCCCATCTGATTGAGGATAAAAATTTGTACTAAAATTTAATTCAGTACCCAACGACTTCTGAAGGCCTTTCCAAAAGTTAGAAGTGAACCTGGGATCACGATCAGATATAATGGAGAGAAGAACTCCATGTAACCTGACTATCTCTTAAAGATACAAACGGGAAAGTTGATCTAGGGAAAAATTATCTCGTATAGCAAGTAAATGAGTAGATTTAGTCAAGCGATCAACAATAACCCAGATTGCATTATTACCTCGAGATGTCTTTAGTAATCCCACAACAAAGTCCATGGATATATTCTCCCATTTTATCTCTGGCACTGGTAAAGGCTGAAGAATCCCTTTCGGTAACTGCCGCTCTGCTTTAACTTGTTGACATGTCAAACACTTCATAATAAAATCAGCAATATCTCTTTTCATTCCATCCGACCAGTAATACTCCCGCAGATCTCTGTACATCTTAGTACTGCCAGGATGAACTAAAAACAGAGAACTATGAGCTTCACATAACAACTCTCTCCTCAACTGTGAATCACAAGGCACACACAATCTCTTACCAAATCTCAAAACACAATCATTATCAATGTTGAATTCAAGCAACTTGCCTTTCTGATCCATCTCAACCTTTTTCTGCAACTCACTGTCTTGCTTCTATGCTTGCTTGATTCTATCTGATAGAGATGATCTCACTGATACCTGAAACAAAAAAGAAGAACTTCCTGCATCAACAACTTCTATGCCAAAGTTCATCAAATCCTTAACCAAAGGATCACGTTCCAAATGCAACATTGCTAATGAAGCATTACTTTTTCGACTCAAAGCATCAGCCACTTTATTTGCTTTTCCCGGATGGTAATGAATTGTATAATCATAATCCTTGATTTATTCTAGCCATCTCCTCTGTCTCAAGTTTATCTCATTCTGAGTGAATATATACTTTAAACTTTTGTGATCAGTATATATTTCACACATTACTCCATACAAATTATGCCTCCAAATTTTTAAAGCGAAAATAACAGCAGCTAATTCCAAATCATGTGTAGGGTAATTTACCTCATGAGTTTTCAAATGTCGTGAAGAATAAGCAATTACCTGATCATTCTTCATTAGGACGCAACCAAGTCCATTCAATGAAGCATCACTGTATATAACAAACTCACCATTCAAGGAAGGTAGTGCCAAAACTGGATCATTCACCCATCTTCTTTTCAATTCCTAAAAACAATCATCACATTCTTTTGTCCAGATAAACATAACACCCTTCCGAGTTAGCTTAGTCATTGGACGAGATAACCGTGAAAAATTTCTAACAAACCTTCGGTAATATCCTGCCTAACCAAGGAAGCTACAAATCACGGTTACATTTGTGGGTCTTGGCCAGTCTTCCACAAATATTGTTGTTGTAGGATCAACAGTTATTCCATCTTTAGAAACAATGTGATCAAGGAAAGAAATTTGTTGCAACCAAAACTCACACTTGCTGAATTTTCCATACAGTTTATTTTCTTTTAGGTTTTGCAAGATAACCCTTAAATGTCTTTCATGCTCCTCTTTACTTTTAGAAAACCCCAAAATATTATCACTGAAAACCTCCACAAACTTATCCAAGAACTCATGGAAAATTCTATTCATTAAGTCCATGAATACAGCAGGTGCATTGGTTAGCCCAAAAGGCATTACTACAAATTCATAATGGCCATATCTCGTATGGAACACGGTCTTTGGAATATCTGCCTCCTTTACCTTCAGCTGATGGTACCCCGATCTCAAGTCAATCTTTGAAAAAAACTGAGCTCCCTGGCGCTAATCAAACAAATCATCGATATGAGGAAAAGGATATTTGTTCTTAACAGTGATATTATTCAAGGCTCTATAATCAATGCAATGTCTCATTGAACCATCTTTCTTTTTAACAAATAAAACAGGAGCACCCCATGGTGATGTACTAGGTCGAATGAATCCTTTCTCTAATAAATCATGCAATTGCTCCTTCAACTCTAAAAGTTCAATTTGAGCCATTCGATAAGGGGGTTTTGAAATTGGCTTAGCATTAGGAACTAAGTCAACAGTAAATTCAACTTCCTGATCTGGTATTATTCCAGGCAACTCATCATGAATAACATCAGGATACTCATTTACCACTGGCACATCCTTAATCTGAACAGTTCCTTTATTTTCAACAATGTGTGAAAGGTAATATTCATTTCCATATTTTACAAGTTTCTCGGCCGCTTGATAAGTTATCAACAGTAAGGGTTCATTATTGTACACAAACTGAAAGTCTTTCTGAAAAGAAACTTCATTAGCTCTATAGTCAATCTTAGCATGGTAAATAGAGAGCCAATCCATACCCAAGATAACATCAAAATCTACTAGAGGTAGAACAATAAGGTTTGCAAGTAGGTTCTTTCCACAGATAAGGATAGGAAGATTCTTATAAATTCTTTTTGCCACAACATTTCCCCCAGGTGTTTTTACCAAAATTTCAGGAGTCATTTCTTGAGATGGTATTCCCATTTTACTAGAAAAGGTTTCAGAGATGAAAGAATGTGTAGACCCCGAATCAAAGAACACACTAGCATAATCTGAAAAAACAGACAAAGTACCTGATACAACTTCATTTCATGGCCCGATGTCTGCCGAAGTAGTTGAAAATGATTTCACCACCCCAATCTGCTTGTAGTCTAACTGCTTCCCATCACTCAAGCTCTTTGTCGGAAACTCATTTGCATAGTGACCCATCTCATTGCACTTATAACATTTCACTAACTGTAAATAAAAATTGGTCTTACCTTCACCTTGATCCTTTTCAGGGCAATCACGAGCCTTATGTCCCATCTTACCACATCGGTAGCACATTCCAGAATTCAGAAGACATTCTCCTGCATGCCTTTTTCCACATTTATCGCAAACTGTAAACTTAGTTTTCTTACCATCAGAATTTTTTGAATAATTCTTACCTTTCTCCTACCACCTCGGTCTCTTCTTCTATTGGTTCTTATAGAACACTTGGTCATCGGAAAACTCCATTTCCACCTTCTCAGCACATCGAACAAGATTTTCATAACTTTTAAACTCACGAGAAGTGAATGCCCTTCGATATTCTGGCTTTAATCCTGAGTAAAAATGATTGATTTTACTGTCAAGGTCTCGGATAAGATTTGGAGCATACCTTGCCAATCGAGTGAACCTTTCTTCATAGGCATCCACTGAGTCTTCCTCTTGCCTCAATTCCAAGAATTGATTTTCCATCCTAAGTCAAACAGCCTTAGGAAAATACTTCTCAAGAAACATACCTTTGAATTCATCCCAGTCGAGATCATCAATCTCATCAGCGTCCCTGTTATTTTTAACCATCGACCACTACTGATCTGCCTCACCCTCCAAACGGTAAATAGCAAGACTAACCTTTTGATTATTTGAACACCCCATGACATCGAAAATCTTCTCCAGTGCTTTAATCCACCCTTCAGCTAACACAGGGTCAGATGATCCTCTGAATGATGGGGGGTGTTTCCTCGTAAAATCTTCCACCACTAACATGTTCCTCTGGGGTTGGTCTGGCTGATCTCATGCATGGATACCACCACCATTTATAGCCTGAGTCAACTGTTCCATCACTGCAAAAAACTGTTCAGTTCCAATTCCGACCATCTCGGGATGCTGATTCGGAAGTTTATTTCCTTCTATATTCCTTCCTAGCACTGCTTCCCTGTTTCCTCTACGGAAAACCATTCTGAACAAACATGTCTTAGATGAAGCAACATGGTAATCTTCAAATGGTATATCATTTCAACAAAAATATTTTTGGATAATCATTTAATAGATTTTTAACTCCTAAAGTTATCTAAACCGACCTTTGATACCAACTATAAGGCCCCAACCTTAAACCTTACTTAATCTTGAGTTATTACAAGATTACACATTGAGGATCTTTTCAGGTTTAGAGTTTTTGAGAATTAGATCATAAAACTTGCATTACATTCCACATATAAACAAAGTGGTTACATAAAGATAGTATTCTTCTTTCCCATCAATGGAACATAATTAAAATAGAACATGGATTCTTTCTTGGCACTTCCTTGACACTATCATCATATCATGTACCTTTCCCTTGACCTGTGAAAAACATTTCAAATAAACTTTGGATGAGCATAAAAAAGCTTAGTAAGGGATATAAAAATATGGAAAGGAATAATGGGTACATATATACATAAGAATGAAATCATACTCTACCCATGAAACATAAGCACTTTAACATACCTCATCAAATCATGAATAAATCATAGAAATCATAAGACATAAAGGTAACTTAAGGAATTCATAACATTCTTACGTAGGGAGTAACCCTCTTGGTTACATTTGGAATACCCATCACAGTATATTCCGTAAATATCTTCAGAGAAACCTTAAAATTTCACTCCTTCGTGTTACCCAATGCATTGGAGAGCTATAACGGGCTCACCCGCCCTTAGTCTATCACGGAACCACCCGTCTTCATAATAATGCCCAAGAACCTCAACATAATCATATCACATAAAATATGCATAAAGGAAACATAACATTACCACCTTTCAATCACAAGATATCAATACAAAAAATTGATATAAACACATTATGAAAACCATTTTCGATACCAAAATAAAACAAAAGTAAAACATGGTATTTATTTTTCTTTTAAAAAGAAGGTATGGCTTGTAGAGGATGCCAAAACTCAAATAACAGTCACGACGGAGGGGAAGTCATTGTCGCCGCATACGTACGACAAAAACATTCCCTTTTGTCATTTATTAAACGCATCATATAAAAAAGATTCCTTTTGAATAAATGTAAAAGTCAAAGGGGTTTATACACCGTATAAAAGAATGTTGTGTATAAAATAAAATATGCCTCAATGAAAGTAGATTGAGACGAAGTCACATACCTTAGGTCTGATTTGACTCGGTCGTTCTTTAATGTCCTGAATACTAAACTTGAGTTAATTTATACTTGTTTAAGAACCTTTTTCAAGTTCATTATTCCTTTTATATCACTTATTTCAATGTCATGAACACTATGTAATTATTTAAGTTAATAACAGTCGTTTTAACGATCATTGGTACTTGAGTAAAAAATAAGCCCTTTATAATTAAAATTTGTTCTTGTATCCATTATATCCAGGATTATAATCATGATGTATATAACATATATATCATATATATTCATTATATACGTGCATTTATAATATTACATAATCATTTAGAGGTAAGAAATGAAATGCACCATTCATGGAGACGGTAAGCCGTACGTACGCATGAACGCTACTTTCTTTTCTATTTCGTATTTTATAGAATGGAATCATAATGATATAAAGTTATATTATAATTCTAGTATAATATCATATATAATATCATAGTTCCATCCTTTATACGTCCCACATATGGTATTTAACAAATCAAATCACTTTAAGGGGGCGGTAGTCCGCACTTCCTTAAATGAAGATATCGCGTTTACCCATAATGGAAACCATAAAGGTATACCCAAAATAAAAAATACAGAAGCTTAAGTAAAACATAAACATATTATATATCATATATAAATATAGTGACATCTTAATGTCCACCTTTTAATGTGTTAAAAGAATGTTGAACAGTCATCGTTTCGGGAGGCATAAATTCACCATCCACGGAAACCGTATGTTCATTAACCATTAGATGTAGGTGTGTGTAAGTGTAGCTTGAATCCTTCTTATAAAAACAACCTATTATATTTAAGATACTGTAGTTGTTACAAAAGAAATAAATAAAAAGAGTTTAGGGGGTTGGAGAAGCAAAATAAAACAAAAGGACTCAAAAGAAGACATTACCTTAAAATCAGGTAACTCCCTTTGGATTGAGCTCAAAGGATTCCTTGGGAAGACTTCTGCCCAAAGTGAGGCTCCAAGGAGTAAGAGAGGGAAGTGGAGAGACAAAATGGGCAGGTTTTGGCCGAGCCAAATGCTTTGGGAGTGTGGGTAAAGAGGTAGAGGTGGGGGCCTTTTATAAGAGGAGAGGAGGGGCACTCTTGGAAAGTAAAAAAATATTACTTTATTTGAAAATGTGTTTCGGATTTAAATGGTACCACATTGATATAATTCGAGGATAAGATGATAAGGGTTCGAAATCCACCCATACAATAGGTTTTCGACAAGTGTAGGTCATATATTTTAAATTATCTTTTCATTTTATTTAAATCCTTTATTAATGAGGTAATCGCTACATCATTATGATGTCATAAATAATTTTATTTATTTAAAGTCTAAAAATTATATAAAAAATACTATGATATAGGAATTCGTTTTCGCTTTCTAATGAATATTTATAGTCAAAAATCTGACTTTTATATCCCCATGTAAATTTTTTTTTAGTAAAACATATTATGTTTGTGTCATTTTTACTTTAACATTTAATAAAAAGTTATTTATGTCATTTCCCTACCAAAGTGGCTCCATGGGGTCCCCAAGTTGACCCATGGCTTTTCGTGGTCGGCCATGACACAACCAATGAGGTTAGTACATTTTTCAAGCTCATCGCATTTTATTAATGCATTATTTTTACCTTAAACTACACTAATTACATCTAATCGCGATTAAGAACTTAATAAGTTACTATTCACCAATAAATTATTTTAATCCCATTGAACCACATTTTAATTCTTAAAGACAACACTGTATGTCGGATTTTTGAAAATCAAATCACAGATGTGGCAAAGTTTCATTTAAACGAAAAATCAGTTTCTTTATCTACCACTTAGTGGTTTCACTATTCATCAAAAATTGAAGTTTTTCAGAAAAATACCAAAACTTCACCCTAAGCTATATTTGATATTATGAATTCAAAAATGAATTGTATTTTTCAAAATTCAAAACATATAAGTCACATTAATTAATTTAATAATTAATTCCCGCTGTCATGACAAATAGCGTGTTTTTATGAAACAATAAGTATCAAAAGATTGACACTAGTTTAAGTCCAATTTTAAAGTGAAATTGATTCCAATGGCCACCATTGGATAAAATGGTAAAAATATATTATAATTTCACTTCATAACCAATTCAAAAGATAATCTAATCAAATAAATAAATTAGATTAAAAAGCAGTTTTGATGTAAAATGCAGCATTTTTCACTATTCATTAAAAAATGAACATCGTCTGAAAAATACCAAAAATTCACACAAAGTAAATTTTGATGTCCCAATCATAAATAATATGTTTATTTTGACAAATATAGATTATAAAATTGTCAAAATATTGATTTAAAAAGTGTTTTCCATCAAAAGGCAGTAAAACAATCTTTTAAGTATATTAGTGTATTCCATGCTTAAGATTAGATATATTTTCATTTTAAGCCTCTAAAACACTATATAATTCATTAATAGACATAGATAAAAATATATATTACTCATTACTTACTTGGGATGTTACAACAACCATCCACCATCGCACCATAACGAATATTCACGGTCTCACTATGAACATTATTTATTCTTTTCTTTTAACCGATATCCCGTTAATATTTATTTTTACTGATTTTTACTTTCCCATATTTTTTTAGTGACATTTGACATTCCCAAATGATACAACAGAACAGTTTCACTCAATGTTTCACCCGAACTCTCTCCAACTCACTCTTTCTGAACCCTCTCAACGTTGAAACCCTTCTCTTCTTCTCTCTCACCCGAACCATCCATAGATGACAAGGATGAAGCATCCATCTTCATATACTCCTGAGAAGCATAGCTCGAAGAAGAATAAAATAGCACCGAAGCATGCACCAGAAGGAACCCTGAATTCAAACATTGTAAACTGCACTATAGTTCATAAAAAGAATGTTTTCCCAGAGAGGATATTGTCTAGAAAATCATTGGTTTTAAAAGTTTTGAGAGAACAAGGCTGGATCGCATGGTTCTATAGAAAAATAGACCAATTTACCTGAGGTTGTTATCTTAGTTCGATCAGTTTGTACAATTTTTTTTTGATGCTAGTGAAATCTATGTTGTAACAAGTTGGGTCAATGGACAAAAATGATCTTTGTCTTCAAGGATATGGGATGCATGCCTTAGGATTCCTCACGATGGAATTTTTTATGATTATCAAAGAGATCCCCCTCCTAAAACCAATATCATTGACCTGGAAAATGATCTAGAAACCTTAACTGGAAATGGAAACAAGAGAATGACCATAGCTACTCAACAGGATGTGGAGACAAGGCTATTGTTTAAGTTTGTTCAGAACATGATTAGCCTAAGGAAAGTTGACTTTGTTGTATTGAATTATCGGGATGTTTTTATGATTCACCTAATGATGAATGGACACAAGATAAATATGTGCAAGTATATCATTCACCATATGTGTGAATTGATTAATGTAACATCCAAATACACCTCTTTGTTTTATTCTAGGTTGATCTCAACTATTCTTGTTGCCAAAAGAGTAGTTGGACCAAATGAAGATGTTTTTATGGATTTTGAGTTTTGTTTATCTAAACCTACAATCAAGAGGACAAGGATCAATAGGAACACCTGGAATAAGGAGTGGGTTGAAGATAATGAAAATATTTATGAGATGTTCAATCCTGTTGATTATCCAACAAGGCCAAAGGATATTACTGATCCTTGATTGGAAGTAGATGACATTGTTGAATATTCAGAATATGAAGAAAAAGAGGAAGAGGTAGCCGGAGTACCTCATAGAGAAGAGGCAGCTTTACCACATAGAAAAGAAGTTGGTGTTGAAAACGAAAGGACTGTTGTTCCTCCCATTGCTCCTGGAAACAAACCCCATACCACTAGCGATGTTGTTGATCTGGAAACCCAACTTGAGGCTGCAACAAACTTAAGTATCCATGAATCTGAGCAGCAAGCCATGGAAGAGGCTATAGTAGGAGAACTCCCTGTTATCCAAGAAGCTATTTTGGAAGACCATCTAGAGGAACAATCTTATCCTAAAATAATACCCTCTACTAATTAGAGAATGGAAATAGCATTTCAATTGTATAGCAAGAAATGGATGAGGAAATTAGAACAAATCCTCTAGATCTAGACCAAGTACCTGAGCCTTATGGTCCTGGAAAGGAAGCACATTTTGAGGGGGAGGAACCTCAAAATATTGAAACTAGTAAAGCTGAGTCTGTTGAAGCATCTCAACCAACTGAGTCTTTTTCTATGTACACTTAGTATAAATTCCCTAGATTATATGATGTAAGTGAATCTCAACATGTGACTGCAACTAGGATTGATATTTCTTCACTATTTTAATTATGTCGGTCACACACCCTGAACCTCAATGAGAATCTGAACCTAAAACTAAACCTGAAACTGAACCTGAACCTCAACGAGACCCTGAACCTTCCCATGTACCACTTCCTTCTCTTGCACCATTACCTGATAAGAAATATCTTTTCATCATGGATGATCCTAATGTGTTTGGATATTCTATCTTAGCTACAATTGAGAAAATTATGTCCTCTCAACCTCGTCTTGTGACACAACTGAGTTAGGAATACGCCTCACTACATTTGGAAAACATTATTCTGCAAATTCAACCTAAAATGATCCATGAAATTCAAGAAGTAAGGGTTGAAAACAAGTTTCATAGTAATGATGTTGCAACCCTCAAAGGTATGGATGAAAACCTCCAAAAAGAACTGCATTCCAGATCAGAGCCTACACTTGTTGCTTCTTCTCCTGAACCTACTATTTCCAACATTTCTCGAGATATTATGTCCTAGATTCATCCATATCTCTTATACATTGATGGAAATATTAGAGAAAGGCACACACAGATATTTCACCAAATGAGATAGCTTTTGGAGAACCTGAATAAACTTACAGATAAATACACTGGATATCATCAAAAGGTCCTGAAACAACTCAAGTCTCTCACCATAGCGGTCAGAGCTTCTCATTCTTCTGGTCAATCCTCTACATCTTCTTTGGATAGTTCTCTGATCAGATCTATAGTCTAGGAGAAGATTCAGAATTCCCTCAGTGGTTTTAATATGGATTCTTTATATTATGTTGTTAAGAACGGTGATAGAGTGCATGACCTGGTTCAAATTCATTCCAGGATTTCCAATGATGCTCAGCATGAGATCACTAAGAAAATAAATTTCAATCTCAACCATATTTTCTCCAAAAATGACCTGTCCAATCACTTTAAGTATCTTGGTGAGAATCTGAGAATACCTCCTATGACTCAGGAATTCAAAACTCATGTTTTGAAACTCACTATGTTTACCATATTTTTGGACATGTTCATAGAAAATATAGATGATTTTGAATAGGCAATGCAGTATGGGGGATAAATTATTACATACTTCATCAATGTTATGAAGCCTTACCTTCATGTCCAGAGTACAGAAATAGTTGCTCCAGCTGCTACCCCTCTCAGACATGGACTGCCTGCTTTAGCCTCAACTGCCATGTCAGTTAGCCAAGCTCTTACTCAGATCAGGCCTTTGATTCTTGATCAGCCCGAGCCTATATCTTCAACAGCTCCCACCTTGGATCCCTCAATCCTCGAAGGTCTACCTTTACCTTCTTTGTCTACAACTTCTATGCCTTCTTCCACATCTGCAATTTCCCCTATGGCTTCCTCCTCTACTTCTGATAAATTCAATGAGAAGGATCATACATGAAGAAGACCACTGCCTACTATTTTTGATGGGGATGTCATTAAATTTTTGTATTTCTATTTTATATTGAACTATTATCCTTTTTAATGACATATGCACTATTTTCCCTCCATTCTTTCTAAATTTTGATAATCCCAAAAGGTGGAGACAAATTTATGTGTTATTTTAAAATATGTTATTCTATATGCTATATTCTATCTAGTTGCATCTCATTTATACTTTACCTATACATTATTTGTGATCATAAAAAATTGGGATATTGTTGGACTCCTCATGTATTGATCATGTTTTAATGATCAAAAATATCATTACTATTTAAAAATCTCAATAATAATTACAAATCTTTTTAATGATCAAAAATCTCAAAAATCATTTCAATTATGTGTATTTATGTTTTAAGTTATCTTATACTTTATAATTGTTATTATCAATTTATTATATGCATATTACTATTTATTTCTGAATACAGTTGTTTGTCTAAGTACAAGACACTGTGAGCAAGACACAGACACCGTGAAGCTGTAAGATAGAAACACTAAAGCATACACCGTGAATCCTAAGTCTCAGACACCGTGACCAATGGGACACCGTGACCCCTATACACCAGGACATAGTATGCCTAACACCATGAATAAAGACACTAAGAACAGACATCGTAATCCAGACACTCTACCAAACACAGTTAGCAAGACACAGTCATCAAGGCACCGGGAATCCATAAATGATGAGCAAGGAACTGGAAGCCAGAAACTGTAATCCAGAAACCATAAGTGAGACATCATGAAGGAGACACCGTGAAAGAGACACCGTGAAGGAGACACCGTGAAGGAGACACCATGAAGGAGACACCGTGAAAGATACACCATAAAGGAGATACCGTGAAGGAGATACCATCAAGGAGACACCGTTTGCATAACTACTTGACATTGTTTCTTTAACTCTTTCGACATTTTACTGTTTAACTTTTTAACGGTCATATTTGATGACTTTAATATACTTAAATAATTAATGTTTATTTGTATACATAGTCTGTGGTACGAGGCATGAAATACATGGAACCTGTCGGCTCAACCTCATGCATTTGAAGATAAAGAGAAATGTGCCAAAGAGGAAGAACATATACGTGGAAATACAGACAATACATGCGATCACCGTACAAAGAAGAAAAGAAATCATGATAACGAAGAAGACATTGAAAGATATTCAAGAGAAGCTTTGTCCCATACATGTAATTAGACACTACCGAAGAAAACATGAAGTACATAAAAAATTCACTCGTGAAGAACACCAAACTGAACCACGACACTCTATTTTTCTCACAAAAACCATAGAAGGACTCAAAGCCTCATCTATCTCAATCCAAATCAGTCCTGAGCTTCACTCATAACGCATAGAGCATTCTAAATTCATCTCTATCTGTTTAATATTTATTGTGTTTCATTCTTTTACATTTTGAGCAGTGTGTGATTTGTTTACACACACTGACTCCTATGCTGAACGGGAGGATTTCATAATCCTCACACCAAACTCTTTACCCTTGTTTACCCACGAAAACTGTGGAAGAGGTCCCTTTGTGGCCTTGTCATTATATTATTTTCCCATGAATAACTGTGGTAGAGGTCATCGTACATGGACAGTCTATGTACTGTAGTTTACCCCGATCCGGGGTGTGGATCAAATTTATATATAAATTTGAGAGGATGAAGTCTCGGCTTGTGACTGAACCTCTTGGTTATATCTATTGTGCATTCTTATATTTAGTTTAAAGTATAATATATATTTTATATTCCGCTACTAATTACTTTGAAATACAAACCTATTTTAAAGTTACTTTGATAGTTAATCTAGAAAGTGTTTATAACTATTGTAAATCAGTATATTAGTTTCAAAAGATAATTTAAACATCTGATTAAATTAACTGAGACCTAATCAATCTTTGAGAACCTAATTGCACTTTTATAGCTTTACAAATTCACTACAGTTTAACTTGTTTTATAAAATGGAGATTTTAATAGAAATATTTTTAACAGAAATTTCAATTGGAACTCAATTCACCCCCACCCCATTCATGAGTATCCACTCCGACCAAAAATTGTTATATAAAATTTTATATTTAATTTTAATATTCAATCTTTCTATACTTATGAAAAGATAATCACTAGAAACAGCTTTTTCATTAGATCTATACGTTTAATTTTATGTTGTTATTTTATACTTTTGGAAATTAAAATTTGAAATATAGATTCCATATAAGGAATCATCAATATTTACACTATATAATAAAATCAAAATGATTTTCTTTTCAAGATATTTTTAAAAATAAAAAATATTAATTACTGTGGTTAAGTTTAAAATAGGTTTATTAAGGGGTTAAATGTAGCTAAAATGACCCCAATAGCCCTGAGATGGAACCTAATTTATTGTAACAACCCAAAATTTTATCAATGAAATTTCACTTCTTATAATTATTTAATATATTATAAAATAAATAAATCAAATATATCACCTAATAAAAACAATATTTTCATAAATTTAGAATGAAATAAGTAGAATTTATAGAAATTAATGAACCTATATTAATGAAATAGTAATTTGACAATTATAAAAGTAATATAGCCATTAAGAATAGTAAACCATCAAATAGAATAGCATCTTTTCCAATGATTGTATAAATAATATCTAGGTAACTTATGAGTAAAAATATAACATATTTATATCATGGAATATGTAGATAACTGTTTCACAAATGATAAACAATGTATTTGTATTATTGTGAAAATTAATTGTTTATTTAATATTTTATAACTAATATAATGATTTAGAACACAAATTAATTTCATAAAATAGATTAATAAATTAATATTTTGTTTTATTTTGATAATTTTATGAGTTTAATTAATTTTTTAAAGTGTTATAAAACCTGTTAGAATATTAAAATATGTATTTTTCTAGAAAATGAAAATTTTAACTTAATAAATAATTTCTCATATTTCAAAAATTAATTTTCTAAAATAGATCCTATTTTTTAATTATCCATATCCAAAAATGGTTGGCGTTATTTTTATTCTTAATTAGAAGAATATTTTTTGAATAGTGAAATTTAATAATTTATGGTTTTTAAAAAATACAAGAAGTATAGACTAATGGATGATGTATAGAATGAATAATCATTCATTGGTTTGAAATAAAATGAACTAATTATACTACATATCCATATTAATCAACACTATTTATAGTCTTTATCCAAAATAACACTAAAATTAATAAAATAATAAATAATACTCCTCTCCACCCATTTTAAATACCACATGTCGCCACTTCTTCTATTAAAACCTCCAAATCCATTAATATTGCCCAAATTAAACCCAATCCTCACATAGTTAAGATCATTTTTCTCAAAACAATTACCAATCCCACTTAAGGATAATGCATCATAAATTCCCTTCCATCTTCCTTTTATTCAAAAAATGAAATCATCCTTTGTGATGTGTCAATGTATGGCCATTGTGGATAATGCATTCTAATTATACATTTAAACCATCTAGGGTGGCCATAAAACCATTTTTTATGTTTAAAACAGATAATAATATATTTATTACAACTTTTTAGGGTTCTATAACATTTGTATATGACTAATATTAAATAATAAAACTAAACTGGTTCATGATAATAAAAAATTCACCAAATTAAACTAATGTTCTTTATTTACATTTTATCTAAATAATCATTATAAATTCTATAAAAATTATATATGTAACCATTTATAATTATATATTAGCATTAATATCATATACTTACTCTTCTATATTTTTTATTCAAATTTTCAATAACTAAAATAATTAAATTCCAGGGAACCAATCGAAATATCACGAATTGAACACTATATAAATGAAAAAAATGAATTTTATAAATCATAAAAAGGGCCATAAATGATCTTAAATAAATTATAAAAAATTAAAAATATATAGAATTGTTTTTGAATTAATTAATTAATGGATTTAATTTGATTATTCTAGATATTAATTTCACCTACTAAATAGTATTCTATATAAGGTAAGGGATTCTCGCAAAACCATCATTTATCATTCGGGTTATGCTTTCACATTCTTTTCCACAAAATAATTATTTATTAATATTATTTACTCATTCTAAATTCTATTTTCATTTTCCAATAATATTTTACTATATCAATTCTTCTTTCATTGATGCGGGAACATTTGTTTTAGAAGTTTCTTTTCGTATCCCCTCCTAATAAAAAAAACAAGATTAAGTGAACTTCAAAATTTATTGCCTATTTTCAACTACCATCCATATTCTATATTAATCAAATATTATTCATTTAAAATAAATATTTTTATCAGGAAATTATATCTTCATTCATTTATTGTTTATTTGAATGATTATGTCATTTTTGATTTTAATGCCCTTTAATATTTTCATTGAACCGCACTAAAATGGCTCATTTTTTATGTTTCTAAAACAATAATTCTAAATGTTGTTACTTTAGTATTGCATAATGTATTATGATATATAACTATTTTCCATTATAATACTCCATATATAATTTTAATCAATTATTTCTCAGAAATCGTTATTATACACCCAATATTTATGCCTTACGTTATTATTATGATACTCAATTATTTTCTTATGTAACTCTCAGGTTTATACCTTACGTATGGTTCTCCACGAATCAAAAATATTCATTTACATGTTATTATATTTTCACCCAAATAGATCTCCAATTCATTGGGTTATGTTTAGTCTCATGAAATGTCCGGATGGGACAAAAAGTAAACGTAATTCCTTTATGGAACTTTGTCCCTAGTGTGCAACAGTCTTGGAAGTTATCCGTTAATTATTATTACATCTTGTTGTATATTACTAGAATATTCATATTCTTCCATGATTACATGACACAATGTTATATATTTTATGATTATTTCTATTTATTCATGTTCCATTCCTTTTTATATCATCATGTAATGCCTTCCAACCTAGGTGATATGCTTTATTTCTATGTTTATTCCCTTATTAGATATTGTATCTCTTCCCTTTTGTTCATGTATTCACTAGGATATCCTAGGATTATGTATGATCTCAAATTAAATTAGTTGATGATGGTTGATTTTAAATGAAATATGTTTTAATTTTGGTTTCATACAATCTAATTATGTGCATAGACCTCCAAAGACACTTGGCTTTACAATCTATGGCTTGTAATCATCCTCAAAATAAATTTTCTTTAATTTTATTAAAAGTCACTTTTTTGGAAAAGTGGGAAACTATACAGAGACCAATTCACGCTAAACACCCATCCATCACACACGTCATCCAAAATTCAGTTTTTTTTTCAAATTTCAAATTTCAAAACCAAAATGAAACACCACCAAATTCTTGTAATCGAGGGTCAATTTTTCTAAAAGTCATATAATAATATTTTTAAATGTAGAGGGTCATTAGATTTGGTATCCAAGAATGTTATAGTTATTTTTTGGGAACAATATTGTCAAAAATTCATAGCAACTCTAGGTATAATTTTATCACCTTGGAAAACATAGAATGAATATTAGGGAATAACTTGTTATTATATACATTAAATTTATAAGTTTATGATTCTATGTTCAATGTTTCATTTTTTTATATTTAATATCTAAACATTTTATCCCACTTCATTGTCCTTTCTTTTTCTTTTTTAATGAATGGAAATAGGAGAACTCGTGTCTACAATCAATGTGATAGTAAAAGTGATGATTTTTCTAATGAAATACCAAATATAATGGGAACGACCACTCAAAAAATAATGAAAGTATATGATCAAATTTCTGAAGTTATGAATAACAAATTTTATGGTATTTTACTCCCTCATTGTTTTATTATTTATCATGTTGTGGATGAATCCTTTATGTGACAAAGGCCTCTAATTTTTAGTGGATATTCAAATCCTACTATCTCGAAATAATTGATTAATTACACTGGGAAGATATTATTTTCCTTTCAATTATTAGATGAAAATAAAGACATAATTTTTTTCTATCATTTTTATATGGAAGTGTATTATTGGTGGAATGTAAAAAAACGAAAGGTCATTGATGGAAATTTATTCCATATATTGTGAATATTTCAATAAATTATTTTTAATAAAAAAATTTTATGAACCCACCATCATAAGAAGGGAAGGGAGGTTCCTAAGACTAAGTAAGAAAGAAAATTATTCTATCAGAACGTATGAGAAAAACTATGAAACAATTTTCTAATAAACCTCCATCTTTCTAACAAGAAATTAATGTATTTATGATATATTATTTAGTGGAATTATGTTGAGTCTATGAAAAGCCTTGGTGATCTGTGACTTTGAGATCTATGCTGATATTTTTCATTATTAAGTTAATCATGAAATGGGTATTTATGAATTTCAATGATATCATTAGAAAAGATATACAAATTCAAAAACCGAGTTTAAAATGAGAGGATCAATAGATAAATCCCATATTGGTTCAGAAATATGATACCCCATGTGTCAAATGTGTGGGAAGGAGAGTTTTGGAATCTACTAAATGGGAACCTAGGGTTGATTAAAATTTGGAATAGATGGGCATATAGATAATATTTTCCAAAAGTATATGAGAATCCCATAATTTTATAGAAATAATGGAAGGATCATATCGACACTCATCCAGTAGTGTAGTGTTTCAACTATAAGGAACATGATAATTATGTGAGATAATTCCCTATGAAAAGGGATTTTAGAGAAAATCACCTACAACAACCCTTAGGTAACAACAAAGGTATTTTTATATCACTAATGATAAAGTGGAATCTAATAATGATGCGTTGAAAGGTATTATAGTTATTCATTCAATAATAAATAATGTACTAATTTATTCTAGTTCTAAACATTATTTCACATATTTCATGTTTTGTATAACTATTAAAACACCACTACAAAATATAGAGGATGAGTTATCTATGAGAACTAAAAATTGGAAAACTATTTAATCCAAAGTATATAAATCCCCCCCAATAAATGTTTCTGGACTAAAAATTACAAAAATATTTTCATAATAATTTTGGTTGAGTTTGATTCGATAATGGGAACAGATTTCCAATATTTATTAAAATCATAAATCAACTTCATGGAAATGGAGATCACTCTTCACATGTCGAGGCATCCCCCAATTCTATAAAATTTTACGAATGAGAATTAATCTCCATAAAAATAATCATCTCATGTGTGGATACTATTCCCCTTTGAGAAAGAAATTCTAGTTCAAATATTTGAGACAAATGAGACAATCATGCTTGAAGATGTGAAGATTTTTATGGAATACACTAATGTTTTCCCTGAAGAATTTACTGGTCATCATCCAAAATGACAGTTTGAGTTCTCAATTGGAAAAATTTTGGGACTTCATCCTATATCAATGAAACATTATATAATGTTGAACATCGAGTTAATGGAAATTAAGAATAAATTATAATAGAATCCAGAAAAGGGATTAATATGCATGAGTGATTCACAATGTTGTGTGCTAGTCATCTTCTTCAAGAAGAATGATATATTAATGAGCCTATTTATTTCTAATTGTTAGCTCAAAAATATCATGATAAAGAACAATTATACCCTTACATGAATATATGACATGTTCAGTCAACTATGTTGGGTCATGTATTTCTCCAAGGAGGACCCCTTCCCTTGACATCAACAATTAATGGTGAATAAAGAAGATAATCAAAAGAAAACCTTTCAACCAAGGTATGAATACTATTATTTCATAGAGATTTCTGTTAGACCCATTAATGCATCTGAAATTTTTAGGCACATAATTATTATAGTCATTAGATATTACTTTGAAAGATTTGTTGTAGTTTTTATAGATTATATTATGATTTACTGCAAAATCAAGGGTGTGCTTGAGGGGAATTTTTATATTTCTCTAAAAACATTTCCAAGGGGTAAACTCTGTGAAATGTATTGAAAATGTGAGTTGTGAATGGAAGATATATCATCCTTTTATAATTTTATCACAAGAAAAAGAATATCTATGTACTCTTCCAAGATAAAAGAAATCAAAGAGTATCCTAGGCCAATAACATTAATAGAGATCCACAGATCCCATGATATTGAAGAGTATTAAAAATTATTTTTAAGAACTTATCGTGATTTTTAAACCCACTATCCAAGATGACATTGAATGGATAAAAGTTTATTTGGACTAGTGAGTGTAGAGACTAATTTAATGAGTTTAAGAAGAGGCATATCACTACAGTAGTACTCCCATATCTAATAACTATGGAACTCTTTGTGGTATAAAATGATTCTTTAAATATGTTCTAGGATATATAATAATGAAAATAATGATGTGGTATCATATGACTCTAGGAATTTAATGATTCATGTGAAAATATATCCTACTCATGATCTAGAGTTTGAGGTAGTGATAGTTTCACAAAAAATATAGTGGAAATATCTATATAGGGAAATGATTGAAATATATACTAATAATATGATACATGAATATATATTCAGGTAAAAGGATCATATTATCTGACTTCAAATATGGTTAGACATCATTGAGGATCATGAATTCTCAATCCATTACCATCCTGGTAAGGAAACTAAATTGGAAAACATTATAAGTAGAAATAATCATATAACAGTATCAATGATAAGAATAAAGAAGGAACCAATATTAATATATTTGAAAATTATGGACATTAGAATCATCAAGGAATGGAAATCATAAATCATTTATTAAATTATTTCTAAAACATTACTTATGAATAAAATAAAGGATGCTGAAAGAAATGATGTGGAAATAAACATGGTGAAAGCTATTAGAAAATAGACATCCTCAATGATCCAAATTAATGAGGAAGGAGTTGTAATATTTTTGTCACAAATATTTGTACCATCCAATCAAGAGATAAAGAGATATATTATTGATAATTCCCACTCCTCAACCACCTCTATTCACCCAGAGAGTATAATTTTGGATTGATATCTCTGAGAGAAATATTGGTGGGACAATATGTAGAAGAATATTTCCAAATATACATCGAATTCACTGGTATGTCATCGATTGAAGTCCAAAGGGAAAAATTATATAGGGATGGTACAAAGAATTCTCATACCAACATGGAAATGGGAAAACATAACTGTAGAATTATTCACTGAAAATCAAAAAAAATACAGAGGAAGCAATGATATATGTGTTTTTGTGGATCGTCTTAAAAAGGCGGGTCACTATATCACAATTATATATGACTTCAAAAAGGATAAAAATTCATATATATATATATATATATGAGTAGTTATATAGCTATATAGAGTACCATTACCAATTGTATCTGATCGAAAAATGAGATTCCCATCCATGTTTCTGAAAATAGTACTACATTTTCAAAACAATAATTTGAACCTTAGTAGGCCATATCATCCTTAAATTAATGTAAAATCTAAGTGGAATATTCAATAACTATAATACATGTTCATAGAATGTTCTGTGGACTTTAAGGGAGGATGGGACAATCATCTACCTCTTGTCAATTTCTCATACAAAAATGGTTTCCACTCGAGTATCCAAATAGTTCCATATGAATACCTTTATGGGAAGTTTTTTAGAACACCATCATGGTGGGATGAATTTAGTGAACATAATCTTATGAGAGATTTAATGGTCAATGAAATTATAGAAAAGGAGAAAACCATCTAGTGGAACATCAAGGAAGCCAAAATTTGATAGAAGAGCTCTGTTGATAATCGTTGATGGGGCCTTGAGTTTAAGGTTAGAGACATGTTATTCCTCAGAATATCTCCATGGAAGATGATCATGATATTTCGAAAGAATGGAAATCATAGTACCATGTACATCAACCCCTTCGAGACACTTGATCAGGTCGAAGTTGTTTCATATTGACTAGGAATTCCAACTAATATGTCTAAAGTAATAATTTACTCCACTTATCTTTCTTGTGAAAATACATTACAGATCCCACACATGTATAAATTCCAAAGGTGGTAAACTTGATAAAGACCTCTCATATGTAGTGCAGTCATTGAACATCTTGTACTGTAGAGAAAAAATTTTACACAACAATACTACTCACCCAGTTAAAATACTATTTTTGAACCATATGTAAGAAAAGGTGACATGGTAACTGTAGGAATCTATGAAAGCGAATTACATTTACATATTGTAACCTTAGTATATAAAACAATATTTTATTGGAAAATTTTTATATGGGGGGAAGAATGTAACAACCCAAACATTTATCAATGATACCGCTTATTATAATTATTTTATATATTATAATACCCTCGCATCACATAAGTAAACTTATTAAAACATTATTTTAATACATTAAGAGTGAAATAAGTTGTATTTATAGAAATTATGGAAACTATACCATTTGAATTTTAATTTAACCATTGGAATAGCAATGTTACCATTAAGAATAGAAATTCATCCAATAAAATAGTAACTTCACCTATAAATGTATAAAAAAATCTAGGTATATTATGAGTGATAATATAACATGTTTATATCATTGAATTGGTATATAAATGTTTTAAAAATGATATTTTAATTATTGATATTTTTCTAAAACTTAATTTTATATTAAAAATTTTAAAATTAATATAAATATTTAAGAGAAAATTTATTTTTTTTAAAATAGATACATAAATTATTATTATTTCTTCTTGGGATAATTTTATGAGACTTCAATTAATTGTTCAAATTGTCATAAAAATATTTGTAATAGAAAAATAATTATTTTTATAATGAATGAAATTCATAATTCAAAATATAATTTATAAATAATGGGAAATTATTTTCAATTAATCGAGTATATTTTTTAATTTACTAGTTGAAAAATGGTAGTGGTTCATTTTTTGAATGATTATAAAATAGTTGAATTTTTTAGAATAGTTAAATATGGTATTTTTTGGAATTTAACAAGCATATGAATTATTGAGTATTGGATGATATATGAATGATTTAGGAACCCATTTGTTATAAATCAAAAGAATCATATTCTTTAATTAGTCACAAGAATCAACAATGTTCATAGGCATATTTCAAAATAAAAAACAATTGAATAAATTAATCAAAAATACACCT
This sequence comes from Viscum album, assembly GCA_963277665.1. NCBI lineage: Eukaryota > Viridiplantae > Streptophyta > Magnoliopsida > Santalales > Viscaceae > Viscum > Viscum album. The sequence continues at coordinate 562,123,382 of OY728139.1, forward strand.
CTTCTCCCACTATAAATACAAACCCTCAGTACCAAATCTCCTCACACATCCAAATACGTAAATCATGTCCAAATTATTCCCAGTCCACTTCCCAAGTCTCTCCCACATTCTCAAGATCCATTGGTCTAAAAAAAAAGACCATCTCTATATTCCCTAAGGAGGCTCTCATGCAGAAGAAGTCCAAGAGGTAAAATCCCCTTCTTTTAATTTAATTTTAATATATTTTCATTCATTATAATATTCCGAACTATCTATTCCTAAGTGTAATGGAAACTCTATTTTATATTATATAATATAATTTTTTTGTGTTAAGGGAATAATCCAACATTATATCCCTTCACTATTCTTTTTAATCTAAAAATGAAATCATCATTTTTGATGTGTTGATTTATCACCATCATGAATGATGAATTTTAATTTATCATTACCACTATCAAAGATGGTCATAAAACAATTTTCATGGTCAAAATATATAATAATACATGTATTACAACTTATTTATTGTTCTTGACAATTATATATGCATAATATTAAATAATAATAAGAAACAAGTTCAAGATGATCGAAAATTCACCCAAATAAACTAAAATTCGTCATTAACATATTATTTAGTGAATAATAATCATTTGAATAAAAAATGATATATGTATCCATTTAAAATTATGGAGGAGGATGAAAATCATATAATTCCAACTCAATATATTTCCTTCTATTTGATAAGAACTCCAATAATTATACTCAAGGGAACCAATCATAAAATCTTGAGACGAACACTCCTAGAATGATGAAAGAAAATAGTATAACACATTAAAATGAAATAAATGGATAAAATTTTAATTAATAAAATATATGCTTAATAGGTTCTTAATTAACAAATTAATGGATCTAAGTTTATTATCCAAGAAATTACATGCATGTTTAGAACAGTTTTTAAGATAATCTAAGGGATTATCTCATAACCACTATTTTTTCTTCAAAATACACATTCTCTATATTTATCCCAATTTAATTGTTTAATATTATTATTAAATTCCCTTATATTATATTTTTATGTTCAAATAGTTTTATTCTAGATCATTATTTCATTCATTTATGGGTAAATACACGTTTTATAAGGTTCCCTTCTATTTTCCTCCCAATAAGAAAACCAGATTAAAGGGAATTTCTCAATTCCATACCGATTTTAAAGTCCCATACATAATACACTAGTGCAGAAAACGTTTTTTACGTCACCATTTTTTACGTCGGTTATATAAAACCGACGTCATAATATGTAAAACGAGGTTTTTTACGTCGGTTATTTCTTAACCGACGTAAAAACCTGTGTTCGGTACACATTTAACGTCGGTTATTTTTATAACCGACGTTATTAATCGCGCGGCTTCGTTTGTTACGTCGGTTATTTTTATAACCGACGTAACAAACGCGGTTTTCGAAGGCCCTTTGACGTCGGTTATTGAATAACCGACGTAACAAACGCGGTTTTTGAAGGCTTTTTTACGTCGGTTCTAAAATAACCAACATAAAAAAAGAATCCGCAGATGTTTTTGACGTCGGTTATTACATAACCGACGTAAAAAAAACGCGGATTTTGAGCCATTTGTTACGTCGGTTATATAATAACCGACGTAAAAAATGAATCGGAGGAAGGTTTTTACGTCGGTTATTGAAATAACCGACGTTATACATGTTTTTAAAACAATTATCACGTCGGTTATTGAATAACCGACGTGATAACTCATTTAAAAATTTACCCAGACCCGTGGATTGTCATTCGCGAGTTTACCTTCGACAGTCGCGACTCGTCTCTCTCGCGCGTAAACCCGAATCGGCTCGTCCATTTCGTTGGTTTAGATTCGTTTTGCGATCATCGTTTCTCATATTTAATCTCCTCGGATCAATCATCTAAACTCGCAGCACTCAGGTAATCCTCCCACTCGTTCGTTTTTTTTCGCGGATAGTAAATATATATGTGTTGTGATTTTTTTGTTGAAACTAGCTAAGATTCTTCGATTGCGAACCCTTTTAACTCGTTTTGGCATCATAATCTTATTTATCATCCCTAGATCTATTTGTTCGACTTGCAATATTGAGTAATTTTATGATTTCACTAATTTTTCATCGTTTTCTATAAATCCCCGAGAGGGTTGGGGCGTGTCCATTTGGATGGGTTGCCCTTTTACAGTTGTTACTACTTTATTCACACACAACCATGGCATAGGTGCATGGATTTGGGGTCGGGGGTGTCCAGGGGGGTTTACAAGGGGGTGGGTGGGTGTGGGGGGCTGTCCAAGGGTGTGGGTGGGTGTTGGGGGGTGTCCAGGGGGGTGTCCAAGGGGGTAGGGGGTGGGGGGTGGTGTCCAGGAGGGGTGGGGGGGCTGTCCAGAGGGTTGGGGGGTGTCCAGGGGGGTGTCCAAGCAGGTCGGGGGTGGGGGGTTGTGTCCAGGAGGGGTGGGGGTGCTTTCTAGAGGGGTCGGGGGCTGTCCAGAGGGGTCGGGGGGTGTCCAGGGTGGTGTCCAAGGGGATGGGTGGGTGTGGGGGGCTGTCCAAGGGGGTGGCGGCCTGTCCAGAGGGGTCGGTGGGGTGTCCAGGGGGGTGTCCAAGGGGGTGGATGGGTGTGGGGGGCTGTCCACGTGGGTGGCGGCCTCTCCAGATGGTATTTGGGGTTGTCCGGGTGGGTGGGGGGGCTGTCCAGAGGGTTGGGGGATGTCCAGGGGGTGTCCTAGGGGGTAGGGGGTGGGGGGTGGTGTCCAGGAGGGGCGGGGGGCTGTCTAGAGGGGTCGGGGGTGTCCAGGGGGGTTTACAAGGGGGTGGGTGGGTGTGGGGGGCTGTCCAAGGGCGTGGGTGGGTGTTGGGGGGTGTCCAGGGGGTGTCCAAGGGGGTAGGGGGTGGGTGGTGGTGTTTAGGAGGGGTGGGGGGGCTGTCCAGAGGGTTGGGGGGTGTCCAGGGGGGTGTCCAAGCAGGTCGGGGGTGGGGGGTTGTGTCCAGGAGGGGTGGGGGGCTGTCCAGAGGGGTCGGGGGGTGTCCAGGGGGGTTTACACATCGATTTGTTTTATATTTCAAAATTGTTATATTCAAATTATGATTTTTTTCATATAAACATATATTTGTCTTATCTAAAAAATATATATATTTTTTCTATTTGTTATAGGTAATAATGAGTCGAAGTTGGATTACGGCACATCGAATGAGCAATGAATATGAGGAAGGTGTTGATGCCTTTTTGGAATTTGCTAAACGAAATGTTCCAAGTAGTGACATTTTTTTCTGTCCATGCCTGAAATGTCTGAATATGAAGAAGTTGAAAAGTAGAGAGATAAAAGATCATCTGATTTGTCATGGTTTCAATTCGAGTTACAACCCTTGGATTTGGCATGGCGAAACTGGACAGAATGTCACTGATGATAATGAATCGCAAGATGGTAACTCCGATGGAATTGAAGAAATGATTCGCGATATTGTAGCAGAACAAATTGAGATAGAACCGAGAGTTGCACGTCTATATGGTGATGCCGAAAAACCATTATATCCTGGTTGTACAGATTTTACGGTTTTGTCAGCGGTGTTAAGATTGATTAACCTAAAGGCGAAACATGGATGGAGTGACAGAAGTTTTACAGAGCTGCTACAATTGATGAAAGACATTCTTCCAAAAGATAACGATCTTCCAGATTCACATTATAAGGCCAAAAAAATATTATGCCCGATGGGATTGGGATACAGGAAAATACATGCATGTCCGAATGACTGCATTATATATAGGAAGGAATATGAATTTCTGAAAGAGTGTCCCAAATGTGGGACATCACGGTATAAGGTGAAAGAAAAATCAAAAGCTGATGTAGAGATTACAAAGCTCCCTTCAAAGGTATTTTGGTATTTTTCTATAATTCCTCGTTTCAAACGTTTATTTGCTAATTCACATGATGCAAAAAGGTTAAGATGGCATGGTGATGAGCGGGTATGTGATGGAAAAATACGTCATCCAGCTGATTGTCCACAATGGAAGAAAATTGATACCCAGTACCCTACATTTGGAAATGAAATTAGAAATCTGAGACTAGGCTTGTGCACAGATGGAATGAATCCATACCGAACCCTCAGTAGCACACATAGTTCATGGCCTGTTTTATTGGTAATTTACAACCTCTCTCCTGAAGTTTGTATGAAGCGCAAATATGTCATGTTGAGTATCATGATCTCTGGTCCAAAGCAACCCGGCAATGATATTGATGTATACTTGTCACCGCTGATTGATGATTTGAAACTTTTATGGGCTGATGGTATTAGGGTGTATGATTCTTATAAAATGGAATATTTTCAACTGCATGCAGTGCTTCTATTCACTATAAATGACTTCCCAGCATATGGAAATTTGTCTGGATACAGTGTTAAAGGTCATAAAGCATGTCCAATTTGCGAACAACAAACGTCATATTGTCAATTGCATCATGGGAGGAAAACAGTGTACATGGGTCATCGAAAGTTTTTGCCTATGGATCACCCTTATAGAAGACTAAAAAAGGCATTCAATGGCTCACAAGAATTTGATACTGCTCCTCAACCTTTATCCCCAGAATTGTATTTTGAGAGGGTGAAAAACCTTGATGTGACATTGGGAAAGACACAGAAATCTGGTAATGATAGACATATTTGGAAGAAAAGGTCAATATTTTTTGAGCTACCATATTGGAGGTATCATGAAGTCAAACATAATATTGATGTCATGCACGTGGAGAAGAATATCTGTGATTCTTTGATCGGAACATTGCTATATATTAAAGGAAAGACAAAAGATGGGTTGAATGCAAGGTTAGACCTACTGTCAATGGGAATACGTTTGGAGTTAGCTCCCACTCCTAAAGGAAGACGAACATTTCTTCCCCCGGCTTGTCATACATTATCGAAGAGGGAGAAAAGTAGCTTCTGTCAGTGTCTTCATGATATCAAAGTGCCTCAAGGTTATTCTTCAAATGTAAAAAATTTTGTCTCATTGAAAGACTTGAAGTTGATAGGTATGAAATCACATGATTGTCATGTCATGATGCAACAAATTCTACCAGTTGCACTGCATGAAATATTGCCCATCCGTGTCAGAAAGACTATAATGAGGTTGTGTTATTTTTTCAATTCAATTTGCAACAAGGCGATTGATGTGAATGCTTTGAACATTTTGGAAAAGGATGCAATTATTATACTTTGTCATTTGGAAATGTATTTTCCTCCAACTTTTTTTGATATGATGGTGCATTTACTGATTCATCTGGTTCGAGAAATAAGGCTTTGTGGACCTGTATATCTTCGTTGGATGTATCCTTTTGAAAGGTATATGAAAATATTAAAGGGATATGTTAAAAATCCATATCGACCTGAAGCCTCCATTATTGAAAAGTATATTTCTGAGGAGGTAGCAGAGTTTTGTACGAGTTACTTGGCTACGACGCAACATATAGGTTTGCCTCCCTCTCGCCATGAACGGGTTAATAATGAGGGAAAGGGGATTCATGGATTGAAAGTCAAATCACTGTCAGCTGAACATATGAAGAAGTTAGAATCATACATCTTGAATAACATAGCTGATGTTCAACCGTATATCACATTGCATATTAATGAGTTGAAACAATGTCATCCAAAGAAGAAAGAAATGTGGATTTTGAATGAGCACAACAAAACTTTTTTGCCATGGTTTAAGAAGACCTTGCTTGGTAGATCAGATGTATCAGAGACATTATAATGGATAGTGGGTGGTCCATCTTTAAATGTGATAACATGGTCCGCTTATGACATTAATGGCTATACATTTCATACGAAATCTCAGGACAACAGAAGTGCAGTTCAGAATAGTGGTGTATTGGTGTTTGCAGAAGCAATGCATTTTTCGAGTGCTAAGGACAGAAACCCAATTTCGGCATCAAGTGCATATTATGGAGTGATTGAAGACATATGGGAGGCTGATTACTTTAAAATTAAAGTTCCCGTTTTTAACTGTAAATGGTTTATCGGTAACAACAGTGTCAGACACGATGAATTTGGAATGACACTTGTTAATCTGAATAGATTGGAAGACACAGCTGATTCTTTTATAATGGCAACACATGCCAAACAAATTTTCTATGTAGTAGATCAATCAGATATGCAGTGGGCTGTTGTTTTACAAGGGAAAAACCAATATGTTAGTGAGGATGAATTTGATGAAGATGCTGATTTATGTGAGATCCCTACTTCCATGGAAAGATTAACAGAACATAATGATGAGTATGTTGAAGACATGGTTTGTGCCATAAGGAACGATCACGACGAAGGAATTTGGGAAAACAATCCAACTGTACATTCCTAAAATTACAGGTAACACAAGTTTATTTCTTGTTTACATTTAGTTTTTTCATATAATGTTAGATACTGTAAAATTTTTACTTATTAAAATATGTATCAAACAAAAACGATAAAACAATGAAAACCGTAAAGAAGAGAAGTCCTGGGCGCACCGGCAACCGGTCCTCTCTGTCTGAACCACCGGACGGCCGCTGGCTCACCATCGGCCGGCCGGTGGACCAGACAGAGCCTTCCTCTCTGTCTGGATCACCAGCGGCCGGCCGGTGTTGAGCCAGCGGCCGGCCGGTGGTTCAGACAGAGAGGAAGGCTCTCTGTCTGGTCCACCGGCCGGCCGGTGCTGAGCCAGCGGCCTGCCGGTGGTCCAGACAGAGACCGAGCCTCTCTGTCTGGATCACCAGCGGCCGGCCGGTGTTGAGCCAGCGGCCGGCCGGTGGTTCAGACAGAGAGGAAGGCTCTCTGTCTGGTCCACCGGCCGGCCGCTGGATCACCACCGTCCGCCCGGTGGACCAGACAGAGAGCCTTCCTCTCTGTCTGGATCACCAGCGGCCGGCCGGTGAGGAGCCAGCGGCCGGCCGGTGGTTTAGACAGAGGAAGGCTCTGGTCCACCGGCCGACCGGTGGTGATCCAGCGGCCGGCCGGTGGTGAGCCAGCGGCCGGCCGGTGGCATCAGTGATTCCACTTTTCAGCTGTCTTATGCCAACTCCTTGGCAACATTTTGCCTGTGTTTACCATGTTTATCATTGTTTAACATGCTTACCATATTACCGATGTTTACTATTATGTAATTTAGTACACTTTTCTATTTGTGAACTAATGTTTGTTTTTTTGATTTGAAGGAAAATGACAGATCAATCAGTTGATCAGCCACATGATTCTGGAGATGAGCATATTGGTCATACATCTGGGGAGGAACATTCACATGCTCCTATTACGAAAAAGAGTTCAAAGGTTGGTAAGCGTGGGTGCACACGTTTACCAAAATTATCACTTGCCCGTACGAAGGAGGAGAGGATAGTCGTGGAGTTTGATGAGGATGATCTTCCTAGAGGTCCAAATGCTAAAGATTTTAAGGGTTTTGTAGCAACTCAGGCTAAGAGCAAAGTAAGCATTCTCTATGATGATTGGAGAAGTGTGGATAAGGCGATAATTTCTCAGCTATGGGAGACCATCTTGGTAAGATCTTTTGCTATTGTTTGACTGTTCTTTAAATGTTTCTAGTATATATAATATTTTTAACCTCTTTTTTATCAGATGACATTTGATATTCCTGACACTGGAGGAGTCAGGAAGAAATGCTTATCGTTGGCTGCTAGGAGATGGAGGGATTTCAAATCTACCCTCTCATCTGATTTCATTTATGGTCATAGGAGTCGTGAGAATCCATGTCGTATATATCCTTTTATAGATGAAGACACATGGAGACAATTTTTTGAAAGTAGAAGAAAAGAATCATTTTTGGTAAGGGCAATGTAAACTTTTATAAGCTTTCTTATATAAATGATCTTATTATTGTTTTGTTAATGATTACTTATTCTTAATTTACAGCAAACAAGGAAAGCTCATCAAGAGATCCAGTCTAAAAATGTATACCCTCATAGTTTATCTCGGGGAGGGTATGCATTATTGGAAGAACAAATGATGGCAGAAAAATGTCAACAACTAAGAGCTGAGTCTTCAAGCTCTGGAGAGGTGGCCCCTCCATCCCCTCCATCTAGACATGAGAAATGGAAAAGAGCTCGGAAGGGCAAAAAAGGACAATATCTTTCGGAAGAATCGAGACTCGTAGTTGAGAGGATTGTAAGATATCTATTTTATTTATTTAAGTTTACTATTTTCGTCATATATTTCCAATCATTATAGAAAAGTTCAATTACTTATTACAGGACTCTCTTGAGGAGCAGAGTTCACAGGGGACATTTACACCATCTGGGAGGGAAGATATTTTATCTGTGGCATTGGGAAAGCCCGAACATCCTGGCCGTGTAAGAGGATATCCGGCAGGTGTATCGGTAAGAAAAGTGTTGCCACGTTCCTCAACTTCTAACGTTGAAGGAGTTTATAAAAAAAATAGAATCGTTGGAGGCTGAAGTCCATAATATTAATGCGACAATGGAGGACAAGATTAGAGCATCAGTGCAGTTAATGTTTGCAGACTTGCAAAGACAATTTCAGGGTGCAGCTCCCACTCCACCTCTCCCAATAGCTCCCACTCCCCCACCTCAGCCTGCGGACCCCGTTTTTGATCCTCCTCCTCCGCCGCAGCTACCTACTTATTGTGAGTTGTATGTTGATGATCCTCAACATCATATAGTTGCATATGGGATGGTATATTGTATAGGAGATACAGTTCATCATCAACAGTTAGAGGTAGAGAATCAGAGGGTCACTGTACAGGATATTATAGATAGATCAGCTCGGATACCATTACCTACAGATGAGGTGACGACAGTTGGACATAGTATCGGCCATTTTTTACTTTGGCCATCCAGACTTCTTCGACTCATTACCATAGAGGTATGGATGTTATATCTTTTATTTTATATTTTTATTAATGTTTTATCATTTGAAAACTAATATATTTTTCAATTTATTTTTACAGGAATACTTCAAAGGTAAAGAAATACTGTATAGACAACAACAAAGACAGATAGCTATGACATCAGATGCAGATACTAGCAGTCTTGACAAATTGTCAAGATATTCAAATTTGTTGGCGGATCATTATGACTTTACAATGGAAGCTCATGTCTGTGGACGTGAACTATGTGTGGGGATTATGAAAACTGATATCATGGAGTTTGTCACTGGAGATAAGTTGGGCATCAACGTGGTGCAAATTTTTATCATGTAAGTCTTAACTCCTTCTCCTTGCGTTATATTTATTAAAAATGTATACTTATGTCTGCTTTGTATTAGGTATATGTATAAAATTTGTGAGAGGAATGAGCTGACAGATGTATATGGATTCGTGGACCCACAATTGATTTCCCCTGAAGCATGTGCATTGGATGAGGAACAAAGAATGCTTTATATTGCTGATAGATTTGAAAAGAATGTAATCACACAGTGTTGGATGATGCCTTTTTGTGAGAGGTATGAAACACATCCCTCTCAAAGAGTTAATTATCTTTTAACATAAAAAACCACTAACGTTAAATTTCCTTTTCTCAGGGATCATTGGATGTTAGGGGTTTTTTGCCCTAGGGAGAAAACACTTTATTGGATATGCTCTCTCCATGATGATGTGCGAGAAAGTTTTAAGAATATATTGGAAACGTAAGTTTCAATTTCACAATAGTTTTATATATTATAATGAATTTTAAATTTACCCCATTCGTATTATTTTCTAACAGGGCATGGGTCCACTTTCGAAAAAGCGCAAAGAAAAGGAATTACAAGATCAAATATGTACATGCGAAGGTAAATATGCATTTATAATTTGTACATTTTGATTTATTACATAAAAATAATATATTGAATTTACACTCATTCAAACAGAAATGTCATGAGCAACAAGGCATCATCGAATGCGGATATTACATGTTAAGATTTATGTATAAAATAATAACAACTGGGACAGTTCTGAGTTTTGACCTGGTAAGATTTCCTTTTTCTAATAATATTTCAATTTGATTTATTCATTATACACGTTGACTACTATCCTTTTCCTTTGTAGATTTTTGATGACCCTCAACCCTTTACTGCTGAAGATATCAAACACTTACAAGTGGAGTGGTCAAATTATTTTACAGGTTTGATTGACTTTTAGTTGTTTGTAATGTAAAATGTAATTTTGAATATTGTCAATGTAATTGTGTATTTCGTAGTCGTTTAGGTTGGATTTAGTTTTTTTTGAAGTTGACATTGTAAGTTTTGAATGATATATAAGTGAATGTTTAATTTTTCTCTACTTCTTGTTTTGGTCTACTGTTGATGGTTTTTCTGGTCTGGATTTTGGTATGGGGGGAGAGGTTCCAAGGGGGTGGGTGGGTGTTTGGGGGGTGTCCAAGGGATATGGGAGGGGTGTCCAAGGTGTGTTTGGGGCTGTCCTAGGGGTCGGGGGGGGGGGGTGTAAATGAGGGTGGGGGGGTGTCCAAGGGGCGGGGGGTGTCCAAGGGATATGGGAGGGGTGTCCAAGGTGTGTTTGGGGCTGTCCAAGGAGTCGGTTGGGTGTAAATGAGGGTGGGGGGGCTGTCCAAGGGGTGGGGGGGTGTCCAAGTGGTGGGGGGGTGTCCAAGGGATATAGGAGGGGTGTCCAAGGGGTGTTTGGGGCTGTCCAAGGGGATGGGGGGGTTTCCAAGGGGTAGGGGGGGTTTCCAAGGGGTCGGGGGGGTGTCCAGGGGGTGGGGGGCTGTCCAAGGGGTGGGGGGGTGTCCAGGGGGTGGGGGGCTGTCCAAGGGGTGGGGGGGTGTCCAGGGGGTGGGGGGCTGTCCAAGGGGTGGGGGGGTGTCCAAGGGGTGGGGGGGGGGTGTCCAAGCGATATGGGAGGGGTGTCCAAGGGGTGTTTGGGGCTGTCCTAGTGTTCGGGGGGTGTAAATTTGGGTGGGGGGGGCTGTCGAAGGGGTGGGGGGGGGTGTCCAAGGGGCAGGTTGGGTGTAAATGAGGGGGGGTGTCCAAGGGGTCTGGGAGGGCTGTCAAGGTGTGGGGGGGTGTCCAATGGGTGTTTGAGGCTGTACTAGGGGTCTTGGGGGTGTAAATGAGGGTGGGGGGGGGTGTCCAAGGGGTGGAGGTTGTCCAAGGGATATGGGAGGGGTGTCCAAGGGTTGTGGGTGGGGGAGGGCTGGCCAGGTTGTTAGGTGGGTATAGATGAGGGTGGGGTTCAGTTGGGGCTTGGGGGAGGGCTGGCATGGCTATTTTTGTTTGGTTTCTGGTTGCTTTTTGGTGAGAGCAGTGCAATTATTTAAAAAAAATAATAATTTCTTTCACGTCGGTTATTTTATAACCGACGTGGTAAATAAATCGGTAGGGGTTTATCACGTCGGTTTTTTCTAGAACCGACGTGATAAACCGTTCCCGGGGGATTTTATCACGTCGGTTCTTAATATAACCGACGTGATAAAAGGCCTGGGAATCGATTTACCACGTCGGTTATTGAATAACCGACGTGCTAAAACGTTTCCCAGGCCTTTTTATCACGTCGGTTTCCTAAATAACCGACGTTATAATAGGCCAGGGGAAGGGTTTATCACGTCGGTTTAGGTAAGAACCGACGTGATAAAGCCCCCCGCGCATATTTATCACGTCGGTTATTATATGAACCGACGTGATAACCACCGTGATGTTAGGGATATTACGTCGGTTTTAAATAACTGACGTAAAAAACGTTATTTATAACGTCGTCCGTATTAACGTCGCCTAAAAACCGACATAAATAATAAAAAATAACCGACGTAAAAAACGTTTTCTGCACTAGTGATATTTTTTGGGCCCCATTATTATTCTTCAATAAATAATTCAATCATGAGAATCTATATTGGGTTTTTTCAAGTTTTATACAAAATATTGATCATTTTATACATTAAATTCTTTTTAAAATTTTCATTAAACTGCACCATAATGACTCATTTCTAATTTTTCTAATACAATAAATATAAATGGTTTACCCATATATAGACATCACTTTTCATGATATGATCCTACCATACTTTTTTTAATTCCAATTTTGTTTTTAATCTAATAATTCATGGAAAACATTATGATACACCAATTCATTATGGCTTTTGACAATAATATGATACTAATTTATTTCTTTGAGTGAACCTTATGTTTATCCACTATCTTTGATTGTTCATGTGGCATGATTAAAAAATAAAATGTTATGATTTGTGAACCTCTATAGAACCCCAATGCATTGGGTAATGTTTAGTCTTGTGAGACGTCATGTTTGGACAAGGCGTAAAAACGATTCCATTATAGTACTTTGTCCGCAATGTTAAATATTCTTGATAGTTATCCATAAATCATGATTTTCTCAGGATGTATATTGTTTCCACATTCCAATGATTACCTGATTTCATGATCAATAATTCAATCAATTATTCTTCCTTATATTCATTCATGTTACATGCCTTTTTATGACATCAAGTTATTACTTTCAACCCATGTGTCACACTTTATTCTTATGTTTGTTCCCTTAATGGGATTTGTATCTCATTCCTTTTATTCTTGTATTCCCCAGGTTATCCTATGGATATTTAAAATCTCAAGGGTATTTAGGATATCATTATGTAATTCAAATTGAAGAATATTTTATTTTGGTTTCATAATATCTAATTATGTACAGAATCATCAAAATACACAAGAAAATATGATCCTTTTCTTGTAATTACTAGTTAATTTTGATTAATATTAAAAAAAATATGTGTTAATGTCTGGGGTAATTATATTTAGTACATTGGATTAAGATATATGGAATCAGATAATGAATTTCATAATAATTCATTAGACATGGTAAACAACCAACATATATGATTCCAATATTGCATTTGAATAAACAAATTAAAACATATTTTTGTGAATATAATTAGAACCTAGATAATATCCATATGTATCAACCAATGTTGGATTCATGGTGTCATTGAAAAATGTACAAAATATTGTTGATATCAAATTATAGTAAGTGTAAAGTATATTGAAATCTATCGTAAATAAAAAAAATATCAATATAGAAAGGTATGTTACTAAACACAAATTCCAATTAATCAATATCATGATTATCATTTCTAGATAAGGAATAATAAATATGGAACATAAAATTAATACAAAAACAATCAATTTAATAAATAAATGTAAAATTAAATTAATCAATATTTAAAATCAACATTAAGATCTCATGGACAACAATAACATAATTTATAATGAAAGAAATTAATAATTATTTGATGTCTTGTATAAGGCACATGATAATTATACTTCTTGGAACATAAAATAGTAAATTTAAAACCAATGTGTACAAACCGATTTAGTTTTTCAAACTATACCCCTACATTCTTAACCTTTCATAAGAAAATATAAAACAACTCGGTGAAAACTCATTGGGTTTGGCCAAATAATTTGTATTATCAGACATATTGAGGCATTGACAAGATTTATCTAAACTGTACCCACTTAAAACTTCTTGTCCAATAAATTCCTAATATCTCTAATGATAAATTTAATTAATTAACAACATGACATAAAAATCTGTATTGATTAAATGGCAAAAGATTATCTAACTTTCATTCTTCAATATGATAACTATCAAAGTAAAACACCGTATATTGAAATGATATAGAATTTTGGAAATAATCATAACCATGAAAAATAACATTGAAATTTTGGGGTGATATTAGTTTCCATTTTAAGGTGAATAATTAAAGGGAATGTTAATGAATATAGAAATAAATCAATGAAGTCCTTCATTTTTTTAAAATGATCATTAACCATCCCAAGGAAATATTATGAAAGTATCAATTTAATATATAGAAATTGGAATAATATTTAAGGGTTTTTTCCATTGATAAATTGAAGTACCATAAAATTATATTTAAAAACTATATTGTGGAAAATATCGTTTTTATTTGGAATTTACTTTTTTTAAAAAGAATACATTCTGAAAATAAATTACTTTGAAAATAATGTTTCAAAACAACTAATTTATAGAATATTAGGAAAAAACAATTCTTTAAAAATATCCTTGTAAATATGAAATGTAATTTTCAAATAAATTATGTTCATGTTGGAGGGTAATCCCATACATTCCGTCCAAATTAAAATGAATAATCATTTTTTTCTATAATAAGGATAGGAAATTTCCTTGTTCATAAAATGATAAGAACATTCCTTTCACATTTTTTATAAAATCTAAATGGAATTTTTTAAAAGATACATAATATTCCCTTTGAAATATTTTTTAAAATAAAAAATACATCATAATTCCTATCAAAATTATTTTTAGTGGTTGAGAACTTTTGTCAAATTTTTTTTTGGAAAACATGGTTAACAAAAAACAAATTTTTGATCGAATAGTTAAATGAAGTTGATTTTTATTCATAACCTTTTCTCGTTTAATTTTTGTATATACGAGTGGGAAAATGGAAATATTAATTAATTATTTCGTTAGTATACATAGGATTCTAAACATAAATTATTTTATTTAAAAATGTTGAAATGATTTCATTTAACAAAAAGTTGAAGAATAAAAATTCATGATTAGAATGAAATTATGGAATAAACCAAAATAATGATTGTAAATTTGATGAGAGAATTAATAAATTAATATATTATGTGCTTATAATTTAAATATACATAAAAATATGGAAATACAACGTAATGTAAAAAATCATTATACCCATTATATTAGAACGACATAGTCAATGAAGTATTAGTTTAACCCAATGAACCAAAATTGAGTTAAGAAATCCCTTACCTTATGAATCATTTATGTTAATGTACTTAATCCTTATGTATAGTTGTTATAAAAGTTTGGAGAACATAAATTATAACCATATAATGATAAAAATTATCTTATATTATCCTTTTATAACATCTTATCACCCATTCATTAATTGATTTTCATTTTTTTCTTTATATTTTTTAATAATGGCCTTGTTTCCTCCTGCATGTTTCTTCATTAATGACGTGGTTGTTTTTTGTTTATATTTTTTTTAATCTATAGACGGATATTCATGGAATAATTATCATACTTATAAGTAAAATATAATTCTAAAACGAATCGCTAAAATGGTTATGAAAAAGGGAATATGTTACAATCCTGCATATTGTAGGCCATACTACACAAAAGTAACAATTCTATTTTTCAATGATCATTATGAAAAGGTGGTAATTAATATTTTATCATTTATTAAATATAATTATATTATATAAAGAAATAACATCTTTTAATGTTCTTCAATATGTCACCCATGTGGTCTAGTGATTAAAATTGAGACACACCTCGTTGTAAAGGTTGCAGTCCATAGATACTCGAATAATGGTATCATCTCTGAGTTAGTGGAAAGGTATAATGATATATTATTCATTAGGAATATTAAATATATCACTAACATAATAATTATGCCATTTATATCATATATAATCATTAAGATTTTTTTTATTATCATCTATGTGAAGAATTACTGCAACACGAACCACATCAATTCGTGAGGTGGGTGTCCTCCATACACACGAGTGACGTTATCATATCTCTTATGGATTGGAACGAAAAAATGTTTATTTTATAAAATATCTCAATAGTTAAAATAATTTTTTATATATCACATATATAATTTATATTCATCATCATTACAAACATTTAAACGTTGTAATAGAAAAACAAATTTCCTCAATTCACGAGGTGGAAATCCCTCGTACAGAAGATAAATAATTTAGTAACAAATTTGAAAGAAGTGGGTGTTATTTTAGAAGTTGATGATGTTTTGAAAAAAATATTAGTAAATTGAATATACTGATGTTTAATATCAGAAATTTTTAATAAAAATTTAAGGATGTAATAAATGAAATAGAATCAGAATGTTCATTGAAGAACATTACCTCTTATTCATGTATCATCATTATGTTTTCACCAAATACTATTATCATGGTTTTATGGAAAACATAATGAGTATGATATGATAGGTGTAAAATTTTTAATTTATTTAGTCATTATCCATCAGAGAAAAGTTCTTGAATGTGTAATGGGGGGAGGGGTGGTTACCTTTGATAAGTGAAGTGAGTGGTGCACTTGTAACCTTTCTATAAGATTCAATCATACCCTCATTTTTATCATGAAAAAATCCACCAAAATGGGTCATTATGAAATATATAACACATAAGGTAAACACATTTCCATTCAATGGGTTTTGGATTGGGGTATGTTATTTATAACCATTATTTTCTTACATTAACCTCCCTATAATTTTTTTTTACCTTAACAATGATAATTATTTTTTACTATTTCCACTATTCATGTTGGTAAGAAAATAATGTTTAAATTATTATGAAATATAAATTATAATTATTAAAAACATTTAATGAAATTTTAGAAATATCTTATAAAAGTGTATAATGGTAGTTTAAAATTAATCCCATATAGATGATGAGAAATGTGGTTTTTTGGGAGAAAACATTCAAAGGTTTATAATGTTTTAATTTCAAAAATCAATAAAAATTTATTAAAATGGAAATAATTAGAATAATTTAAATATAATTAAAATAATTTTAATTTAAAATCATCTCAAAATATAATTTATATATGTTAACAATTTAAATACAAATATTGTTTTCAATTAAAATTCAGTATTTTTCAATATTCCACAAAAAGATGAATTAATTTCGATAAATCCAAAAAATTCAAGATAAGTTAATTTTTGTTTTATAATTTTCAAAATTAATTTAATTTTATCATATAAATTTTATGAATTTTGTAAAAAATATTATTTGTGCAAAGTGAAAATAATCCATCCTTTATAAAAAATACAGTTTGTCAAAAAAAAATTATATTTTAAATGAATTTTTATATATTTCTAATAAATAGTTAACAAATATATTCATAATTCATTTATAAATATTGATTAATCAAAATTTAATCACTAGGTGATATATATTTTATTAAATACTATTATTTAAATAATTTTTAATATTCTGTTTAAAATCTGTGTTGCATGTAACGCATGATAAACTTAGTGTTTCGTGTAATGCAATAAATATATATTGTTGTGTGTAGTGAAGGAAACATAATAGATTCAATTATTTGAAAATAAAAATATAGTATTTTATTTGGGTATTATATTTTATTCTAGTATTAGTGTTGTTTGCCACATTCCCTATCGAATACAACGTCCCTATTTTTCGAATTTAGGGGTGTTATATTACCTCCACCTTAAATAAATACCATCCTTAAAATATAAACATGATCTTGATATTCAAGGGTTTTATAGTTGAAAATATTTTTTTATAAAATCCACATTATAAAAAACAATAAACAAAATATTGTTTTAATAATAGAGAAATCATAGCACAATGTTATTATGGATTAACATCAATAAGCATAATATTTTATTATTTAAAAAATTAATATTTTCAGGGAAAACTATGAAATCATGGAGGTTAAATATATTGTAATCCATGACCATATCCCATAACAGGGTTAGAAAATTAAAGGGGGGGACCCAAAGTGGTGATTTAGGTAAAAGGAGTATATGAAGGACCCTCACAAGTAAGGAAAAATACCAATTTGTCACCTTCATGCTATGTCTGTAGCACCGGAACCTAGTTGTAAATGATTCATATAAAACTCTAAATATGATAGATAATAGATCATAGAGTATAGCAATGAACATAAAATGAATAATGAATAATTAAATAATCCATTTCGATTGACACCATCATAATATTATGATAAATACAAACTTGTATCCCTTTAATCATTGTGAAAGACTCCATGAGAAGGGAGTCACTATAACTAAAAGATGTTAAAAAATCATGAGCAACTGATTCATTAGGATCTTCAACCACCCCACTACCATGCATTAAATCCTGAATGCATGATCCATTTATAATCTACTTGAACCTCTACTCAAATGGTTCCACTTGAGCCATCATGTCTGGTGAGAATGGTCATGTAAATAGAATTGTATTATACTAGATAAACTATGTCTCTGGGAGGAGGCTCTATCAAAAACTTTAACGTGAATCCCAATCCCTACTGAAATGATATGTTCTCTAAAAAAAACTACTACCAATGATCAAGAATTCATCTCATACTGAGCCTTGTTTCTTGTATTCAAAATACTCCAACAACCTATGACCAGTAAAACCGATATCAACTTCTCCTCAATATAGTTTCTCACCACATCATTAATCCAATTAACAAGAAAATATCATTTACGATAAAGATAGAAAAAAATATAACAACCTCACATTGATTTTCCGACACTACAGTTTCCCATTAACCATGGAAGAATAGGTGCTGAGTTGATTCATAGATGGGGTTCTTATAACACATGAATTTAGAAGTAAGAGAAACAATTTTATAGATGATTCCATCATTAGTAGAAATGTCATGTTATAAAATGTGCCTTACTTTGAAAAAAAAATCTTGAAAAAACTGTACATCATATAACACTCCCCCATTCACTCCATATCTAATTCACCGGCATCATAATACATAACTCCTTTTTTGAAAAAATACCTGACTTGCCACCCGTGAAATCTAGGATATCATTAATATTGTTCATTAAAATATTACAAAATAGTTCAAGCTGTTGAGGATCTAGAATGACATTTTAAAAACCCTTCTATTTATTACACACTTAAACATGATTTATCACATAAATATTTACATAAGAAAAATCTATGTATTAAGAGGTATAGTGTCTTATTAAATGTGGAACATTACATAACAACTTTGAACATTAAATACACAACTTTATCAGAAACGTATTTTACATTATCACACACATTCCTTCATTCTTATCATTTTATGAGATAAACTGAGGACATGTATAAGAAAAAGGTTATCAATAAATCCCAGTAATCGAGTAAACAAGGAATAACATGAATAATAAATTACAAGTTAGTCAATAGGAATATCAATATATCATAAGAGAAACATGAACATAAATCCATGATATGGAAAGATTATTATAACATGGAAATTTGGAAATAACATTTAACATGATATTAGCATGATATAAGGATCATTGCAGCTGGAGAATGATTAAACCATCATATCAGTTGAATTAACATGATTAAACCCTCATTGAACTTAATGTTTCATGATACTATGCTTTACCCAATGCATTAGAGCGATATCAGGGTGCACCCTTCTAAGCAATTTCATTTGGTGCATACGTGTGCCACCTATATCATATTACATGGATTCATTAGAAATCATAATTTATTCCAAGATTAAGAAATTTTTAATTCATACATGAATGTTTATAATCAATAATTAAATGTTCATAAAGGTGAATTCCCTTTATAATGAAATGGGCGTGGTATTCACTACATAATGACATTTGGCTTGGAAAATCATGGTTTAATTTTGACAGCATAATGGTGTGACATAAGATTTCATAAAAATTATTGATGATGGAGAAATGAGTTTATAATCATATTTAAAATAAATTTATAGTAAGGTGATCATATAGATATATGTACAAAAATATCTAATGGAATTTATAGTCATTATACAAAATAATTGTATGAATGTAAATGAGGAGAGAGAAATTCCATAAGAAATTTTGGCATGGTAACAGGTGTACATGTGAGGAATTAATGAGAGAGAAAGGGGTATCTCATCATTAAAACATAATGAGGAAAGTATAAGAGTGGTTCAAAATCATAAAACTACATTTTTAGTTAAATTTAAATGGGTATAAAAGCATTGAGAAACATGGACAAAAATGGGAATGGAAGAAATCCCTTACTTGGAAGTGTGATCCCAAAGGATTGGGAGGAGATTGAGATAGGATTCTTCAGAGTTTAGGGAACCTTATATGGGTTATAGAGAGATGAGGGAAATTTTTGGTTGATCTCCGAAGGTTTTGACTGAAGAGGAAGTGGAAGTATGGGTTTTTTATATAGGAAAAGAGAGGATATTATTCATTATTTAGGTGTTTCCACCACACATTAAACTAATCAAAACCAAAAAAACCCATGATTGTTGCCCCTAATTGATTTCAAAAGGGGAATGGAAAACATTAATTTACAAGGACAATGGGCTAAATTATTAAAAAAATTTGTTTTCTTATGTGGAGGTGAGTCATACTCTCAATGAAATCAATTTAAATGTTAGAATTTTTTTATAAGCCTTGAGGGTTCATTAAGGCACCATAATGTTAACCAAGAAAATCTAAAATCAAATTATTTTAAATATAAAACCATTTTCGGCTAAAAATTCCATTTATAGTATTTATTACTTCACTATTGGTTCATTATGATTTCACAAAATACATTATATATTATAACGATATTTAATTTTTATCAAAAAATTCAACTATCTCAAAAAATTATAAAATATCCACTGTTTGAAAATTTCGACATCCTAATTCCAAAAAATAATATAAATTCTATGAAAATATTTTTCAAAAAATTTGAATTATTACTTTTAAAATAAAAACTGATATTGATAAAAAATTAATGAGATTTGACAAAATTGACTTTAAAAACATAATTAAAATCACAATTATATTCATAAAAATTATACGATCATTTAAATTAAATAAAACGTAACTTAGTAAATATATTTTTTTAAATATTATTCAATTTAAAAATCCATTAATTCATCTAAATATATTTTTTAATTGAATATTAACTGAAAATACTATTTTAAAAAAACTATGTACAAAGTAATTTTAATAAAATGAATGAATATTCTTTATTCTACACAAAAATAATGAACATAATCAAAGCGATAGTGTCTTATTTCCTAAACCCTTATAAAACCCTCATAAGACTGAAGGGTAAGGTGTGTGATAGTTATAGACTCTTGGGGTGGCTAAGATAATATCACTTGGGTGGTAATCTCTATCAACATCCACTTCTCACGTAGATGGTTCCGTTCGAGCTTAACGTGTTGAAGCTCAGTCTGGTCTTAGTCAAAAGTGAAGCCCAATGATGCCACCTCCTTTACAAGATCCAAAAAATGGGCTTCCTAGAGATTAATTCAACATGATGAGGCCATCACTTCCTTTGTATGAGTAGAATGGATTTGTTAAAGCCCTATATTTATACTAGGCAGGTGATCACTATTCAACGACTACATTATCAATGGTTAAAAATTTTAATTGTATTTTGAAATTCAAAAACATAAAACCAAATATGTTCATACATTATATAACCATTTTACATAATAATATATTTAACTAGATCAAGAAAAATTTCATTAATGAATGTTTGGGTCATTACACTCTTCCCCCCTTAAGAAATTTCACCCTCAAATTTCCCTTTTCCCACAGTAAAATAGAAGAGGGTAACTCTGCTTCATTACTTCCTATGATTCCCATGTTACCTATTCAAACTTTTGGATTCACCGCATCACCTTGACTAGGGTCATAGTCTTATTTCGTAGAAAATTTTCCATACGATTTAAGATCTTCACTTGATTATCTTCATAGGAGAGGTTATTCTCCAACGGTACCACCTCTGGATTGAGTACATGTGATGGTTCAGGAATGTACTTCCTTAAGAGTGATACATTGAATACATCATGTACTTGATATAGGTTTTGTGGTAGTGCTAGTCAATAGGACACTACTCCAATACGATCAAGGATCTCAAAAGTGGAAATGTACCTTGGAATACGATTTCTATTTATTCCCAAATCTCATAACACTCTTCCATAGTGATATGTGGAGGAATAACATGTCTCCTACATCAAACTCTGGGTATCGTTAAAGACTATAACCATATCACTTTTGTTAACTTTGATCAGCTATAACGTGTTGATGGATAGTCTTAACCTTATCCACCATTCCATCGACCATTTCTGGACCTCAGAGTTTTCACTCCCCATCATCGTCCGAACATGTAGGTGTCCTACACCTCATCCCATAATGGGCTTCATTAGGAGCCATTTTGTATCCTTGAGTGGAAAATATTTTTGCAAGAGAACTCAACTAGAGGAAGTGGTTGATCTCATCCATATTTGAAGTCCATTGAGCATGATATCAACATGTCCTCTAGTGTTTGGATAGTCTTCTCAGATTGGACATCAGTTTGAGGATGTTAAGCTATACTAAAGTTCTACTCAATATTCTGAGCGTGTTGGAGACACTACCAGAACAAAGAGGTGAATCATGGATCTCGATAAAATATAATATATAGTGGTACTATATTCATCCTTACCAGTTCTCTAATATATATTCGTATCAGTTGATCCAATGAGAAATTATCTCGAATTACAATGAAGTGTTAAATCTTGGTTAGATGACCCACAACAACCCAGATATCATTGTTTAATTTGGATGAATTCAGTGGTCCAGTGACAAAGACCATGATGGCGTTCTCTCATGTCGATGATGGTATGAGTAATGATTGCATAATCCCCTTAGACCTCTACATCTCATCCTCTACCTGATGACATACTAGGCACTTTGATATATACTCAGCAGTCTTCTTCTTCTTGTTATCCAAACAATAATGATCTCGGAGATCTCGATATTTCATTGTGTTTCCTATGTTAATGGAGAAATTCTAACAATGTGAATCATCCAGTAGTTATTTATTTAACTCCAGATTTGAAGGAACACATAGTCTTGACCCAAATCTCACAATTCCATCATCATTAACATTTAATTCTCAGGGTTTATAATTTATTATATTTTCCACATTATTCTAAATTCCCACATCATGCTTTTGATAATCCTTTAACTTTCACAAAATAGATGGTTGTGCAATAATTTGTGATAGGATTGATGATTTTCCTTTTTTCATGATTCACATTTCCATCTTTATCACATCTAAGAATATTAGACCCTTTTCAATTCTCGTCAATCATATAATTGTTGGTCCTTTCTACTTAGAGAATCTTCCACTTTGTTCGCATTCCGAGGGTGGAAATGGATTGAGCAATCATAGTATTTTATCTTCTCTAACCATCAACATTGTCTCATATTCAACTCTTTCCTTTTGAATATATAATTGAGGCTTTTGTGGTGCGTATATACTTCATACATCTCCCAAAAGAGGTAATGCTTCCAAATTATCAAAGTGAAGATTACTGTAACCATATCTAGATCAAGTGTTCATAGTTTTTCTCATGAACTTTTAATTTACTTGAATCATAGGTCATTACAATGTCATTTTGCATCAACACACATCACATGCCCTTCTTCAAATCATCACTAAAAACCTCCAAAAGTTATCCACATGCAGGTAGTGTGAGCATGGGCATAGTGATAAGCCTCCTTTTCAACTCCACGAATATCTATTCTCATTCAATATTTTTATAAAACCTTACTCCCTTCCGAGTTATCTTGGTAAGAGGGATAGACAATCACGATAAATTTCTCACAAATTGACGATAATATCCCGCTAACCCCAGAATGCTACGAATATCTGTTACCAATGTTGGCCTCAGCCATCCCTCAATTGAAGCTATCTTGTAGAGATCCATAGATATCCCATTTCTTGTGACGATATGACACATGAATGAGAATTCCTTCTATGAGAACACACACTTGTTTTAATTTTCCTAGATCCTTTCTTTTCTCAAGGAATCTAGTACAATTCGTATATGTTACTCATTATCCTCCTTGGTTTTGGAGTATATTAGAATACCCTCTATAAAAACTACCACAAATTTTTTGAGGTAATATCTAAATACTCTATTAATAATGTCCATGAAAATTGATGGAGCATTAGTGAGTCCGAATGGAATTACTATGAATTCTTAGTGCATATATCTTTAAAGAAAAGAATTCTCGGGGATTTCCTCCTTCTTCACCCTTATTTTTTAATATCTTGAACACAAATCAACCATGGAGAAGTATTTTTTTCCACATAGCTAATCGGAAAAGTCATCAATTCATGTTATAGCATACTTGTTCTTTATCATGAGTTTTTTAATTTCGGTATAGTCACTAAAAAGGCGTATTGACCCATCTTTATTCTAGACAAAGAGGATTGGTGCACCCCATGATGAAGCACTTGGTCGTATAAACACTTTAAAAAATTCTCTTGTTGTTGTTTCTTGAACCCCTCAAGCTCCACAATAGCCACTCTATATGGAGTCTTAGATATTTGAAATTCCATATGTATAAGACCTATTGAGAATTAAACATCTCTTCTAGGAGGAAGACCGGTCAATTCCCAGGGAAACACTTCAGCGAATTCCCTCATAATAGGTATGTCTTTAAGGATGATTTCTTCCTTAGACTCAATCATCTGAGCATGATATGTGTGCTCATAGAGCAGTAATATCTACACTAGATATGATTTTTTTAATTTATATTCATCCCACTCCATGCACATGTATAGAATCGGGGGACATTTCTCCATATGGAGAGTGATTTCCCTCTCACAAAATTTATGTAGGGTCTATATAAAGAAAGCTAATCCATGCCTAGAATTGCATCAAAATCTACCAAAAGGAGTATGACTAGGTTTTATGGGAAGTTAAATACACAAATTATGATAGGGGATGAGTTATATTCATGGGATGCAATGATTTCCAAATTTTCCATTCTCACTGACATCATTACATCCATAACTTGTTGTAGTGTTGAGAGTTTTCTACTAAACCTTCTCGATATTAAATAATGTAAATAACCAAAATAAAAAATAAGGTTCTCTATTTTTGAATGAAGAACTATCATACATATCACCTCTTTGTTTTTGGGGATCACATCGGTAGTAGTGATGGAAAAATAGATCTCTCTTTCTACCTTGGAGGTTGTTTGTTGCCTAAAAAAACCCTCCACTTAGGGCACTTGTTTTCAAAGTTCCCTCGTTCTTTGTAGTAGAAATAATGAACAATTCATTGAGGGTAAAATTTAGTGTTCATATCCTCGGTCTTAATTGTGGGTTTTTCTTGTCGGCAGTTAATGTCCAGGTTCTTTTCTCTTCCACTCCTAAAACATATCCTCGTCCCTTTCAGGCAATTTTTTAGGTTCTTCTTTCTGCACATTTGTCACGTGGGTTTCAATATTATCTTATCACCATTGGATTTATCCATCGAGCTACTAGATTTGAATTCCACCTTATGGTTCTTATCCCCATAATACCACTGAGTTTCTTCAATCTCCATTTCTACTTTTAGGGAACATTAGAAAATTTCTTCATAGCTCTAGAAGTCATTGATCGCTAGGGATTTACATAGGAAATGTTTTATCCTAGCAATGAAGTGATCAACCATGCATTCAGAGGTAATGAGAAAGTTTTAGGTGTATCGTGCAAGCCTTGTGATGTTTTCACCATACGCTCTGATGGATTCATTGCCTTTTATCATGAGAGAAAGGAAGTCCCTTTCCATCTTAAGTCGGAGGGTGCGAGGAAAATACTTTTTGAAAAACATTTTTTGGGAATCATTCCATTACGTAGGCTCAATCTCTTACATATGCATCGTATTTTTTTAAACACTTTCCACCATTGATAAGCTTCACCCTACTTATGATAATCATCTAGAAGTACCTTATCTTGTTCCAAAGATTGAAGGATAGAGAATTTCATCTCAATAGATTTGATAAATTTTTCGGTCATTAAGGGATCGAATGATCCATTAAATGTTGGATGCCTTTGTCTCAAAAAGCTCTCGATTACGACTTGTTCTTTCTTAGGGGGATGGGGGGTTGAATGTTCTTCTTGACCCATGTTTCCAATTGAAACATGAGTTATCTGAGAGAGTATCATGACAAATTTCATGATTCCCACTCCCATTTGAGTGTCCATCTCATTAGAACATTCATCACATTGATCTTCACATCAGTTGTTAGCCCGAGTCCTACTATTACAATCCATTGGATGGAATGCAAAGAAAGTTAGGGGTAACACATAAAGGATAATTCAGAGACAAAAAAAGATGATATATATATTAAATTTATTCTCTTATATTATGAATTTATAGGCTTTAATCTATGTTATACATGATCTACTTCATAACATATATTATTATGGGAAATGTTTTCCCTTAATAGTGGTTCATACATAGATTATTAATTTACCAAAGATTATCCCCCGGGAGTATCGTAAACAAGAGTCTAGAAATCCCTGTTTTCATCCAATAGTTATCGTTCGAGTCTATCTCAAAGTGGTGTTTTGGGGGTTTTCCCCTAGAATACTTCTCTTCTGGAGCCACCTCTACCTGCTTGTATCCAGACAGGGATTTATATGATTGATAATTCACTCACTCAATACTCACCAAAATTCAGGGATGTTTTTATTATTCATATTTGTATCCCTAAGGATTCCACTAGGGTTTTCTAATCATAATACCAAAAAATAACTAAACATATCCTTTGATACCAACTATAAAAACCCTACCCTATACTACATAGGTAAACATGATTTAATAAATAAAAATTCACTTAAGACAACTTAGTGGATTGAGAGGAACAGTGTCTTGGAAAATTAGGAACATTACATAACAATATAGAACATGAAATACACATCATCATTAAAAATATATTTTACATGACCACACACATTCCTTCATAATTTTCATTGCATGGGATAACCTGAGAACATGCATCAGAAAAGTGTGAGATATAAAGCCCAGAAAAGGAGTAAACAAGGCATAACATGAAAAATACAGTATATGATAGGAAATAAGAATATCAATGGAGCATAATAGATACATGAGCATAAAGGCATGATATATCATGATTATCATAGCATAAAAATTTGGCAACAACATTTAACATGATATTAGCATGAGCCAAGGCTCATTAAACATGATGAATTAGTAAACCCTAATATCACTTGAATTATCATTAGTAAATTATCATTGAACATGACGTATCATGATAGTAATATTTACCCAATGCATTAGAGTGCTATCAAGGCGCACCCTGCTTAGTCATTTCATTTCATGAATAAGTGTGCCACATGGATCATATAATATGGATTCATTAATCATCATAATTTATTCCACGATAAATGAATTTTGAATTCATACATTAAAATATATAGTTAATAAGTAAAATTTCATAACGTTGAATACCATTTATAAAGAAATGGGCATGGTATTCACCACACAATCACTTTGGCATGGAAAATCACAGTGCAATTTCTGCAGCATAATGGAGTGACATAACAATTAATAAAAATGATCGATGGGAGAGAAATGGGTGTCTCATAATATTTAAATGAAATTTAATGTAATGGGTCATATAGATACATGTCCCAACATATTTAATGGAATTTATTTACACAATAAAAAATAATTTCTAGAATGTAAATGAGGATAGATAAATTTCTTATAGAATATTGGGGTTTATGTGGGAAGAATTAAAGAAAATTAAAGGAGTCTATCATCATAAAAACATATAGATAGAATGTATATGGGAAGTTTGAAATCATACCCCAATATTTTTAATTGAAATTAAAAGGAAATGACAACATGAAGACACATAGAAAAATATGAGAAATGAAGAAATCCCATACTTAGAAGTGTGATCCCAAAGGCTTAGGAGGGGACTAAGGGAGGATTTTTTGGAGTTTTGGGTGCCTTTGGAGGATTCTAGATATAGGAGGGTAGAGTTTGGTAGTTCTATAATGGCTTTTAGAGAATAGTAAGTGGGATCTTGGGTGGGTTGATATAGGAAAAGGGAGGAAATTCTTTATTATTTTGGTTTTGGCCACCACACAATAAACTAATCAAACCCACAAACCAACCCAATGTTTTTGCCTGTTGTTTTTCCAAATGGGAGTGGAAAACATTATTTTTAAATTCCAATGGAAGAACATATTAATATATTAGGCTTTCTTAAGGGGATGTGAGTCATACTCTTGAGGAAAAAAGTTTAAAAGTTAAAATGTTTTATAAGTTATGGAGGGTACACTATGTCACCATAAAATTATCAATTCAAATCTAAAATCACATTATTTTAAATTTAATAAATATATTGGCCTAACATACCATTTATATTATTTTATTACTTCACTATTGGGCCATTTCTATGTCATAAAACACATTATGTATTAAAATGGTATTTAATTTTTACCCAAACTTTTAGATGTCTAAGAAAATTATGAAACATTCACCGTTGGCTAATTTCAACATCATTATTTGAAAAATAATATTAATTTTATCTAAAGAATTTTCTAAACATGTGAATTTTTTCTTTTAAAATAAAAACTGAAATTTATCGAAAATTCATGAGTTTTGAAAAAAATGGCTTTTAAACCATAATAAAACTCACAATTGTATTTATAAAAATTATACAATAATTAATATTTAATAAAAAATAATTTTTTAAGAATATTTTATTAAAATTTTATTTACATAAAAAATCCATTAATTTGTCAAAATAGATTTATTAATAAAATACTAACTAAAAATAATTATCCCTTTTAAAACTATTTACAAAGTAACAATAACAAAATGAATTCATATTCGTTATTATATCCAAAAAATAAATCTCATAAATATAGTGTTAGGGTCTTGTTACATAACCCCTTAGAACATTCACATAATACCAAATGGTAAGTGTGTGATGGCGAAAGACTCTTGGGGTGGCTTAGATAACATTGCTCGGGTGGTAATCTCTATCAACTTCCACTTCCCCTGTAGGTGGTTCTGTTAGAGCATAACTTGTTGAAGCTTGGCTTGGTATTGGTCAAGAGAGAATCCCAATGATGCCACCTCCCTTCTGAGCTGTAATAAATTTTCTTCATATGGGTAAATTCACCCGGATGAGGCCATCGATCCGTTTTTCTGGGTACATTGTATGGGTAAAATATTTATACTTATACTAATCATGTGATCACTAGTAAATAGAAATATTATCAATGGTTACAATTCTTAACTATATTTTGATGTCCAAAATCATAAAACCAAAGATCTGCATATTTTATATAACCATTTTAGATAATAATATATTTAATAGGATCAAGCCGAATTTTCCTTAATGACATAATGGGTCGTCACAGGAATTTTATAAAAGTTGAGTTTATACTTTCCAAAAGTAATGAAATATTTGGTATGAGACACCTCGGAAAAACAAGTCAGTCACCCGACTAGTTCTAAAATAATAAATTAATATACCCAGATTCATTGATCCATCTCATGTTTCATTGATGAACTGGGATGTGTTTTTGAATCATTATCCATATACGTGAGACAAGGCATTGTGGGTCCCTGAAATCTAAAAGAAGTATGAAAATGATGAAACCATTATATAAAGAGAGGCCTTCTAAAGAATCCTTGGTCATCTTGGCTTGCTTGTATTTCATGTTATCTACCACATTCCTCAAAAAATTACCTCTAGCCTCCATCGATTTTTCTAGACTCTATCATTTTTTCCAGTGACAAAATCCATCAGCATGAGCATCCCAAATAAAATACAATAAGGTCGTCTTTATGTTAATTAGAACATCATTTGGAAATAGAAGAATATATATAAAATGAATGGGTATAGAAAAAGGATACAATTATAAATTGTTATCTAAACCCTATAAGAATGAAATCTATTCTACTAGTTTTTAATCTAGGTAGAAATGTTATCAACCAACACATGAAACAAATAATCATCAACGTACCTAGATATATCAGAGCCCCCAAGTAATCCAAGGGAAAGACAACCTTGAAATTACTTGTTCATTTTCAATGCTTTCTTCCATTATCTCAGAACAATTAGTATAAAAAGAAACACTATTATCACAATTGATAACATGTTCATTATATTTTATGAACAAATTGAAAATGTAATTTAGACAATTAATGGATCTACTTTTTCCATTGACAAAGAGGAGCATGTCATTTGTAAATAAAAGATATGAGATACCATTGAGATTTTTCATTACTTTTTAATCATATAATGCTTCCTTTTGAATAAATATATTGATGTGTCTCTTTAGTGATTCTTGAATAAGATTTAATATAAATGGTGATAAGGTATATCCCTGTATTAGACCCCACACAAATTTAGTGAATCCACACTTTTTCCACATAACATTAATAGAAATAAATAGTGAGCTAAAATACTTAAAAAGAAGATCAACGAACAACATTTCCAAGACCATTAAATACATGTATTTGATACTGAAAATCCACTCTAATCAGTATTATGCATTTTCCATGTCAACTTTGATAGATTTATTGGATCCTGAAGACTTAACATTAGTATCATTGATCATTTCCTAAGAAATACCAATGGCCATAAGTAGGGATCATCTATTGAAAAAAATGTGTTTCTCCTCTGACACACAACAATTCAAATATTTGAAAATCCACTAATTTATAATTCTCATATGTATTCTGTTTTAAACAGTTCACAATCTAATTAGGATCAATTGGTTGACAGGAGTAGGATCTTTTACCTTCGGAAAAAGAACCAAGGAAGTCGTATAAACAACCAAAGGGAGGGAGCATCCGTTAATGAAATATTGATTAATCTCAACAAGATCACCATTAATTGTATGTCATGATTCCTTATAAAAATACTTGGAAAGCCATTTGGCCCATTTTTACTTTTTGGATTTAGGGTATGAGTCACCTACCAAATTTCTCTCTCCTTTGGCATGCTTTAAGGGAAATATTGGCATTATCATACACCAAATTTGGAATAGAATAAACTTACAACATCATGATCCCACATGTACAATTCTATTACGAGTAGATAAATTTTAGAAAGAAGATATTTGTATTGAGTCTCAACTAAGTCTCCCAAAATATTATAGTCACTAGTGTAAGAACAATCTTCCAACTGAATATTCGGTGGTAATGGTCTATTTTTATCTTTGATACACACGTTAAAATTTGTTGTGTTTCTATCTCCATCCTTAAAAATGGCCCTATACCATTCATGATTGACCATTTCATCTATTTAAATCCTCTCTAAATGCTGAAATTTTCTACGAACAAGATCGTTGAAGATGACGTCATATTAAATTACATATAACTAGGTTTCAATATCAGAGGAAATTGGTGAAAAGTGATGACAGGATCATTGCTAAAAATAAATAAAAAAATAATGAGATTGAATCTGATCTGTATCATAAATTTATTTTTTTAAATATGTTTTTTGAATTAATTTAATATATTTAATATATGTTTCATTTTATATAACTCTGAAAATAGTTATTCTACATATACAATATCTATGTTTGGGTTATTTTTATATGAAATTCCATGTCCATCATCCACTAGACACAATTTAAATGTTATTCTTCTCTATATAGAACATTGAGTTATGATTATGTTTCGTGCAAGACAGGCTTTCTTCGACAGCTTGTGTTACACGCAAGACTGAGTGTTACTGATTAAAAAAATATTATTTAGAAAAATATTATAATATATAACCTAGATGTCAAATTAGATTTTTTTAATATTATTAACTATATTATGTAAATACATGGTTTTAAAAAAATATTTGATTAATTAATGAGTTGCAATATATTTACAAATGAAAATAAAACCGATTAAATATATATGGATAATTTTATTGAAAATTATTATTTTGGCAATAAATATTTATTTATATTAGTAAAAAAAATTAATTAAAATTAATAACTAAGGTTAATGTAATATATATGTTGTATATCTAGGGAAGTATTTTTTATATTCATCAGTTATATTTTATAGTCATATGATATAAATAAAACAAATTTAAAACATAAAACAAAATATTTTTATTAATGTGATTTTACAACCTTTTAATTGATAGATTATTTTAAATATTAATTTTTGAACATTCATGAATCTTATATGTAAATATAAACACCATATTTTAAAATTAAAAAAATTAAGTTAGGGTGAATATTTGGAATTATTTAGTGATTTTTTTAATGAATAGTTAGAAATACTGAATTTTAATTAAAAACATATTTTTCATCTATGTTATTTATATATTTAATTTAAATTTTAAGTTGGTTTTAAATTTTATTTTTATAAATTGGTTATAAATAAGTCTAATTTATGTTTGTGGAGTCAATTTTACTATGAAATTGACTATAAAAACAAGGATGAATTCTGAACGTTTTTTACTTTAAAACTCGTATTGTCATTCCGTTTGTCAGATTAAATTTAAATTAATTACCACCTCTTCAGTGGTTGGAATTTTTAAAAATTGATCAAATATTTTTAGTAATCATATTTCTTAATTTATAATAAATTTTAAAATTTTTTATTATTAATATTGGTGATAGAAATTAAAATTAATTAAAACGATTAAGATTAAATAAAGCTTAATAAAGGACCAAACCCTAAAATTAAGGCCTAATATCAAATAAAACCCTATAAAAAATATATTATATGGAAATATTTAGACCCTATAATCCCTTGTTTCTACTTCGTAAAATTATTGGATCTATTTTAAATAAAAAAACGTGGGTGGGGTTTCCCTTTTCCAAAATATCACATAAGTGCCACTCCACCTCCACTATAAAAGGCCTCCTCTCATTCCACTTACTCACACCTCTAAATCCACATTGGGTCGACCATAAACAGCCAAAATATATCCCTAGAATCCCTAACTTACTCTTTGTAGCCACAATTTTGTCATAAATCCATCCAAGGAACCCATTAGGTGCAAACCAAAAGGATTTACCCAAAGAATAGGTAACATCCTTCATTAAGATTATTCTTTTTATTTTCATTGTCCACCACCTTGATTCATATTTTTACAATATTTCATAAAAAAGAATAAAAAATGTACTAGGATGTTATTATTATATATTTCATACCTACACTTACAAGCACTTCCATCTAATGGGTAATGAACATTCTCTTTAAATTTTCGGTGAACTACAGCTTCATTAAACGATGATTGTTCTTTTTTATTTACCACCTCTCACGATGAACATTGTGATTGATAAATAGTAAATAAATAAATATATGTTATATATTATATTTATTATTTCTTTAAACTTATATAATTATTTTACAACACAAAATTTTATACTTTTCCTTTTTTGTTTATATGATAAATTTGTTTGAAGAAGTATAGAATATAGCCCCCATCCGAGTGATGTGATTGGTTGACACATTACATGGAATGTATTAAGGATGGATTCAGAGAATATATACGATATATATGATATAATAAATCTAACTTAATATTCATAAATTTAAAAATATGTAAACATATATGTATTTTACTTTCTTCTTTTCAAACATGACAGTTAAAGTGAAATAACATTAATGCATATGTACAGCTTACTATCTCCATTAACTCTGTATTCCTTTTCATAATTATAAATTATATAGATAATAATAATAAAAATATACTAAATATAAATTTTATTATAATATTGGTACACATTCTGGAAATAATAATATTATTATAAGGGCCAATGACATAACAAAAGAAGACACATTTGAAAAACAAAGCAGATATTACCTAAAGTGATACCATAACAAAGAATTGTTAACAATAAAGTATCATAAATCCTTAATCAGACCATATATGATATTATAATAAATAATATTGTTGTTTTGTGGATGTAAAAATTATTTAAATTTATTATAAATGAGTTTTGAATTAGTATGATGAGAGTAAATAGAAAAGTAAGGGAATTTCATCTCACTCATTATTTCCATGAGATACATGAATTACTCACCACTCACTTATTTTGTGTTGTGTATATTATTCTAGTGAATACATTGTATGCCTATTTTAATTAAATATATGGTCATTTAAATAACAATTTTTTGATATTTCTATCATGGGGTTTATGTTTCAAATGTAACTAAATCAGTAATGTAATTGTTTTGTCTATTTTCCTTTATCGAGTAACTTATTATGTTATACACACATAATTTTTTTTGAGGTATTTAAATTAACATTCAATGGTTATAACATGAAAATACTTCTTATAATGATATTTTACATATTAATATAATTTAATCTTACTACATGGGGAGTATGATTCAATGGCACTTTGTAGTAAGAGTTAATTGAAAAAATCTCACCATTTATAAAGATTGTTTATGATCATTGTTCCATTGGTGAAAAAGTGTGATCCATCTTTGAATAACACTCTTTAATTTCCTCCTCCCCAAGGATTCCTTGATTTCTTAATGAATTACTTCCATTTTCCACCCTTTTTTATTTAATATAAGTAAGATAATTTTTCTAAGAATGTATGACCTTACAACTCTCTTCGATAAGAAATCTGTGTTCCACCAAAACCATGACTTTGAAAAAGGGATTCAAATAATATTATACTAATATTCTGTGATCATAAAGAGAAATTTTTACCTTTATTGTCTTTTACCAGTGATTTCAAAGGATTCTTGTTGTATCTTTCCTAACCAGGATTTTTCTATCCTTTTTAAAATGCAAATGGAATGTTCTTTTTACATCATACGATATGTACAAATTTACAATTCATATTTTCTTTGAATCTTCTTTTTCATGTTTAGAAGGGTAATTTTTATAAAATTGTTTTTCAAATTAGTTTTCAAAGAAATGGTTTTTAACAATTATTAAATATTATTTTATATGTTCTCATGGAAGGCTGTATTCAAAAAGGGTTTTAGGCCCTTATATAGTTTTTAAAATGAAAAATTCATTCAAATTGTTTTAAATGATTCCATTATAAGTTATAGAGTTTATTTTCATAAAAATTCTTTTTAAAATGGTATATGTTTTAAAAATAATTTTTCAAAGAGGAAAGCTATTTTTCTTAAGATTTTTTTTAAATGATATTTCAAAATTATTTTCCATCTAAGACGATATCCATTTGGGTTAATAATTATTTATGGGGGAATTAATCAATTATTCCATTCATATTATTTCTATGAATGGTTTATGTTTTGATAGAATGTTTTTTATGAACGTAGTTTCTCTTTCACTAGTTATATTCCAACAAAATCTGATTACTTTCATGGGTTATGCTTTGATGAAATGATTACGAAACATGTCTTATTCCAAATGATAATATTTGATTACTTATTTTTGAAACCCATTTCATCACATGGGTTATGATATTATTATTTATTAATTTTTGGAACATGTATGTATGATTTAATTATGATATTTGTGGGACCTATATCTCCCTAAAATTCATTAGGTAATGATTTGTATCTAATGAAATAGGTATGGATGAAATTAAGAGTAAACTCAATTTAGTATTATTGGTTTGGAATGAGGAGTGAACTCAGTTCGGTGATTCAAGGCTAGAATGGGGACTGATATCGGTTCAGTAAAGGACATTGTACAATAAGATGGAATTAGGAGTTATGCCTTTACTACTATGGTATTGATTATATATTTGTATGTGTCTACCACAATTCCTTGTGTTATTCCTATGTTATATTTTCATTTCTTATGTTTGTTATTTCCTTACGATTCTTGTCTTTTATAATGCCATGATTTATGCAATGATTCATGTACATGAGCATTGATATGTAGGTATGACATTATTTTATCATGAAGATGTTCTCATACCCTTATTCTCAAGATTATATCTACTTATATCCCTTGTTTACCCATACTAAGAATCTATGCGAACCTATTATTATGATTCATGTCCCTTGGATTATGAAGATACATATTATGAATGATGTGTGTATGAAGACTCCTAGTGAAAAAGAACTGAGTGGGAGATAATTTAGAACACTTATATATATATCAGTTTTTATGTTTCCATATTTCTAAAGGCATATGCTAATATGGCCTTTGGGATTCCATTTTTATAGTGTTTTAAGTATTATACCAAACTGATGAAATATTTATGTATATCAAGACTTGGATGTTATAGTTGATATCAGAGAAAATATTTATTTTTTATTTGGAAACAAGGATGAGAAAATATTAATGGGAACCCTAAGGATGTAACACCCTATGATTTCACTGATTGATTCCTATTAAATAAATTAAATATCTTGGGTTGCACGCAACATAGAGTTTGAGGAAACATTGATCTATCAAACTAACCGTTTAAAAATAATTTACGACTAGTAATAATCACATTATGAAATTCATAAATTCTATTTTTCAAAATATAATTCATTTTTAAATTCATATTTTCAAATCTAATTTAGGGTGAATTTTTTGTATTTTTATTAATGTTATAATTTTTTTGAAGAGTGAAAAATATTATATTGTTGTTAGAAACTAACTTTTATCATTTAATATATTATTTTAAAATAAATTTATTTTAAGGAAAAAATAGATAAAAAATATATATATTAATCCAATTTAAGTATTTGAAATTATTTTTACATTATAATTTGATATAAAAATTTATTGAACTTTTGAACGTCTCTTTTACCTACCTTATCACCACAACTTTAGGATTATAGTTAAACATAATTTTTCCATTTTGTGAATTGAATTTTGAACACTTGAAATAGATGTTTGTAATTTTTATAATAGTATTTTATAGGAACAACATAATTATTGGTGAATAATAACTGTAGTATTTTTTACAAAAGATAGGTGTTATTAAGGTAATTAAGGGTAAATATAACATTATAAGATTTATAAAATTTCCATAACACGTGTTGAAATTTAATTGGATGAGTGTATTTCCACTAAATGAATCATCTGGTCATTTTGGAAACAACATAGAGCCACTTGGATGAATTTAATATATTTACAATATTATATTTAAAGAAAATCCAATTTTGTTATGCTTTTTTTTTAACAATAGATTATTTTTAATAATGGTTATATAATTGAAATGAATGAAGATAAATAGTAATTATAATTCTAAAAAGTTTATTGACATCTTGGTAATTAATTTATAATTTTATAAAATATATAATTAAATAGAATAGTGACATAATGATGTTGTAGTAATTGATTTATTAAAGGAAGAATCAAATAAATGATACAAATAATAATAAAATAAATGTCATTTGAAATATTTTAACCCATAAAAGAATTGTTTTAGATCAATATGACATGTTTGGGTCGAGTTAAATTTATTTTTCGAATTAATAATTTTTTTATATTTTTTATTTAATTTATTTAATAAATAGTGTCAAAATTGATATAAACGACATTTTAAAATAAATAATAATTTATTAAATGATAAATATTTAATAAAAAATATTTTTTGGAAAAATAATTATTATAATGGTAATTATTTTATAAATTATCCAACTAGTGTAATTTTAGAATTTATTGTAACTATATTAACCATATATTGTACAAAAGAAAAGTTTTCACGATAAGATTTAAATTGTTAAACTAATTGTTGAATCCAAAATCTAAGAGTAATTTTGTGGAAAAAAATGTCTAAAATATCGTTTTAGGGTATTTAGACACATAATCATATAATATTATACCAAACTCCCATTGTAGCTATCTAAAATTAAAAATAATATTATATTGAATTAATAGTTTTTGAGTTTCTAAAGTTCCCCTCCCCTCTCTTATAAAAGAGAACATCCCCTTTTCTATTATTCACACCAATAATGAACTTTTTATCTACTAAACCCTGTCATTTTATCCTTAAAACATCTCACAATTCATCTTAGATTCCATAATTTTGTAATAACTCTAACCTAATATGTCCGTTTGCGCAAAAAAAAGAGATACTCAAAGGGGAGGTAATTATTATACAAATTCAATTGAATTAATTTTATTTGTATACTTACAATTAATTTTATTTTTCTATACTAAATTAATTATTAAAGTATCATATGTATGATGATAATTTATTATGACTAGGGGAAAACCATATTCCTCTTTTTATTCATCCTATGAATAACAATATCCACATGCATGTGTGTATACTATTTTATCGTCTCCACATCATGGTGTAAATTTTTTTCTTCACTACTATATTTGGATGGGTATAATGATAAATATTGTCACGACCCGTCCTTAGGGCCCGTGTCGTGACTTCCCTAAGCCCACCTTCCATAGGCCAGGGGCTGTCGACTAGCACCAAGGCATAAATCCCGATAAAAAGGGAAGTTATTGCCTTTGTAAAGTAAACAAGCACCACAGAGTACAAGTGGAAGAAGTAAACAATAAGTAAAAACTAAGTACAACAGTAAGTGCGGAAAGTAAAAGGGGAAGGAAATACAAGCCCAACTGTAAAGTACATCTCGAATGGGAAAACAACAACTGTAAAGTAAGCCGCTACGCCGAGCTATCCACAGGAAATCCCACCTGAAGGGTGGGTGCAGATAGCTCCAGGGCTCCTCGGGTCCCGCCGTCTACGCCGAGTACGTCCCGCCCAGTGGTCCACCTCCAGGTACCATCCTGCTCTGCAAGCCTCAACCACGATCAACGTTGTCCGTCGTCTGCAACCAACACAACGTAGTGCGGGCATAGCCCGTGCAGGGGTGAGTATAATCTACTCAGTAGGGACCCCGAGACCCCCAAAGGTCTCCCAAAATCTACAAAGGATAAACCACAAAAGAAAGATACAATCACGAAGTAACAACTGACACTGCTTAGGTATATGCCCATACATATACCTAAGTCATCAATTCCAATAGGCTCCAACCTCCGAGCCCAAGTAAAACCCAGTCCACACAGGAAAGTAATCATATTCCACACAGGAAAGAAAAACGTAATCCATACAGGATAGAACAACACAATCCACACAGGAAAGCAAACAGGATTCAGCTCAAAAATGTACTTCTTTGAATGACGTTAGAGATGATCAGATGTAGCCACTGATTAATCTAAGCCGTCGGACCCAAAGGATCTGTAGGTACTAACCCTCGCAAAGACCCACACAGGATCGATCATGAAGTTGAACCCAAATCTATTGGGAAACTCCTTCTCCATCAAGTATAGTGGTAATGCCGCTACAACCAAGCGCTTCCCTCTTACCTTGGACAGCTTTAGTACTCCACCTATTGAGTACTGTGGGCCTGTTGCTATAACCAAGCTTTCCCCTCGTGCCACTACAACCAAGCGCACCTCCGTCGTGGGTCTTCCGCTACAACCAAGCGCTCCCCTGTGCCGCTACAACCAAGCGCACCTCTGTCGTGGGTATGCCTCTACAACCAAGCGCTCCCCTGTGCCGCTACAACCAAGAGCACCTCCGTCGTGGGTCTGCCGCTTCAACCAAGCGCTCCCTTGTGCCGCTACAACCAAACGCACCTTCTTCGTGGGTCTGCCGCTACAACCAAGCGCTCCCCTATGCCGCTAAAACCAAGCGCACCTCCGTCGTGGTATCCGTAACACACCGAGTCGTTCGATCAGTAGTCGTCAAGTCTCAACCGTCTCTAAGGTTTCCGCCCATGGCATGCTCATTCCGGGAGGGTCCA